>CAMPDV010000138.1:0-654447 GCA_946699065.1 Loxodes magnus | reverse complement strand
GTTGGGTCCCTTTATTTATTACAATTTTCTTAAATTTAATTGGTTTAAATAAGGAGAATTTTCTATTAATAATTATAAAAGTCTTTGAATCACTAACAGTTATCAATAGTTATAGATTAAAGTTTTCTAAATTATTAAAATTTTACTTATTTAAATGCATTTGTATCTTCAAAATTTTAATCTAAAGCTTTGGATATTTGGTACTAAAGTTGTGATGATAAATTAATTTAAAAGCAATTAAATTCTTATATTTATTAGGATTTTATTAGTAAAAAGTCACAAATTTTCTATTCTAAGTTAGGAGCAATTATATAAGGTTATTATTTCTAAATTTGTATTGTTCAAATTAGGTGAAATAGTTTCGATTTGGTTTTATTCCCTTAATTAAGTTAAAGCATTTGACTATTATTCTATGCTTATCTAAAATACATTAATTTTGATCTATTTAAGATATTTTAAGTTAGAAATTTGTTAGATTAGCATACAGAAATCACTATCGTTAAAATATTGTAAACTTATTATTTCTAAAACTTTTAACTAAGCGAACTAAAGCATTAGAAACTTATTGAATTGCTGGATATTTTAAAGCCGAACTTACATCTCTTCTATGTTATCTCATCTATATTTTCCTAAAATTTAGTCATCTAAGTTTTATTTTCAATTGAAGTTAAGTCTTTTCAAATTAGGACAAAAATATAAAAACTAGTCAATATCTTAATTTCAATTAATTAGCATTTCTTAAAGTAAAAATCCTTTCTATTTTAAGTAAATTTTCACTTACTCTGAATTTAACTATTTACTATCAATTCATAATATTTTTAATCTATACTTAAGCAATAATTTACTAAAAAAGCTCCAGTTATTCCAGAAACTTAGCATAGTTTTAATTATTCTAAACTTATTAAGTTTTGTAAGAAGATTAAATCTTAGTCTTTTAAACTTATAAAAAGCAAAGATAATTATTTTAAAGCTCTAAAATTCTAAAAATCAGGAAGAGAAACATTTTACTTAGGTCAATTTTACATTTACATTTCCTGTATATTTATTAAGCATTTGCTCTGTTTATTTTATTACTTTATTCAAACAATTTCATCTAGTTTTGTCTTAATCTCTTAACATGCTCTTATAGATAAGCCATTACCATCTATTTAAACACTTTTTATATTATTATATGCAAGTTATTTTAGACTTCATTCTATTTTATTTTTAGTAAGACAAGCATCGTCACATATCTTCATTATTTCTATTTTTTTTAGCTAGTAGTAAAAATGGTAGAAATGCTTGTTGACTTACTATAAAGCACATATTTCTCTTAAATCTAAAAAATTAGAAAACCAAGTCTTATAAATATTTATTCTATCAAAACTATTAGAATACTTCCTTTACTTATAGCTTATTTCTTTCTTTTTCTATTATTTATTCTAGTGTTTCCTCCTCTTAAAGCTGCTATAATTAAACTTTATCTTTTATTATATAGATTGAATTTCTTAATCTAACCAGTGAACTTAATTACATTTCTAGCAAGTAAATTAATTAGATTAAATATTTAGGGCTTTTTTGCACATAGAGCAGAAAATATTGGAGCATGGTAATTTTATATAGGTGATTATGGAATAGTTGGTAGTTGCAATAATGGGCATACTACTTACATTTTAGTTGATTACATAATATAAAATAGTTGTAAATGGTTGATAATAGTATATTTAGCCATTAACCTATTTATTATTCATATATCTAGAATCTATTATTAAATCATATTTAACCAATAAAAGTTCTAAATGTTCATAATTAATTACTAGAATAATAAATATGTAGCAAACATTTTATATTTAGAAATTATCTTTTAAGTTATTATTATTAAATAACAAAATTAACTATAATTAAGATTAATCATTTAATTCATTATATCAAACTATCTTATAAATTTAATTCATATCTTTTAATTATATACCTGTCCCATTACTTTAACTATTCGAAATCAACTGTTACAAAATTTTATTTATTCAAATTATTATATTTTAATATTACAACCTCTGAAGTAAACCCTAAAAAATAGATTAACTTAGTATTAAGAGTTCTTAGTTTACTACAACTTAATCAAATCTTGTGATTTCCTAGTTAAGAGTTTCTAAAACCATTACATCAAATTAATACAAACTAAAATACTATTATTTAACATTAATGTCACAAGAGAGAAAATTTAACTAACTTTGGATTACTCAAAAAATCTTTAATCTATCAACTATGGTTAAAATAAAATAATACCATACAAAATACTATATAGTATAAAATTACAATCAATTTTATACTAAATTCAAAGAAAACCTTAAATAAACTACAAACGCCAAGAAGAGAATATAAAGATCCAACATAAAACTAAGATACTAAAATTCTTTCGCAATTCATAGAAGTTTCTCTGCATAAGATTTTACAATTTTTAGCGAAAAATTTAAAATGTAAAAAGAGTAATAAGATACAATTAGTATTTAAGAAATAATAATGAAAGAATGTAAAGGAATAACAAGAAAATTATAAAATAATATACTAAAATAATCTTAGGAAAAAGATTAAACTGAAGATAAAAGCAGAGATTACAAAAGAGTAAGACAAAGATTAATAGAAATTTAAAAAATTTTTTTTTTTATTAAACAACTGGTTAACTCTAGAGGTAGGTGGGGAAAGAGGTTGAAATATCTCTGAAGATATCGATTTTTAATCTAATTTTTATATATAATAAACTCATATTTTTTAATGCTATTGAAATATTATTTAAATTAATTTTCTTAAAAAAATAAAAAAAAAGATGGAGCAGAACATTAGATTAAATAAAAATCAAATAAGAAATGCTCGGAAAAAGGCTGCTTAAGTACTTCGATAAAAAGCAAAACAATAAGAAGAATCAAGTTCCGACTCATAAGGTAAAATAATGATCGGAACTTTGCAAGCTGAGGAATTTAAATCAGATATTTCAGAGGAACTACGACAAAAGATCGAACAAATGTAAAAAATTATATCCCGATACGAAGAAACAATATATAATTAAGACTTATTAATACGGGAACTTACAACAAACATTGACGTGCAAAATAATGAAATGGAAATCCTTAAGAATCAGCTAATAGAAAACAAGGTAATAACGGAAGAACAACTTTGAATGTAATCGCAATAAAAATCTTAACGTACATCAAAGATGGAAATTGAAAAAACTTTCACTCCATTATAAAGTGTTTAAGAACAGAAAGAAATTAGATATGATAATAACTTAATTAAAAGACTAGAAAATATTGAAAATAAGCTATTTAAAAAACATATTAGTCAAAAGAAGATTAAAAAATAATGTTGATATTGCCAATCCAATTACCACTTATTAAGAAGATTGCTGAGAATGAAAAAAATTAAATGAAAAGGTATAATAAAGAACATGAAGAGCATTGAATTTTCTATGGATAACTCCAACAGGAATATACAAATAAAAACTGCCTATGCGCTCTTTTGAAAGCAATCAGTGGTAACCATCCACATAAAAAAAATGGTCGCGGTATCCATCCGAGTCAAAAAATGGCGGCAGGAACTGGTTGAAAGTCCAGAATATGCCAAAACATTTTTTTAACATTTAGTTTACTATTATTATTATTATTAATTTTCTTAAATATTATAAATAGACAAATTTAAAGATAGGAAGAAATATAATTCTAATTTTCGATTCTTTTGCTTGAAAATAAAAAGTTATTTATAATAATAATAATTAATATTTTCCTTTATTAGGAGATTTCAACTCCATCTGGATAGCAGTAGTTCATGTTCCTTGCTGTTTAATTCTAAATTCTTGATACATATGTTTTAAAACGGATTGCTCTAGTTTTTTCAGGTTTTCTTTCCATATCCTTCTTGCTCCACTTCATCCTCCTTTCTTTCGATTGATTTTTTTCTCTTTTGTAATGTTCCAGTTTATATGCAGAACATACAGTTAATATAATTTACGTCTTTTCTTTTACAAAGATCATGCTTTTTTCTTTCTTGTTCTTTTTTCAGTAGTATTTATTTCAATAAATTAATCAATTACCTTCAACTATAAGAATTTTTGGACCGGAAACTCCTTTCTGATTGCACAACCTCTCTCTTTTTAAGGAATAACGAGGATATCCTGTTGTGCTCACAGCACAGCTACTAGGGAGCTCCATTGTTATAAGCAGCCAGGTTTCAAGCCTCTACCAAGAGCGGATAATCTCATAAACAGCGTTCCCTTCAGAAAATGACTCTGACCAAGAACTTTCTCAGCGACAGGAAAGGAACCTGTTCCTAGCCATAAAACCAGAAAGTGTTGTCAAGAAGGCCAATATTGGCTCCCACAATCTTTTCAATTTTATGTTTCAATAATTTCTTTATCTCTGTTTAAATGTTTTGTAATTGCTGTAAAGGTGATAGTGACTTCTTCAGCAATAGAGTTTTACTTAGCTGGTTTAGTTACTTTCTATTGATGGTTAAGAATTGTTTTTATTCTATTTCTGTTTTGTCAGCAACTAACTTTCGTTCTTATTTTCTTATATTAAAGAGTTTTAAGTTTTCCAGATTTTAATCTTGCTCTTCTAATTAGGTATTTACTCTAGTTGTACTAGATGGTTCAAAATTTATCCATTTATCTTTTTTAGGTCATCAGTCTCTATCCACTTTATTCAAATTATTACTCCAGTATCAGAATGCGTTTTCCATTCAAAATATTGAGCATAAAATTTTCTAAAGATTGACAATAATCAACTTATGTTGAGCAATTTTCACTCACTCCCTCCAAAATTCAATTCACATACTGCCTGTGCCTGACCATTCCCTATTGCTTCATTGATTTCTCAGCCGGAATTTAAAGGGCAACTTCTTTTTTCTTTGCTCCTTTTATAAATTATTCTAGTTGATTTTTGAAGAGATCGTGTGATATAAATTTAACTCTTTTGACTTTCTCTAATACTTTTAGAAGATTATAAAAAAGCATTTCTTGAAGTTTACTACAATTTTTTTCAAAAAGCAAGAATCAAAATTATATTTAAAAAGTAATAATAAAATTATTAAGACATTTATAAAATAAATTTGTTATTAATTTGCTAATAAGCATTATATTTTTACTTGCTTTAAGATCTATAAAATAAGTTTGTTCGCAAGTTTAAGTTATAACTTATAAATATTTGAATATAATACACTATTTAATTAAATTAATATTATTTTAAATAAAAATAAATATTTTAAATGTAAAGAAACTAAATTTTTATAGCTTTCAATTATATGTTTTTTAATAGTTATTTTTAGTATATTTAAAAGCGTTTAATCAATTATTGAAATGCACATTCATTCAATATTTTAAATTTTAAATTTGCTTATATATACATTTTTGAAATTATAATGTTTTATTTATAATTTATTTTTCGTTAAAATAAGGTTTTTAAGTAGTAGAAATAAAATCTCAATTATAAATATTTCAGTGTGAAAAATAAAAGAAAAGTATCTTTAATTTTTTAGTTTTAATATTTAAACTAAATAAATGAAAGGATTAAGAGAACATTTAATAAAGAAAGGAGTTGCAATACTTTTTAAATTTTATATTTTATCTTAATTTTTTTACAATTATCTAAAATAATTTGAGTAATATTCTGACTCTTGCTTCTAAAAGAAAGCTTTTTAATTATAGTTTTCTAGAAAGACTTCAAAATTAATCAATTTGTCCGAATTTTCATAAGCATAGCTTCTTTATGATTAAATTAAAATATTAATTTTAATATTTAATAATGTTGATATCCATTATTTTTACCCTAGTTTACTTAATTTCTTTATTCATTTATTAGTCACCTAGTATTTTAATCATTATATTATACTCTTTTAGATTAAAACAACATTTTTATTTTTCTTTAATTATCTTAGTAAATTTTAATTTCAATATAATTATTGGAAGTCAAAATAATTTATCAACTAAAAATAATGTATTTGAAATAAGTTTAGAATTAATAAAATATTTATATTTATAAATGTATATTTAATCCTCAAGTAGATTAGATTTCAAATATAAATGTAAAAGCAAAATTTTTCTGTATATTATCTCAATTAAATAAATATATTTTTATTCTCATTTTTCTTATTACTATATCTCTTATGAAACTGTGACTTGTTTACACTCAAATAAAAGTGCTTAATGTTTTAACACATTCAACAACTTAGAAAATACTGGTTTTGATGTATATCACTAATATATCTTGCTTTAGTTATTATAAATCTTAAAAAAAGCAATATTGGGGTAAGTTTAATGTAATTTTTTTCCTAATTATGGCTTAAATATTTTTATTAAAAAAGTGAAATTTTGCAAATTGTTATTATAATAGAAAAATAAATATGCAACTATTTTTAGATAAAAAAGAAAATAAAAAGTTAAAAAGCATATATATATAATTTAATTATACATATTTCTAAAAATTTAAATTTAATAAACTTTTATGATATAAATCAAAAAACATTTAAACAATTATAGATTTAATTTAGTCATTAGTTAATCATATTGTAAGGATAAAATATTATAATTTAATTTAAAATTATAATTTGAATTATTAACTTAAAATATAAGAATAGAATAAATAATATAATAATCTAATTTCATTTTTTCTTAGAACTAAAAGTTATAATCTTTATACTAATAATTATTATGATAAAATAATATTTTAATTATTTTGAGTTTGATTGTAAATATTTTATTTTATAAATTTTAAATTTTAAAATTAAATTAAAAAATAAGAGAATTTCATTATAGACAAAATTATTTGCTCTTTTCAAAGATTTTATTACTCTCCGAACTACCAAAAAACAGGATATCCCAATAGATTAATAGAAATTTTCAAACAAAATTTTCAACGAATTCTGAATCTCAAAAAACTATAATTTCTTGGAATTTTTCTATATGCTTCTTCTTGATTCTTTTGTTTATTCTTACCCTTTTGCTTCGCAATTATTCAGACTTTTCCTTGCTTAATATAAAATAAATTATCTTCCTGAATAATTACTGGAAAAATTTATTTAATAGAAATTTTTCTAAGAAATCTTCTTAACATTATGATCTTGTGCAACTCTTCCCCCTTTTCTTCTAAAGCTCCATTTTAACTATTTAGATTTTATTAGACACTTCATTTGCTTCAGTACGTTAATTAGGTTTTGTTTTTTATGAATATTCTACTTAATTGTATTCTTATGATAATTTTTCCATTTTTATTAGCTAAATCTAGCAGAATATTCATTTGAAATTTTAAAAAAAGCTAAAGCTTACTTTACCTAATTGTTTAAACTGTCTTAAGCGTTCTAAATATCCTCCTAAAATTATAGGTTTTAATTTATTATTTTTTAATATCTTCCTTTAAGTTATGCACAGCTTAAAAGATTGTTATAGCTAATTTTTTCTGCTTTTCATAACCTTTTATTTATAAATTTTTGAAGTTCCTTTAGAGGTTTAGGGATATGAAAATTTAGATGTCCTCATGGTTTCTATCTATTTGAGAAAAATAGATTTTAGAATTAATTTTTTAATAAGAGAAATAAAATGAAACAATTACTTTATAATATATTTATAAAATAAATTAATCTAACTAGCACTTTTTTACATTTTTCTTATAACACTGAAAATTGTTCTCATAAGTATAAAAAATGAATTGTAAATATTAACTAATAATCTAATTATAAATAATAATAAATAATCTTAAAAACATTTGAATATCAAATTAGTTTTTTATAATAAGATTAATTAAAAATAAGTTCATTCTTATAAAATATTTTTATTTAAAATTAAGGAAAATTTCAAAAGAATATAGTTTGTTCATTTTAAAACGGAATTATAAACTAAATTATCTTATATTTAAAATTTAAATTTACAAAGTTAATAAAAATATTAATTATCAAGTTTTTATACTTTTCCAAAAGCAGAAACAAAATTACAGAATAAAGTTATTATTTTTTAATTTTAATACAATATATAAATTCTTTACACTACTTAAAACTAATTTTTAAATAGTCTAATTTATAACTAGCAAATTTTCAAAGATAAAATAAAAAATATATTTTAAATTTAAATAAGTGGGTTTAAAGTTTATTCTTAATAAGTAATAAAATCAAAGATTTAGTTTAATCAATAATATTCTTAAAACTTTTTAAATATAAAAAATTAACTAACTAATTAGTAAAATTTTAGTTTTTTATTTTAAAGAATAAATGTTTATTTTCTTAATAAATTTAATAGCTTTTAGTTTCTTTTTTAAAGATGATCAAAATTTTAAATATAGAAAATTGTATGCATTAGATTTAAAATAATTCTTAATTAATTAATTAAAAAATTTTATTCTCATTATTATTTTTAAAGTTGTTTTAATAGCTTTTTTATAATTCTTTTATAACTAATTTTGCTAAATTACTTTTAAAAGTTTTTAGTTAAATTTTTTAATTTTAAATAAAGTTTTTTATAAATTATTTAAAGGTAAAACATAAAGATTTAAACTTATCAGAATTTAGTATTTTCTTTTATAAAAAATGTGATGTTTTTAAGTTTAATTATTAATAAGCAAACATTTAACACTAAAAATATCTAAACAATAATTTTGAAAAATATGAAAATCCTTTAAAATATGCCAAAATTTTAAATTTTTATTAGATTCAAATAATATGAAAAAACCTCAGAGTAGTAAGTTTATATAAATTATGAATCAAAACGTATAAATTAAATTAAATTTTATAAAATTTATATAGAACACAATATAAACATAAAAGTATATAAATTCAATATAAAATTAAACAAAATACTTAAAAACATTTTTGAGCGCTTTCTTTTTTGTATTTTATGAGGAAAATAAAATTTTAACATCTTTTTAATTATTTATATAAAGAATAAATAATATTAAAATTTATAATGGCCAATATTAGTATTACTTATACAGTAATTTTTAAAAAAATATAAAAACTTTGATAAAATATAATCAAAGAGGCTAGAATATGAAGCAATATAAATGATCATCATCTTCGTCATACTTTCAAGTAAGGTCTTTAATTTCTTTACTTTACTCTTTAATTTCTTTTTCTACTTTTTTATGGTATTATTTCTATCCATTCAACTCTTTTAATTTTTTTCATCAAAGACCGTCTCCTAACTCTTTATCTACTTTGGAGTAATTTTATGTAGTTATGATTTACTTAAAATATTATCCTTAAACATTTTTTGTGTATTTTTTATTGAAATTACTTATAGCATAGATTAATAAAAATAATACATTTTTTTTCAAATATGATCTAAAAATAATTTCATTAGACGCAAAACATATAAACATCCAAATTTTTATTAATAGTTGCAGCTTTTATTAAATTTAGAAATAAATATAATAAAATAACAAAACTTAGTTTTAAGAAATGCTTTCACACTTAATAAGATAGATAATTAATCTTTCCATCACTCTAAAAATTTTCAAATTAATATTTTGCAGTTTTAATTTTGTACCTTTATCTTTTACTATGTTTATTTAATAATATCTTTTATATATTGAAGATCTATTTTTATAAAAATTCCATAATTTTTTATTTTTATATTATATACCACGGTCCTTATCTCTCAAACTCTTAATTGGAGTATTTTAATTAGCATATAATTAAAAGTTTTTGATTACATACACTAATTATTATTATTATTTTTATTATTATTGAAACTAAATATATTTAATAATATTTTCATTCCACCTTTTTCAACCAGTTTGAGTTCTCTTCTTTTATCGAGGTTGGATTCTTAAGCAATTTTTTTATGGAAATAATTATTCTTTCTACTCCATCTTATTAATAAATTTTTATACAATCTATTTTTGTTGACTCTATTATTATTTATAAAATTCTTACTAATTTTCAAATTTTTTAATCTTTTTGTCTTTAAGCCTTTTAAAATCAAAACAGAGTGTTATTAGGATGTTAGAAAAATTTTAATATAAATCTTCTTTATTTTCTATTCCTGATTTTATTTCGATAATAATTGACATCTTTATTTTTATCTGCTGTTGTATCTTAATTTATTCTCCAACTTGTTCTAATAGTTTCAGTATTTTTATTTGAGTTTTGAAACCTCTAGTATGTTTTCTATAGATGCATTAGAGAGTTACAATAATAACCTTTTTTTGCTTTCCGTTTAGATTTAAATCTTAAGTTCTTTTTCCTTCGATTATCATTGGATAATTTACTTATTCTAGTAGATCCATTTATCGCTTCAATTTCAGCTTGGTTTTCTTCTATTTGTTCTATTTTATTGAACAGTTCTTATTTTTCTATTGAAATAAAAAGAAAATATTAATTTAATGAATTTATGTAAAAGAAAAAAAAAACGTTGAACTTATGAAAAGGATTCTTTTCCTGCTCCCAGAAAGGAGCATGGAAAGTAGCAGAACTTAAAGGATATCAAAAAGCTGCAGAAAACGACCCATGATGCAATAATGCCAACCTCTGAGAAAAACGAAGTCCGTTTTACATCAGGAGGTCACAGATTTCAACCCTTCTAGAGAGATGAGCATGGAACAGCTCATTAAGGTGGTCCTGAACCTCCAGGAAAATGTTAAGAAACTCCGAAAAGAAAATATTAAGCTGACGGAGTAAATCTAATTTGAACTTTAAGATACACTTAATCTCTGACTGGCTAATTAGGATAGGGAGATCGATGCTCTATAAAAATATTAACAAGATTAAAGCAGCTAAACCAAATCTTGGATACAACAGATATAGAGTTTAAATACATAACTGGAAATTAAAATATCAAACCAACAACAATTATAACAAGATGATAAAAACTTAACTAAAACTGCAAAATAGAGATTGAGGAAATGGGAGAAAACAAGATATATATAAGAACAGCGAGGCAGACTAGATATAGAAATAAATTCTATTTCTGTTGCTTACTAGGTCCTTAGACAAGTAGTGCAAGAAATTTTATTAATTCAAGGAAAAAAACTGAATCAATGAAAAAAAGGAAGAGTATTGGTATTTTGAAATTTGGAAGGAGAAATTTATATGAGAAAAGGGATTCAAGATACACATAGGCTGATTTCAACAAGATCTATTGGAAGAAGACAACAAGGATTATAAAAAATGGAAAAGAGATCCAACTTAAAAATTTATTTTAAGCGGCAGACGTAAAATCAGCTGCTAATCAATTTTTTATGAATTTATGTAAAATAAATAAATAAATAAAAAATTTAAAGTAAATAATTATAAATTTTATAATTATAAGTTAAATATATCCAAGTTAAAGACATTTTTCAATTATTTTAATTTTGGCGTTAAGTTTTGAGTTTATTAAGTATAAAAATTAGTTGGATTTAATAATCTTATAATTTAATACTGATCTATTGCTAATTTGTTTATTCTTATTTTAAACATTTAAACTAATTTCCTATTAATTTTTAAAATTCTTAAATTAGTATTTTTTTAATTTTCTTGATTATAGCAGATCAATTAAAAAGCAAATAATTCCTAGAAATGTATATACTGTTTGATTATAGATCTTTATTACATATAGATAGGAAAGCTTTAAAATAAATATAAGTCTTATTATATAATATAAATATATTAATAATAAAGGTAAATTTCACTATCTGCATCTTCTGTTTAGTAGAATGACACTTATTGTAGTTTTAAATATTTTAATCTTATTTAAATTTGATCCTTATTTAATAATTATTTTTAAAGCCATCAAAAAATAATAATAGTAAGAAATGTAAATAATTGAATGTTACATTAATTAGTTGCAATTATAATTTGCATTATTAAAGTTAGAGATTTTTACTTATATTAATTGATTTAAATAAAGATTGTATATTTAAAATATCTTAAATATTAATTTTATTATTATAAATATATTATTTATTCTATTTACATTATTTAACTCTATAATCAATAATACTACAACTAATATTTACTTTTTAAACCTAAAATCTCTATTTTTATCAATATAGATTAATATGTTCTCTCAAACTAATTACTTACGAACTTAAAGAAAAAGCGGACAATTAAAAAGAGAAATATTAAAAAATCAAGTTCATCATTAGAGAGTAAAATTATGATTGTATCTGTAGGAGAGAACAAAAAATGAAGATGTTCAAAAACTTTAAAGTCAGCTAAACCAAATTTAAACGTTAATCTAAAAGCTTTTAAAATATTTAATTAAGAGGAAAATATCAGAGAACTAATTAAAGATATTGGCAATCAAGTTAATTAATAAATAGTAATAAATACCCAGCTAATCTAAAATAACTTAGTAACAGAATAGACATTTTATTACCAATAAATTTATTTTTTAAATGACAAGACATAATTATAGAAAATTACTATCTAATTTAATATTTTTTAAGAATAAAAAGATGAAAAGACTAACAAAATTTTCACTCGAGAATTAAAATAATTGGATAAAATATTTAAAAAAATTTCAGAGAAATAGATCGAAAAATGCTGACTCTGTAAATCAAATAACATATAATATAATATTACAGTGCTGAACTTGAATAAAACTACAGATAAGAGAATAAAAAATTACATGAAGGATGCTAAATAAACTCGGAATAACTGAAGCTGAAAAATATAAATATAAAAAGAACGCAAGAATTGTAAATAATCATCAATGCTAACCTTTCACATTTTTAAAGGTCTTAGTATTCATCCACGTTGCAAAATAGATATTTAGTTGAATGCCAAGTAAAAGCAAAAATTTAACATTTTAGTTTATTATTATTATTATATATATATTAATTTTAGCAACGGATATTGGGATCTAGTTAGTTGAGAAGGTAATCTGGAGCATTGTAGACTGTATTAAAGTACTTTAATAATAGATGTCATCATGGATAAGTAAGGAGATGCCCTTTTTGTGGTAAACCTTATTTATTTGAGGGTTCTCTTTATAAGTACGAGAATCTGACTAGGAAATAATGAAGTCCAGGTTTCAGAATTATCATGCTTTAACATGTTGTTAATAATGATTGGAAATTGGAAAACATCTAAAGACATGACTGAGCTCCGAAATAATTTTTATTTAGAAAAATTTAGCTTAACTGTATCATTTGACAAAAATATCAGTATATCTTCTAACTCCTTCTAACTTCTGCCTTCGGACTGAACCACAAGAAATTAGAGAAAGAAGGTAATAAATTTTGATTTAACAAAATGGAGAAAAGAGGAAATATGAACTAAGAGACTAGGTGAAGCTAGAACATTACTAGACTTTTATTAAAAATAAAATTTGTTTTCTTTTATTAATAATTGCTAACCTAAAAAAGGTTGATCCACTTTAACTTAATAAATAAATAAATTGGTTTATAATTTAATGTTTAAAATGTAACAATTTTGTATAAATAAAATTTCTTACTTTAGCAATGATTTAATAGTTAAATGATATAATTTTATATATTTATAAAAAATAAAAGATTATATTTCACTAATTTGATTTTAAACTTTATAGTTGGTTATAAATAAATATGGTTATTTTTTGGTTATATTTAAAATTGATTAGAATTAAAAAGATTTGATATTTAGTTAAGCTTTTAATTTAAGAATAAAAGTTTTGATAAATTTGAAATTAAAATGTCTTTAATTATTTGATAATTAAAGAGCAAATTAAAATACTAAAAGTTAAATAAAAGTGCATCTAAATAAATTATTTATCAGTCATACTTTAAATTATGCAAACATCTTTGTCTATTTAATTATCTTTAATTTCCTTTTTATTAAACTTTAAAGGTTAAAAAAAGTTTGTAGATACTGATTTTAAATTTAGTATTAAATAAAAATATGTGAATAATTTATTTATAATACTAATAGTTGCAAAAGGTTTGATGAGTGAATAATAATTGCAGATAATATAAGGAAAAATATGATGGGTTTATATGACTAGATTAGTTTTTTATAATGAATTAAAATAATAATTTATAAAAGATTATTTAAAATTATAATAAAAGGCATCATTTAATTATTCATTTACATATTTTATAAATTTCATATAAGTATTAAGAACATCTATTTTACTTTATTATCTCTATCTTTTATTTCAGTATAAACATTTTCCCTACTTCAGCATCAAAACCAAGTGTTTAATAAATCAAAACACTAACATTTTTCAATAGTTTCTCTTTATTAATTTAAAAATACATTAGATTATTAAAAAAATTCCATAGCAGTACCTTTTAATAATTTAATAGCTATATTTCTAATTATATTAAAGGATAAAATCAAGCAAATTTATTTAAATATCTAAATTAAACATTTAGCAAATCATTTATCCCTTATTACTAAATTAAAATTACACCAAAACTAAAATAAAAAAAGCAAAGATAATTACTCAAATTTTCAAAAGTAACCAACTCTCAGTAAAAAGAAAAGCTGTATAATGGAATAACAATTTATTCTCTGAGGATTATCATAATTTAATTAACATACGCAAAAAGAAGTTTATTCTCAGTATCTGTCAATATCCAAACTTAATATGAGGAGAACTTAATAAATTTATGAACAAAATCAAAGCTTTAAAATATGGTTGAAAACAGAAGTTAAATTTAGATAAAAGATATTTATCTAGAAATGGAAAGTTTATACATTAAAAATATTCAAAATAAAACTAATAATCATTAAGAGAGATATTAAAGAATCAAAGTCCAAGATTAAGGAAAGCTTCAAAAATAACTAAATAATTAAATTTCTTGCATAAATTATCAATAAAGAAGAAAAATACAAGAAGGAGCTAAATAAAAGAGATATAAATTAAATTACAACTTTTTTATCATTAAATAATCAAGCATTAGAAATATAGCTAATCATAGTTTAAGAAGTGATAACTTTAGATTATAAAAATATAACTAATTTTTAACGTATAAGGCTGAATATACAAGTAAAGAAATAGATGAAATATAATTGATAAATGTTTAAATAAAAAAGCAAAAATAAATTTAATAATAATAATAATAATAATATACTTAAAGTTAGTAGAGTTTTGCATTTTCTGGAATTGCAACCAGTTCCTGCGGACAGTTTTTTTAACGTGGGTGTGATCCACGACCTTTTTATTAAGTGGAAGGTTACCACTGTAACCGTTCATGTGGTCTTGCAAAAAGCTTTTATTTGTAGATCCCTGTTGGAGTTATTCATAGTTTATTGAGTTGTCCCCATGTTCTTTTCTGCTCTTATTCGTTTATTTTCTTTCATTATCAACAGTTTTTTAAAATATGTTGATTTGATTTGCAAATCAACAAAGTTTGTATTATTGTCTTTATTTCGTTCTTTTTTATGATAATTTATTTTCTATATTTTCTAATCTTTTAATGAAACTTGTAGCAATCATTTCTTTTTCTGGATTCAATTCTGTTTTTAGGTATTTTTTCTATTTCCATTTTTGTGTCGTATTTTTTTATTATGATTAAGTTCAGAGCTATTCTTCCGTTATTAATTTGCTACAAATAAGTTATCTTCTAAGTATTAGTAATTCGTTGTTCTAATCTTCTATGTTACTCATTAGTTCCCGTATTTTTTCGCCTAAGTTGTAAGTTGTTTCTTCATAATTTGAGATTACTTTTTACATTTGGTCTAATTAAATTTAAAGTTTTTGATTAGTTTCGTTTTTAGGTTAAATCTCTATTTATCCTACCATAACTTTACCTTCTGAAGAAGAGCTTGACTCCTCCTATTGTTATTATTTTTTCTAAATTTCTTTTTCCGCTTTTCTCTTTAGGTTTCTAAGTTAATTTTTTGAGAGTCGAAGAGATTAAAAAAGAAATTTAAAAATTCTATAGAATTAGTTTGAAAACTAGATAAATATTTTAAGCAATGTGAATAGAGAGCTGTATTTTAAAATTTATACCATTAAAATTTATAGCAAGTTATATCTTATTTTATAATTTATATTACAAAACTTATGGAAAGAAACAAAGTTTCTTAATAAATTTAAAAATTTAAAAATAAAATTGACTTTATACTTTTAAGATTATATCATATACACAAAGCAATATACTTTATTTTTAATGTTATATTTTTTATTAAATGAATAGTTTAAAATACTTTAATTGTAATAAGATTAAATTCAAGAATTTGGTATCAGATCTCTTTAGTAGCATTTATAAACTCCTATTTTAGACTTTTCTCTATCACAAATCTAATTGGTAATAATCTCAGTATACTATTATTCTTCCAAATCCTTTTGCTTGTATACTATAGTATGTAAATTCATAGACTATTAAACATTAAAAAAGTTAAACATATGAATATTTACAAGAAATGCCAACAAAAATCTTCTGTAGTATCGAACTAACTATGCTCATCTTTCTAATAGCTTTGAAATATTAGTTGGTTTAACTTAATTAGATAAATTTGTTCTAAATTCTTTAAGTTTATGAACTTATCGTTGTTAAGGACGATTTAACTTATGTTCTATTAGTCACTTTAGTCTATGTAATATTCATATAATTCCTTAAGATTTGCTGCATAATCTTCAGTTGCTATATGAGCTCCTTTTGTTAAGATTCCATTTTATATCTTGCTGCACTATTCATAATCTTCAAATTACAGGCAAGCATCACGATTTATTGTTTTATCATAAATCTCCACGAAACCATTTCCAAAATAATGCTTATTTTAATCGAAGAAAGTGTAGAATTAAGTTTCAACTTAGTCTAATTAATTTATAAGTTGCCCAGTATAAGTTAAGGTATCTTGGTTTATGATTTGAGATTATGAATTAAATAAGAGTTCTACAAAAGAAGCCATAGCCAATTAAGTAAGCATTTATCTTTTAGCTATTATTTAGATTCCTTCAGCTCTAGTAGAAAATAAATCAATGTAGTATTGATGTCTAAATACACTTATTATAAACATACAACTTAAAACTAGAGAAAAAGTTACTATTATTACAATAAACTTTCTCCAAGATTATCATTAATTAACTTTGCTTACTTTTAGTCTTACCTACTTATCACTTAGCGTTCTTACTTTTTTTGCTTTTTATTTCTTTTGTTGTTAGGAAATATGAAGAGACTTGATTTACGAGACATTTGCTGTTTTGCTCATTAAGCTTGAATTGTTTTTAGAAATAAATTGCTCTTCATTTTAGTTATCCTTTTGGATCTCATTTTAAGAAATATTTGATATATTTTTAATTTCTTTTAGTTTATTCTTTTAGAGGTGCTGCTAGTTTTTGTTAGCATAAAGCTATGAAACTTGAATCATAAAGCTTATGATGTTCCATCTGCTTTAGTTTATTACTCTAATTTGATAAAGAATGAAAAAGAGCATCAAAAAGGAGCAAAATTAAGCACAGGCATATAGAATCATCAGAATCATAACAGCTTAGTCATGGCGTTATTAAGGAACTTCATCAGAATCTCTAAAGGAATCTATAACAAACTATAAAAACTAATTTAACGAGTTTTACATAATAGAGTTGATGAAAGGCTTTCCTATCTGATGAAAGGTTTAGTAAGATAGTTCACCTAAAACAACAAGATCTCTTATAGTTAAAGAACCTAATTGAATGAAATTTACATTCTAGTATGAGTTAATTAAAATAGTGGCATTTTAATTATTATAAATCATAAGTTCTTAGGAAATGTTCAAAGTTGTTTAATAGATTTCAGGAATTATATTAGACAATCGCTCTAAGTCATTTAAATTTTGCTTTAGTTCTTTCATTAAGATTAAGTTCCTCTTTTGCATTTCATAGAAATTATCTTCTTATGATATTTTTGTGTTGAGAGTAGAATTTTCCAAGAGATGATTGAAACTGTGGACCAAGTTTGTATCAACTGAATCTTCCATAAACTTCATCTCCCAACTTAGTATTAAAGTGACATCTACTATTTAGAGTAAAACATCAGATATGTCATGTGAATCTTTGAATTGGTTATAAAATAAAAGCATTTAATCTTGAGTAATCCAAAAAATGCTTACAAAGAGTCCTCAAATACATATACCAAATAATATTATCTTTTTATACATCTTTGGCTTATTTTTCGTAAGTTTGGCTTTTTGAATGTTTCTAAGTTTCTTATTTTCTGATAATTAAGGATTAGAAACAGATCCCTAAAAGCTTTCGGCATAATTCTCAAATTTAAATTTTTGAATAGAAAAGTTTTGAGGATTAGTATCTTAATGTTCCTGGTGAGAAAATGAAGAAAGCTAAGTATTATCGAGAATTTAGCAGTCTTCATACTAATTTTAGTTAAGTGTAACAGTTATTAAGTGATTTTGAATAAAGTGATTAAAATTACTTGCTGAACTTAAGATTAAAGTCTTATCAGGTTTAGTTTAATTTGGATTTAGAAAGATTTCTGCCAAGCTTTCAGTGGATTTTCTATTACTTAAGGATTGAGGTCTTAAAATCTAGTCAGATGACTCTTAAGTAGAATCTGTTAGTGTTTCTGTATTTACTTTGGAAAGTTTAGCTTCTTTCATATCTTGGAGAATGGATGTAGGCCTATTACTATTTAGGAACTGATCATATTTATAAAAAATGTTCTCTACTCTTTTGTTTTTAAGAAATTAGCTATTTATTCTATCTTAGAGAACTGAAGCAATTTCTTTTGAAAAATGCTGAATTTACCTATTTTCATTCAGTAATATATATGCACTTTATTACTAAGAGAAGCAAGGTTGAAAAGCAAAGAGAATCTATAACTAATTTCCAAATTTTCTAGACATGGCTAGCTATATTAAAGGAACAAAATAGTCATCTTTAGTTAGTAACCCTGTTTTGACTTCATTTTCTTGAGACTCTTCGATATATTAATCAAGATTCTTTTATATTTATGGTACACAAATTTAGGCAAAATTTAAGTTTTGTAGTACTTCTTGTTTCATATTTAGTAATTAAGAAGCATAGAAATTACAGTATCTAATACTATAGCTTTCATCACAATCAACCACTATTATTGCTGTATCATTTGCTGTTAAATCGCTTATAATTTCTAGCTTTCTTAATTGCTTTACTCGCATTTATAGTAATTTTTATTTTTCAGCTGCTTCTTACAAGTTAGTAGCTGCTATTTCATCAGATAGAATAGCTTCAAGAAAGTCCGCATAAATAAAATCGATCTAATAAAAAGTAGGCTAGATGGTTTTAATTTCTGAATACATTTTCTAGAAGGTTTCAATCTATTTTTGTATTTCTTAATTTATTTGTTAAATTTTCTATTCTTCTACAAATTTTTATGAAGTAACTGCTCAGAACTGCGTAAATTAGTTCTAGATTGATTGCTTGAGATGATTGAATTTCTCAACCTAGTTATTCAATTTTAGTAATCTATGAATGTCTAGCATCTCAGTATTCTAAAAGCTCTTAATGACTTGTGACTAATCAAAATTTTTAATTTCATGCATCTTTTTTATTTTATGGATGTACTATTGTCTCTTATTCTTTATCACCTGCTTTAGCATTTTATCTGCTTGAATGAAATAAAATCTTGACAGGAACTTTTGATTAGCTCTAGAATTTTCATGTAGCAAGGTAAAAGTTTACTTAAAGTTTAAAGTAACCTTTAAATTTCAAAAGAGAGTGTATAGGATAAAGTAAGAGGATTTAAATGCGTCATTAATACTTGATAACTTATAGTCTATAAACTGATTAAATAGAACGTCATCTAGTAATATTGCTTAAGCCTCGTTACTATCTTGCTTATTTTTAGTGATGAATCCTATTAGATAGAGTTTTAAAGGGGCTTTCAATTTATGGTCTTTATATATTTTTTATAGCTAAGCTACTAAATTAATCGCTTGTATTGATTTTATTGAATCACTGTCTCTTTAAATATTTAGACTGAGTAGTTTTTTAATTCTTATAAAGTAAATTTACTTTCCAATCTAGTAAACTAAAGGGAATCCTATTATTAGTAAGATAGCAAAGTCATCGTTAGTTAAAGTAACTAGCATTATCATTGCTAGCCAGATTTCTATAACTCTTACTTAGAACATCATTAAATCCAGCTTAAGGTTAATGTACATCCCATTTTCAAAGGCTTTTTTGCAGTTCCATAAACTGACAACTATGAAAATAACGTTCTAAGTCACTTGCTACTGCTACATATTCAAAACTATTAAAGTTAAGTTAATGCCAAGTTCTATAAAGTGTTGCTATGCTTAGTGGTAGAGGTAGTCGTTACTAATCTTATATGTGAAGTTAATATTTATAAGGAAGTAGTTATTCGCTAAAGAGTAAAGATGGATAAAAAGTAATGAAAGCAAGGAAATTACTATCAAGCTTATGTAAGTGCTAGATAAATATTGTATATCTTGAGGAAATTGTTGAGGTAAGTAGAATATAGAGACCAATAGTTTACATATTGGAATGTAAAGAATATGATTGAAGAGCTAGCCATTGATTAGTAAAATCTTCAAATCTCATTGAAATTTGGTCTATAAAAATAATACTTTAAGGCTAGCTAATATAATTAATACTAAATAAATGGTAAATATTACCATTAAAAACATTGTTTTGAACAAAGTATCTTCAAACAAAGGAGTTACAGCCAATCCACTTAAAATCACCTTTATTTTTGAAAATTAAAGGTTAAAATCATTCTATAGTTCAAAGAGCGAAACGAGCAGATAAACCACTTAGAAGGTATGAATAAGTTGAGTGATAAAAACAAATTCAGTCTAATCTTAAGATTCTTTATCATGTTTAGATGAGAGAATCTTTAGATAAATTTCTTAAATAAGCTCCTTTAGACGACTGCTCAACTTTCTCATTTTTTAGAGAATAAAAAATTACCGGAAAAATGCAAGAAATTAAAGAAAAGATAGAATAAACTTTAATTTAATTTACCTAACTTTAATTAAACTTGCTTTATAGTTTAATTTTCATCTTCAGATTTATTACCGTTATTCATTCAAATGGCTTATGTAAAGGTAAACAACTAAATCATTAAGCTTACTTTATAAATTAGTAGATTCTACCTTTTAAAATTTAAGGAGCAAGAAATTGACTTAACGATGTTGAGAAACTTTAAATACTATAAAAATAAGCAAGCTAGTTTGAATAGTTTGAATAGATTTGCTAGTATTGGTTAAATAAAATTAGAATAAGTAGCTTACTTTAACTTCTAATTTAAGTGCATTCTATTGTTTTTATCTATGCTCTCTATTTATCTTTAATGCTTACAATTTTTCAGTTAAGCTTTCTCTTTCTGCTAATTTAGTGAAATAATGGAAAGATAAAATATTGAATTTATAAGGCTTCTTCACTCAAAAATTTGAATCACAGTTTGCTAATTTTTTATTAGCATTTGATGTTAATTTAAAGGAGCAATGATAATAGATCATAAAGGATATAAACTATGAGATATGAATAGGTTTAAAATGAGGAGATACTGAATAATTAAGTGAATAATGGGAAGCTTAAACTAAGAATGCTATGAAGATTCTTATTATTCTCTCTTAAATTGATTTAACTCCCTTAATTAGAAATAACTTAGCTTCAAATAATAAATTTATTAATATACCCATCATTATACTATTTTAAAGAGACACTTTATGTATAATTTTTAAGCTATTATCTAAATTTAATAGCCAACAAGGAAAAATATAACGAAAGAGAAGATAAGATAGAAAGAAAGTTTAATACTTATAGATATAAATTAGAAAGACACTTAATACCTTTAAATATGCTTAATCAATTATTATATCTTCACTTTAGACTATCTATTTAAATATTAAATCAATGTAAATAAGGGATCTAAATGTAGAGAATTAATAAAGTGTTTATACAGAAAAGCTTATTAGTATTAAATATCAAATACTGAAAAGCAATTTATTATCATTGTTAAATAAAAGGAATTTTTAAGAAAAATCATAAATACTTAGTTTAGTGCTTCTGCTTGAGCTATTTGATTCTATTATTTCTATAAATTATTTATTATAATGATTATGTGCATTATTGCTTATTTTTATAGTTTTATTGTTCAAGTTCACTAAATTAAATTATATCATCAGTAGACACATCTGAGTCCTAAATTTTAGAAACTATATTTCTAGTTAAGAAGGAATTTTTAGAATTAAAATTGAACTGAAAATCTAAAATTTAATAGTTAGTATTTTTAAATAAGTTAGCAAGTTTATTTATAAAGGAAATTTAATTATTTTAACTTGAAGGTATATTTCTAAATTTAGTTAACGAAGGTTATAAAATGATTCATTATCTGTAATAACTTTTGAAGCAAAAGTTCTACTATTAATATATTCAAAAGGATATTGCTTGAAAATCTTGATTTTCTTAATATTTTCCTTTTTATTTTAGATAATTTAATAATGTAACTAGAAGAAAATTAAATTGATAGATCTTAAAATTTATTTATAAGTTTCTTAAGTTTTGATAATAATGGTAAAGAAGATAAAAAAGTACTGAATCTTAAGAAGTGCCTTAGATTATAATTTTAGAAAAATATGATATATCTACTTAATTTAATTTCATATAAATCCAAGTATTCTAAATATTAAATTAAGAAGAATTATTAGTAGTTTATCTAATTTTAGTGCTTAATATGCTTTTTATTAAGTTTGTTTGTATGTTTAGATTCATTTTAGCTTAGAAATAAATACCTTAATACATTTTATCTTATCTTCTTATAGTTTTTAAGGAAGATAAATAAATTAACGTGGGTCTGCCATTAAAGGCTATCCATGGATTAATGTTTTAATAAAATAGTCTTGATACTATTTTCTCCTTGTTTTAATTCACAAATGTGGAACCTTCTTCTCTCTATTCTTGTGATTCTGTCTAAGGCCGGAGTTGAAATTCTTAAGGAATTCTCATTCTAGTACAAAAGTCAGTCTTGAGTATCTTTTATAGTTAAAAATCTTAGTTTATTTTTGCCTCAGCTATGCCTTACTTTCCACCAAGCTCCTATCCAAGTTGATAGCATAATGAATAGGAGAGCTTCTGAGGCGCGGACTACAGAATAAGACTCGCTTTTTCTGATATTGAGTCTCAAGCTAGAAACTTGCTTAAGACTCACCGTCCATATTTTAAATGATATATATAATCTAAAATAAATTTAGATATGCTAAATATTCAAAGCTATTACTTTTCATAAATAAATTTAATAAGGTGTTTAATATCTATTTTTTCTAGTTCAATAATGATCTCGCAAATCGTTAGGAATGATAAGATTGGATTCTAATATAGTAGTGATAATATCTACTTTATTATTTTTTAATTATTTTATTTTATTTTTCTGGAAATAAATTTTATATTAAATTAATTGTCTAAATATCTTAAAGTTTGTTTCTGTAAGTATGGGTGATTCCTTTATAGATCTTATGCAAGATTTATTTGTTTCTTATTAATTAAATCAATATTGTATTAAGAACTATTTACTAAAAATAAACTTAGTAATTTAAGAAAATTAGATAAATAATAGCAAACAAATAAAGTTGGTTATAGAGCACATGGCACCTTATTGGTGCGAGCTCTTTTTATATTAATATTTAAAACTAAGAATAAATGTCTTATACTTCTTGTTAAAATTCTAATAGTCCAATGAGTTATGTCAGCTTCTCCAAATGGAGAATCTACTTATTAAAGATTATTCTCGAATTTTGAACTAAATGCTCCACCTTCTTGAGTAAGATCTAAATAAGAATAAGTAATTAAGTCATTAGCAGGCCCATCAGTCAAACTTTCATACTGCTTGTGAGAACCTTAAGGTAAGTTACGTTTTTCTCTTCTTTGTGGTGTCCTCTAGGCATCTTGTGTGAGATTATTCGCAATGCAGTATACACTGAGCCAGATTACCTACTATTTCTCCCGAAAGCGGCCGACATCCATTTTATTATATTTAATAATAATAAAAATGATTTATAGTGATTTCGCCTGCATTAGATTCATCACTGTTTTAAAGTTTATTGGCTGGCTCAAATATTAAATTTCCAATCTTCTTCTGAATAAATTTCTGCCAGTACTATGCTAACCCTTTTTAATTATAGGTGCTTTAGTCAAGTCTGATTATAATTGTATTTAGGTTTTTTCTTTTTTGAGCGAAAGCAATGTACAACAAATTTTTATTTGAGTTGTATATCTTTTTTCTATGTGGTAGGCTTTCTGGAGTAGAATAATGATTATTTATTTATTTTCATATCTTAAAGCTTTCTAATTCTAATTTTTTTAGAATATTCAGCTTAAACTTAAATATGTCCGTATTTCCTTCAGAGCCAGCATTACTTTCTTTTCCTTAGTATAGGACTTTTTTCTGAATAATTGGTTCCACGTCCTTGGTAATTTGCTGATATATTTTAAAGAAATAAGCTTTAAATAAGCTATTTAATTAAATTTTATTTCAATTTGTTCAATTCTGGACTTATCTGACTTTATTTTTCTTTTGTTTCAAGATTTTTTGAAATAAGTTAGATTTTTCCATAAAGTTCTTGCTACTAATCGCTGTTTTAGAGAGATTTATCCAATTTTTAAGAAGGTTTTTGTGAGAAATTTATCATTTTTTCAGATAATAAGAAAAAGTAAAATTTATCTAAAATCTCATTAAAAATTATGAAACAGGTATCTGCAAGTGATTTTTCACAGCTCCAAAAAATCATGAACTAGCAGCACCCTAGGAATTTAAGATTAAGAAAAGTGCGCTAGATAGATTTTCCAACAAATATAAAGTCTCACCTCCTAGAAAAAGCCTAGAAAATGGGCAAGGAACATTATTCACTCGGAAATATCTTACTTCACTACGGAATAGTAGACAAGCTATTAATAGCTTATTAAAGTAGTGCTGAACCTTCAGTAAAAGGTAACAATTCATAAAGAAAAATAGCTAAAGATTAATGGATAAACTAGAAATAAAAGATGAAAATAGAATCTAAACTAATATCCTATGGAATAGAATTATATGTTTTCTAAATATACCAAAGAATAAAATAAAGAATTAATCTTTAAAGAGATAAAGAAATAAAAAATAAAATAAAGCTTCAACATTAAATTGATTAAAAATAAAAAAGAAGAGATATTATAATAATAGAACTAGATAAGGTCTAAAGAATACTAAGAACTTTTTCACTGTAATTCAGGGGTACATCCATGAATTAAATGCAAGTAATTTATCAATTTCAAATAAAAATACTTAAAATAAAAAAGATTGAAACAAGAAAAAAAGAAGAGATAACAGCAATCGAAATTAAGAAGAGAGAAAGCTATTTTATGATGCTCTTAAATAAATTAAAAAAAATACAGACAATGGAATTGCAGATTTTAAGGAATATTTGCAAAATAGGGAGTGAGAGTATTGAAACTTTTTAAATTTTTTTAATTGCCTCTTAGCAATCTGGAGGATGGAAGAAAAGAGGTTGAACATTCTCCAAGAACGCCAAAATATTTAAATATCTTTATATCCATAATCTCCTGAATCTTTATAATAAGAAAAAATGAAATAAGAAGCTTACAACCAAAAGATGGAAGTTGGTTAATAATAAAGCACTAAAGAATCTCAATCTTAAATTCTAAAGATGTAAAGAAAAACAATTAATGAGAAAAAATAAAGGCTAAATTGGCAAATAAGGTATGAGAACTAATTGTTTTAAAGAGTTTATGAATAAAGAAACTTTTTAATTAAAAAATAACTTATAAAAAATTGAGTTAAAATTTAAAAATAAGTATAGCCATTAAGCCTACCGAATGCTGGATTATATATGTAAAAATCTAATAATTAAAAGTTGAAGTACAATATACCAATAAATATATTTATAAATCTTATCTGAATTTTAGTGTATTTTTTGAGGAATAGAAAAAGCAATGAAGCTCAAAAGGAAAAATTAAAAAATTTAAGAGTTTCAATTAATGCAATTTATAGAAACAGATTCTTTAAATGCAAAAATTTAACTTAGTTATAAAAATAAGATATTCAAGTTAGTAAAAGGAAGAAGGATAAATAAAAAATAGAAAGTTATGAATTAAATGTAAGAATTTATATTAATACATAAGATGTTTATAAAAGCTAAATTAATAAATCTCGTTTAAATTTTTAACTATTTTCATACCAAATCAGAGCTAAATCCATCATGAAAATAAAAATGAGGATCGAAAGTTGAGGAGAATCAGAAAAAAGGTAATTAACTTTGAACTTAATATTAATATAAAAATAGATAAAACTTAATTTTTATTATTTTCCAAATTTTTATTTTCAATTAAAAAAACTAAACAATTGCTGAAATATTGAATAAAACTAATTTACTTTAATCAGTTATTGATTAAAATAATTTTACTATAAATATCTATATTATCAAATAAATAAAAATATGGTTGTCGGCCACACTCGGGAGAATTAGTAGGTAATCTGGTGCAGTTTATACTACATTGCGAAAAATCTTGTGTAGCGATATCAAGTGATTAGAATTGAATTGCTTCTGGAAGTGCAGATAAAAGATAAAAATGTGGGATTTCGCTAGTGGTTAATTATAAAAAGTTTGTAAGAATATATGATTACTGTGTGATCTGTAGCGATAGCAAGTAACCAGTAATTTATAGTTTCTGAGTAGCTAGCGAAGTTAAGCCAATACTTTATTTAATAAAATTAGGTGATTTTTAATTATTTAAACCTTAATCTTAATAAACAATCTGAAATAATTAATTAAATATACTTAATATGAAATGAACTAATGCAGCTTAAAATATGCTGTCACATTTTAACGTCTCTTTGAGCTGGAAATGATAAACTAAAAAGTGTCAAAAGAATAAGAAGCTTCTAATTATTATTAAAAATTACGTAATGAATAACAAACATCTATTTAAGAAATTTCCTTTTAATCATTCTAGGCTAATAAAAAATAAGAAAATAAATTTACTTAGACTGTTTCTCTACATTAACAACAGGAAGTTTAAGCTATAGCTTAGGATTTAGAATTCGAAATTAAAAAATATAAATAAGAGAATAATCATGCTAATCAGACTTACTTGATTAACATTTGTCAAAACTTTATTAATAGTCAGTTGAAATACTGTAAAATATACAATCTTGTTAATTTGATGTACTTAAATAAAGCTTCTAATAACTTTAGTTGGTATACCATTAACTTAACGTGATTTATATATAAAACACTGAAGGCATATAAAAATATCAGATAAATGAAAATAAATGATCAATTTCAACTAAAAACTGAGAAAGGATATATTTATTCTAGCAACTAAAGCTTGATTGAAAGATTAGTAAATTTAAACAGATTTATTTTAAACTATAATCAAGTTGAAGCTTCTATAAGTTATAGTAATCCTTTCAAAAGGAAAGTGAAGAAGACAATTTAGATCTTCAAGCTAAACGAAGAAATAAAGATTAAGATACAAAATAATAGGAATATGATTAAATAATAAGTGATTTATCTTCTCTCTTACTCTAGAAATTTAGTAGAAAGAGCTCTTGAAGATGTTCTCAATGTTAAATGAGTAATATTTAAAACAGATATATTACAATAAATTAAGAAGTTAAATGATGCACTGTTGATGGGTGAAAAAAGAAAATGTTTATAGATAGAAAACTACTGAAGAAATATAAATATCAGGTTATTTACATACTTATAATATTTTTTCATTTAAACCCTAAATTTAGCAAGAAACTTTTACATGTCGAGTACGATAATAAGAGAAATAAAGAATTTGTGTATATGAAAATGGACTACCTGTAGGATCCAAGGATTTCTTAAGAGAAAAAAAGATAAGCAAAATCAAAACTGGCCTCGCCAATATTAAGATATTACTGATAAAAAATTAATGATTGAAAAATTTATTATAGATAATAACTTAGATTAATTTTCAATAAATGAAACGTAGTAAAAATAAGTACTTTGTCCTATTATAATAAGAGGATACAGGAATTACTTTAGAAATTTGGTTAAAAGTGGAGGAAGTATGTCTTATTGTAAGAGATAAAATTAATAGCACTGAAATTTCTAATATTAATCTAGAATAATCTAAATGATTTATTCCAATTAAGATTGATATTTTGTTCATAACATCTTGTTTATGAAGGATAATAAAAATGCAGATTAAAAAGACTAAGTATATGATTATATTAACACTTTGCTTGCATAATTTTCAAATAGTCCACAAATAAATATTGGAGATTTCAAAGCTCTTCTTCAAAATTTTGGAAATAATCCTTGAAATGCTTATGATAAAACTTTAATATTTAAAGAGCAGTACAATCTTGAGATAATTAATAATGTGAACACCAATATAATACACAAAGGTACATGTTAAATGCTCTGTAATTATTATATTGTCATAAGTAATTAATTTGATAAAAGCTAACTTTTTAATTTTTAGGTTCATAATCGTTGCTTTGTATCTGATTATATTCGAATGACGGTAGTTTTTATTTTTAATGCATATCTTTATGATGAAAAAATATTTTAAAGAAAATTTTAAATTAGACAACTTTAGGATCCAATTAACAGATAAAAGTATCAAACATTTTTTTGTAATCTTACTTTGAGTTTTTTTAACAGATTAGGATAATTTAGAGGATTAATATGAACTCATAAAATTAAATATTGAATAAAATGCAGATTAAAAACTTGATCTTTATTCCTGATCCTCAATATAACTGACTACTTCAAGAACTAACAAGAAAGTAAATTGATGCTAAAAGAGCTAATACAGCTTATAAGGAAGCTCATTTTTAGTTTGGAAGAGTTAATTAAAAGTGATCTTCAAAATATAGCGGATAAGCGTTAATAAATTAAAAATACCAACAGAAGAAAAGTAAGAAAAGAAGTTTAAAAAGAGTGTTTAACGGCATCTAAATATCAAATGGGAGAAGTTTAAAATTTTTAAGGAGTAAAGCAAAAAAAATTTCTTCTTAACAAAATCTGAAAAATAATATTCTCATAGGCTAAGAAATTACTTAAATCTAGAAAAAGAAATAAAATGATTCTCACTTAAAAACTAAAAAAATATTTTATTGATTAATGAGAAAATTCAGTTTTAACAAACACGAAAACTTGACACAAGAATAGATTGATTTTAGTAATAGGCAAATCAATTTAATTTACAAAAATAGCAATGAGATTCAAAAGTAACCTTCTATGTGATAATAACAATTCTAGTCTTTTCTCTTGAAGAAATCTAGCTAATTATATAAGATATACCTAGTAATAAAGCACCAGCTCCAAATAGCATTAAAGGTAAATTATTAAAATATGGAGGACATCGCCTTACTTTAATTCTTCGCTCTTTCCTGAATAGCATGCTGTGATTTGGAAGAATAACCATAGAAATTAAATACTTCAATCCTTATTCCTATTTTAAAAAAATAAATAGATATGATTAAAAAAATTGCGACATATCTCTCTAATAAACACGGTTTTAAAATTATATGATAAAGCTCTTACAAAAATCATATAATTTGATATATGAAAGAAACTTAGTACGATAAATTTAAATGGCATGTTTGAAAAAGAAACAAGCAACAATGTAAATTTGAGTTGTTTAGTAAATAATAGACACATTTCGTAAATAAGCAAAGGAAAAAACAAATTACTAGCAACTCTGATAGATTTGGAGAAAATGTTTGATGTTATAGAGAGAAAATTACTCTTTGATTAGCTAAAAGGTTAAAACTACCTCTAAGCTTTATAAACGCTTTATAATCTTTTTATAGTAACATAATTTCATTTTTTCAATAGACAGAACATAATTATGAAGTCTTGTTGTACTATAAATTAATTAATTAAATTAGCGCGGCATCACCATTATTTGGTTTACCACGAAAAAATAAAGAAATCAAATTTAATTATTAATAATAGGCTAGAAATGTTTTTGGCTTCATCTGGTCGCTTTGATTCTTATCTACTTCTCTCAGTTTTTATAATCCAAATTGATTGCCTTCACTCTTTAAATTCTTGTAATTCTTCCAAAGGCTGGAGTTAGAAGGGTTAGTGAGCATTCCACTATTTGCGTCAAATGACCCAATTAGGTTAAATTCTTCTAAATAATAATTATTTGGAATCTCAGTAATTTCTTTGTTGTTTTCTAAATTCCTGATCTGAATAGCGACATGTAAAATCTGGATATCTCCGAGATCTGGATTTTGGTTCACTCTAGTCAACCTCTCGTACCGATAGAGAGAACCCTCAAACAAGTAAGGTTTATGACACAATGGGCCCATCTTTACTTGGTTATGGTGTCATTTATTGCAAGAGTATTTGCAATGCAGACATGACTGCACCGGATTACCTACTCGGCCGACTAGAAACCAGATTCCATTTTAAAAATGAATATTATATTATTCTTTAAAACCGCCATAGTTGTTCGAAGGTGACAACAAGGTCATCTTCATCAGAGGTTGGGGAAGTTAAGTGCCCATAATCGACTTTATGTCTTCCTCTGCTTTGGTTTGGCCTCGAGACATAAGATTCTTAGACCTTCGACGTTGGCTTGACTTGGTTTCGTTTATTTTTAATTCTGGAACGAAAAAGAAATAATATTGCGAACTTCATCAAAGGTGGGGAATTTAAGTACCCATAATTGACACATGTCGTCCTCTGCTTTGGTGAAGCGATGAGACACAATCCTGTCATGTCCTTGGATCTCCAAAAAGTATTAAAGATTACGATTATTCTTAAATTATATCAGTATTGAACATTTTTATCAGTACTGAATAATTATACCAGTATTGAACAAGGTTTATCAGTATCTGATAATTTTATCAGTAACAAACATTCTTGTCAGTATGAAACATTTTTTTTAAAGAGCTGCGCACCAACGAGAGTGCTACGCGCTCTATAATAAAATTTATTTATTTATATAATTTTATAATTAAATACTTAAAAAATAAAGCTTATATATTTGGATTTAAATAAGATAACTTCGATAACAGCATTGTTTGAATAGGATAGGCAGAAGATTTAATCCTAATATCTAAATCTAAATGAAGTGTGTAGAATCTAATAAACGAAACAAGTAGAAATTTTAGATGCACTTGTTTAAATCTAAATATTACCAAATGTGAATCTATATAATTTCTAAAAAGAAAGGAAAATTAAAAAATTAGAAGTATAGATTAACAAGAAGCCAATAATTTAAAAACAATAAGTTACATGTTTAGAAATATTATTGTATTAAAAAGAACTTCTTTAATCACTGAAAGGAAGCAGAGTTTAATTATTTAGCTGGAGTAAAGAAAGCTGTACATTTATTGATATGATATAAAAACTTGATATATTGACATTTTAAAACCTATATCGACATTTTATTTTATCTAAAGTTGAATATGGAGAAGAATTAGTACCTTGAACTGTTTAAAAAAGGCATCACTTCATTATTAAATGAAAATTGATCCAATATGTGATTCATATCCAGATAAGCTTTCTAAACAGAATCAAGATCTTTTAATGAATCATGTTATGTAGATTTGAGCTGACGTCCCTTCAAACATATTATGGTTCTAAGGTTTTTCAATTTTTTAACAAAATTAGAAATGAAAGTGGAAAAAATTAAGTAGGAATATTTGAAAATAACTGAAAAGAAGGATACTAATATCTATAAACGTTATAAAGATAGCCAGTTTTATTATATTGATTTAAATAACAAAAATATAAACAGAAAAATAAAATATTTGCTAAAAAATGTTTTTTACTAAATAAAAGCTAGATTTTATAGAGATTCTATTCAAAGAATTAGTACGACTAATAGTTTTACTTGATAATTTCAAAATTTTTCTTTGTTTCCAGAAATAATATTTTCAAAATTCAATTAGGATTACGCAAGAGAAGTTAATAGCATATATAAAATGAGAACCTAGTCTTACAGATTTTGGAAGGATTAATAAGACCGCCATTTTCCTATCGAAAATTCAAAATGTAAATGCGGAGAATATGACAGACACAAGTATATTAAGATATGTACGTATTATTAACACTTAAGAGAATGATTTTAATAAAGGGTTTGGGATCATGTCATTAGAAGACTGATATTTTATGTTTATATATATATATTAATTAATTCCCAAGAAATTGATTGGAATATTTAGATCTTTAAATAAAAAATTTTAATAGAAAGTTTCTATCTTTTAGATTTTTTTCTTGGATGCGTTAGATAAGATTTGAAGAGTAAAAATCAAGCCAAATTAACTGAAGAAGAGAGATTGCTGAATCATATTATTTTATAGACTTTAAAACGTCTTTGACTAAAGAAGCAATTCTTAAATTAAAGATGATCATATACTCTTAAAGTTAATACTAATTATTTATTTAATAATGATTTTTTATAATCTTTATTATTTATTTATATTTTTCTGTTTGTGTGTGTTTTAAAATTAATTTTATTTATGTGCTAGATTTATTGAAATATTATGATATGAATTTTAATTGATTTTAATTGATTTTTTTAATTTTAATCTTATATTTTTTATATTTTAGCATTATTTTAATTTTTGACTTTTGAATTACTCTAATTTAAAAAAGCATTATTACATCTTTAAATAATTATTTTCTTAATTACTTTTTCTAAATTTAATTATAAAAGAAATTCTCTTTTTTACATTTTTGCATTCTAAATTTTATTGAAAAACTCTGATCAAAAGGTCTAACTTCATTCATAAAAATTGCTTGTAATATAAAACACTTAGCTAAATAGCTTACAGGCTTATTAATTATTTTATAATTATCAAGCTTAAAATCATAAAAAAAACTTAAATTTAATAAAATAAAAAATGTTATATAAAGATGATACTTTGTGCTTTTAATTTAATTTGCTTTTTGTAATAAAATGATATTTGCTTTTTTTAAAACAAAGCTTATATTTTAATGGTTTAAATATATTTTAAAGTTTTAAGTTAGCAATAGCTTCTTCATTTCTTAGTCAATAAGATTTTCACGCTCTCATCCGCTTTTATATTCTCAAAACTACAATTTATAGTTTGTATAGATGGAATCTAATTCAACTCAGTCTAACTCCAGTTCTATTTTATTTACTAAATTTACTTACCTTCTTTTATACCTCATTAGACTCCAAATTTTTAAACAAATCCGCCAAGTGTCACTTTCTCACCGTTTAGTCCTTACATCCAGCTATTAACCATTTGTTATCTCTGCTTAATACCATTTAATATACTGCAGTTTCATGATCTTTTAAATTTATAAGATATTCGCCTGTTTGGAAATTCCATATCTTGATAGAACTGTCGTAAGAGCCGGATATAAGATATTTATTGTCGCCTGTTAATATTAAACTTCTTACACAATCATCATGACCTTATAAAGTTCGAATGCATTGTCCTGATTATAAATCCCATATTTTAATGGATTTGTCTTAAGAACCTGATATTACATATTTATTATCCTGCGTCAAGATTATAGTTCCAATCCAGTTTAAATGTCCAATTAATGTTCAAATTACCTGACCAGTTGTAAAATCCCATACCTTTATCGTCTAATCATCACTTCCCGATAAGATTCATTTCTGGTCACTTGAAATCACTACAGATGATATATAATTTGTATGTCCCAACAAAGTATTCTTACACTAACCAGTTGTAAAGTCCCATATCTTTATCGTTCTATCTCTACTTCCTGATACGATTCATTTCTGGTCACTTGATATCGCTACAGAGAATACATAATTCGTATGTCCATACAAAGTATTCTTACACTAACCAGTTGTAAAGTCCCATATTTTTATCTCATTACCACCTAATATTCAGCCAGTACTTCCTGATACGATTCATTTCATGTCACTTGATATCACTACAGATCTTATATAACAAGTATGTCCCAACAAAGTATTCTAACACTAACCAGTTGTAAAGTCCCATATCTTTATCGTTCTATCTCTACTTCCTGATACGATTCATTTCTGGTCACTTGATATCGCAACAGAATATACTTAATCCGTATGGTCCTATAAACTTTTTGATATTGGAGATGTGTCTAAGATAGTGTTAGTAAAATTGCCTTCATCGAAATTGCAGTTGGTAAGTTTTGCATTTATTAAATTGACTTCCTACAAGTTAGCATTTACAAAATTACAATCGGAGAAGATTGAGTTACTTAAGTCTGCACCTTGAATTTTAATTCCTTACCAATTCTTTTATATAAAATTAGGATTCAGATATTTTAAAATAGTTATAGCATTTGCAGAAGCTTATTCGACATTTTGACATGTTTTTGATAGTTCTATAACTTCATTTAATTTTTTTAATAAGCTTTAACTTGAGTACTGCTAGAATTGCTCTAAAATATTTAAATCTTAACAAATGTTTGATTTATTAAGTGGATTCTCGATTAATTTTGCAGTTGAAACCTCTTAAGATGAGAACTTCTTTATAAAGCTTTCTACATGTTCACTTGATAAAACTAAAAAATCATATTGATTCTTTTACGAAAAAAATTGAGTAATTAAATTTGATATATCTTGAGCTTCCAAATTTTGATTCTTTCATTTTTCTTGCATGAATAAAATTGCATTAAAGCAAGTTTCTAACAATTTATTGATTATTATATTTTCTTCGTAATCTTCATCTTCGACTTTTCTATAATCTTAAATCATTTATTTATGTTCAAATTATTGATAGATTTGATTCAGCATATTTATTCTATCATTATGCTGCTATCAAGTTTCAGAAGAAGTGTTTAAAACTTTTTCCACACTCTCCATTTGATATCTTAAATCTGCTACAATTTAGGCTCCTTACTTTATATCGCTTTATAACTTTTCAATTATATTTTTAGTTTCTAATTGACAAACTTAATTGATTATTTTAGATAAAATGTTTTGAACTGAATATACAGCTTTTTTGTACTTTATATAAATCATCTACTAAGTGTTAAAATGCTATTAGGCTTCCTTTAAACGCTGGTCTAAATTTGCTTCTTACATGAAACTAATTAAATATTTTTAAAAGCTTTCAGTGGTTATATAATCTTTCAAATCCGTCACTTAACCTTTGAATATTTGCTTATGAATACTACATTTAAACTGTCCATGATAATCTAAATCAGTAATAATACATTCAGTACAAATTATGCATCCACATTGAAGTATTTTTGGTATTCTTTCTACAGATTCAAATAATTTTTTACAACGTTAGCAATTGCTCTAGTCCATTTGTGAATATTAAACGAAAAAAAACAGCTAAATAAATATTACATCATAAGGAAGATTAAAAAATTAAACAATTAATATAAAAATATAATTAAATTAATTTACTATATAACTATTATTAACTCAATCAAATATCTAATTTAATTAACTTTAAAAATCCCAAAAATACAGTCATTAATAATTAAAAAACCAGTACAAACTACAAAATATCTAAAAAATTATAAAAAGAAACTTTAAATTAAAATACACAAAATAAGATGTAAAATATGCAAACATATGGAAATATCTATCCTTCCAAAAAGCATAAGAAAGCCCTAAATTAGAATATAGGATAAATGAATAATCAGAAAAAAATTTAGCGATCAGGTTGAAATTCTTACTTTTAAGAAAGGGTAAAATAAGTTATACATGTAAGTCTCTGATTTCAATTCTTAATCGAAAATAATTAAGATTATTCAGTTAAGTTAATAAAATACTTTTAGAAAGAGTTAAAATAGCTGAAGAATATTAAATAAATAAATATGATTATAGAGTGCGTAGCACCTCGTTGTAGTGCAGCTCTTTTAATATTAAAAATATTATATATTATTAAATAGTTGTTCGAAGGTGAGCAACAATGTCATCTTCAACAGAGGTTGGGGAAGTTAAGTACCCATAATCGACTTTATGTCTTCCTCTGCTTTGGTTTGGCCTCGAGACATAAGATTCTTAGACCTTCGGCAATGGCTTAGTTTAGATTTAATTCTGGAACAAAAAGAAATAATATTGCGAACTTCATCAAAGGTGGGGAATTTAAGTACCCATAATTGACACATGTCGTCCTCTGCTTTGGTTATGCAATGAGACACAATCCTGCCATGTCCTTGGACCTCCAACAAGTATTAAAGATTACGAGTATTCTTAAATTATATCAGTATTGAACATTTTTATCAGTACTGAATAATTATACCAGTATTGAACAAGGTCTACCAGTATCTGATAATTTTATCAGTAACAAACATTCTTGTCAGTATGAAACATTTTTTTAAAGAGCTGCACACCAATGAGAGTGCTACACGCTTTATAATAAAATTTATTTATTTATTTAATACTTAATATTAAGAAAAAATATTCTCAAACTTCTTGTTAAAATTCTAACTGTCCAGTGAGTCACGTCAGCTTCTCCAAATAGGGAGTCTATTTATTAAAATTATTTCGAATCTTGAATCAAATGTTCCAGTTCTTCTTGAATAAGATCAAATAAGAATTAGTTATTAAGTCATTAGTAGGCTCGTCAGTTAAACGTTTAAACTGCTATCGAGAATCCTCAGGCAAATTAGGATTGTCTCTTCCAAGTTTATCCACCCTTCTTCGTGATGATATTTAGTGTAGGATTACTCTCAATGCAATATACACAGCAGAAGATTACCTACTAGTTCTCCTGGCCTCAAGATCCATTTTATTATAATAAAGAATAAAATAGCACATAAGAAACAAATAATCTAAAATAAATCTTTTAACTAGCAATAAGATGCTTAGATTGATATTTATTAGCTATTATAAGAAAATAAAAAATTTTAGGAAGTAGTGCAGCAATAATTTCTGCAAATGAGTAGCTTAGACTTAAAATATAACTAAATTTAAAATGATAATAAAATACTAAATACAGAATTTAGCTTAAAAGCATCGATTCATCTATTTAATCAAGAAATTAAAAGAGTAGAAGAAAAATATTAGAAATTCTAAATCTCAATTAAATAAACTATAAATGAACTAAAAGTAAAGCCATGCATGATTTAATGGAGACTGATCAATCGAATTTAAATATTAATAAAACATTAAAAAATTAGACAATTAATTAAGCAATAAAAGAAGACAAAAAATGTGCTCATTTTGTAGGATATAGGACACACAAAATAAAACTGTTGAAAATATAAAAAATTTCAATGTCGTGGAAATAAAAAATTCTGATTAAGTCTAACTAAAATTGATGTGCATCTGAAGGTAATCTATATAGAAAAAAATGATTGGAGGAGGCTATTTACTCTAACAAATTTTAGATACTCAAAAAGAAGAACGATACAAATAATTGCAAAGGATTTAGTATTTAACAAGATATCAACCGTAAAGAAATGCCAGATTAGCAGCCATAGATATGTTATGCAAGAATATGAATTTGAAGAAAAAATGGACGATTTCAATGAATTTTACAATGATTCTTGAGATTTAAAAAAATATTTCGTGACAAGCCAAATAAAGGCTATCTCACATTTATAATTATTATATAAAAAAATGGCACCAAAGAAATAGACCTCTTTCGGCTCATTTAAAAAGCAAGAATAATAATCTAACCTAACTGAATAAGAGCCGCAAATAAATCTAAGAAATATAATCGAAGGAAGCTTAAATATAATCGGTGCACCAAAGAGTATCAAATATCTAATACGAATTAAAATTACAAAGATAAAGGATAGAAAAACTAGAAGACAAACTAGAAGAATTGATTGAATATTTAGACCTATAATTCCCCTCTATAGAAGAATCACTAAGAAAATCTAATCGTAAATAGTAATTAAATTGGAATAAATTGATAAATAATTTAACAAAGTCCTCAAATATTCCAATTTCATTTTTCTAAATTTGAATATCAAATAAAGTAACTTTAAGAAAAATAAGAATAATAACAAGTAATAATCTAAAAATAATTTGATTACTAACCAAGTATCCCAATGAAAATCGAATCGGAATTCTAATAATAAGAAACAAAGTAGATTAAATTCATTCGGAGAAAAATAAGGTGCTACATATGTTAAAGGAACCACTGCTGGAAAATTGTTGAAAGAAACCAGAAATTGAAAGAACTAATAAGAATAAAATCTTAGAAGAACTATTTCGCTTTTGACCAACAAGGACAGGATAAATTTATAGAAAGAAATTCTATAACTTAAAAGCTAACGACTATAATAATGGGAGAAGAAACATGAAGGACAATTGGATTTCGGGAAGGAGATAAAGATGGCGGACTAGTGAAGTCCTACGACATCCTTTAGTTTAGGAGAGAGCAGAAGGAAATGGAAGATATCCGTAAAGCTCTCTCTAAGAACTATAAACTTTAATTTTTTTTATATAATAAAATGGATCTTGAGGCCAGGAGAACTAGTAGGTAATCTTCTGCTGTGTATATTGCATTGAGAGTAATCCTACACTAAATATCACCACGAAGAAGGGTGGATAAACTTGGAAGAGACAATCCTAATTTGCCTGAGGATTCTCGATAGCAGTATAAACGTTTAACTGACGAGCCTACTAATGACTTAATAACTAATTCTTATTTGATCTTATTCAAGAAGAACTGGAACATTTGATTCAAGATTCGAAATAATTTTAATAAATAGACTCCCTATTTGGAGAAGCTGACGTGACTCACTGGACAGTTAGAATTTTAACAAGAAGTTTGAGAACATTTTTTCTTAATATTAAGTATTAATATTAAAAGAGCTGCACACCAACGAGGTGCCACGCATTCTATAATCATATTTATTTATTTATCTTGAAATTTAGACAATTTTAAATGACCTTTTTCAGAAATTTTTATTTTACTGAAAGACAAATAAAAGTTTTCTCCGAAATAAGTAAATGGTTATCAAAATGCAGCTTAAATCGTAAAAATGATTAAAGATTAAAATACAATTATGCTAATTTATTCTAATAAAATAATATTTTTTATATTTTAACATTAAGGAATGGAAAAAGCTACCTCGCCTTTCTTGAAGTCAGCAGGATATTCAGATCAGTGATAATGATAAAAATTTGAATATTAATAATAATATCTAATGCTGTTATACACTTTAACTAATAATTGCTAGAATTAGATTTTTTATCGATTAAAAGCATCATATACATTTGAACTAGAAAAAATTAATTTAAATAATTTGCTTACCAATAATATCTTTAAACTTGAATTTAAACAAGAAGGTAGATAACTATTCTCATTAAAAAAGAGTTTATAAATATATAATTTCATTTAAATTAAAATAAGAAATTAAAGTAATTAATTAATATTTTAGAAAGTTTGCCTCACGTAAATGCACTAAAATTTCATTAACTTATTTCCAAGCAATAAATTAGAATTTACCAATTTATCAAAAAATATTCTACAAAATGCTATTTTATAAGAGTCGAGAATTAAATTAAATTAATGAAATTGTCAGGAATATTTAAAAAAAACTTTTTACGCTAGTTCCTGTTTTTGATGGGTTATCGGTTTTCCTTCCAGTGAGTTATAATAGCCAAAGTGACTTGGGTCTTCGAACAGTATGCTTCGCATGGAGACGTAGTCTTCTGGTACAAGGTAAAATCTGTCTAAGGGTGAAATTTTCCTCTTGTACATTCTCCCGCTAGGATCACAGTAGAGGCGATTTTGCATCCTTCTTAAATTTTTTATCTTTTTCTTTATTTATTAATCGCTTACTGCTCCTTATAGGTTTAAATTCTCTAGTAGTTCCTCTATTTTTCAACAAAATTTTTGCATTGTCTATAGAGGTGTCAAGCACTGCCACATAGGTAGCATTATTTTTGAGACTTGGCTTAATGGTGTTTCGCGGGAGAAGGAGAGTTAGGCTAGGAATGCCCATTTTTTTCTAGTTCCAACATTTCAGGGGCTGTTATAGCTGTTCTTGGGCTTTCTCCGATTTCTCGAGATGCTCTGTTAGCTATTATCTAAGGTCTTTCACTTCATCTCTAAGTCCCTGGACTTCCTTCTCAAAGCGGGCCTGGCGTTTCTAGTTTAAACCTGTTGTTATATAGTTTCATAACACATTCAATTTGGGCTTTGAGCCTTCCCACCTCCTGGCTAAGTTCTTTAATTATCATTGCTACTACTTTAGATTGTTCTTGTTACTCCGACTTAGCCGTTTAGAATTCTCTGACCTCTGGTATTTATTATTATTATTTTTTTTAGGTTTTTCAGCGGTCGGAGGGGTATCTAGTTAAGTATAAGGTTTGCTTGCTACTAGTGTTAGGTCGTAGCTTGCTCGGCTCCTTCAATTTTAATCTCTACCTTTGTCAAGTTGGTGAATGCCTTCCTTTAACCTTCCATTTTTTAAGAGTCGAGAATTAAATAAGCTAGAATAAGTTGAATGAGAAGACGCTGAAAAGAAGATGAAGAAGAGAGGAAACTGTGATGAATATTACGAAATTAATCTTTTAAATAAAAAAGGTTTTAACAATTTAAATTTCTATAAATTTTTAGCTAAATTAAAATCTAAATCCAAAACTAGATAATAATGCTCAATATTTAAACTATAAACTATTTTAAAAATATTTTTTGGATAAATTAAATAATTTATAAATCTAGGAACATTTTTATTATAAGTATAGCCAATTAAAAAGGTAAATTTAATTATATCAAATAAATGGATTCTTTTGAGATTTCTTAATTCTAAAATCAAATTTGTGAGGAACATAAGGATCAAATGAAACTATTTTGTAAAACTGATTTCTAAATAATTTGCCAACTTTGCGCCTTTTCTGGACTGCATAGAAATCATGATATAGAAATATTAGAAAAAGTTCAAAGGGAATAAATACAAGAATAGTTTTATAAAGCCTAACAAAAACATTGTTGATTATTAAATGATTTACAAAACTAGTTATAGAAGCTCAACAAAACTAGATAAGAGACAGATAGTTAAATTTTAAAATACAAAACGAAAGTAAGATAAAGCTCCCAAAAATTAATTGAGCTCATTAATCTTAACTGGTAAAATAGAATTTAACAAATAGAAAAAGAACAAGAAATTATAATAGAGCGTTATGATAATGAAATTTAGTAAGCAGTTTAGCTAAAAAATAATTTAGATAGCTTTGATCCTTAAAAATATCAAAACACAAGAGAAATTATTAATTTCATATAAAAAATTTCCAAGATCAACAATTAAAATTTCGTATATGATGTTTCTTATGTAAAGGTGTAATACCAAGATAGTACTGAAAGTATCATTAAGTTAGTAAATAAATTAATGCAATTTAAAATCGAAAATGAGATAAGTTAGCAATATTAGCAAAACTAATTTAAAATTATATCCACTATTTGTAGAGATTCAACTTAAAAGAAAAATTATTTAATTTAAGAAAATCTTTTTTAAGACTAAAATGTTAAGATAAGGAAAACAGACCATTGTTATACTCAAATAGAGCAAATTAAAGAGTAAAATATTTTGATTTCAGGAGGAAATATCAACGAAGCATATGATGATATGTTTATAATTTAATCTGAGGGAGATATTTAAGAATTTAAAATGATAAAAAAAAGATACTTTCATAGAACTAAATTTAGTTTTGATAACAATATATTTATAATTTCAGGAAGATATCATTAGTTAAATTAGATAAACGAAACAGTAGGAGTAAGTGAATGTGAAGTATTTAATTTATAATCTTAAAAATTTAAAAATCTATAAAATATTCAAACTCCAATTTACGCCTTTGGATGTGATTTAACGGCTTACTAAATTTATACCTTTGGAGGTTGCAATGATCAAAATCAAGAGCATATGGATTAAATCTAAATATATGACTTTGTTTTAAACTAATGAAATATTTGTTTATAGAAAATAGTTTAAAAAGGATGCACCTCAGCTATTTTCATTCCGTTCTTAAAGCATTTTCTTATTTATAGAAATGGATGCGATATTGAAACTCAAATTTATGATTTTAAGAATGCAGAAATAAAAGGATAGAAGTATTTAGGAGGTAATCGATATGAATTTGATTTCGCTCAACCAGTTTTAAGTTAAAGCAAAGTTTTTTAATATAACAGAGAGAATGATTTATATTGTTATAATTTAAGAAGTGATTCTTGGCAAAAATTAGGATGAAAACAGTTAATTTTTTTATTAAATAAAATAGTTTTAAGACATAAAAATGATTAATAAAATATGCATAAAATTAAATATTTTTTAACTAATTTTAATTAATTTGCTTACAAATTATCATTACTATTTGAAAATAATTTAAGCATTTTTTAACTAATTAACAAATTAAAAATATTATTATATTATAAAATAAAAGTTTATCACTTTTAGTTTTATTATTACTTTTAATAAAAGAATTATTCTCCTAATTAAAAAATAACCTATAATGTCCTTTTTCTAGATTATACTTATCGAAATATATTTTTTATTAAGTTTTTATATTCTATAGACATTTATAATAATAATAAAGTTTAAACAAATTTAAAGTTTCTAAAATTGACATTTATATTCATATATCTTGAGAAAGTGACTCTTGAACTAAATACAGATTTAGAATTTCGTTAATCCGACATTTTTTATCTATACCTACACTTTACAGTTGAACTTACTGCGTCTAAAAGTTATTTTTTAAATATGCTAAATTTACTTTTTCAAAATTTTTCTATTTAATAAGCTTAATTAAGTTGGCCATATTTTTTTGAAATAATTTTTTTAATTCTTTTCATTCCTTAGAATCTTCGCCAGCATTTTTTAAATTTATGCTTTGCCATATATAACAACTTATTTTCTTCTTATTCCTTAAATATTCATTCATTTCAATATCCTTTGGAATATTTTTCTGTTATCTATTAATTCTTTAGATAATTTCTTTATAGTATTTTTTTTCTTAAAATTCTTCTATTTTATATTGGAACTAAAAATTTAAAACACTTGAGGGATTTAGATAAACTATTTTCCAATTTCATTCAGTTTATATACAATTTAAGATTATATGTTATCGATTACTTCCTCTAAAAATGGAAATTAAGAATTTAGTTCTTAGCTAATTTACTCTTGCATCTTATCTAACTTTTAAAATTTAATCTTTGTCATTTAATTCTATGTAGTTTTAATATTCGCTAATGCACTAATTATGCAAAAATACATGAGACTAGCATAATTTATATTTTTAAGAATGTTATTCAATTAAACTAGATTAGTATTCTTAAGAGGCCTGTTAATTATTAGATGTCATTTTATTTTTCATAACTGAGATTATAGAGAGCATAGCACCACAATGGCTCTAAGCTCTTAACTTAAAGTTATTTAAAGTTAAAGAAAGTATTATATAACAGTTCTTTTGAATCCTTCCATATTTTATTTTTATAAGCAAAGTTTTATTTTGTTTAAATTTTTTGTTCAATTTCAATCTTATCTGTTTGAGGTTAGATTTTTAATTTGTAATTGGACTTCTTTTTAATTTTCTATTGATTTGCTGCTAGGTTTTTTCTATCAATACAAATTTGGAAATAAAGGCTTCAATTTAAAACAAAACTAAACTTACCTAGACTTTATTTTCCTTTTTTTTATCTTAAAAAAGAAACTTAAGATTCTAGTTTTCTGCCTTCAGGATTTAACTTTCTGTATTCACTATCTCAATTAGGGAATAAAACTAAATAATGTCTTGCTCATGGGGTTTTTCAACCTTTTTAAATTTATTTGTAATGTCAGTATTTCCCAATCCTTAACAGGAGTAGATTTATCTTTTTTGAATTCTTGATTCTTGTTAGTTAACTTAGACTTAAGATTGATCTATCAGATTAGAATTTATGGTTTAGATTCCTTGTTTTTTTGGATTTTTTAATCTTATGATTATATTTATATAAATTAATTTTTAATAAATAATTAGATTAGTTAATAAATACTATTATCAAATAGAATTTATGTATTAGAAATTAAAAAGATTAAAGAAAAGTAAAATATTTAAAATACAGTTATGATATCAATTTTTATTTTAATAATTAAATTAGATTATAGAACTCATATTACCTCGTTTTTGCGTAGCTTTTTCCACACGTCAGTATATTTCAATTTCTTCTAGCGATCCTTTAGGTAATAGAAACTGTTCTCTTATTCATTTTATATATTCGACATTTTCCTCTATAATACCTCTTATTCTTCTGTCTTGTACCTATCTACGCTTTTTTAACTGTTTTATAAGCTTATTTTACTTTTTCTTGCATACTTAATTATAAAGATTATTAATGCTACAATAGAAAAACACTTTAGTAAAACAAAGGAGCCATTTTTTTAATTCTAACACTGAAAATTTTATTAAATTAATGTGTTTATTTTGCTCGCCAACTTTATATAAATTTTATATTATTTTTGCCTTTTAAAGTATCTAATAAGTTAAAGGGATTTTTTAACTTATATATTTGCATAAATCTTAACTGTATTTTAAAATTAATAGATTTTAATTATGAATATATTAATTAATTTGCGTGATTTCACCTTTATTTGGTTAATCACAAATCAAAAGTTTAATGTTAAATAAAAGAGACTTCATATTTGCTTGGGTCTTGCTTATCATACGTTCTAAGGATTTTTAATATATTTTTTCTGAGAGTTTCTGATAGATCGATTCCCATTCATTTCTTATTAAATTCGTTAATTGCATGCTATATGTTTGGAGCTTCTTTGTTTAGCTGGATTATTTTTTTCTGTATAGTTTACCTTCTTGATTGCAATAAATCCAGAAAATATTTTCCCATAAGTTTTCTACTATTTTCTTTTATTTTCATTAGAATTGAAAGCAGCTTCTAACTTTGTGACCTGGTCGCTTGCAGTATTAGCATCTCATTATTTTCCAATAGGGAATATAGTTTGTTGTAGGCTGTTGCTCTACATCCGATCATTTATCTACATTTTTTGCAATAACATACTTTCAGTTAATTCTGCGAATTTATTAAATTTTGTTTCTAGTTATTCTATCCTAATAATTCCTAACTATTTATTTTCAATTTTTTTATTATGAATTATTCATCAGGCATTCAATTTTTCTTTCGAGCTCTTGTACGGTTCTTAAGAGTTTAAAATTTTCTAATTACATGATGTGGAGTTCTTAAGTATTTTTTATTAATCATAAATTGACTAAAATGATTGCTTTTGAGAAGAGATTTTTTACAAGTAATTTTCCATTTTATATGTTATAATTTTATTATTATTCTCTCTATTTAATTTTATTAGGCAGTATTTTTATATTTGTAACTAGCACATTATGATAAATTAAAATTCTAACATTTTTAGTTAAGAACTAAATTTTTAAATTTATATCAGCAAATTAATAGTGCTTCTACTTATATTTTACATTTTATGCTTCTTATATGGATTAGTATCTTATTGATTAAAGATTTCCAAGGGGTTCATCGGGAAAGCGTAACTCTTGCCGAGCAACTACTCAGAAAAGTCTCTTAATAGATATATTGATGATCACTTACTGCTGATGTTGATCGCTATGAGTAATTAATACCTTCTTCATAATCATAGAATTCAAGAATCTGCAAAACTGGATAATTGTCCAGTTGCGTTCCTTTTAAGATTTTGAACCCAAAAGTTTAGAATCAAAATAAGATTTTCATAATTTTGTTCATACCATTCTATTAAATATTGACTTATTATCTTATTCATTCTAAAAAAGATTAAAAAATTAATAAATTTTAAATGAAAAGAAGGAAATTTTAAAATAGTTAAGAGAAAAAAATAAACTATTTTAAATAATATTTAAAATAGTATAATCTGTAAAAATAATTAAAAGCTATTTTTATAACAAAGATAATATATTTTATTTCTTTTAGTTATATAAAAATTAAAATTTTTCAAATTTAAGTAAAAGCATTAATTTAAAATATTTAGTACAATTTTTTGCTTTGAAAATTAAAGAAATTATAATTAAATAACACCAATTTTTTTATAACTTGAATAATTTAAATTTTTAATTTCATTTTTAAAACTAAAAAATAACATAAATAGATAAAAAATGTATTTAATAAACAAAATTAATATAAATAAGTTAAAACGAATAATTGCATTATTAATAAGATGAAAATTGTAATATTTTATAATGTTAGTTAATTTAAATCTCAAAGTTTTATTACAATGTATTTTAAAGGAAATTATTTAATATAAAAAAGCATGTTAAGATTATGAGTAATTTCTCTTAAAATAATAAAAGAATTCTAATTTTTTACTTTTTTATTTATTAAGTTCCAAATTATTTTATAATTAAATCTTTTTTAACAAATGAATTAAGTTTTTCAAAGTGACTTAAGCTTTAACTCAAAATCTAAATTTCCATAAAAGCTTGCTAATCTCTGGCTGCTTATTTTTATTTTAATCTTCCTAAGTAAGCCTTTTAAAAAAATAGCCAGTTCTACTTTCAATAAAGAGCAATCACTTATATCCAAGAATCTTAATTTTGTTCAGAACGGATAAAATATACCTTTTTCGTCTTTCAGCAGAAATCCATCAAACGACAGAGATTAATCATTACTCAAATTTAAATTTTCTACATTTTTAAAATTCTTAATGATTCAAACCAAATCTTTGTTGCAAACGTTGCAATTTTGAAGATTTAGATATACTAATGATTATAAATTTGCTATTTCTTATATTAAATTTTGCCTTTAAAAAGAGCAGTCAACAAGAGATAAGCTCTCAACTTAATTGCTTACTAGCTAAAGCATTTAAGTTTTTATATTTGAAAGGAAAATTTGTCTTAATGTATTGCAATTTTAAAATAAAAAGGATAAAGTTTCTTCAGTAATTTAATTCACACTTTACAAGTCTATTTTTTTAATATGTTAACTGTAAATTCCTATTTCTTTAATAGTTGGGTCCTTTATTTATTACAATTTTCTTAAATTTAATTGGTTTAAATAAGGAGAATTTTCTATTAATAATTATAAAAGTCTTTGAATCACTAACAGTTATCAATAGTTATAGATTAAAGTTTTCTAAATTATTAAAATTTTACTTATTTAAATGCATTTGTATCTTCAAAATTTTAATCTAAAGCTTTGGATATTTGGTACTAAAGTTGTGATGATAAATTAATTTAAAAGCAATTAAATTCTTATATTTATTAGGATTTTATTAGTAAAAGTCACAAATTTTCTATTCTAAGTTAGGAGCAATTATATAAGGTTATTATTTCTAAATTTGTATTGTTCAAATTAGGTGAAATAGTTTCGATTTGGTTTTATTCCCTTAATTAAGTTAAAGCATTTGACTATTATTCTATGCTTATCTAAAATACATTAATTTTGATCTATTTAAGATATTTTAAGTTAGAAATTTGTTAGATTAGCATACAGAAATCACTATCGTTAAAATATTGTAAACTTATTATTTCTAAAACTTTTAACTAAGCGAACTAAAGCATTAGAAACTTATTGAATTGCTGGATATTTTAAAGCCGAACTTACATCTCTTCTATGTTATCTCATCTATATTTTCCTAAAATTTAGTCATCTAAGTTTTATTTTCAATTGAAGTTAAGTCTTTTCAAATTAGGACAAAAATATAAAAACTAGTCAATATCTTAATTTCAATTAATTAGCATTTCTTAAAGTAAAAATCCTTTCTATTTTAAGTAAATTTTCACTTACTCTGAATTTAACTATTTACTATCAATTCATAATATTTTTAAATCTATACTTAAGCAATAATTTACTAAAAAAGCTCCAGTTATTCCAGAAACTTAGCATAGTTTTAATTATTCTAAACTTATTAAGTTTTGTAAGAAGATTAAATCTTAGTCTTTTAAACTTATAAAAAGCAAAGATAATTATTTTAAAGCTCTAAAATTCTAAAAATCAGGAAGAGAAACATTTTACTTAGGTCAATTTTACATTTACATTTCCTGTATATTTATTAAGCATTTGCTCTGTTTATTTTATTACTTTATTCAAACAATTTCATCTAGTTTTGTCTTAATCTCTTAACATGCTCTTATAGATAAGCCATTACCATCTATTTAAACACTTTTTATATTATTATATGCAAGTTATTTTAGACTTCATTCTATTTTATTTTTAGTAAGACAAGCATCGTCACATATCTTCATTATTTCTATTTTTTTAGCTAGTAGTAAAAATGGTAGAAATGCTTGTTGACTTACTATAAAGCACATATTTCTCTTAAATCTAAAAATTAGAAAACCAAGTCTTATAAATATTTATTCTATCAAAACTATTAGAATACTTCCTTTACTTATAGCTTATTTCTTTCTTTTTCTATTATTTATTCTAGTGTTTCCTCCTCTTAAAGCTGCTATAATTAAACTTTATCTTTTATTATATAGATTGAATTTCTTAATCTAACCAGTGAACTTAATTACATTTCTAGCAAGTAAATTAATTAGATTAAATATTTAGGGCTTTTTTGCACATAGAGCAGAAAATATTGGAGCATGGTAATTTTATATAGGTGATTATGGAATAGTTGGTAGTTGCAATAATGGCATACTACTTACATTTTAGTTGATTACATAATATAAAATAGTTGTAAATGGTTGATAATAGTATATTTAGCCATTAACCTATTTATTATTCATATATCTAGAATCTATTATTAAATCATATTTAACCAATAAAAGTTCTAAATGTTCATAATTAATTACTAGAATAATAAATATGTAGCAAACATTTTATATTTAGAAATTATCTTTTAAGTTATTATTATTAAATAACAAAATTAACTATAATTAAGATTAATCATTTAATTCATTATATCAAACTATCTTATAAATTTAATTCATATCTTTTAATTATATACCTGTCCCATTACTTTAACTATTCGAAATCAACTGTTACAAAATTTTATTTATTCAAATTATTATATTTTAATATTACAACCTCTGAAGTAAACCCTAAAAAATAGATTAACTTAGTATTAAGAGTTCTTAGTTTACTACAACTTAATCAAATCTTGTGATTTCCTAGTTAAGAGTTTCTAAAACCATTACATCAAATTAATACAAACTAAAATACTATTATTTAACATTAATGTCACAAGAGAGAAAATTTAACTAACTTTGGATTACTCAAAAAATCTTTAATCTATCAACTATGGTTAAAATAAAATAATACCATACAAAATACTATATAGTATAAAATTACAATCAATTTTATACTAAATTCAAAGAAAACCTTAAATAAACTACAAACGCCAAGAAGAGAATATAAAGATCCAACATAAAACTAAGATAGTAAACATTCTTTCGCAATTCATAGAAGTATCTCTGCAAAAGATTTTAAAATTTTTAGCGAAAAATTTAAAATGTAATAAGAGTAATAAGATACAATTAGTATTTAAGAAATAATAATTAAAGAATGTAAAGGAATAACAAGAAAATTATAAAATAATATACTAAAATAATCTTAGGAAAAAAGACTAAACTGAAGATAAAAGCAGGGATTACAAAAGAGTAAGACAAAGATTAATAGCAATTTAAATTTTTTTTAAAATTAAGCAACCGGATAACTCTAGAGGTAGGTGGGAAAGAGGTTGAAATATCTCTGAAGATATCGATTTTTAATCTAACTTTTATATATATAAACTCATATTTTTAATGCTATTGAAATATTATTTAAATTAATTTTCAAAAATATCATAAATAGACAAATTTAAAGATAGGAAGAAATATAATTCTAATTTTCAATTCTTTTGCTTGAAAATAAAAAGTTATTTATAATAATAATAATAATAATTAATATTTTCCTTTATTAGGAGATTTCAACTTCTTCTGGATAGCAGTAGTTCATGTTCCTTGCTGCTTAATTCTAAGTTCTTGATACATATATTTAAAACGGAGTGCTCTAGTTTCTTCAGGTTTTCTTTTCACATCATTCTTGCTCCACTTCATCCTCCTTTCTTTTGATTGATTTTTTTCTCTTTTGCAATGTTCCAGCTTATATGCAGAACATACAGTTAATTTATTTACGTCTTTTCTTTTACAAAGATCATGCTTTTATCTTTCTTGTTCTTTTTTCAGAAGTATTTGTTTCAATAAATTAATTAATTACCTTCAACTATAAGAATTTTTGGACCGGAAACTCCTTTCTGATTGCACAACCTCTCTCTTTTTAAGGAATAACGAGGATATCCTGTTGTGCTCACAGCACAGCTACTAGGGAGCTCCATTGTTATGAGCAGCCAGGTTTCAAGCCCCTACCAAGAGCGGATAATCTCAAAAACAGCGTTCCCTTCAGAAAATGACTCTGACCAAGAACTTTCTCAGCGACAGGAAAGGAACTTGTTCCTAGCCATAAAACCAGAAAGTGTTGTCAAGAAGGCCAATATCGGCTCCCACCATCTTTTCAATTTTATGTTTCAATAAATTCTTTATCTCAGTTTAAATGTTTTGTAATTGCTGTAAAGGTGATAGTGACTTCTTCAGCAATAGAGTTTTACTTAGCTGGTTTAGTTACTTTCTATTGATGGTTAAGAATTGTTTTTATTCTATTTCTGTTTTGTCAGCAACTAACTTTCGTTCTTATTTTCTTATATTAAAGAGTTTTAAGTTTTCCAGATTTTAATCTTGCTCTTCTAATTAGGTATTTACTCTAGTCGTACTAGATGGTTCAAAATTTATCCATTTATCTTTTTAGGTAATCAGTCTCTATCCATTTTATTCAAATTATTACTCCAGTATCAGAATGCGTTTTCCATTCAAAATATTGAGCATACAATTTTCTAAAGATTGACAATACTCAACTTATGTTGAGCAATTTTCACTCACTCCCTCCAAAATTCAATTCACATACTGCCTGTGCCTGACCATTCCCTATTGCTTCATTGATTTCTCAGCCAGAATTTAAAGGGCAACTTCTTTTTCCTTTGCTCCTTTTATAAATTATTCTAGTTGATTTTTGAAGAGATCGTGTGATATAAATTTAACTCTTTTGACTTTCTCTAATACTTTTAGAAGATTATAAAAAGGCATTTCTTGAAGTTTACTACAATTTTTTAACAAAGCAAGTTATAGAATTATATATAAAAAATAATAATAAAATTACTAAGACATTTATAAAATAAATTTGTTATTCGTTTGCTAATAAGCATTATATTTTTACTTGCTTTAAAAATCTATAAAATAAGTTTGTTCGCAAGTTTAAGTTATAACTTTTAAATATTTGAATATAATACACTATTTAATTAAATTAATATTATTTTAAATAAAAATAAATATTTTAAATGTAAAGAAACTAAATTTTTTATAGCTTTCAATTATATGTTTTTTAATTGTTATTTTTAGTATATTTAAAAGCGTTTAATCAATTATTGAAATGCACATTCATTCAATATTTTAAATTTAACTTTGCTTATATATATATTTTTGAAATTATAATGTTTTATTTATAATTTATTTTTCGTTAAAATAAGGTTTTTAAGTAGTAGAAATAAAATCACAATTATAAATATTTCAGCTTGAAAAATAAAAGAAAAGTATCTTTAATTTTTTAGTTTTAATATTTAAACTAAATAAATGAAAGGATTAAGAGAACATTTAATAAAGAAAGGAGTTGCAATACTTTTTAAATTTTATATTTTATCTTAATTTTTTTACAATTATCTAAAATAATTTGAGTAATATTCTGACTCTTGCTTCTAAAAGAAAGCTTTTTAATTATAGTTTTCTAGAAAGACTTCAAAATTAATCAATTTGTCCGAATTTTCATAAGCATAGCTTCTTTATGATTAAATTAAAATATTAATTTTAATATTTAATAATGTTGATATCCATTATTTTTACCCTAGTTTACTTAATTTCTTTATTCATTTACTAGTCACCTAGTATTTTAATCATTATATTATACTCTTTTAGATTAAAACAACATTTTTATTTTCTTTAATTATCTTAGTAAATTTTAATTTCAATATAATTATTGGAAGTCAAAATAATTTATCAACTAAAAATAATGTATTTGAAATAAGTTTAGAATTAATAAAATATTTATATTTATAAATGTATATTTAATCCTCAAGTAGATTATATTTCAAATATAAATGTAAAAGCAAAATTTTTCTGTATATTATCTCAATTAAATAAATATATTTTTATTCTCATTTTTCTTATTACTATATCTCTTATGAAATTGTGACTTGTTTACACTCAAATAAAAGTGCTTAATGTTTTAACACATTCAACAACTTAGAAAATACTGATTTTGATGTATATCACTAATATATCTTGCTTTAGTTATTATAAATCTTAAAAAAAGCAATATTGGGGTAACTCTAATGTAATTTTTTTCCTAATTATGGCTTAAATATTTTTATTAAAAAAGTTAAATTTTGCAAATTGTTATTATAATAGAAAAATAAATATGCAACTATTTTTAGATAAAAAAGAAAATAAAAAGTTAAAAAGCATATATAATAAATTTAATTATACATATTTCTAAAATTTTAAATTTAATAAACTTTTATGATATAAATCAAAAAACATTTAAACAATATGAAATTTAATTTAGTCATTAGTTAATCATATTGTAAAGATAAAATCTTATAATTTAATTTAAAATTATAATTTGAATTATTAACTTAAAATATAAGAATAGAATAAATAATATAATAATCTAATTTCATTTTTTCTTATAACTAAAAGTTATAATCTTTATACTAATAATTATTATGATGAAATAATATTTTAATTATTTTGAGTTTGATTGTAAATATTTTATTTTATAAATTTTAAATTTTAAAATTAAATTAAAAAATAAGAGAAATTTCATTATAGACAAAATTATTTGCTCTTTTCAAAGATTTTATTACTCTCCGAAATACCCAAAAACAGGATATCCCAATAGATTAATAGAAATTTTCAAAAAAAATTTTCAACGAATTCTGAATCTCAAAAAACTATAATTTCTTGGAATTTTTCTATATGTTTCTTCTTGATTCTTTTGTATATTCTTACCCTTTTGCTTCAAAATTATTCAGAATTTTCCTTGCTTAATATAAAATACATTATCTTTCTGAATAATTACTGTAAAAATTTATTTAATAGAAATTTTTCTAAGAAATCTTCTTAACATTATGATCTTGTGCAACTCTTCCCCCTTTTCTTCTAAAGCTCCATTTTAACTATTTAGATTTTATTAGACACTTCATTTGCTTCAGTACGTTACTTAGGTTTTGTTTTTTTATGAACATTCTACTTAATTGTATTCTTTTAATAATTTTTCAATTTTTATTTGCTAAATCTAGCAGAATATTCATTTGAAATTTTAAAAAAGCTAAAAATTGCTTTACCTAATTGATTAAACTGTCTTAAACATTCTAAATATCCTCCTAAAATTATAGATTTTAGCTTATTATTTTTTAATATCTTCCTTTAAGTTATGCACAGCTTAAAAAATTGTTATAGCTAATTTTTTCTGCTTTTCATAACCTTTTATTTATAAATTTTTGAAGTTCCTTTAGAGGTTTAGGGATATGAAAATTTAAATGTCCTTATGGTTTTTATCTATTTGAGAAAAATAGATTTTAGAATTAATTTTTTAATAAGAGAAATAAAATGAAACAATTACTTTATAATATATTTATAAAATAAATTAATCTAACTAGCACTTTTTTACATTTTTCTTATAACACTGAAAATTGTTCTCATAAGTATAAAAAATGAATTGTAAATATTAACTAATAATCTAATTATAAATAATAATAAATAATCTTAAAAACATTTGAATATCAAATTAGTTTTTTATAATAAGATTAATTAAAAATAAGTTCATTCTTATAAAATATTTTTATTTAAAATTAAGGAAAATTTCAAAAGAATATAGTTTGTTCATTTTAAAACGGAATTATAAACTAAATTATCTTATATTTAAAATTTAAATTTACAAAGTTAATAAAAATATTAATTATCAAGTTTTTATACTTTTCCAAAAGTAGAAACAAAATTACAGAATAAAGTTATTATTTTTTAATTTTAATACAATATATAAATTCTTTACACTACTTAAAACTAATTTTTAAATAGTCTAATTTATAACTAGCAATTTTTCAAAGATAAAATAAAAAATATATTTTAAATTTAAATAAGTGAGTTTAAAGTTTATTCTTAATAAGTAATTAAATCAAAGATTTAGTTTAATCAATAATATTCTTAAAACTTTTTAAATATAATAAATTAACTAACTAATTTAGTAAAATTTTAGTTTTTTATTTTAAAGAATAAATGTTTATTTTCTTGATAAATTTAATAGCTTTTAGATACTTTTTTAAAGATGATCAAAATTTTAAATATAGAAAATTGTATGCATTAGATTTAAAATAATTCTTAATTAATTAATTAAAAAAAATTTTATTTTCATTATTATTTTTAAAGTTGTTTTAATAGCTTTTTTATAATTATTTTATAACTAATTTTGCTAAATTACTTTTAAAAGTTTTTAGTTAAATTTTTTAATTTTAAATAAAGTTTTTTATAAATTATTTAAAGGTAAAACATAAAGATTTAAACTTATCAGAATTTAGTATTTTCTTTTATAAAAAATGTGATGTTTTTAAGTTTAATTATTAATAAGCAAACATTTAACACTAAAAATATCTAAACAATAATTTTAAAAAATATGAAAATCCTTTAAAATATGCCAAAATTTTAAATTTTTATTAGATTCAAATAATATGAAAAAACCTCAGAGTAGTAAGTTCATATAAATTATGAATAAAAAATGTATAAATTAAATTAAATTTTATAAAATTTATATAGAACACAATATAAACATAAAAGTATATAAATTCAATATAAAATTAAACAAAATACTTAAAAACATTTTTGAGCGCTTTCTTTTTTGTATTTTATGAGGAAAATAAAATTATAACATTTTTTAAAATTATTTATATAAAGAATAAATAATATTAAAATTTATAATGGCCAATATTAGTATTACTTATACAGTAATTTTTAAAAAAATATAAAAACTTTGATAAAATATAATCAAAGAGGCTAGAATATGAAGCAATATAAATGATCATCATCTTCGTCATACTTTCAAGTAAAGTCTTTCATTTCTTTACTTTACTCTTTAATTTTTTTTCTACTTTTTATGTAATTATTTCATCCATTCAGCTTTTTTAATTTTTTTCATCAAAGACCGTCTCCTAACTCTTTATCTACTTTCGAGTAATTTTATGTAGTTATGATTTACTTAAAATATTATCCTTAAACATTTTTTGAGAATTTTTCTATTGAAATTACTATAGCATAGATTAATAAAAATAATACATTTTTTTTCAAATATGATCTAAAAATAATTTCACTAGACGCAAAACATATAAACATCCAAATTTTTATTAATAGTTGCAGCTTTTATTAAATTTAGAAATAAATATAATAAAATAACAAAACTTAGTTTTAAGAAATGCTTTCACACTTAATAAGATAGATAATTAATCTTTCCATCACTCTAAAAATCTTCAAATTAATATTTTGCAGTTTTAATTTTGTACCTTTATCTTTTACTATGTTTATTTAATAATATCTTTTATATATTGAAGATCTATTTTTATAAAAATTCCATAATTTTTTATTTTTATTTTTATATACCACGGTCCTTATCTCTCAAACTCTTAATTGGAGTATTTTAATTAGCATAGAACTAAAAGTTTTTGATTACATACACTAATTATTATTATTATTTTTATTATTATTGAAACTAAATATATTTAATAATATTTTCATTCCACCTTTTTCAACTAGTTTGAGTTCTCTTCTTTTATCGAGGTTGGATTCTTAAGCAATTTTTTTATGGAAATAATTATTCTTTCTACTCCATCTTTTTTAAAAAAAAAATTATAAAATCTATTTTTGTTGACTCTATTATTATTTATAAAATTCTTACTAATTTTCAAGTTTTTTAATCTTTTTGTCTTTAAGCCTTTTAAAATCAAAACAGAGTGTTATTAGGATGTTAGAAAAATTTTAATATCAATCTTCTTTATTTTCTATTCCTGATTTTATTTCGATAATAATTGGCATCTTTATTTTTATCTGTTGTTGTATCTTAATTTATTCTCCAACTTGTTCTAATAATTTCAGTATTTTTATTTGAGTTTTGAAACCTCTATGTTTTCCATAGATGCATTAGAGAGTTACAATAATAACCTTTTTTTGCTTTCCGTTTAGATTTAAATCTTAAGTTCTTTTCTCCTTCGATTATCATTGGATAATTTACTTATTCTAGTAGATCCATTTAACGCTTCAATTTTAGCTGGTTTTCTTCTATTTGTTCTATTTTATTGAACAGTTCTTTCTTTTTCTATTGAAATAAAAAGAAAATATTAATTTAATTAATTTATGTAAAAGAAAAAAAAACGTTGAACTTATGAAAAGGATTCTTTTCCTGCTCCCAGAAAGGAGCATGGAAAGTAGGAGAACTTAAAGGATATCAAAAAGCTGCAGAAAACGACCCATGATGCAATAATGCCAACCTCTGAGAAAAACGAAGTCCGTTTTACACCAGGAGGTCACAGATTTCAACCTTTCTAGAGAGATGAGCATGGAACAGTTCATTAAGGTGGTCCAGAACCTCCAGGAAAATGTTAAGAAACTCCGAAAAGAAAATATTAAGCTGACGGAGTAAATCTAATTTGAACTTTAAGTTACACTTAATCTTTGACTGGCTAATTAGGATAGGGAGATCGATGCTCTATAAAAAATATTAACAAGAGTAAAACAGCTAAACCAAATCTTGGATACAACAGATATAGAGTTTAAATACATAGCTGGAAATTAAAATATCAAGCTAACAACAATTCTAACAAGATGATAAAAACTTAACTAAAACTGTAAAATAGAGATTGAGGAAATGGGAGAAAACAAGATATATTTAAGAACAGCGAGGCAGACTAGAGATAGAAAGAAATTCTATTTCTGTTGCTAACTAGGTCCCTAGACAAGTAGTGCAAGAAATTTTATTAATTCAAGGAAAAATACTGAATCAAGGAAAAAAAGGAAGAGTATTGGTATTTTGAAATTTGGAAGGAGAAATTTATATGAGAAAAGGGAATCAAGATACACATAGGCTGATTTTAACAAGACCTATTGGAAGAAGACGACAAGGATTATAAAAAATTAAGAAGAGATCCAACTTAAAAACTTATTTTAAGCGGCAAACGTAAAATCAGCTGCTAATCAATCTTTTATGAATTTATGTAAAATAAATAAATAAATAATAAAATTTAAAGTAAATAATTATAAATTTTATAATTATAAGTTAAATATATCTAAGTTAAAGACATTTTTCAATTATTTTAATTTTGGCGTTAAGTTTTGAGTTTATTAAGTATAAAAATTAGTTGGATTTAATAATCTTATAAGTTAATACTGATCTTTTGCTAATTTGTTTATTCTTATTTTAAACATTTAAACTAATTTCCTATTAATTTTTAAAATTCTTAAATTAGTATCTTTTTATCTTTCTTTATTATAGCAGATCAATTTTAAAAAAAATTATAGAGAACAAAAAATGAAGATGTTCAAAAACTTTAAAGTCAGCTAAACCAAATTTAAACATTAATCTAAAAGCTTTTAAAATATTTAATTAAGAGGAAAATATCAGAGAACTAATTAAAGATATTGGCAATCAAGTTAATTAATAAATAGTAATAAATCCCCAGCTAATCTAAAATAACTTAGTAACAGAATAGACATTTTATTACCTATAAATTTATTTTTTAAATAGCAAGGCATAATTATAGAAAATGACTAATCTAATTTAATTTTTTAAGAATAAAAAGATGAAAAGACTAACAAAATTTTCATTCGAGAATTAAAATAATTGGATAAACTATTTTAAAAAATTTCAGAGAAATAGATCGAAAACTGCTGACTCTGTAAATCAAATAACATATAATATAATATTACAGTGCTGAGCTTTAATAAAACTACAGATAAGAGAATAAAAAACTACATGAAGGATGCTAAATAAACTCGGAATAACTGAAGCTGAAAAATATAAATATAAAAAGAACGCAAGAATTGTAAATAATCATCAATGCTAACCTTTCACATCTTAAAAGGTCTTAGTATTCATCCACGTTGCAAAATAGGTATTTAGTTGAATGCCAAGTAAAAGTAAAAATTTAGCATTTTAGTTTATTATTATTATATATATATATTAATTTTAACAATGGATATTGGGATCTAGTTAGTTGAGAAGGTAATCTGGAGCAGTGTAGACTGTATTAAAGTACTTTAATAATAGATGCCATCATGGATAAGTAAGGAGATGCCCCTTTTGTGATAAACCTTATTTATTTGAGGGTTCTCTTTATCAGTACGAGAATCTGACTAGGAAATAATGAAGTCCAGGTTTCAGAATTATCCTGCTTTTACATGTTGTTAATAATGATTGGAAATTGGAAAACATCTAAAGACATGGCTGAGCTCCGAAATTAGCTTTATTTAGAAAAATTTAGCTCAACTGTGTCATTTGACAAAAATATCAGTATATCTTCTAACTCCTTCTAACTTCTGCCTTCGGACTAAATCACAAGAAATTAGAGAAAAAAGGTAATAAATTTTGATTTAAAAAGATGGAGAAAAGAGGAAAATATGAACAAAGAGACTAGGTGAAGCTAGAACATTACTAGACTTTTATTAAAAATAAAATTTGTTTTCTTTTATTAATAATAGTAAACCTAAAAAAGTTTGATCCACTTTAACTTAATAAATAAATAAATAAATTGATTTATAATTTAATGTTTAAAATGTAACAATTTGGTATAAATAAAATTTCTTACTTTAGCAATGATTTAATAGTTAAATGATATAATTTTATATATTTATAAAAAATAAAAGATTAGATTTCACTAATTTGATTTTAAACTTTATAGTTGGTTATAAATAAATATGGTTATTTTTTGGTTATATTTAAAATTGATTAGAATTAAAAAGATTTGATATTTAGTTAAGCTTTTAATTTAAGAATAAAAGTTTTGATAAATTTGAAATTAAAATGTCTTTAATTATTTGATAATTAAAGAGCAAATTAAAATACTAAAAGTTAAATAAAAGTGCATCTAAATAAATTATTTATCAGTCATACTTTAAATTATGCAAACATCTTTGTCTATTTAATTATCTTTAATTTCCTTTTTATTAAACTTTAAAGGTTAAAAAAAGTTTGTAGATACTGATTTTAAATTTACTATTAAATAAAAATATGTGAATAATTTATTTATAATACTAATAGTTGCAAAAGGTTTGATGAGTGAATAATAATTGCAGATAATATAAGGAAAAATATGATGGGTTTATATGACTAGATTAGTTTTTTATAATGAATTAAAATAATAATTTATAAAAGATTATTTAAAATTATAATAAAAGGCATCATTTAATTATTCATTTACATATTTTATAAATTTCATATAAGTATTAAGAACATCTATTTTACTTTATTATCTCTATCTTTTATTTCAGTATAAACATTTTCCCTACTTCAGCATCAAAACCAAGTGTTTAATAAATCAAAACACTAACATTTTTCAATAGTTTCTCTTTATTAATTTAAAAATACATTAGATTATTAAAAAAATTCCATAGCAGTACCTTTTAATAATTTAATAGCTATATTTCTAATTATATTAAAGGATAAAATCAAGCAAATTTATTTAAATATCTAAATTAAACATTTAGCAAATCATTTATCCCTTATTACTAAATTAAAATTACACCAAAACTAAAATAAAAAAAGCAAAGATAATTACTCAAATTTTCAAAAGTAACCAACTCTCAGTACAAAAGAAAAGCTGTATAATGGAATAACAATTTATTCTCTGAGGATTATCATAATTTAATTAACATACGCAAAAAGATGATTGTCAAAAAACAGAAGTTAATAAATTTATGAACAAAATCAAAGCTTTAAAATATGGTTGAAAACAGAAGTTAAATTTAGATAAAAGATATTTATCTAGAAATGGAAAGTTTATACATTAAAAATATTCAAAATAAAACTAATAATCATTAAGAGAGATATTAAAGAATCAAAGTCCAAGATTAAGGAAAGCTTCAAAAATAACTAAATAATTAAATTTCTTGCATAAATTATCAATAAAGAAGAAAAATACAAGAAGGAGCTAAATAAAAGAGATATAAATTAAATTACAACTTTTTTATCATTAAATAATCAACCATTAGAAATATAGCTAATCATAGTTTAAGAAGTGATAACTTTAGATTATAAAAATATAACTAATTTTTAACGTATAAGGCTGAATATACGAGTAAAGAAATAGATGAAATATAATGGATAAACGTCTAAATAAAAAAGCAAAAAGAAATTTTATAAATTCTATAGAATTAGTTTGAAAACTAGATAAATATTTTAAGCAATGTGAATAGAGAGCTGTATTTTAAAATTTATACCATTAAAATTTATAGCAAGTTATATTGACTTATTTTATAATTATATATTACAAAACTTATGGAAAGAAACAAAGTTTCTTAATAAATATTAAAAATTTAAAAATAAAATTGACTTTATACTGTTTAAGATTATATCATATACACAAAGCAATATACTTTATTTTTCATGTTATATTTTTTATTAAATGAATAGTTTAAAATACTTTAATTGTAATAAGATTAAATTCAAGAATTTGGTATCAGATCTCTTTAGTAGCATTTATAAACTCCTATTTTAGACTTTTCTCTATCACAAATCTAATTGGTAATAATCTCAGTATACTATTATTCTTCCAAATCCTTTTGCTTGTATACTATAGTATGTAAATTCATAGACTACTAAACATTAAAAAAGTTAAACATATGAATATTTACAAGAAATGCCAACAAAAATCTTCTGTAGTATCGAACTAACTATGCTCATCTTTCTAATAGCTTTGAAATATTAGTTGGTTTAACTTAATTAGATAAATTTGTTCTAAATTCTTTAAGTTTATGAACTTATCGTTGTTAAGGACGATTTAACTTATGTTCTATTAGTCACTTTAGTCTATGTAATATTCATATAATTCCTTAAGATTTGCTGCATAATCTTCAGTTGCTATATGAGCTCCTTTTGTTAAGATTCCATTTTATATCTTGCTGCACTATTCATAATCTTCAAATTACAGGCAAGCATCACGATTTATTGTTTTATCATAAATCTCCACGAAACCATTTCCAAAATAATGCTTATTTTAATCGAAGAAAGTGTAGAATTAAGTTTCAACTTAGTCTAATTAATTTATAAGTTGCCCAGTATAAGTTAAGGTATCTTGGTTTATGATTTGAGATTATGAATTAAATAAGAGTTCTACAAAAGAAGCCATAGCCAATTAAGTAAGCATTTATCTTTTAGCTATTATTTAGATTCCTTCAGCTCTAGTAGAAAATAAATCAATGTAGTATTGATGTCTAAATACACTTATTATAAACATACAACTTAAAACTAGAGAAAAAGTTACTATTATTACAATAAACTTTCTCCAAGATTATCATTAATTAACTTTGCTTACTTTTAGTCTTACCTACTTATCACTTAGCGTTCTTACTTTTTTTGCTTTTTATTTCTTTTGTTGTTAGGAAATATGAAGAGACTTGATTTACGAGACATTTGCTGTTTTGCTCATTAAGCTTGAATTGTTTTTAGAAATAAATTGCTCTTCATTTTAGTTATCCTTTTGGATCTCATTTTAAGAAATATTTGATATATTTTTAATTTCTTTTAGTTTATTCTTTTAGAGGTGCTGCTAGTTTTTGTTAGCATAAAGCTATGAAACTTGAATCATAAAGCTTATGATGTTCCATCTGCTTTAGTTTATTACTCTAATTTGATAAAGAATGAAAAAGAGCATCAAAAAGGAGCAAAATTAAGCACAGGCATATAGAATCATCAGAATCATAACAGCTTAGTCATGGCGTTATTAAGGAACTTCATCAGAATCTCTAAAGGAATCTATAACAAACTATAAAAACTAATTTAACGAGTTTTACATAATAGAGTTGATGAAAGGCTTTCCTATCTGATGAAAGGTTTAGTAAGATAGTTCACCTAAAACAACAAGATCTCTTATAGTTAAAGAACCTAATTGAATGAAATTTACATTCTAGTATGAGTTAATTAAAATAGTGGCATTTTAATTATTATAAATCATAAGTTCTTAGGAAATGTTCAAAGTTGTTTAATAGATTTCAGGAATTATATTAGACAATCGCTCTAAGTCATTTAAATTTTGCTTTAGTTCTTTCATTAAGATTAAGTTCCTCTTTTGCATTTCATAGAAATTATCTTCTTATGATATTTTTGTGTTGAGAGTAGAATTTTCCAAGAGATGATTGAAACTGTGGACCAAGTTTGTATCAACTGAATCTTCCATAAACTTCATCTCCCAACTTAGTATTAAAGTGACATCTACTATTTAGAGTAAAACATCAGATATGTCATGTGAATCTTTGAATTGGTTATAAAATAAAAGCATTTAATCTTGAGTAATCCAAAAAATGCTTACAAAGAGTCCTCAAATACATATACCAAATAATATTATCTTTTTATACATCTTTGGCTTATTTTTCGTAAGTTTGGCTTTTTGAATGTTTCTAAGTTTCTTATTTTCTGATAATTAAGGATTAGAAACAGATCCCTAAAAGCTTTCGGCATAATTCTCAAATTTACATTTTTGAATAGAAAAGTTTTGAGGATTAGTATCTTAATGTTCCTGGTGAGAAAATGAAGAAAGCTAAGTATTATCGAGAATTTAGCAGTCTTCATACTAATTTTAGTTAAGTGTAACAGTTATTAAGTGATTTTGAATAAAGTGATTAAAATTACTTGCTGAACTTAAGATTAAAGTCTTATCAGGTTTAGTTTAATTTGGATTTAGAAAGATTTCTGCCAAGCTTTCAGTGGATTTTCTATTACTTAAGGATTGAGGTCTTAAAATCTAGTCAGATGACTCTTAAGTAGAATCTGTTAGTGTTTCTGTATTTACTTTGGAAAGTTTAGCTTCTTTCATATCTTGGAGAATGGATGTAGGCCTATTACTATTTAGGAACTGATCATATTTATAAAAAATGTTCTCTACTCTTTTGTTTTTAAGAAATTAGCTATTTATTCTATCTTAGAGAACTGAAGCAATTTCTTTTGAAAAATGCTGAATTTACCTATTTTCATTCAGTAATATATATGCACTTTATTACTAAGAGAAGCAAGGTTGAAAAGCAAAGAGAATCTATAACTAATTTCCAAATTTTCTAGACATGGCTAGCTATATTAAAGGAACAAAATAGTCATCTTTAGTTAGTAACCCTGTTTTGACTTCATTTTCTTGAGACTCTTCGATATATTAATCAAGATTCTTTTATATTTATGGTACACAAATTTAGCTAAAATTTAAGTTTTGTAGTACTTCTTGTTTCATATTTAGTAATTAAGAAGCATAGAAATTACAGTATCTAATACTATAGCTTTCATCACAATCAACCACTATTATTGCTGTATCATTTGCTGTTAAATCGCTTATAATTTCTAGCTTTCTTAATTGCTTTACTCGCATTTATAGTAATTTTTATTTTTCAGCTGCTTCTTACAAGTTAGTAGCTGCTATTTCATCAGATAGAATAGCTTCAAGAAAGTCCGCATAAATAAAATCGATCTAATAAAAAGTAGGCTAGATGGTTTTAATTTCTGAATACATTTTCTAGAAGGTTTCAATCTATTTTTGTATTTCTTAATTTATTTGTTAAATTTTCTATTCTTCTACAAATTTTTATGAAGTAACTGCTCAGAACTGCGTAAATTAGTTCTAGATTGATTGCTTGAGATGATTGAATTTCTCAACCTAGTTATTCAATTTTAGTAATCTATGAATGTCTAGCATCTCAGTATTCTAAAAGCTCTTAATGACTTGTGACTAATCAAAATTTTTAATTTCATGCATCTTTTTTATTTTATGGATGTACTATTGTCTCTTATTCTTTATCACCTGCTTTAGCATTTTATCTGCTTGAATGAAATAAAATCTTGACAGGAACTTTTGATTAGCTCTAGAATTTTCATGTAGCAAGGTAAAAGTTTACTTAAAGTTTAAAGTAACCTTTAAATTTCAAAAGAGAGTGTATAGGATAAAGTAAGAGGATTTAAATGCGTCATTAATACTTGATAACTTATAGTCTATAAACTGATTAAATAGAACGTCATCTAGTAATATTGCTTAAGCCTCGTTACTATCTTGCTTATTTTTAGTGATGAATCCTATTAGATAGAGTTTTAAAGGGGCTTTCAATTTATGGTCTTTATATATTTTTTATAGCTAAGCTACTAAATTAATCGCTTGTATTGATTTTATTGAATCACTGTCTCTTTAAATATTTAGACTGAGTAGTTTTTTAATTCTTATAAAGTAAATTTACTTTCCAATCTAGTAAACTAAAGGGAATCCTATTATTAGTAAGATAGCAAAGTCATCGTTAGTTAAAGTAACTAGCATTATCATTGCTAGCCAGATTTCTATAACTCTTACTTAGAACATCATTAAATCCAGCTTAAGGTTAATGTACATCCCATTTTCAAAGGCTTTTTTGCAGTTCCATAAACTGACAACTATGAAAATAACGTTCTAAGTCACTTGCTACTGCTACATATTCAAAACTATTAAAGTTAAGTTAATGCCAAGTTCTATAAAGTGTTGCTATGCTTAGTGGTAGAGGTAGTCGTTACTAATCTTATATGTGAAGTTAATATTTATAAGGAAGTAGTTATTCGCTAAAGAGTAAAGATGGATAAAAAGTAATGAAAGCAAGGAAATTACTATCAAGCTTATGTAAGTGCTAGATAAATATTGTATATCTTGAGGAAATTGTTGAGGTAAGTAGAATATAGAGACCAATAGTTTACATATTGGAATGTAAAGAATATGATTGAAGAGCTAGCCATTGATTAGTAAAATCTTCAAATCTCATTGAAATTTGGTCTATAAAAATAATACTTTAAGGCTAGCTAATATAATTAATACTAAATAAATGGTAAATATTACCATTAAAAACATTGTTTTGAACAAAGTATCTTCAAACAAAGGAGTTACAGCCAATCCACTTAAAATCACCTTTATTTTTGAAAATTAAAGGTTAAAATCATTCTATAGTTCAAAGAGCGAAACGAGCAGATAAACCACTTAGAAGGTATGAATAAGTTGAGTGATAAAAACAAATTCAGTCTAATCTTAAGATTCTTTATCATGTTTAGATGAGAGAATCTTTAGATAAATTTCTTAAATAAGCTCCTTTAGACGACTGCTCAACTTTCTCATTTTTTAGAGAATAAAAAATTACCGGAAAAATGCAAGAAATTAAAGAAAAGATAGAATAAACTTTAATTTAATTTACCTAACTTTAATTAAACTTGCTTTATAGTTTAATTTTCATCTTCAGATTTATTACCGTTATTCATTCAAATGGCTTATGTAAAGGTAAACAACTAAATCATTAAGCTTACTTTATAAATTAGTAGATTCTACCTTTTAAAATTTAAGGAGCAAGAAATTGACTTAACGATGTTGAGAAACTTTAAATACTATAAAAATAAGCAAGCTAGTTTGAATAGTTTGAATAGATTTGCTAGTATTGGTTAAATAAAATTAGAATAAGTAGCTTACTTTAACTTCTAATTTAAGTGCATTCTATTGTTTTTATCTATGCTCTCTATTTATCTTTAATGCTTACAATTTTTCAGTTAAGCTTTCTCTTTCTGCTAATTTAGTGAAATAATGGAAAGATAAAATATTGAATTTATAAGGCTTCTTCACTCAAAAATTTGAATCACAGTTTGCTAATTTTTTATTAGCATTTGATGTTAATTTAAAGGAGCAATGATAATAGATCATAAAGGATATAAACTATGAGATATGAATAGGTTTAAAATGAGGAGATACTGAATAATTAAGTGAATAATGGGAAGCTTAAACTAAGAATGCTATGAAGATTCTTATTATTCTCTCTTAAATTGATTTAACTCCCTTAATTAGAAATAACTTAGCTTCAAATAATAAATTTATTAATATACCCATCATTATACTATTTTAAAGAGACACTTTATGTATAATTTTTAAGCTATTATCTAAATTTAATAGCCAACAAGGAAAAATATAACGAAAGAGAAGATAAGATAGAAAGAAAGTTTAATACTTATAGATATAAATTAGAAAGACACTTAATACCTTTAAATATGCTTAATCAATTATTATATCTTCACTTTAGACTATCTATTTAAATATTAAATCAATGTAAATAAGGGATCTAAATGTAGAGAATTAATAAAGTGTTTATACAGAAAAGCTTATTAGTATTAAATATCAAATACTGAAAAGCAATTTATTATCATTGTTAAATAAAACGAATTTTTAAGAAAAATCATAAATACTTAGTTTAGTGCTTCTGCTTGAGCTATTTGATCTTATTATTTCTATAAATTATTTATTATAATGATTATGTGCATTATTGCTTATTTTTATAGTTTTATTGTTTTAAGTTCACTAAATTAAATAAAATCATCAGTAGATACATCTGAGTCCTAAATTTTAGAAACTATATTTCTAGTTAAGAAGGAATTTTTAGAGATTAAAATTGAACTGAAAATCTAAAACTTAATAGTTAGTATTTTTAAATAAGTTAGCAAGTTTATTTATAAAGGAAATTTAATTATTTTAACTTGAAGGTATATTTCTAAATTTAGTTAACGAAGGTTATAAAATGATTCATTATCTGTAATAATTTTTGAAGCAAAAGTTCTACTATTAATATATTCAAAAGGATATTGCTTGAAAATCTTGATTGTCTTAATATTTTCCTTTTTATTTTAGATAATTTAGATAATTTAATAATGTAACTAGAAGAAAATTAAATTGATAGATCTTAAAATTTATTTATAAGTTTCTTAAGTTTTGATAATAATGGTAAAGAAGATAAAAAAGTACTGAATATTAATAAGTGCCTTAGATTATAATTTTAGAAAAATATGATATATCTACTTAATTTAATCTCACATAAATCCAAGTATTCTAAATATTAAATTAAGAAGAATTATTAGTAGTTTATCTAATTTTAGTGCTTAGTATGCTTTTTTATTAAGTTTGTTTGTTTAGATTCATTTTAGCTTAGAAATAAATACCTTAATACATTTTATCTTATCTTCTTATGGTTTTTAAGGAAGATAAATAAATTAACGTGGGTCTGCCATTAAAGGCTATCCATGGATTAATGTTTTAATAAAATAGTCTTGATACTATTTTCTCCTTGTTTTAATTCACAAATGTGGAACCTTTTCTCTCTATTCTTGTGATTCTGTCTAAGGCCGGAGTTGAAATTCTTAAGGAGTTCTCATTCTAGTACAAAAGTCAGTCTTGAGTATCTTTTATAGTTAAAATCTTAGTTTATTTTTGCCTCAGCTATGCCTTACTTTCCACCAAGCTCCTATCCAAGTTGATAGCATAATGAATAGGAGAGCTTCTGAGGCGCGGATTACAGAATAAGACTCGCTTTTTCTGATATTGAGTCTCAAGCTAGAAACTTGCTTAAGACTCACCGTCCATATTTTAAATGATATATATAATCTAAAATAAATTTAGATATGCTAAATATTCAAAGCTATTACTTTTCATAAATAAATCTAATAAGGTGTTTAATATCTATTTTTTCTAGTTCAATAATGATCTCGCAAATCGTTAGGAATGATAAGATTGGATTCTAATATAGTAGTGATAATATCTACTTTATTATTTTTTAATTATTTTATTTTATTTTTCTGGAAATAAATTTTATATTAAATTAATTGTCTAAATATCTTAAAGTTTGTTTCTGTAAGTATGGGTAATTCCTTTATAGATCTTATGCAAGATTTATTTGTTTCTTATTAATTAAATCATTTGTATATGAAGAACTATTTACTAAAAATAAACTTAGTAATTTAAGAAAATTAGATAAATAATAGCAAACAAATAAAGTTGGTTATAGAGCACGTGGCAACCTCGTTGGTGCGAGCTCTTTTAATATCAATATTTAATACTAAGAATAAATGTCTTATACTTCTTGTTCAAATTCCAGTAGTCCAATGAGTTATGTCAGCTTCTCCAAATGGACAATCTATTTATTAAATATTATTCTCGAATTTTTAACTAAATGCTCCATCTTCTTGAATAAGATCTAAATAAGAATAAGTAATTAAGTCATTAGCAGGCCCATCAGTCAAACTTTCATACTGCTTGTGAGAACCTTAAGGTAAGTTAGGTTTTCCTCTTCTCCGTGGTGTCATCTAGGCATCTAGTGCGAGATTATTCGCAATGTAGTTATACACTGAGCCAGATTACCTACTAGTTCTCCCGAACGCGGCCGACATCCATTTTATTATATTTAATAATAATAAAATGATTTATAGTGATTTCACCTGCATTAGATTCATCACTGCTTTAAAGTTTATTGGTTGGCTCAAATATTAAATTTCCAATCTTCTTCTGAATAAATTTCTGCCAGTACTATGCTAACCCTTTTTAATTATAGATATCTTGCTTTAGTCAAGTCTGATTATAATCGTATTTAGGTTTTTTCTTTTTTGAGCAAAAGCAATGTCCATCAAATTTTTATTTGAGTTGTATATCTTTTTTCTGTGTGGTAGGCTTTCTGGAGTAGAATAATGATTATTTATTTATTTTCATATCTTAAAGCTTTCTAATTCTAATTTTTTTAGAATATTCAGCTTAAACTTAAATATGTCCGTATTTCCTTCAGAGCCAGCATTATTTTCTTCTCCTTAGTAGAGGACTTTTTTCTGAATAATTGGTTCCACGTCCTTGGGTAATTTGCTGATATATTTTAAAGAAATAAGCTTTCAATAAGCTATTTAATTAAATTTTATTTCAACTTGTTCAATTCTGGACTTATCTGACTTTATTTTTCTTTTGTTTCAAGATTTTTTAAAATAAGTTAGATTTTTCCATAAAGTTCTTGCTACTAATCGCTGTTTTAGAGAGATTTATCCAATTTTTAAGAAGGTTTTTGTGAGAAATTTATCATTTTTTCAGATAATAAGAAAAAGTAAAATTTATCTAAAATCTCATTAAAAATTATGAAAAAGGTATCTGCAAGCGATTTTTCACAGCTCCAAAAAATCATGAACTAACAGCACCCTAGGAATTTATGATTAAGAAAAGTGTGTTAGATAGACTTTCCAGCAAATATAAATTCCCTCCTCCTAAGAAAAGCCTAGAAAATGGGCAAGGAACATTATTCACTCGGAAATATCTTACTTCACTACTGAATAGTAGACAAGCTATTAATAGCTTATTAAAGTAGTGCTGAACCTTCAGTAAAAGGTAACAATTCATAAAGAAAAATAGGTAAAGATTAATGGATAAACTAGAAATAAAAGAAGAAAATAGAATCTAAACTAATATCCTATGGAAGAGAATTATATTTTTTCTAAATATACCAAAGAATAAAATAAAGAATTAATCTTTAAAGAGATAAAATAATAAAAAATAAAATAAAACTTCAACATTAAATTGATTAAAAATAAAAAAGAAGAGACATGATAATAATAGAACTATATAAGGTCTAAAGAATACTAAGAACTTTTTCACTGCAATTCAGGGGTACATCCATGAATTAAACGCAAGTAATTTATCAATTTCAAATAAAAATACTGAAAATAAAAGAGATTGAAACAAGAAAAAAAGAAGAGATAACAGCAATCGAAATTAAGAAAAGATAAAGCTATTTTATGATGCTCTTAAATAAATTAAAAAAAATACAGACAATGAAATTGCAGATTTTAAGGAATTATGCAAAATAGGTAGTGAGAGTATAGAAACGTTTAAAATTTTATTAATTGCCTCTTAGCAATCTGGAGGATGGAAGAAAAGAGGTTGAACATTCTCCAAGAACGCCAAAACATTTAAATATCTTTATATCCATAATCTCCTGAATCTCTATAATAAGAAAAAATGAAATAAGAAGCTTACAACCAAAAGATGGAAGTTGGTTAATAAGGCACTAAAGAATCTAAATCTTAAATTCTAAAGATGTAAAGAAAAGTAATTAATGAGAAAAAATAAAGGCTAAATTGGCAAATAATAATAATAATAATATACTTAAAGTTAGTAGAGTTTTGCATTCTCTGGAATTGCAACCAGTTCCTGCGGACAGTTTTTTTAACGTGGGTGTGATCCACGACCTTTTTATTAAGTGGAAGGTTACCACTGTAACCGTTCAAGTGGTCTTGCAAAAAGCTTTTATTTGTAGATCCCCGTTGGAGTTATTCATAGTTTATTGAGTTGTCTCCATGTTCTTTTCTGCTCTTATTCGTTTATTTTCTTTCATTATCAACAGTTTTTTAAAATATGTTGATTTGATTTGCAACATCAACAAAGTTTGTATTATTGTCTTTATTTCGTTCTTTTTTATGATAATTTATTTTCTATATTTTCTAATCTTTTAATGAAACTTGTAGCAATCATTTCTTTTTCTGGATTCAATTCTGTTTTTAATTCTATTGGTATTTTTTCTATTTCCATTTTTGTGTCGTATTTAAAATTTTATTATGATTAAGTTCAGAGTTATTCTTCCGTTATTAATTTGCTACAAATAAGTTATCTTCTAAGTATTAGTAATTCGTTGTTCTAATCTTCTATGTTACTCATTAGTTCCCGTATTTTTTCGCCTAAGTTGTAAGTTGTTTCTTCATAATTTGAGATTACTTTTTACATTTGGTCTAATTAAATTTAAAGTTTTTGATTAGTTTCGTTTTTAGGTTAACTTATCTCTATTTATCCTACCATAACTTTACCTTCTGAAGAAGAGCTTGACTCCTCCTATTGTTATTATTTTTTCTAAATTTCTTTTGCCGCTTTTCTCTTTAGGTTTCTAAGTTAATTTTTTGAGAGTTGAAGAGATTAATCCATTTTTTTTTTGCTAAATTGGCAAATAAGGTATGAGAACTAACTGTTTTAAAGAGTTTATGAATAAAGGAACTTTTTAATTAAAAAGTAGCTTATAAAAAATTGAGTTAAAATTGAAAAATAAATATAGCCCCTAAGCCTATCGAATGCTGGATTATATATGTAAAAATCTAATAATTAAAGTTGAAGTACAATATACCAGTAAATATATTTATACATCTTATCTGAAATTTAGTGTAAATTTCGAAAAATAGATAAAGCAATGAAACTCAAAAGTAAAATTAAAAAAATTTAAGAGTTTCAATTAATGCAACTTATAGAAACAGATTCTTAAAATGCAAAAATTTAACTTAGTTATAAAAATAAGATATTCAAGTTAGAAAAAGGAAGAAGGATAAATAAAAAATAGAAAGGTATGAATTAAATGTAAGAATTTATATTAATACATAAGATTTTTATAAAAGCTAAATTAATAAATCTCCTTTTAAATTTTTAACTATTTTCATACCAAATCAGAGCTAAATCCATCATGAAAATAAAAATGAGGATCGAAAGTTGATGAGAATCGGAAAAAAGGTAATTTAACTTTGAACTTAATATTAATATAAAAATAGATAAAACTTAATTTTTATTATTTTCCAAATTTTTATTTTCAATTAAAAAAACTAAAAGATTGCTGAAATATTGAATAAAACTAATTTACTTTAATCAGTTATTGATTAAAATAATTTTACTATAAATATCTATATTATCAAATAAATAAAAATATGGTTGTCGGCCACACTCGGGAGAACTAGTAGGTAATCTGGTGCAGTTTATATTACATTGCGAAAAATCTTGTGTAGCGATATAAAGTGATTAGAATTGAATTGCTTCTGGAAGTGCAGATAAAAGATAAAAATGTGGGATTTCGCTAGTGGTTAATTATAAAAAGTTTGTAAGAATATATGATTACTGTGTGATCTGTAGCGATAACAAGTAACCAGTAATTTATAGTTTCTGAGTATCTAGCGAAGTTAAGCCAATACTTTATTTAATAAAATTAGGTGATTTTAATTATTTAAACCTTAATCTTAATAAACAATCTGAAATAATTAATTAAATATACTTAATATGAAATGAACTAATGCTACTTAAAATATGCTGTCACATTTTAACGTCTCTTTGAGCTGGAAATGATAAACTAAAAAGTGTCAAAAGAATAAGAAGCTTCTAATTATTATTAAAAATTACGTAATGAATAACAAACATCTATTTAAGGAATTTCCTTTTAATCATTCTAGGCTAATAAAAAATAAGAAAATTAATTTACTTAGACTGTTTAACAACAGGAAGTTTAAGCTATAGCTTAGGATTTAGAATTCGAAATTAAAAAATATAAATAAGAGAATAATCATGCTAATCAGACTTACTTGATTAACATTTGTCAAAACTTTATTAATAGTCAGTTGAAATACTGTAAAATATACAATCTTGTTAATTTGATGTACTTAAATAAAGCTTCTAATAACTTTAGTTGGTATATCATTAACTTAACGTGATTTATATATAAAACACTGAAGGCATATAAAAATATCAGATAAATGAAAATAAATGATCAATTTCAACTAAAAACTGAGAAAGGATATATTTATTCTAGCAACTAAAGCTTGATTGAAAGATTAGTAAATTTAAACAGATTTATTTTAAACTATAATCAAGTTGAAGCTTCTATAAGTTATAGTAATCCTTTCAAAAGGAAAATGAAGAAGACAATTTAGATCTTCAAGCTAAACGAAGAAATAAAGATTAAGATACAAAATAATAGGAATATGATTAAATAATAAGTGATTTATCTTCTCTCTTACTCTAGAAATTTAGTAGAAAGAGCTCTTGAAGATGTTCTCAATGTTAAATGAGTAATATTTAAAACAGATATATTACAATAAATTAAGAAGTTAAATGATGCACTGTTGATGGGTGAAAAAAGAAAATGTTTATAGATAGAAAACTACTGAAGAAATATAAATATCAGGTTATTTACATACTTATAATATTTTTTCATTTAAACCCTAAATTTAGCAAGAAACTTTTACATGTCGAGTACGATAATAAGAGAAATAAAGAATTTGTGTATAGTAAAATGGACTACCTGTAGGATCCAAGGATTTCTTAAGAGAAAAAGAGATAAGCAAAATAAAAACTGGCCTCGCCAATATTAAGATATTACTGATAAAAAATTAATGATTGAAAAATTTATTATAGATAATAACTTAGATTAATTTTCAATAAATGAAACGTAGTAAAAATAAGTACTTTGTCCTATTATAATAAGAGGATACAGGAATTACTTTAGAAATTTGGTTAAAAGTGGAGGAAGTATGTCTTATTGTAAGAGATAAAATTAATAGCACTGAAATTTCTAATATTAATCTAGAATAATCTAAATGATTTATTCCAATTAAGATTGATATTTTGTTCATAACATCTTGTTTATGAAGGATAATAAAAATGCAGATTAAAAAGACTAAGTATATGATTATATTAACACTTTGCTTGCATAATTTTCAAATAGTCCACAAATAAATATTGGAGATTTCAAAACTCTTCTTCAAAATTTTGGAAATAATCCTTGAAATGCTTATGATAAAACTTTAATATTTAAAGAGCAGTACAATCTTGAGATAATTAATAATGTGAACAGCAATATAATAAACAAAGGTACATGTTAAATGCTCTGTAATGATTATATTGTCATAAGTAATTAATTTGATAAAAGCTAACTTTTTAATTTTTAGGTTCATAATCGTTGCCTTGTATCTGATTATATTCGAATGACGGTAGTTTTTATTTTTAATGCATATCTTTATGATGAAAAAAATATTTTAAAGAAAATTTTAAATTAGATTACTTTAGGATCCAATTAACAGATAAAAGTATCAAAAATTTTGTTTGTAATCTTACTTTGAGATTTTTTAACAGATTAGGATAATTTAGAGGATTAATATGAACTCATAAAATTAAATATTGAATAAAATGCAGATTAAAAACTTGATCTTTATTCCTGATCCTCAATACAACTGACTACTTCAAGAACTAACAAGAAAGTAAATTGATGCTAAAAGAGCTAATGCAGCTTATAAAGAAGCTCATTTTTAGTTTGGAAGAGTTAATTAAAAGTGATCTTCAAAATATAGCGGATAAGCGTTAATAAATTAAAAATACCAACAGAAGAAAAGTAAGAAAAGAAGTTTAAAAAAGAGTGTTTAACGGCATCTAAATATCAAATGGGAGAAGTTTAAAATTTTTAAGGAGTAAAGCAAAAAAAATTTCTTCTTAGCAAAATCTGAAAAATAATATTCTCATAGGCTAAGAAATTACTTAAATCTAAAAAAAGAAATAAAATGATTCTCACTTAAAAACTAAAAAAATATTTTATTGATTAATGAGAAAATTTAGTTTTAACAAACACGAAAACTTGACACAAGAATAGATTGATTTTAGTAATAGGCAAATCAATTTAATTTACAAAAATAGCAATGAGATTCAAAAGTAACCTTCTATGTGATAATAACAATTCTAGTCTTTTCTCTTGAAGAAATCTAGCTAATTATATAAGATATACCTAGTAATAAAGCACCAGCTCCAAATAGCATTAAAGGTAAATTATTAAAATATGAAGGACATCACCTTACCTTAATTCTTCGCTCTTTCCTGAATAGCATGCTGTGATTTGGAAGAATAACCATAGAAATTAAATACTTCAATCCTTATTCCTATTTTAAAAAAATAAATAAAGATGATTAAAAAAATTGCGACATATCTCTCTAATAAACACGGTTTTAAAATTATATGATAAAGCTCTTACAAAAATCATATAATTTGATATATGAAAGAAACTTAGTACGATAAATTTAAATGGCATGTTTGAAAAAGAAACAAGCAACAATGTAAATTTGAGTTGTTTAGTAAATAATAGACACATTTCGTAAATAAGCAAAGGAAAAAACAAATTACTAGCAACTCTGATAGATGTGGAGAAAATGTTTGATGTTATAGAGAGAAAATTACTCTTTGATTAGCTAAAAGGTTAAAACTACCTCTAAGCTTTATAAACGCTTTATAATCTTTTTATAGTAACATAATTTCATTTTTTCAATAGACAGAACATAATTATGAAGTCTTGTTGTACTATAAATTAATTAATTAAATTAGCGCGGCATCACCATTGTTTGGTTTGCCACGAAAAAATAAAGAAATCAAATTTAATTATTAATAATAGGTTAGAAATGTTTTTGGCTTCATCTGGTCTCTTTGATTCTTATCTTCTTCTCTCAGTTTTTATAATCAAAATTGATTGCCTTCACTCTTCGAATTCTTGTAATTCTTCCAAAGGCTGGAGTTAGAAGGGTTAGTGAGCATTCCACTATTTGCGTCAAATGATCCAATTAGGTTAAATTCTTCTAAATAATAATTATTTGGGATCTCAGTCATGTCTTTGTTGTTTTCTAAATTCCTGATCTGAATAGCGACATGTAAAATCTGGATATCTCCGAGATCTGGATTTTGGTTCACTCTAGTCGACCTCTCGTACCGATAGAGAGAACCCTCAAACAAGTAAGGTTTATGACACAATGGGCCCATCTTTACTTGGTTATGGTGTCATTTATTGCAAGAGTATTTGCAATGCAGACATGACTGCACCGGATTACCTACTCGGCCGACTAGAAACCAGATTCCATTTTAAAAATGAATATTATATAATTTTATAATTAAATACTTAAAAAATAAAGCTTAAATATTTGGATTTAAATAAGATAACTTCGATAACAGCATTGCTTGTAGAGGATAGGCAGAAGATTTAATCTTAATATCTAAATCGAAAAGTATGTAGAATCTAATAAACGAAAAAAGTAGAATTTTAGATGCACTTGTTTAAATCTAAATATTATCAAATGTGAATCTATATAATTTCTAAAAAGAAAGGAAAATTAAAAAATTAGAAGTATAGATTAACAAGAAGCCAATAATTTAAAAACAATAAGTTACATGTTTAGAAATATTATTGTATTAAAAAGAACTTCTTTAATCACTGAAAGGAAGCAGAGTTTAATTATTTAGCTGGAGTAAAGAAAGCTGTACATTTATTGATATGATATAAAAACTTGATATATTGACATTTTAAAACCTATATCGACATTTTATTTTATCTAAAGTTTAATATAGAGAAGAATTAGTACCTTGAACTGTTTAAAAAAGGCATCACTTCATTATTAAATGAAAATTCATCCAATATGAGATTCATATCCAGATAAGCTTTCTAAACAGAATCAAGATCTTTTAATGAATCATGTTATGTAGATTTAAGCTGACTTCCCTTCAAACATATTATGGCTCTAAGGTTTTTCAATTTTTTAACAAAATTAGAAATTAAAGTGGAAAAACTTAAGTAGGAATATTTGAAAATAACTGAAAAGAAGGATAATAATATCTATAAACGTTATAAAAATGGCCAGTTTTATAATATTGATTTAAATAACAAAAATATAAACAGAAAAATAAAATATTTGTAAAAACATGTTTTTTACTAAATAAAAGCTAGATTCTATTCAAAGAATTAGTACGACTAATAGTTTTACTTGATAATTTCAAAATTTTTCTCTGCTTCCATAAATAATATTTTCAAAATTCAATTAGGATTACTCAAGAGAAGTTAATAGCATATATAAAATGAGAACCTAGTCTTACAGATTTTGGAAGGATTAATAAGACCGCCATTTTCCTATCGAAAATTCAAAATGTAAATGCGGAGAATATGACAGACACAAGCATATTAAGATATGTACGTATTATTAACACTTAAGAGAATGATTTTAATAAAAAGTTTGGAATCATGTCATTAGAAGACTGATATTTTATGTTTATATATATATTAATTAATTCCCAATAAATTGATTGGAATATTTAGATCTTTAAATAAAAAATTTTAATAGAAAGTTTCTATATTTTAGAATTTTTTATTGGAAGGCGTTAGATAAGATCTGAAGGTAAAAATCAAGCCAAATGAACTGAAGAAGAGAGATTGCTGAGCCGTATTGTTTTATAGACTTTAAAAAGTCTTTGACTAAAGAAGCAATTCTTACAATTAAAGATGATCATATACTCTTAAAGTTAATACTAATTATTTATTTAATAATGATTTTTTATAATATTTATTATTTATTTATATTTTTCTGTTTGTGTGTGTTTTAAAATTAATTTTATTTATGTACTAGATTTATTGAAATATTATGATATGAATTTTAATTGATTTTAATTGATTTAATTGATTTTTTTAATTTTAATCTTATATTTTTTATATTTTAGCATTATTTTAATTTTTGACTTTTGAATTACTCTAATTTAAAAAAGCATTATTACATCTTTAAATAATTATTTTCTTAATTACTTTTTCTAAATTTAATTATAAAAGAAATTCTCTTTTTTACATTTTTGCATTCTAAATTTTATTGAAAAACTCTGATCAAAAGGTCTAACTTCATTCATAAAAATAGCTTATAATATAAAACACTTAGCTAAATAGCTTACAGGCTTATTAATTATTTTATAATTATCAAGCTTAATAAACATAAAAAAAAACTTAAATTTAATAAAATAAAAAATGTTATATAAAGATGATACTTTGTGCTTTTAATTTAATTTGCTTTTTGTAATAAAATGATATTTGCTTTTTTTAAAACAAAGCTTATATTTTAATGGTTTAAATATATTTTAAAGTTTTAAGTTAGCAATAGCTTCTTCATTTCTTAGTCAATAAGATTTTCACGCTCTCATCCGCTTTTATATTCTCAAAACTACAATTTATAGTTTGTATAGATGGAATCTAATTCAACTCAGTCTAACTCCAGTTCTATTTTATTTACTAAATTTACTTACCTTCTTTTATACCTCATTAGACTCCAAATTTTTAAACAAATCCGCCAAGTGTCACTTTCTCACCGTTTAGTCCTTACATCCAGCTATTAACCATTTGTTATCTCTGCTTAATACCATTTAATATACTGCAGTTTCATGATCTTTTAAATTTATAAGATATTCGCCTGTTTGGAAATTCCATATCTTGATAGAACTGTCGTAAGAGCCGGATATAAGATATTTATTGTCGCTTGTTAATATTAAACTTCTTACACAATCATCATGACCTTATAAAGTTCGAATGCATTGTCCTGATTATAAATCCCATATTTTAATTGATTTGTCTTAAGAACCTGATATTACATATTTATTATCCTGCGTCAAGATTATAGTTCCAATCCAGTTTAAATGTCCAATTAATGTTCAAATTACCTGACCAGTTGTAAAATCCCATACCTTTATCGTCTAATCATCACTTCCCGATAAGATTCATTTCTGGTCACTTGAAATCACTACAGATGATATATAATTTGTATGTCCCAACAAAGTATTCTTACACTAACCAGTTGTAAAGTCCCATATCTTAATCGTTCTATCTCTACTTCCTGATACAATTCATTTCTGGTCACTTGATATCGCTACAGAGAATACATAATTCGTATGTCCATACAAAGTATTCTTACACTAACCAGTTGTAAAGTCCCATATCTTTATCTCATTACCACCTAATATTCAGCCAATACTTCCTGATACGATTCATTTCATGTCACTTGATATCACTACAGATCTTATATAACAAGTATGTCCCAACAAAGTATTCTTACACTAACCAGTTGTAAAGTCCCATATCTTTATCGTTCTATCTCTACTTCCTGATACGATTCATTTCTGGTCACTTGATATCGCAACAGAATATACTTAATCCGTATGGTCCTTTAAACTTTTTGATATTGGAGATGTGTCTAAGATAGTGTTAGTAAAATTGGCTTCATCGAAATTGCAGTTGTTAAGTTTTGCATTTATTAGATTGACTTCCTACAAGTTAGCATTTACAAAATTACAATCGGAGAAGATTGAGTTACTTAAGTCTGCACCTTGAATTTTAATTCCTTACCAATTCTTTTATATAAAATTAGGATTCAGATATTTTAAAATAGTTATAGCATTTGCAGAAGCTTATTCGACATTTTGACATGTTTTTGATAGTTCTATAACTTCGTTTAATTTTTTTAATAAGCTTTAACTTGAGTACTGCTAGAATTGCTCTAAAATATTTAAATCTTAACAAATGTTTGATTTATTAAGTGGATTCTCTATTAATTTTGCAGTTGAAACCTCTTAAGATGAGAACTTCTTTATAAAGCTTTCTACATGTTCACTTGATAAAACTAAAAAATCATATTGATTCTTTTACGAAAAAAATTGAGTAATTAAATTTGATATATCTTGAGCTTCCAAATTTTGATTCTTTCATTTTTCTTGCATGAATAAAATTGCATTAAAGCAAGTTTCTAACAATTTATTGATTATTATATTTTCTTCGTAATCTTCATCTTCGACTTTTCTATAATCTTAAATCATTTATTTATGTTCAAATTATTGATAGATTTGATTCAGCATATTTATTCTATCATTATGCTGCTATCAAGTTTCAGAAGGAGTGTTTAAAACTTTTTCCACACTCTCCATTTGATATCTTAAATCTGCTACAATTTAGGCTCCTTACTTTATATCGCTTTATAACTTTTCAATTATATTTTTAGTTTCTAATTGACAAACTTAATTGATTATTTTAGATAAAATGTTTTGAACTGAATATACAGCTTTTTTGTACTTTATATAAATCATCTACTAAGTGTTAAAATGCTATTAGGCTTCCTTTAAACGCTGGTCTAAATTTGCTTCTTACATGAAACTAATTAAATATTTTTAAAAACTTTCAGTGGTTATATAATCTTTCAAATCCGTCACTTAACCTTTGAATATTTGCTTATGAATATTACATTTAAACTGTCCATGATAATCTAAATCAGTAATAATACATTCAGTACAAATTATGCATCCACATTGAAGTATCTTTGGTATTCTTTCTACAGATTCAAATAATTTTTTACAACGTTAGCAATTGCTCTAGTCCATTTGTGAATATTAAACGAAAAAAAACAGCTAAATAAATATTACATCATAAGGAAGATTAAAAAATTAAACAATTAATATAAAAATATAATTAAATTAATTTACTATATAACTATTATTAACTCAATCAAATATCTAATTTAATTAACTTTAAAAATCCCAAAAATACAGTCATTAATAATTAAAAAACCAGTACAAACTACAAAATATCTAAAAAATTATAAAAAGAAACTTTAAATTAAAATACAAAAAATAAGATGTAAAATATGCAAACATATGGAAATATTTATGCTTCCAAAAAGCATAAGAAAGCCCTAAATTAGAATATAGGATAAATGAATAATCAGAAAAAAATTTAGCGATCAGGTTGAAATTCTTACTTTTAAGAAAGGGTAAAATAAGTTATACATGTAAGTCTCTGATTTCAATTCTTAATCGAAAATAATCTAAGATTATTCAGTTAAGTCAATAAAATACTTTTAGAAAGAGTTAAAATAGCTGAAGAATGATAAATAAATAGATATGATTATAGAGTGCGTAGTACCTCGTAGTTGTACAGCTCTTTTAATATTAAAAATATTATATATTATTAAATAGTTGTTCGAAGGTGAGCAACAATGTCATCTTCAACAGAGGTTGGGGAAGTTAAGTACCCATAATCGACTTTATGTCTTCCTCTGCTTTAGTTTGGCCTCGAGACATAAGATTCTTAGACCTTCGGCACTGGCTTAGTTTAGCTTTAATTCTGGAACGAAAAAGAAATAATATTGCGAACTTCATCAAAGGTGGGGAATTTAAGTACCCATAATTGACACATGTCGTCCTCTGCTTTGGTGAAGCGATGAGACACAATCCTGTCATGTCCTTGGATCTCCAAAAAGTATTAAAGATTACGATTATTCTTAAATTATATCAGTATTGAACATTTTTATCATTACTAATAATTATACCAGTATTGAACAAGGTCTACCAGTATCTGATAATTTTATCAGTAAGAAACATTCTTGTCAGTATGAAACATTTTTTTTAAGAGCTGCACACCAATGAGAGTGCTACACGCTCTATAATCAAATTTATTTATTTAATACTTAATATTAAGAAAAAATGTTCTCAAACTTCTTGTTAAAATTCTAACTGTCCAGTGAGTCACGCCAGCTTCTCCAAATAGGGAGTCTATTTACTAAAATTATTTTCGAATCTTGAATCAAATGTTCCAGTTCTTCTTGAATAAGGTCAAATAAGAATTAGTTATTAAGTCATTAGTAGGCTTGTCAGTTAAACGTTTAAACTGTTAGCGAGAATCCTCAGGCAAATTAGGATTGTCTCTTCCAAGTTTATCCACCCTTCTTCGTGGTGATATTTAGTGTAGGATTACTCTCAATGCAATATACACAGCAGAAGATTACCTACTAGTTCTCCTGACCTCAAGATCCATTTTATTATAATAAAGAATAAAATAGCACATAAGAAACAAATAATCTAAAATAAATCTTTTAACTAGCAATAAGATACCTAGATTGATATTTATTAGCTATTATAAGAAAATAAAAAATTTTAGGAAGTAGTGCAACAATAATTTCTGCAAATGAGTAGCTTAGACTTAAAGATTAACTAAATTTAAAATGATAATAAAATACTAAATAAAGAATTTAGCTTAAAAGCATCGATTCATCTATTTAATCAAGAAATTAAAAGAGTAGAAGAAAAATATTAGAAATTCTAAATCTCAATTAAATAAACTATAAATGAACTAAAAGTAAAGCCATGCATGATTTAATGGAGACTGATCAATCGAATTTAAATATTAATAAAACATTAAAAAATTAAACAATTAATTAAGTAATAAAAGAAGACAAAAAATGTGCTCATTTTGTAGGATGTAGGACACACAAATATAAACTGTTGAAAATATAAAAAAATTTCAATGTCGTGGAAATAAAAAATTCTGATTAAGTCTAACTAAAATTGATGTGCATCTGAAGGTAATCTATATAGAAAAAAATGATTGGAGGAGACTATTTACTCTAACAAATTTTAGATACTCAAAAAGAAGAACGATACAAATGATTGCAAAGGACTTAGTATTTAACAAGATATCAACCGTAAAGAAATGCCAGATTAGCAGCCATAGATATGTTATGCAAGAATATGAATTTGAAGAAAAAATGGACGATTTCAATGAATTTTACAATGATTCTTGAGATTTTAAAAAATATTTCGTGACAAGCCAAATAAAGGCTATCTCACATTTATAATTATTATATAAAAAAATGGCACCAAAGAAATAGACCTCTTTCGGCTCATTTAAAAAACAAGAATAATAATCTAACCTAACTGAATAAGAGCCGCAAATAAATCTAAGAAATATAATCGAAGGAAGCTTACATATAATCGGTGCACCAAAGAGTATCAAATATCTAATACGAATTAAAATTACAAAGATAAAGGATAGAAAAACTAGAAGACAAACTAGAAGGATTGATTGAATATTTAGACCTATAATTCCCCTCTATAGAAGAATCACTAAGAAAATCTAATCGTAAATAGTAATTAAATTGGAATAAATTGATAAATAATTTAACAAAGTCCTCAAATATTCCAATTTCATTTTTCTAAATTTGAATATCAAATAAAGTAACTTTAAGAAAAATAAGAATAATAACAAGTAATAATCTAAAAATAATTTGATTATTAACCAAGTATCCCAATGGAAATCGAATCGGAATTCTAATAATAAGAAACAAAGTAGATTAAATTCATTCGGAGAAAAATACGGTGCTATATATGTTAAAGGAACCACTGCTGGAAAATTGTTGAAAGAAACCAGAAATTGAAAGAACTAATAAGAATAAAATCTTAGAAGAACTATTTCGCTTTTGACCAACAAGGACAGGATAAATTTATAGAAAGAAATTCTATAACTTAAAAGCTAACGACTATAATAATGGGAGAAGAAACATGAAGGACAATTGGATTTCGGGAAGGAGATAAAGATGGCGGACTAGTGAAATCCTACGACATCCTTTAGTTTAGGAGAGAGCAGAAGGAAATGGAAGATATCCGTAAAGCTCTCTCTAAGAACTATAAACTTTAATTTTTTTAATATAATAAAATGGATGTTGAGGTCAGGAGAACTAGTAGGTAATCTTCTGCTGTGTATATTGCATTGAGAGTAATCCTACACTAAATATCACCACGAAGAAGGGTGGATAAACTTGGAAGAGTCAATCTTAATTTGCCTGAGGATTCTCGCTAGCAGTATAAACGTTTAACTGACGAGCCTACTAATGACTTAATAACTAATTCTTATTTGATCTTATTCAAGAAAGAACTGGAACATTTGATTCAAGATTCGAAATAATTTTAATAAATAGACTCCCTATTTGGAGAAGCTGACGTGACTTACTGGACAGTTAGAATTTTAACAAGAAGTTTGAGAATATTTTTTCTTAATATTAAGTATTAATATTAAAAGAGCTGCACACCAACGAGGTGTCACGCACTCTATAATCATATTTATTTATTTATCTTGAAATTTAGGCAATTTTAAATGACCTTTTTCAGAAATTTTTATTTTACTGAAAGACAAATAAAAGTTTTCTCCGAAATAATTAAATGGTTATCAAAACGCAGCTTAAATCGTAAAAATGATTAAAGATTAAAATACAATTATGCTAATTTATTCTAATAAAATAATATTTTTTATATTTTAACATTAAGGAATGGAAAAAGCTACCTTGCCTTTCTTGAAATCAGCAGGATATTCAGATCAGTGATAATGATAAAAATTTGAAAATTAATAATAATATCTAATGCTGTTATGCCCTTTAACTAATAATTGCTAGAATTAGATTTTTTATCGATTAAAAGCATCATATACATTTGAACTAGAAAAAATTAATTTAAATAATTTGTTTACCAATAATATCTTTAAATTTGAATTTAAACAAGAAGGTAGATAACTATTCTCATTAAAAAAGAGTTTATAAATATATAATTTCATTTAAATTAAAATAAGAAATTAAAGTAATTAATTAATATTTTAGAAAGTTTGCCTCACGTAAATGCACTAAAATTTCATTAACTTATTTCCAAGCAATAAATTAGAATTTACCAATTTATCAAAAAATATTCTACAAAATGCTATTTTATAAGAGTCGAGAATTAAATTAAATTAATGAAATTGTCAGGAATATTTAAAAAAAAAACTTTTTACGCCAGTTCCTGCTTTTGGTGGGTTATCGGTTTTCCTTCCAGTGAGTTATAATAGTCAAAGTGACTTGGGTCTTCTAACAGTATGCTTCGCATGGAGACGTAGTCTTCTGGTACAAGGTAAAATCTGTCTAAGGGTGAAATTTTCCTCTTGTACATTCTCCCGCTAGGATCACAGTAGAGGCGATTTTGCATCCTTCTTAAATTTTTTATCTTTTTCTTTATTTATTAATCACTTACTGCTCCTTATAAGTTTAAATTCTCTAGTAGTTCCTCTATTTTTCAACAAAATTTTTGCATTGTCTATAGAGGTGTCAAGCACTGCCACATAGGTAGCATTATTTTTGAGACTTGGCTTAATGGTGTTTCGCGGGAGAAGGAGAGTTAGGCTAGGAATGCCCATTCTTTTCTAGTTCCAACATTTCAGGGGCTGTTATAGCTGTTCTTGGGCTTTCTCCGATTTCTCGAGATGCTCTGTTAGCTATTATCTAAGGCCTTTCACTTCATCTCTAAGTCTCTGGACTTCCTTCTCAAAGTGGGCCTGGCGTTTCTAGTTTAAGCCCGTTGTTATATAATTTCATAGCACATTCAATTTGGGCTTTGAGCCTTCCCACCTCCTGGTTAAGTTCTTTAATTATCATTGCTACTACTTCAGATTGTTCTTGTTACTCCGACTTAGCCGTTTAGAATTCTCTGACCTCTGGCATTTATTATTATTATTTTTTCTTAGGTTTTTCAGCGGTCGGAGGGGTATCTAGTTAAGTATAAGGTTTGCTTACTACTAGTGTTAGGTCGTAGCTTGCTCGGCTCCTTCAATTTTAATATCTACCTTTGTCAAGTTGGTGAATGCCTTCCTTAGCCTTCCATTTTTTAAGAGTCGAGAATTAAATAAGTTAGAATAAATTGAATGAGAAGACGCTGAAAAGAAGATGAAGAAGAGAGGAAACTGTGATGAATATTACAAAATTAATCTTTTAAATAAAAAAGGTTTTAACAATTTAAATTTCTATAAATTTTTAGCTAAATTAAAATCTAAATCCAAAACTAGATAATAATGCTCAATATTTAAACTATAAACTATTTTAAAAATATTTTTTGGATAAATTAAATAATTTATAAATCTAGGAACATTTTTATTATAAGTATAGCCAATTAAAAAGGTAAATTTAATTATATCAAATAAATGGATTCTTTTGAGATTTCTTAATTCTAAAATCAAATTTGTGAGGAACATAGGGATCAAATGAAACTATTTTGTAAAACTGATTTCTAAATAATTTGTCAACATTGCGCTTTTTCTGGACTGCATAGAAATCATGATATAGAAATATTAGAAAATGTTCAAAGGGAATAAATACAAGAATAGTTTTATAAAGCCTAACAAAAGCATTGTTGATTATTAAATGATTTACAAAACTAGTTATAGAAGCTCAACAAAACTAGATAAGAGACAGATAGTTAAATTTTAAAATACAAAACGAAAGTAAGATAAAACTCCCAAAAATTAATTGAGCTCATTAATCTTAACTGGTAAAATAGAATTTAACAAATAGAAAAAGAACAAGAAATTATAATAGAGCGTTATGATAATGAAATTTAGTAAGCAGTTTAGCTAAAAAATAATTTAGATAGCTTTGATCCTTAAAAATATCAAAACACAAGAGAAATTATTAATTTCATATAAAAAATTTCCAAGATCAACAATTAAAATTTCGTATATGATGTTTCTGATGTAAAGGTGTAATACCAAGATAGTACTGAAAGTATCATTAAGTTAGTAAATAAATTAATGCAATTTAAAATCGAAAATGAGATAAGTTAGCAATATTAGCAAAACTAATTTAAAATTATATCCACTATTTGTAGAGATTCAACTTAAAAGAAAAATTATTTAATTTAAGAAAATCTTTTTTAAGACTAAAATGTTAAGATAAGGAAAACAGACCATTGTTATACTCAAATAGAGCAAATTAAAGAGTAAAATATTTTGATTTCAGGAGGAAATATCAACGAAGCATATGATGATATGTTTATAATTTAATCTGAGGGAGATATTTAAGAATTTAAAATGATAAAAAAAAGATACTTTCATAGAACTAAATTTAGTTTTGATAACAATATATTTATAATTTCAGGAAGATATCATTAGTTAAATTAGATAAACGAAACAGTAGGAGTAAGTGAATGTGAAGTATTTAATTTATAATCTTAAAAATTTAAAAATCTATAAAATATTCAAACTCCAATTTACGCCTTTGGATGTGATTTAACGGCTTACTAAATTTATACCTTTGGAGGTTGTAATGATCAAAATCAAGAGCATATGGATTAAATCTAAATATATGACTTTGTTTTAAACTAATGAAATATTTGTTTATAGAAAATAGTTTAAAAAGGATGCACCTCAGCTATTTTCATTCCGTTCTTAAAGCATTTTCTTATTTATAGAAATGGATGCGATATTGAAACTCAAATTTATGATTTTAAGAATGCAGAAATAAAAGGATAGAAGTATTTAGGAGGTAATCGATATGAATTTGATTTCGCTCAACCAGTTTTAAGTTAAAGCAAAGTTTTTTAATATAACAGAGAGAATGATTTATATTGTTATAATTTAAGAAGTGATTCTTGGCAAAAATTAGGATGAAAACAGTTAGTTTTTTTATTAAATAAAATAGTTTTAAGACATAAAAATGATTAATAAAATATGCATAAAATTAAATATTTTTTAACTAATTTTAATTAATTTGTTTACAAATTATCATTACTATTTGAAAATAATTTAAGCATTTTTTAACTAATTAACAAATTAAAAATATTATTATATTATAAAATAAAAGTTTATCACTTTTAGTTTTATTATTACTTTTAATAAAAGAATATATTTCATTTTTAAAAACATATTCTCCTAATTAAAAAATAACCTATAATGTCCTTTTTCTAGATTATACTTATCGAAATATATTTTTTATTAAGTTTTTATATTCTATAGACATTTATAATAATAATAAAGTTTAAAAAATTTAAAGTTTCTAAAATTGACATTTATATTCATATATCTTGAGAAAGTTACTCTTGAACTAAAAACAGATTTAGAATTTCATTAATCCGACATTTTTTATCTATACCTACACTTTACAGTTGAACTTACTGCGTCTAAAAGTTATTTTTTAAATATGCTAAATTTACTTTTTCAAAATTTTTCTATTTAATAAGCCTGATTAAGTTGGCCATATTTTTTTGAAATAATTTTTTTAATTCTTTTCATTCCTTAGAATCTTCGCCAGCATTTTTTAAATTTATGCTTTGCCATATATAACAACTTATTTTCTTCTTATTCCTTAAATATTCATTCATTTCAATATCCTTTGGAATATTTTTCTGTTATCTATTAATTCTTTAGATAATTTCTTTATAGTTTTTTTTTTCTTAAAATTCTTCTATTTGATATTGGAACTAAAAATTTAAAGCACTTGAGGGATTTAGATAAACTATTTTCCAATTTCATTCAGTTTATATACAATTTAAGATTATATGTTATCGATTACTTCCTCTATAAATGGAAATTAAGAATTTAGTTCTTAGCTAATTTACTCTTGTATCTATTCTAATTTTTCAAATTTAATCTTTGTCATTTAATTCTTTGTAGTTTTAATATTCGCTAGTGCACTAATTATACAAAAATACCTGAGACTAGCATAATTTATATTTTTAAGAATGTTATTCAATTAAACTAGATTAGTATTCTTAAGAGGCCTGTTAATTATTAGATGTCATTTTATTTTTCATAACTGAGATTATAGAGAGCATAGCACCACAATGGCTCTAAGCTCTTAACTTAAAGTTATTTAAAGTTAAAGAAAGTATTATATAACAGTTCTTTTGAATCCTTCCATATTTTATTTTTATAAGCAAAGTTTTATTTTGTTTAAATTTTTTGTTCAATTTCCATTTTATCTGTTTGAGGTTATATTTTTAATTTGTAATTGGACTTCTTCTTCAATTTTCTATTGATTTGCTGCTAGGTTTTTCTTATCAATACAAATTTGGAAATAAAGGCTTCAATTTAAAACAAAACTAAGCTTACCTAGACTTTATTTTCCTTTTTTTATCTTACAAAAGAAGTTAAGATTCTAGTTTTCTGCCTTCAGGATTTAACTTTCTGTATTCACTATCTCAATTAGGGAATTAAACTAAATAATGTCTTGCTCATGGGGTTTCTCAAGCTTTTTAAATTTGTTAGTAAATTCTGAATTTCCAAATCCTTAACAGGAGTAGATTTATCTTTTTCGAATTCTTGATTCTTGTTAGTTAACTTAGACTTAAGATTAATCTATCAGATTAGAATTTATGGTTTAGATTCCTTGTTTTTTTGGATTTTTTAATCTTATGATTATATTTATATAAATTAATTTTTAATAAATAATTAGATTAGTTAATAAATACTATTATCAAATAGAATTTATGTATTAGAAATTAAAAAGATTAAAGAAAAGTAAAATATTTAAAATACAGTTATGATATCAATTTTTATTTTAAAAATTAAATTAGATTATAGAACTCATATTACCTCGTTTTTGCGTAGCTTTTTCCACACGTCAGTATATTTCAATTTCTTCTAGCGATCCTTTAGGTAATAGAAACTGTTCTCTTATTCATTTTATATATTCGACATTTTCCTCTATAATACCTCTTATTCTTTGTCTTGTACCTTTCTATGCTTTTTTAACCTGCTTTAAAAGCTTATTTTACTTTTTCTTACATACTTAATTATAAAGATTATTAATGCTATAATAGAAAAACATTTTAATCAAACAAAGGAGCCATTTTTTAATTCTAGCACTGAAAATTTTATTAAATTAATGTGTTTATTTTGCTCGCCAACTTTATATAAATTTTATATTATTTTTGCCTTTTAAAGTATCTAATGAGTTAAAGGGATTTTTTAACTTATATATTTGCATAAATCTTAACTGTATTTTAAAATTAATAGATTTTAATTATGAATATATTAATTAATTTGCGTGATTTCACCCTTATTTGGTTAATCTCAAATCAAAAGTTTAACGTTAAATAAAAGAGACTTCATATTTGCTTGGGTCTTGCTTATCATACGTTCTAAGGATCTTTAATATATTTTTTCTGAGAGTTTCTGATAGATCGATTCCCATTCATTTCTTATTAAATTCGTTAATTGCATGCTATATGTTTGGAGCTTCTTTGTTTAGCTGGATTATTTTTTTCTGTATAGTTTACCTTCTTGATTGCAATAAATCCTGAAAATATTTTCCCATAAGTTTTCTACTATTTTCTTTTATTTTCATTAGAATTGAAAACAGCTTCTAACTTTGTGACCTGGTCGCTTGCAGTATTAGCATCTCATTATTTTCCAATAGGGAATATAGTTTGTTGTAGGCTGTTGCTCTACATCCGATCATTCATCTACATTTTTTGCAATAACATACTTTCAGTTAATTCTGCGAATTTATTAAATTTTGTTTCTAGTTATTCTATCCTAATAATTCCTAACTATTTATTTTCAATTTTTTTATTATGAATTATTCATCAGGCGTTCAATTTTTCTTTCGAGCTCTTGTACGGTTCTTAAGAGTTTAAAATTTTCTAATTACATGATGTAGAGTTCTTAAGTATTTTTTATTAATCGTAAATTGACTAAAATGATTGCTTTTGAGAAGAGATTTTTTACAAGTAATTTTCCATTTTATATGTTATAATTTTATTATTATTCTCTCTATTTAATTTTATTAGGCAGTATTTTTACATTTGTAACTAGCACATTATGATAAATTAAAATTCTAACATTTTTAGTTAAGAACTAAATTTTTTAATTTATAATAGCTTGAATTTTTGCTGAAAAAAGAGATAAATTATCAGTGCTTCTACTTATATTTTATAATTGATGCTTTTTATATGGATTATAGTTTTTTATAAATGAATTTTAGTAGTATTTCTTACAGTTAATAATATATAAAATAATTATAAAGATAAACAATTCTTTTAATAGAATAATATCTTATTGATTAAAGATTTCCAAGGGGTTCATCGGGAAAGCGCAACTCTTGCCGAGCTACTACTCAGAAAAATCTCTTAATAGATATATTGATGATCACATACTGCTGATGTTGATCGCTATGAGTAATTAATACCTTCTTCATAGTCATAGAATTCAAGAATCTGCAAAACTGGATAATTGTCCAGTTGCGTTCCTTCTAAGATTTTGAACCCAAAAGTTTAGAATCAAGATCAAATTTTCATAATTTTGTTCATACCATTCTATTAAAATGACTTATTATCTTATTCATTCTAAAAAAGATTAAAAAATTAATAAATTTTAAATGAAAAGAAGGAAATTTTAAAATAGTTAAGAGAAAAAATAAACTATTTTAAATAATATTTAAAATAGTATAATCTGTAAAATAATTAAAAGCTATTTTTATAACAAAGATAATATATTTTATTTCTTTTAGTTATATAAAAATTAAAAATTTTCAAATTTAAGTAAAAGCATTAATTTAAAATATTTAGTACAACTTTTTTGCTTTGAAAATTAAAGAAATTATAATTAAATAACACCAATTTTTTTATAACTTGAATCATTTAAATTTTTAATTTGATTTTTAAAACTTAAAAATAACATAAATAGATAAAAAATGTATTTGATAAACAAAATTAATATAAATAGGTTAAAACGAATAATTGCATTATTAATAAGATGAAAATTGTAATATTTTATAATGTTAGTTAATTTAAATCTCAAAATTTTATTACAATGTATTTTAAAGGAAATTATTTAATATAAAAAACGGTTTAAATTATGAGTAATTTCTCTTAAAATAATAAAAGAATTCTAATTTTTTACTTTTTTAATTATTAAGTTCAAAATTATTTTATAATTAAATCTTTTTTAACAAATGAATTAAGTTTTTCAAAATTACTTAAGCTTTAACTCAAAATCTAAATTTCCATAAAAGGTTTTAAATCTCTGGCTGCTTATTTTTATTTTAATCTTCCTAAGTAAACCTTTTAAAAAATAGTCAGTTCTACTTTCAATAAAGAGCAATCACTTATATCCAAGAATCTTAATTTTGTTCAGAACGGATAAAATATACCTTTTTAGTCTTTCAGCAGAAATCCATCAAACGACAGAGATTAATCCTTACTCAAATTTAAATTTTCTACATTTTTAAAATTCTTAATGATTCAAACCAAATCTTTGTTGCAAACGTTGCAATTTTGAAGATTTAGATATACTAATGATTATAAATTTGCTATTTCTTATATTAAATTTTGCCTTTAAAAAGAGCAGTCAACAAGAGATAAGCTCTTAACTTAATTGCTTACTAGCTAAAGCATTTAAGTTTTTATATTTGAAAGGAAAATTTGTCTTAATGTATTGCAATTTTAAAATAAAAAGCATAAAGTTTCTTCAGTAATTTAATTCACACTTTACAAGTCTATTTTTTTAATATGTTAACTGTAAATTCCTATTTCTTTAATAGTTGGGTCCTTTATTTATTACAATTTTCTTAAATTTAATTGGTTTAAATAAGGAGAATTTTCTATTAATAATTATAAAAGTCTTTGAATCACTAACAGTTATCAATAGTTATAGATTAAAGTTTTCTAAATTATTAAAATTTTACTTATTTAAATGCATTTGTATCTTCAAAATTTTAATCTAAAGCTTTGGATATTTGGTACTAAAGTTGTGATGATAAATTAATTTAAAAGCAATTAAATTCTTATATTTATTAGGATTTTATTAGTAAAAGTCACAAATTTTCTATTCTAAGTTAGGAGCAATTATATAAGGTTATTATTTCTAAATTTGTATTGTTCAAATTAGGTGAAATAGTTTCGATTTGGTTTTATTCCCTTAATTAAGTTAAAGCATTTGACTATTATTCTATGCTTATCTAAAATACATTAATTTTGATCTATTTAAGATATTTTAAGTTAGAAATTTGTTAGATTAGCATACAGAAATCACTATCGTTAAAATATTGTAAACTTATTATTTCTAAAACTTTTAACTAAGCGAACTAAAGCATTAGAAACTTATTGAATTGCTGGATATTTTAAAGCCGAACTTACATCTCTTCTATGTTATCTCATCTATATTTTCCTAAAATTTAGTCATCTAAGTTTTATTTTCAATTGAAGTTAAGTCTTTTCAAATTAGGACAAAAATATAAAAACTAGTCAATATCTTAATTTCAATTAATTAGCATTTCTTAAAGTAAAAATCCTTTCTATTTTAAGTAAATTTTCACTTACTCTGAATTTAACTATTTACTATCAATTCATAATATTTTTAAATCTATACTTAAGCAATAATTTACTAAAAAAGCTCCAGTTATTCCAGAAACTTAGCATAGTTTTAATTATTCTAAACTTATTAAGTTTTGTAAGAAGATTAAATCTTAGTCTTTTAAACTTATAAAAAGCAAAGATAATTATTTTAAAGCTCTAAAATTCTAAAAATCAGGAAGAGAAACATTTTACTTAGGTCAATTTTACATTTACATTTCCTGTATATTTATTAAGCATTTGCTCTGTTTATTTTATTACTTTATTCAAACAATTTCATCTAGTTTTGTCTTAATCTCTTAACATGCTCTTATAGATAAGCCATTACCATCTATTTAAACACTTTTTATATTATTATATGCAAGTTATTTTAGACTTCATTCTATTTTATTTTTAGTAAGACAAGCATCGTCACATATCTTCATTATTTCTATTTTTTTAGCTAGTAGTAAAAATGGTAGAAATGCTTGTTGACTTACTATAAAGCACATATTTCTCTTAAATCTAAAAATTAGAAAACCAAGTCTTATAAATATTTATTCTATCAAAACTATTAGAATACTTCCTTTACTTATAGCTTATTTCTTTCTTTTTCTATTATTTATTCTAGTGTTTCCTCCTCTTAAAGCTGCTATAATTAAACTTTATCTTTTATTATATAGATTGAATTTCTTAATCTAACCAGTGAACTTAATTACATTTCTAGCAAGTAAATTAATTAGATTAAATATTTAGGGCTTTTTTGCACATAGAGCAGAAAATATTGGAGCATGGTAATTTTATATAGGTGATTATGGAATAGTTGGTAGTTGCAATAATGGCATACTACTTACATTTTAGTTGATTACATAATATAAAATAGTTGTAAATGGTTGATAATAGTATATTTAGCCATTAACCTATTTATTATTCATATATCTAGAATCTATTATTAAATCATATTTAACCAATAAAAGTTCTAAATGTTCATAATTAATTACTAGAATAATAAATATGTAGCAAACATTTTATATTTAGAAATTATCTTTTAAGTTATTATTATTAAATAACAAAATTAACTATAATTAAGATTAATCATTTAATTCATTATATCAAACTATCTTATAAATTTAATTCATATCTTTTAATTATATACCTGTCCCATTACTTTAACTATTCGAAATCAACTGTTACAAAATTTTATTTATTCAAATTATTATATTTTAATATTACAACCTCTGAAGTAAACCCTAAAAAATAGATTAACTTAGTATTAAGAGTTCTTAGTTTACTACAACTTAATCAAATCTTGTGATTTCCTAGTTAAGAGTTTCTAAAACCATTACATCAAATTAATACAAACTAAAATACTATTATTTAACATTAATGTCACAAGAGAGAAAATTTAACTAACTTTGGATTACTCAAAAAATCTTTAATCTATCAACTATGGTTAAAATAAAATAATACCATACAAAATACTATATAGTATAAAATTACAATCAATTTTATACTAAATTCAAAGAAAACCTTAAATAAACTACAAACGCCAAGAAGAGAATATAAAGATCCAACATAAAACTAAGATACTAAAAATTCTTTCGCAATTCATAGAAGTTTCTCTGCATAATATTTTACAATTTTTAGCGAAAAATTTAAAATGTAAAAAGAGTAATAAGATACAATTAGTATTTAAGAAATAATAATGAAAGAATGTAAAGGAATAACAAGAAAATTATAAAATAATATACTAAAATAATCTTAGGAAAAAGACTAAATTGAAGATAAAAGCAGGGATTACAAAAGAGTAAGACAAAGATTAATAGAAATTTTAAAAAAAATAAATTTTTATTAAACAACTGGATAACTCTAGAGTTAGGTGGGAAAGAGGTTGAAATATCTCTGAAGATATCGATTTTTAATTTAACTTTTATATATATAAACTCATATTTTTTAATGCTATTGAAATATTATTTAAATTAATTTTCAAAAATATTATAAATAGACAAATTTAAAGATAGGAAGAAATATAATTCTAATTTTCGATTCTTTTGTTTGAAAATAAAAAGTTATTTATAATAATAATAATTATTATTATTAATATTTTCCTCTATTAGGAGATTTCAACTCCATCTGGATAGCAGTAATTCATGTTCCTTGTTGTTTAATTCTAAATTCTTGATACATATATTTAAAACGGATTGCTCTAGTTTTTTCAGGTTTTCTTTCCATATCCTTCTTGCTCCACTTCATCCTCCTTTCTTTCGATTGATTTTTTTCTCTTTTGCAATGTTCCAGCTTGTATGCAGAACATACAGTTAATTTATTTACGTCTTTTCTTTTACAAAGATCATGCTTTTCTCTTTCTTGTTCTTTTTTCAGAAGTATTTGTTTCAATAAATTAATCAATTACCTTCAACTATAAGAATTTTTGGACCGGAAACTCCTTTCTGATTGCACAACCTCTCTCTTTTTAAGGAATAACGAGGATATCCTGTTGTGCTCACAGCACAGCTACTAGGGAGCTCCATTGTTATAAGCAGCCAGGTTTCAAGCCTCTACCAAGAGCGGATAATCTCAAAAACAGCGTTCCCTTCAGAAAATGACTCTGACCAAGAACTTTCTCAGCGACAGGAAAGGAACTTGTTCCTAGCCATAAAACCAGAAAGTGTTGTCAAGAAGGCCAATATCGGCTCCCACCATCTTTTCAATTTTATGTTTCAATAGTTTCCTTATCTCTGTTTAAATGTTTTGTAATTGCTGTAAAGGTGATAGTGACTTCTTCAGCAATAGAGTTTTACTAAGCTGGTTTAGTTACTTTCTATTGATGGTTAAGAATTATTTTTATTCTATTTCTGTTTTGTCAGCAACTAACTTTCGTTCTTATTTTCTTATATTAAAGATTTTTAAGTTTTCCAGATTTTAATCTTGCTCTTTTAATTAGGTATTTACTCTAGTCGTACTAGATGGTTCAAAATTTATCCATTTATCTTTTTTAGGTAATCAGTCTCTATCCATTTTATTCAAGTTATTACTCCAGTATCAGAATGCGTTTTCCATTCAAAATATTGAGCATTTAATTTTCTAAAGATTGACAATAATCAACTATTGTTGAGCAATTTTCACTCACTCCCTCCAAAATTCAATTCACATACTGCCTGTGCCTGACCATTCCCTATTGCTTCATTGATTTCTCAGCCGGAATTTAAAGGGCAACTTCTTTTTCCTTAGCTCCTTTTATAAATTATTCTAGTTGATTTTTGAAGAGATCGTGTGATATAAATTTAACTCTTTTGACTTTCTCTAATACTTTTAGAAGATTATAAAAAAGCATTTTTTGAAGTTTACTACAGTTTTTTTCAAAAAGCAAGAATAGAATTATATTTAAAAAAAATTACTAAGACATTTATAAAATAAATTTATTATTAGTTTGCTAATAAGCATTATATTTTTACTTGCTTTAAAAATCTATAAAATAAGTTTGTTCGCAAGTTTAAGTTATAACTTTTAAATATTTGAATATAATACACTATTTAATTAAATTAATATTATTTTAAATAAAAATAAATATTTTAAATGTAAAGAAACTAAATTTTTATAGCTTTCAATTATATGTTTTTTAATAGTTATTTTTAGTATATTTAAAAGCGTTTAATCAATTATTGAAATGTACATTCATTCAATATTTTAAATTTAACTTTGCTTATATATACATTTTTGAAATTATAATGTTTTATTTATAATTTATTTTTCGTTAAAATAAGGTTTTTAAGTAGTAGAAATAAAATCACAATTATAAATATTTCAGCGTGAAAAATAAAAGAAAAGTATCTTTAATTTTTTAGTTTTAATATTTAAACTAAATAAATGAAAGGATTAAGAGAACATTTAGTAAAGAAAGGAATTACAATACTTTTTAAATTTTATATTTTATCTTAATTTTTTTACAATTATCTAAAATAATTTGAGTAATATTCTGACTCTTGCTTCTAAAGATAGCTTTTTAATTATAGTTTTCTAGAAAAACTTCAAAATTAATCAATTTGTCCGAATTTTCATAAGCATAGCTTCTTTATGATTAAATTATTAATATTAATTTTAATATTTAATAATGTTGATATCCATTATTTTTACCCTAGTTTACTTAATTTCTTTATTCATTTATTAGTCACCTAGTATTTTAATCATTATATTATACTCTTTTAGATTAAAACAACATTTTTATTTTCTTTAATTATCTTAGTGAATTTTTAATTTCAATATAATTATTGGAAGTCAAAATAATTTATCAACTAAAAATAATTTATTTGAAATAAGTTTAGAATTACTAAAATATTTATATTTATAAATGTATATTTAATCCTCAAGTAGATTATATTTAAAATATAAAATGTATAACCAAAATTTTTCTGTATATTATCTCAATTAAATAAATATATTTTTATTCTAATTTTTCTTATTACTATATCTCTTATGAAATTGTGACTTGTTTACACTCAAATAAAAGTGCTTAATGTTTTAACACATTCAACAACTTAGAAAATACTGATTTTGATGTATCATCCCTAATATATCTTGCTTTAGTTATTATAAATCTTAAAAAAGCAATATTGGGGTAACTTTAATGTAATTTTTTTCCTAATTATGGCTTAAATATTTTTATTAAAAAAGTTAAATTTTGCAAATTATTATTATAATAGAAAAATAAATATGAAACTATTTTTAGATAAAAAAGAAAATAAAAAGTTAAAAAGCATATATAAATAATTTAATTATACATATTTCTAAAAATTTAAATTTAATAAACTTTTATGATATAAATCAAAAAACATTTAAACAATTATAAATTTAATTTAGTCATTAGTTAATCATATTGTAAGGATAAAATTTTATAATTTAATTTAAAATTATAATTTGAATTATTAACTTAAAATATAAGAATAGAATAAATAATATAATAATCTAATTTCATTTTTTCTTAGAACTAAAAGTTATAATCTTTATACTAATAATTATTATGATGAAATAATATTTTAATTATTTTGAGTTTGATTGTAAATATTTTATTTTATAAATTTTAAATTTTAAAATTAAATTAAAAAATAAGAGAATTTCATTATAGACAAAATTATTTGCTCTTTTCAAAGATTTTATTACTCTCCGAAATACCCAAAAACAGGATATCCCAATAGATTAATAGAAATGTTCAAGCAAAATTTTCAACGAATTCTGAATCTCAAAAAACTATAATTTCTTGGAATTTTTCTATATGTTTCTTCTTGATTCTTTTGTATATTTTTGCCCTTTTGTTTCAAAATTATTCAGAATTTTTCTTGCTTAATATAAAATACATTATCTTCCTGAATAATTACTGGAAAAATTTATTTAATAGAAATTTTTCTAAGAAATCTTCTTAACATTATGATCTTGTACAATTCTTCCCCCTTTTCTTCTAAAGTTCCATTTTAACTATTTAGATTTTATTAGACACTTCATTTGCTCCAGTATGTTACTTAGGTTTTGTTTTTTTTACGAACATTCTACTTAATTATATTCTTTTAATAATTTTTCAATTTTTATTTGCTAAATCTAGCAGAATATTCATTTGAAATTTTAAAAAAGCTAAAAATTGCTTTACCTAATTGATTAAACTGTCTTAAACATTCTAAATATCCTCCTAAAATTATAGATTTTAGCTTATTATTTTTTAATATCTTCCTTTAAGTTATGCACAGCTTAAAAAATTGTTATAGCTAATTTTTTCTGCTTTTCATAACCTTTTATTTATAAATTTTTGAAGTTCCTTTAGAGGTTTAGGGATATGAAAATTTAAATGTCCTTATGGTTTTTATCTATTTGAGAAAAATAGATTTTAGAATTAATTTTTTAATAAGAGAAATAAAATGAAACAATTACTTTATAATATATTTATAAAATAAATTAATCTAACTAGCACTTTTTTACATTTTTCTTATAACACTGAAAATTGTTCTCATAAGTATAAAAAATGAATTGTAAATATTAACTAATAATCTAATTATAAATAATAATAAATAATCTTAAAAACATTTGAATATCAAATTAGTTTTTTATAATAAGATTAATTAAAAATAAGTTCATTCTTATAAAATATTTTTATTTAAAATTAACGAAAATTTCAAAAGAATATAGTTTGTTCATTTTAAAACGGAATTATAAACTAAATTATCTTATATTTAAAATTTAAATTTACAAAGTTAATTAAAATATTAATTATCAAGTTTTTATACTTTTCCAAAAGCAGAAACAAAATTACAGAATAAAGTTATTATTTTTTAATTTTAATACAATATATAAATTCTTTACACTACTTAAAACTAATTTTTAAATAGTCTAATTTATAACTAGCAATTTTTCAAAGATAAAATAAAAAATATATTTTAAATTTAAATAAGTGGGTTTAAAATTTATTCTTAATAAGTAATAAAATCAAAGATTTAGTTTAATCAATAATATTCTTAAAACTTTTTAAATATAAAAAATTAACTAACTAATTTAGTAAAATTTTAGTTTTTTATTTTAAAGAATAAATGTTTATTTTCTTAATAAATTTAATAGCTTTTAGATACTTTTTTAAAGATGATCAAAATTTTAAATATAGAAAACTGTATGCATTAGATTTAAAATAGATCTTAATTAATTAATTAAAAAATTTTATTCTCATTATTATTTTTAAAGTTGTTTTAATAGCTTTTTTATAATTCTTTTATAACTAATTTTGCTAAATTACTTTTAAAAGTTTTTAGTTAAATTTTTTAATTTTAAATAAAGTTTTTTATAAATTATTTAAAGGTAAAACATAAAGATTTAAACTTATCAGAATTTATTATTTTCTTTTATAAAAAATGTGATGTTTTTAAGTTTAATTATTAATAAGCAAACATTTAACACTAAAAATATCTAAACAATAATTTTGAAAAATATGAAAATCCTTTAAAATATGCCAAAATTTTAAATTTTTATTAGATTCAAATAATATGAAAAAACCTCAGAGTAGTAAGTTTATATAAATTATGAATCAAAACGTATAAATTAAATTAAATTTTATAAAATTTATATAGAACACAATATAAACATAAAAGTATATAAATTCAATATAAAATTAAACAAAATACTTAAAAACATTTTTGAGCGCTTTCTTTTTTGTATTTTATGAGGAAAATAAAATTATAACATTTTTTTAATTATTTATATAAAGAATAAATAATATTAAAATTTATAATGGCCAATATTAGTATTACTTATACAGTAATTTTTAAAAAAATATAAAAACTTTGATAAAATATAATCAAAGAGGCTAGAATATGAAGCAATATAAATGATCATCATCTTCGTCATACTTTCAAGTAAGGTCTTTAATTTCTTTACTTTACTCTTTAATTTCTTTTTCTACTTTTTTATGGTATTATTTCTATCCATTCAACTCTTTTAATTTTTTTCATCAAAGACCGTCTCCTAACTCTTTATCTACTTTGGAGTAATTTTATGTAGTTATGATTTACTTAAAATATTATCCTTAAACATTTTTTGAGTATTTTTTATTGAAATTACTTATAGCATAGATTAATAAAAATAATACATTCTTTTTCAAATATGATCTAAAAATAATTTCATTAGACGCAAAACATATAAACATCCAAATTTTTATTAATAGTTGCAGCTTTTATTAAATTTAGAAATAAATATAATAAAATAACAAAACTTAGTTTTAAGAAATGCTTTCACACTTAATAAGATAGATAATTAATCTTTCCATCACTCTAAAAATTTTCAAATTAATATTTTGCAGTTTTAATTTTGTACCTTTATCTTTTACTATGTTTATTTAATAATATCTTTTATATATTGAAGATCTATTTTTATAAAAATTCCATAATTTTTTATTTTTATTTTTATATACCACGGTCCTTATCTCTCAAACTCTTAATTGGAGTATTTTAATTAGCATAGAACTAAAAGTTTTTGATTACATACACTAATTATTATTATTATTTTTATTATTATTGAAACTAAATATATTTAATAATATTTTCATTCCACCTTTTTCAACCAGTTTGAGTTCTCTTCTTTTATCGAGGTTGGATTCTTAAGCAATTTTTTTATGGAAATAATTATTCTTTCTACTCCATCTTTTAAAAAAAAAATTATAAAATCTATTTTTGTTGACTCTATTATTATTTATAAAATTCTTACTAATTTTCAAGTTTTTTAATCTTTTTGTCTTTAAGCCTTTTAAAATCAAAACAGAGTGTTATTAGGATGTTAGAAAAATTTTAATATCAATCTTCTTTATTTTCTATTCCTGATTTTATTTCGATAATAATTGGCATCTTTATTTTTATCTGTTGTTGTATCTTAATTTATTCTCCAACTTGTTCTAATAATTTCAGTATTTTTATTTGAGTTTTGAAACCTCTAGTATGTTTTCCATAGATGCATTAGAGAGTTACAATAATAACCTTTTTTTGCTTTCCGTTTAGATTTAAATCTTAAGTTCTTTTCTCCTTCGATTATCATTGGATAATTTACTTATTATAGTAGATCCATTTAACGCTTCAATTTTATCTGGTTTTCTTCTATTTGTTCTATTTTATTGAACAGTTCTTTCTTTTTCTATTGAAATAAAAAGAAAATATTAATTTAATTAATTTATGTAAAAGAAAAAAAACGTTAAACTTATGAAAAAGATTCTTTTCCTGCTCCCAGAAAGGAGCATGGAAAGTAGCAGAACTTAAAGGATATCAAAAAGCTGCAGAAAACGACCCATGATGCAATAATGCCAACCTCTGAGAAAAACGAAGTCCGTTTTACATCAGGAGGTCACAGATTTCAACCCTTCTAGAGAGATGAGCATGGAACAGCTCATTAAGGTGGTCCTGAACCTCCAGGAAAATGTTAAGAAACTCCGAAAAGAAAATATTAAGCTGACGGAGTAAATCTAATTTGAACTTTAAGATACACTTAATCTCTGACTGGCTAATTAGGATAGGGAGATCGATGCTCTATAAAAAATATTAACAAGAGTAAAACAGCTAAACCAAATCTTGGATACAACAGATATAGAGTTTAAATACATAGCTGGAAATTAAAATATCAAGCTAACAACAATTCTAACAAGATGATAAAAACTTAACTAAAACTGCAAAATAGAGATTGAGAAAATGGGAGAAAACAAGATATATATAAGAACAGCGAGGCAGACTAGAGATAGAAAGAAATTCTATTTCTGTTGCTAACTAGGTCCCTAGACAAGTAGTGCAAGAAATTTTATTAATTCAAGGAAAAATACTGAATCAAGGAAAAAAAGGAAGAGCATTGCTATTTTGAAATTTGGAAGGAGAAATTTATATGAGAAAAGGGAATCAAGATACATATAGGCTGATTTTAACAAGACCTATTGGAAGAAGACGACAAGGATTATAAAAAATGAAGAAGAGATACAACTTAAAAACTTATTTTAAGCGGCAGACGTAAAATCAGCTGCTAATCAATCTTTTATGAATTTATGTAAAATAAATAAATAAATAATAAAATTTAAAGTAAATAATTATAAATTTTATAATTATAAGTTAAATATATCTAAGTTAAAGACATTTTTCAATTATTTTAATTTTGGCGTTAAGTTTTGTGTTTATTAAGTATAAAAATTAGTTGGACTTAATAATCTTATAATTTAATACTGATCTTTTGCTAATTTGTTTATTCTTATTTTAAACATTTAAACTAATTTCCTATTAATTTTTAAAATTCTTAAATTAGTATTTTTTTAATTTTCTTGATTATAGCAGATCAATTAAAAAGCAAATAATTCCTAGAAATGTATATACTGTTTTATTATAGATCTTTATTACATATAGATAGGAAAGCTTTAAAATAAATATAAGTCTTATTATATAATATAAATATATTAATAATAAAGGTAAATTTCACTATCTGCATCTTCTGTTTAGTAGAATGACACTTATTGTAGTTTTAAATATTTTAATCTTATTTAAATTTAATCCTTATTTAATAATTATTTTTAAAGCCATCAAAAAATAATAATAGTAAGAAATGTAAATAATTGAATGTTACATTAATTAGTTGCAATTATAATTTTGCATTATTAAAGTTAGAGATTTTTACTTATATTAATTGATTTAAATAAAGATTGTATATTTAAAATATCTTAAATATTAATTTTATTATTATAAATATATTATTTATTCTATTTACATTATTTAACTCTATAATCAATAATACTACAACTAATATTTACTTTTTAAACCTAAAATCTCTATTTTTATCAATATAGATTAATATGTTCTCTCAAACTAATTACTTACGAACTTAAAGAAAAAGCGGACAATTAAAAAGAGAAATATTAAAAATCAAGTTCATCATTAGAGAGTAAAATTATTATTGTATCTGTAGGAGAGAACAAAAAATGAAGATGTTCAAAAACTTTAAAGTCAGCTAAACCAAATTTAAACATTAATCTAAAAGCTTTTAAAATATTTAATTAAGAGGAAAATATCAGAGAACTAATTAAAGATATTGGCAATCAAGTTAATTAATAAATAGTAATAAATCCCCAGCTAATCTAAAATAACTTAGTAACAGAATAGACATTTTATTACCTATAAATTTATTTTTTAAATGACAAGACATAATTATAGAAAAGGACTAATCTAATTTAATTTTTTTTAAGAATAAAAAGATGAAAAGACTAACTAAATTTTCACTCGATAATTAAAATAATTGGATAAAATATTTAAAAATATTCCAGAAAAACAAATCGAAAACTGCTGACTCTGTAAATCAAATAAAATATAATATAATATTACAGTGCTGAGCTTTAATAAAACTACAGATAAGAGAATAAAAAACTACATGAAGGATGCTAAATAAACTCGGAATAACTGAAGCTGAAAAATATAAATATAAAAAGAACGCAAGAATTGTAAATAATCATCAATGCTAACCTTTCACATTTTTAAAGGTCTTAGTATTCATCCACGTTGCAAAATAGATATTTAGTTGAATGCCAAGTAAAAGCAAAAATTTAACATTTTATTTTATTATTATTATATATATATATATATTAATTTTAACAGTGGATGTTGGGATCTAGTTAGTTGAGAAGGTAATCTGGAGCAATGTAGACTGTATTAAAGTACTTTAATAATAGATGCCATCATGGATAAGTAAGGAGATGTCCCTTTTGTGATAAACCTTATTTATTTGAGGGTTCTCTTTATAAGTACGAGAATCTGACTAGGAAATAATGAAGTCCAGGTTTCAGAATTATCCTGCTTTTACATGTTGTTAATAATGATTGGAAATTGAAAAATATCTAAAGACATGACTGAGCTCCGAAATTATTTTTATTTAGAAAAATTTAGCTTAACTGTGTCATTTGACAAAAATATCATTATATCTTCTAACTCCTTCTAACTTCTGCCTTCGGACTGAACCACAAGAAATTAGAGAAAGAAGGTAATAAATTTTGATTTAAAAAGATGGAGAAAATAGGAAATATAGACAAAGAGACTAGGTGAAGCTAGAACATTACTAGACTTTTATTAAAAATAAAATTTGTTTTCTTTTATTAATAATAGTAAACCTAAAAAAGTTTGATCCACTTTAACTTAATAAATAAATAAATAAACAAATTGATTTATAATTTAATGTTTAAAATGTAACAATTTGGTATAAATAAAATTTCTTACTTTAGCAATGATTTAATAGTTAAATGATATAATTTTATATATTTATAAAAAATAAAAGATTAGATTTCACTAATTTGATTTTAAACTTTATAGTTGGTTATAAATAAATATGGTTATTTTTTGGTTATATTTAAAATTGATTAGAATTAAAAAGATTTGATATTTAGTTAAGCTTTTAATTTAAGAATAAAAGTTTTGATAAATTTGAAATTAAAATGTCTTTAATTATTTGATAATTAAAGAGCAAATTAAAATACTAAAAGTTAAATAAAAGTGCATCTAAATAAATTATTTATCAGTCATACTTTAAATTATGCAAACATCTTTGTCTATTTAATTATCTTTAATTTCCTTTTTATTAAACTTTAAAGGTTAAAAAAAGTTTGTAGATACTGATTTTAAATTTACTATTAAATAAAAATATGTGAATAATTTATTTATAATACTAATAGTTGCAAAAGGTTTGATGAGTGAATAATAATTGCAGATAATATAAGGAAAAATATGATGGGTTTATATGACTAGATTAGTTTTTTATAATGAATTAAAATAATAATTTATAAAAGATTATTTAAAATTATAATAAAAGGCATCATTTAATTATTCATTTACATATTTTATAAATTTCATATAAGTATTAAGAACATCTATTTTACTTTATTATCTCTATCTTTTATTTCAGTATAAACATTTTCCCTACTTCAGCATCAAAACCAAGTGTTTAATAAATCAAAACACTAACATTTTTCAATAGTTTCTCTTTATTAATTTAAAAATACATTAGATTATTAAAAAAATTCCATAGCAGTACCTTTTAATAATTTAATAGCTATATTTCTAATTATATTAAAGGATAAAATCAAGCAAATTTATTTAAATATCTAAATTAAACATTTAGCAAATCATTTATCCCTTATTACTAAATTAAAATTACACCAAAACTAAAATAAAAAAAGCAAAGATAATTACTCAAATTTTCAAAAGTAACCAACTCTCAGTACAAAAGAAAAGCTGTATAATGGAATAACAATTTATTCTCTGAGGATTATCATAATTTAATTAACATACGCAAAAAGAAGTTTATTCTCAGTATCTGTCAATATCCAAACTTAATATGAGGAGAACTTAATAAATTTATGAACAAAATCAAAGCTTTAAAATATGGTTGAAAACAGAAGTTAAATTTAGATAAAAGATATTTATCTAGAAATGGAAAGTTTATACATTAAAAATATTCAAAATAAAACTAATAATCATTAAGAGAGATATTAAAGAATCAAAGTCCAAGATTAAGGAAAGCTTCAAAAATAACTAAATAATTAAATTTCTTGCATAAATTATCAATAAAGAAGAAAAATACAAGAAGGAGCTAAATAAAAGAGATATAAATTAAATTACAACTTTTTTATCATTAAATAATCAAGCATTAGAAATATAGCTAATCATAGTTTAAGAAGTGATAACTTTAGATTATAAAAATATAACTAATTTTTAACGTATAAGGCTGAATATACGAGTAAAGAAATAGATGAAATATAATGGATAAATGTCTAAATAAAAAAGCAAAAAGAAATTTAATAAATTCTATAGAATTAGTTTGAAAACTAGATAAATATTTTAAGCAATGTGAATAGAGAGTTTTATTTTAAAATTTATACCATTAAAATTTAAAAATAAAATTGACTTTATACTGTTTAAGATTATATCATATACACAAAGCAATATACTTTATTTTTCATGTTATATTTTTTATTAAATGAATAGTTTAAAATACTTTAATTGTAATAAGATTAAATTCAAGAATTTGGTATCAGATCTCTTTAGTAGCATTTATAAACTCCTATTTTAGACTTTTCTCTATCACAAATCTAATTGGTAATAATCTCAGTATACTATTATTCTTCCAAATCCTTTTGCTTGTATACTATAGTATGTAAATTCATAGACTACTAAACATTAAAAAAGTTAAACATATGAATATTTACAAGAAATGCCAACAAAAATCTTCTGTAGTATCGAACTAACTATGCTCATCTTTCTAATAGCTTTGAAATATTAGTTGGTTTAACTTAATTAGATAAATTTGTTCTAAATTCTTTAAGTTTATGAACTTATCGTTGTTAAGGACGATTTAACTTATGTTCTATTAGTCACTTTAGTCTATGTAATATTCATATAATTCCTTAAGATTTGCTGCATAATCTTCAGTTGCTATATGAGCTCCTTTTGTTAAGATTCCATTTTATATCTTGCTGCACTATTCATAATCTTCAAATTACAGGCAAGCATCACGATTTATTGTTTTATCATAAATCTCCACGAAACCATTTCCAAAATAATGCTTATTTTAATCGAAGAAAGTGTAGAATTAAGTTTCAACTTAGTCTAATTAATTTATAAGTTGCCCAGTATAAGTTAAGGTATCTTGGTTTATGATTTGAGATTATGAATTAAATAAGAGTTCTACAAAAGAAGCCATAGCCAATTAAGTAAGCATTTATCTTTTAGCTATTATTTAGATTCCTTCAGCTCTAGTAGAAAATAAATCAATGTAGTATTGATGTCTAAATACACTTATTATAAACATACAACTTAAAACTAGAGAAAAAGTTACTATTATTACAATAAACTTTCTCCAAGATTATCATTAATTAACTTTGCTTACTTTTAGTCTTACCTACTTATCACTTAGCGTTCTTACTTTTTTTGCTTTTTATTTCTTTTGTTGTTAGGAAATATGAAGAGACTTGATTTACGAGACATTTGCTGTTTTGCTCATTAAGCTTGAATTGTTTTTAGAAATAAATTGCTCTTCATTTTAGTTATCCTTTTGGATCTCATTTTAAGAAATATTTGATATATTTTTAATTTCTTTTAGTTTATTCTTTTAGAGGTGCTGCTAGTTTTTGTTAGCATAAAGCTATGAAACTTGAATCATAAAGCTTATGATGTTCCATCTGCTTTAGTTTATTACTCTAATTTGATAAAGAATGAAAAAGAGCATCAAAAAGGAGCAAAATTAAGCACAGGCATATAGAATCATCAGAATCATAACAGCTTAGTCATGGCGTTATTAAGGAACTTCATCAGAATCTCTAAAGGAATCTATAACAAACTATAAAAACTAATTTAACGAGTTTTACATAATAGAGTTGATGAAAGGCTTTCCTATCTGATGAAAGGTTTAGTAAGATAGTTCACCTAAAACAACAAGATCTCTTATAGTTAAAGAACCTAATTGAATGAAATTTACATTCTAGTATGAGTTAATTAAAATAGTGGCATTTTAATTATTATAAATCATAAGTTCTTAGGAAATGTTCAAAGTTGTTTAATAGATTTCAGGAATTATATTAGACAATCGCTCTAAGTCATTTAAATTTTGCTTTAGTTCTTTCATTAAGATTAAGTTCCTCTTTTGCATTTCATAGAAATTATCTTCTTATGATATTTTTGTGTTGAGAGTAGAATTTTCCAAGAGATGATTGAAACTGTGGACCAAGTTTGTATCAACTGAATCTTCCATAAACTTCATCTCCCAACTTAGTATTAAAGTGACATCTACTATTTAGAGTAAAACATCAGATATGTCATGTGAATCTTTGAATTGGTTATAAAATAAAAGCATTTAATCTTGAGTAATCCAAAAAATGCTTACAAAGAGTCCTCAAATACATATACCAAATAATATTATCTTTTTATACATCTTTGGCTTATTTTTCGTAAGTTTGGCTTTTTGAATGTTTCTAAGTTTCTTATTTTCTGATAATTAAGGATTAGAAACAGATCCCTAAAAGCTTTCGGCATAATTCTCAAATTTAAATTTTTGAATAGAAAAGTTTTGAGGATTAGTATCTTAATGTTCCTGGTGAGAAAATGAAGAAAGCTAAGTATTATCGAGAATTTAGCAGTCTTCATACTAATTTTAGTTAAGTGTAACAGTTATTAAGTGATTTTGAATAAAGTGATTAAAATTACTTGCTGAACTTAAGATTAAAGTCTTATCAGGTTTAGTTTAATTTGGATTTAGAAAGATTTCTGCCAAGCTTTCAGTGGATTTTCTATTACTTAAGGATTGAGGTCTTAAAATCTAGTCAGATGACTCTTAAGTAGAATCTGTTAGTGTTTCTGTATTTACTTTGGAAAGTTTAGCTTCTTTCATATCTTGGAGAATGGATGTAGGCCTATTACTATTTAGGAACTGATCATATTTATAAAAAATGTTCTCTACTCTTTTGTTTTTAAGAAATTAGCTATTTATTCTATCTTAGAGAACTGAAGCAATTTCTTTTGAAAAATGCTGAATTTACCTATTTTCATTCAGTAATATATATGCACTTTATTACTAAGAGAAGCAAGGTTGAAAAGCAAAGAGAATCTATAACTAATTTCCAAATTTTCTAGACATGGCTAGCTATATTAAAGGAACAAAATAGTCATCTTTAGTTAGTAACCCTGTTTTGACTTCATTTTCTTGAGACTCTTCGATATATTAATCAAGATTCTTTTATATTTATGGTACACAAATTTAGGCAAAATTTAAGTTTTGTAGTACTTCTTGTTTCATATTTAGTAATTAAGAAGCATAGAAATTACAGTATCTAATACTATAGCTTTCATCACAATCAACCACTATTATTGCTGTATCATTTGCTGTTAAATCGCTTATAATTTCTAGCTTTCTTAATTGCTTTACTCGCATTTATAGTAATTTTTATTTTTCAGCTGCTTCTTACAAGTTAGTAGCTGCTATTTCATCAGATAGAATAGCTTCAAGAAAGTCCGCATAAATAAAATCGATCTAATAAAAAGTAGGCTAGATGGTTTTAATTTCTGAATACATTTTCTAGAAGGTTTCAATCTATTTTTGTATTTCTTAATTTATTTGTTAAATTTTCTATTCTTCTACAAATTTTTATGAAGTAACTGCTCAGAACTGCGTAAATTAGTTCTAGATTGATTGCTTGAGATGATTGAATTTCTCAACCTAGTTATTCAATTTTAGTAATCTATGAATGTCTAGCATCTCAGTATTCTAAAAGCTCTTAATGACTTGTGACTAATCAAAATTTTTAATTTCATGCATCTTTTTTATTTTATGGATGTACTATTGTCTCTTATTCTTTATCACCTGCTTTAGCATTTTATCTGCTTGAATGAAATAAAATCTTGACAGGAACTTTTGATTAGCTCTAGAATTTTCATGTAGCAAGGTAAAAGTTTACTTAAAGTTTAAAGTAACCTTTAAATTTCAAAAGAGAGTGTATAGGATAAAGTAAGAGGATTTAAATGCGTCATTAATACTTGATAACTTATAGTCTATAAACTGATTAAATAGAACGTCATCTAGTAATATTGCTTAAGCCTCGTTACTATCTTGCTTATTTTTAGTGATGAATCCTATTAGATAGAGTTTTAAAGGGGCTTTCAATTTATGGTCTTTATATATTTTTTATAGCTAAGCTACTAAATTAATCGCTTGTATTGATTTTATTGAATCACTGTCTCTTTAAATATTTAGACTGAGTAGTTTTTTAATTCTTATAAAGTAAATTTACTTTCCAATCTAGTAAACTAAAGGGAATCCTATTATTAGTAAGATAGCAAAGTCATCGTTAGTTAAAGTAACTAGCATTATCATTGCTAGCCAGATTTCTATAACTCTTACTTAGAACATCATTAAATCCAGCTTAAGGTTAATGTACATCCCATTTTCAAAGGCTTTTTTGCAGTTCCATAAACTGACAACTATGAAAATAACGTTCTAAGTCACTTGCTACTGCTACATATTCAAAACTATTAAAGTTAAGTTAATGCCAAGTTCTATAAAGTGTTGCTATGCTTAGTGGTAGAGGTAGTCGTTACTAATCTTATATGTGAAGTTAATATTTATAAGGAAGTAGTTATTCGCTAAAGAGTAAAGATGGATAAAAAGTAATGAAAGCAAGGAAATTACTATCAAGCTTATGTAAGTGCTAGATAAATATTGTATATCTTGAGGAAATTGTTGAGGTAAGTAGAATATAGAGACCAATAGTTTACATATTGGAATGTAAAGAATATGATTGAAGAGCTAGCCATTGATTAGTAAAATCTTCAAATCTCATTGAAATTTGGTCTATAAAAATAATACTTTAAGGCTAGCTAATATAATTAATACTAAATAAATGGTAAATATTACCATTAAAAACATTGTTTTGAACAAAGTATCTTCAAACAAAGGAGTTACAGCCAATCCACTTAAAATCACCTTTATTTTTGAAAATTAAAGGTTAAAATCATTCTATAGTTCAAAGAGCGAAACGAGCAGATAAACCACTTAGAAGGTATGAATAAGTTGAGTGATAAAAACAAATTCAGTCTAATCTTAAGATTCTTTATCATGTTTAGATGAGAGAATCTTTAGATAAATTTCTTAAATAAGCTCCTTTAGACGACTGCTCAACTTTCTCATTTTTTAGAGAATAAAAAATTACCGGAAAAATGCAAGAAATTAAAGAAAAGATAGAATAAACTTTAATTTAATTTACCTAACTTTAATTAAACTTGCTTTATAGTTTAATTTTCATCTTCAGATTTATTACCGTTATTCATTCAAATGGCTTATGTAAAGGTAAACAACTAAATCATTAAGCTTACTTTATAAATTAGTAGATTCTACCTTTTAAAATTTAAGGAGCAAGAAATTGACTTAACGATGTTGAGAAACTTTAAATACTATAAAAATAAGCAAGCTAGTTTGAATAGTTTGAATAGATTTGCTAGTATTGGTTAAATAAAATTAGAATAAGTAGCTTACTTTAACTTCTAATTTAAGTGCATTCTATTGTTTTTATCTATGCTCTCTATTTATCTTTAATGCTTACAATTTTTCAGTTAAGCTTTCTCTTTCTGCTAATTTAGTGAAATAATGGAAAGATAAAATATTGAATTTATAAGGCTTCTTCACTCAAAAATTTGAATCACAGTTTGCTAATTTTTTATTAGCATTTGATGTTAATTTAAAGGAGCAATGATAATAGATCATAAAGGATATAAACTATGAGATATGAATAGGTTTAAAATGAGGAGATACTGAATAATTAAGTGAATAATGGGAAGCTTAAACTAAGAATGCTATGAAGATTCTTATTATTCTCTCTTAAATTGATTTAACTCCCTTAATTAGAAATAACTTAGCTTCAAATAATAAATTTATTAATATACCCATCATTATACTATTTTAAAGAGACACTTTATGTATAATTTTTAAGCTATTATCTAAATTTAATAGCCAACAAGGAAAAATATAACGAAAGAGAAGATAAGATAGAAAGAAAGTTTAATACTTATAGATATAAATTAGAAAGACACTTAATACCTTTAAATATGCTTAATCAATTATTATATCTTCACTTTAGACTATCTATTTAAATATTAAATCAATGTAAATAAGGGATCTAAATGTAGAGAATTAATAAAGTGTTTATACAGAAAAGCTTATTAGTATTAAATATCAAATACTGAAAAGCAATTTATTATCATTGTGAAATAAAAAGAATTTTTAAGAAAAATCATAAATACTTAGTTTAGTGCTTCTGCTTGAGCTATTTGATCTTATTATTTCTATAAATTATTTATTATAATGATTATGTGCATTATTGCTTATTTTTATAGTTTTATTGTTCAAGTTCACTAAATTAAATTATATCATCAGTAGACACATCTGAGTCCTAAATTTTAGAAACTATATTTCTAGTTAAGAAGGAATTTTTAGAGATAAAATTGAACTGAAAATCTAAAATTTAATAGTTAGTATTTTTAAATAAGTTAGCAAGTTTATTTATAAAGGAAATTTAATTATTTTAACTTGAAAGTATATTTCTAAATTTAGTTAACGAAGGTTATAAAATGATTCATTATCTGTAATAATTTTTGAAGCAAAAGTTCTACTATTAATATATTCAAAAGGTCTGGCCAGATGAGCATGGAGTATCTCATAAAAGTGGTACTGAACCTTCAGGAAGAGGTTAAGAGATTGAAGAAGGACAATGATATGCTGATGGCAAAGCTAGACCTAGCAGAAGGAATTGAGTTAAGACTTATGTCCTAGGAAAGAGATCTTAACGCCTTTTGGAATATCTCACAAAGTCAGACTAAAGAATCCTAAAATTAGCTTTAAAAACAGACTGAACTGGATAACAGACTCGGAAAAGTAGAAGATAAATTGTAAACTTTTAAGAAAGAGTAAAGATAAACTGGAGCTATACAAATGGAAATCGAAGCCTAGAAAGAGCAAACAAATCAAGGAAAATAATTCAAAATAAAAAAGAAATGTTTCTGCTGTAGAAGCATATGACATTTTTATCGGAAGTGTTAGAAATTCTAATAGAAATAAAGAAACTATTGGATAAAAGAACAACAAAAGAAGAAAAAAGAAGAAGCAAGAATGAAAAGAATGTATTGCAACCCGGATGGTTCAATATACAAGATTAAGATGGAATCAAGGCAAGTTAAAGGAGGGAAAACCTGGAAAAATCCGAGTTCCCAATCTCGCTAAAATTGGGCAACCCGAACTTTTATATTTAACAGCAGGGAGCATGAACTGCTGTCTTCCTGATGGGGTTGGAAACCCCTAAAACGGAAAACTTAAAATTAATATATATATATATATATATATTCAAAAGGATATTGATTGAAATTCTTGATTATCTTAATATTTTCCTTTTTCTTTTAGATAATTTAGATAATGTAACTAGAAGAAAATTAAATTGATAGATCATAAAATTTATTTATAAGTTTCTTAAGTTTTGATAATAATGGTAAAGAAGTGCCTTAGATTATAATTTTAGAAAAATATGATATATCTACATAATTTAATCTCACATAAATCCAAGTATTCTAGATATTAAATTAAGAAGAATTATTAGTAGTTTATCTAATTTTAGTGCTTAATATACCTTTTTATTAAGTTTGTTTGCTTAGATTCATTTTAGCTTAGAAATAAATACCTTAATACATTTTATCTTATCTTCTTATAGTTTTTAAGGAAGATAATCTAAAATAAATTTAGATATGCTAAATATTCAAAGCTATTACTTTTCATAAATAAATTTAATAAGGTGTTTAATATCTATTTTTTCTAGTTCAATAATGATCTCGTAAATCGTTAGGAATGATAAGATTGGATTCTAATATAGTAGTGATAATATCTACTTTATTATTTTTTAATTATTTTATTTTATTTTTCTGGAAATAAATTTGATATTAAATTAATTGTCTAAATATCTTAAAGTTTGTTTCTGTAAGTATGGGTAATTCCTTTATAGATCTTATGCAAGATTTATTTGTTTCTTATTAATTAAATCATTTGTATATGAAGAACTATTTACTAAAAATAAACTTAGTAATCTAAGAAAATTAGATAAATAATAATTAAAATAAAAAGATGATTATAAAGCACGTTGCACCTTGTTGGTGTGAGCTCTTTTAATATTAATATTTAATACTAAGAAAAAATGTCTCATACTTCTTGTTAAAATTCTAGTAGTCCAATGAATTATGTCAGCTTCTCCAAATGGAGAATCTACTTATTAAAGATTATTCTCGAATTTTGAATTAAATACTCCATCTTCTTGAGTAAGATTCAAATAAGAATAAGTAATTGAGTCATTAGCAGGCTCATCAGTCGAACTTTCATACTGCATGTGAGAACCTTAAGGTAAGTTAAGTTTTTCTCTTCTCCGTGGTGTCATATAGGCATCTAGTGCGAGGTTACTCGCAATGCAATATAAACTGAGCCAGATTATCCACTAGTTCTCCCGAACGCGGCCGACATCCATTTTATTATATTAAATAATAATAAAAATGATTTATAGTGATTTCACCTGCATTAGATTCATCACTGTTTTAAAGTTTATTGGTTTGCTCAAATATTAAATTTCCAATCTTCTTCTGAATCATATTCTGAATAAATATCTGCCAGTACTATGCTAACCCTTTTTAATTATAGGTGCTTTAGCCAAGTCTGATTATAATTGTATTTAGGTTTTTTCTTTTTTGAGCAAAAGCAATGTCCATCAAGTTTTTATTTGAGTTGTATATCTTTTTTCTGTGTGGTAAGCTTTCTGGAGTAGAATAATGATTATTTATTTATTTTCATATCTTAAAGCTTTCTAATTCTAATTTTTTAGAATATTCAGCATAATCTTAAATATGTCCGTATTTCCTTCAGAGCCAGCATTACTTTCTTCTCCTTAGTAGAGTCTTTTTTCTAGTTGAATAATTATTTCCAAGTCTATGGGTAATTTATTGATATATTTTAAAGAAATAAGCTTTCAATAAGCTCAACTATTAATTAAATTTTATTTGAATTGTTCAATTCTGAACTTATCTGACTATTTATTTTTGTTCTTTTGCTTTAAGGTTTTTTGAAAGCAATTATTAGATTTTTCCATAAAGTTCTTGGATTTTTCATTATAGCTTATCATTTTAATTTTACATATAATAAAGTTCTTGAATGATGATTTACTAATTTCTATTTTAATAGAGAGCTATCTAATATTTTAAGAAGGTTTTTGTGAGAAAATTTCCATTTTTTTCAGATAATAAGAAAAAGAAAAATTTATCTAAAATCTCATTATATAGAAGAATGTATCTGCAAGTTATTTTTTGCAGCTCCAGAAAATCATGAACTAACAGCACCCTAGGAATATAGGATTAAGAAAAGCGAACCAGATAGACTTTCCAACAAATAGAAACTCCCACCTTCTAAGAAAAGCCTAGAAAATGGGCAAAGAAAATTAATAACTTGGAAATCTCTTAATTCGATACGGAATAGTAAACAAGCTAGGAATAACTTATTAAAGTAGTACTGGACCTTTAGTAAAAGGTAACAATTCATAAAAAATAATTAAATATTAATGGATAAAATAGAAAAAACAGAGGAAAATAGAATTGAAACTAATATCCTATGGAAGAGATTCATATGCTTTTTAAAGAATACCATAGGAATAGAAAAATTAATCATAGAAATAACAATAAGGAATTAAAGAACTAATCTTTTAAAGAGATAAAAAAGAAGATATATGATAATAATAGAAGTAGATAAGGTTAATAGAATCAATAAGAACATTTTACTTCAATTCAGGGGCAAATTCACGAAGTAGATGCAAGTAATTTATTAATTTCAAATAGAATATTGAAAATAAAAAAGATTAATACAAGAAATAAAGAAGAGATAACTGCAATCGAAATTAAGAAGAGAGAAAGCAATATTATGATGCTCTTAAATAAATTTACAAGAAAAATACGGGAAGGGGACTGGAGATTTTAAGGAATATATGCAAAATAGGGAGTGAGAGCATAGGAACATTTAAAATTTTGTTTATTGCTCTTAGCAATCTGGAGGATGCAAGAAAGAGGTTGAACATTCTCCAAGAACACTAAAAATTTTAAATATCTTTATATTCATAATCTCCCAAATCTCTATAATAAGAAAAAATGAAATAAGAAGCTTACAACCAAAAGATGGAAGTTGGTTAATAATAAGGCACTAAAGAATCTCAATCTTAAATTCTAAAGATGTAAAGAAAAACAATTAATGAGAAAAAATAAAGGCTAAATTGACCAATAAAGTATGAGAACTAAATTTAAAGAGTTTATGAATAAAGGAACTTTTTAATTAAAAAGAAACTCATAAAAAGATGAGTTAGAACTAAAAAATAAATATAGCCCTTAAGCCTATCGAATGTTGGATTATATATGCAAAAATCTAATAATTGAAAGTTAAAATAAAATATACCAATAAATATATTTATAAATCTTATTTGAATTTCTGCGCATACTTTGAAAAATAGAAAAAGCAATGAAGCTCAAAAGTAAAAATTTAAAATCTTAAGAGTTGCAATTAATGCAACTTGTCAAAACAGATTCTTAAAATGCAAAAATTTCACTTAATTAAAAAAATAAGGAATTCAATGAGTTAGAAAAAGGATGAAGGATATTTAAAATAAAAAATAGAAAGGTATGAAATTAAATGTAAGACTTTATATTAATAAAAATATTTTTTTAAGTTAAATGAATAAATATCCTTTTATAAATTTTTAAAAGTATTTTCGTGCCAAAGAAGAGCTAAATCCTTCATGAAAATAAAAATGAGGATCGAAAATTGATGAGAATCAGAAAAAAGGCGAATTTAATTTGAATTGTATATCTATATAAAAATAAATAAAGATGAATTATAATTATTTTCCAAAGTTTTTATTTCAATTAAAAAAACTAAGTAATTATTGAAATATTCCATAAAAATAATTTTCCTTTAATTAGTTATCATTTAAAATAATCTTACTAAAATATCTATATTATCAAATAAATATAAATATGGACGTCAGCCGTGCTCGGGAGAACTAGTAGACAATCTGGTGCAGTGTGAACTTCATTGTGAGTAATCTCTCACTAGATAACTAGAAGCCACCGCGAAGAAGGCCGGACAAGCTCAGAAAAGACATTCTTAACTTACTCGAAGGTTCTCACATTCAGTATGAAAGTTTGACTGATGAGCCTGTTAATGACTTAATTACTTATTCTTATTTGGATCTTACTCAAGAAGATGGAGTATTTAGTTCAAAATTCGAGAATAATCTTTAATAAGTAGATTGTCCATTTGGAAAAGCTGACATAATTCATTGGACTACTAGAATTTTAACAAGAATTATAAGAATATTTGTTCTTAGTATTAAATATTAATATTAAAAGAGTTCGCACCAACGAGGTGCTAATTGCTTTATAATCATCTTTATTTATTTATCAATATTTCATTTCTTTTTTAGAGACTTTTGAAAATTTAATAAATTATGTGAATTTAAATCACTCAGTTTAAGCTAAATACCAGAACATATTAAATGATTTCGCTTATAATTATAATGTTTTTATTCCCTTGAATTCTTGCTTATTTCTATTCATTTAAAGCCTCAGTAATTTCTTATCAGAAGCATCATTCTATGAAATTTTCATCGTAATTAATTCTTGATTTATTAAAACTCTAAGAATGTTTTATTTTTTAGCTTTTATTTTACGACCTCTGAATTTATTAAGGTCTTTTTTTCAAGGAGGATATATATTGAAGCTGTTTCTTTACACTGCTATTAAAAAATATTTTATGAAGCCCTACTTTAGGGTAGTAATAATAATAATTTTGTAATAAATAAAGAGAATGAAGCTCCTTACCGCTTTAACAAAAAGCTATTTCAAGATTTTGAAATCATCAGAAGATCTCTTCAAAGTTTAAAGGCATATTGAGACAATTCAAAATTTTGCTATTTCAATCTTTTGATAAACAAATCCTTAAAATAGAAGAAATGATTTCATTTTTAATATTGACTATATACAATAAGTTAAATGTTAAAAAAACCTAAAGTATTTACTATAAATAGAACCTTATAAAGGATTTATTCTATTACATCTTGAACATATTTTAAATACAAAGTTGTATTATCTTTTAAGATTAGCTTAATAGTAATATAATGAATAAACTGTATAATAGTCCTATTAGCTATTTATAAGAAATTAAAGGATGTTTATTCTTTATTTAATGTAATGCTTTCCTGTATTTATTTTGCTTTAATTGTGTTTTGTGTATAAACTAAAAAAGATTGCTTTATCTTAAAAATCTTAGAACTTAATATATTTTAAAGATTTTTAGTGATTTCTTTTATCTGAAGAAAATTAAAGAGGAAATGAGAGTAAGTTTATTAATACTAAATTATCTAGTAAAGCTCTAGTATATTTAATAAGCTAAAAAAAGTTTAAGAATCTGAATAGAAAACAATGATAATGGTCAATAAATGAAATCTCAGACTAGTACATTTATAATTAAAAAAGTGAAGAATTATAAGTAATAAATAAATTGGATTATAGAGCGCGTAGCACTCTCGTTGGTGCGCAGCTCTTTAAATTAATTTTATTTAATGTCAAAAAATAAAATTTAATAAGCCTCTCTATCCTTGTTTTCTCTTCCCGCAGTGCTAGCATGCAATCTAACCCTCCAAAGCATAGGATGCAATATGCGATTACGGGTACATCTTTTCCCCAACCTATGATGAAGAAGGTTTTCCCCCGGCATTCAGAGTCTCCAGCTTGTCAAATCTTCTTTTTAGGATTTTCTTGTTATTAGTTTCTCTTTCTAATATTTACCCTCCATCCGCGCTCATTTTTAGTTGCCTTGTTGGGCCTCTAAACAGCATCCAAAGGAAAGGGCTTTCCACCCTATTTAAATTTGCTATATATAATAGCTATTAATCTACTATTTCCATACTTAAGCTAAAAGCTTACTTAAATATTACAATTATAGCTAATGAAACTATATTTATAATTACTAATTCAAAGAAATCAATAAGCATATAAAATAATACTCATTTGGCAAATAATAAATTATTAAGGTAAGCTTGAACATTCCTTTTTACCCTTTATATTGATAATCATCTAACAAGTATTATAAAGAGATTATTTCTTATATTTCTTAACTAGCAAATTCAGCTTTTATCATCTAGAAAAATAGATTGGAAATTATTCAAAGAAAATGCTATAAAATAATTTAAAGTATTTAGTTAAAAGAAATTATCTTTATCTAAATAACTAACTCCAGTTGTATATATTGTTTGATATAGATTAAGCAAAATTATAATAATAAAAGAAAGCAAAAAAATTTAATGATAAATGGATTAAAAGGAAGCATACTAGATAGCAAGTCAGTATTTTTATAGGAATACTCATCCTTTAATTTAATATCATAATATGTATAAGTATTTCTAATATTTGACTTTGGAAATTTAATAATAATTAGCTATCTTAAAAGACTTTTATTTACAATTCTTAAAAGATTCTCTATAGTTAAGTTTAATTTAATTATGTATTAGTCAGATTTATTTAAATGCCATTCACTATTTCAATTTATTATATTAAGCTTGGTGATAAACATTTTTATTTCTATTAAGATCATATATATTTAATTATTTCTCCCTACAGATACCATTGAATACCTTTTTATGACTAATTATCCTTTAATCTATACTAATTTTTTAAAAGCTTATTCGTAATTTTAATTATAGGTTACTTAGTAATTCATTCTTATTGCTATACACAATTAGCTAAGATTTAAAGCTCCCTATTTACTAAAGTTAATTAGTATCTCCTCAGATTTTTAATCTTTTCTACTTTCTTCAAGATATTTAAAAGACCTAGTTAAATTATTGAAAGAAGCATTCTTAAATTACTATTCTCATTATGCAAAAACTAAGACACTTCTGTAAATCTAGATCTTAACTAGAAAAAAAAGACAGAAACTTGAAATATTTTCAAAAAAGCTTGTTAATAGTCTTTGTAGCTTATAGTATAAAAGTATCTATTGATCCTAATTAAAGTATAATAGTTAACTTAAGAATCATAATAGCTTGTATAATATAAAGATAAAGTGTAAGAAGCAATTTAAGTTAATTTCTTGCATTAATGTAAAGAAACGCAATCATTTTGCTTATATTCAGTTTAAAATTTAGTTCCATCTATTATTTCTAAAATAACTACAATGCTTTTCTTTATTATATATTGTCTAGACAACTTCTCATAAATAATGCATGTATACAATATTTTCCTATAAAGAACTAAAATTTTGAAATAAGTGACTGAAATTAAAAAATCAATGTGTATCTATTTATTAAATAGACAAAGGAAATAAGCAGGTTTGAATGGATATTGCTAAGTTAAACCTAAATAAGCTTTTCTTTTGTAATACTTAGTAGAAGAGAAAAAGGTTTTTAGCTATCAATAAGTTTTATTAAACTATCTATAGAATAAATTGGATTAATGCTTTGAAGATTAAGATATTTTTGCTTCAAGAGGCTTTTCTTATTTATAATTACAAGTTAAAATAAATGGAAGCAGATTAAAGTTCTTCCACATCTTCCAAAAATCCAGATTCATGTCCTTTTTGCGAAAGTCCTTTTTTCAATGAAGGAGATTTGATTCCAAAATAACTGTAATGTGGACATAGTTTCTGTTTAAAATGCGTTACATAAGTTTTATAAGAGCAAAATGTTATAAAATGTACTGAATGCAATAGTGAAGATAGAAGAACTATAGAAAATATTCCAACTGATTGACTAATCTTTCCAGAATTTTGCAATCAATAATAGCTTGAATAGTCTCAGTTCTTATTAAAAAATTAGATGACCAAAATAATAATCAAAAATTTGCCTTTTAAAATTACTAACTAAGAGTTAGAAGAATTCCTTTAGAGTTAAAATTTGGTAAAGTTTCAAATCTAATTAATTAAGCGACAAGTAAAGTATTAGAAAAGTCATGCCATGCTTATTATATAAAATAGCTAATAACGAGCGTTTTTTAAACTAAATAATGTTTAGTTCTAATCTAAAGCAATAAAGGTATAAAAAGCATTTAATAGGATCTTTATTTCTAATATTTAAAATTAAGCAAATACGTAGATAGTTTAAAACTTAGTTTAGAAATATATAGAAGTTGAGTCTGTTTAAAAGTTTAAGCATTCTGATGAAAGATTTTATAATTTAATGATTTTAGTAGCAAGTAAAAAGTATTTTGATACCTTGTTGTAGAATAAAACATAACTAAAATAAATCCTTGGAAATGATATTTGAATATCTGATAAAGGACCTTAAGATTTATTCAACAGAGGAAGAAAAGGTCAATAGCCTTAAGCTTATAGAGCAATAAAATAATAAGGAAATAAATAAAATAATAGTGATTAGAATTCTAAGGCAAACTTTTAAAGATAGAACTAAAATGAGGGTGTTGGAAATTAATCTATTTAATTAGGTAGCTTATTTTAATAAAAAGAAAAGCTAAAAAATATAATTCAAAATGTTGAAAAATAAATCGATTAAGCATAGAAGTAAATTTTATCCTTGAAATAAGAAAAGAAAAAAATTGAGTAATAAAGCTTATAACTGGATGAGTAAATAGCAATTTTATAAGGTGAAATATAATAGTAAAATTAATAACCTCCTTAAAAGCCTAATAGATAAGATCTTGCTAACCCCTAGTAAAATAAATAATAAATGAAAAATTATTAGGAAGCTTAAAATATACAATAAAAGCCACCTAATAGAAACGGGTTAAGTGCTGAGATTTAATAAATAAAATAAGAAGAAAAATAATATTATATAGGTGATGAAATGAAAGTTTAAATGTAAGCATTTTAATGTGTATAGATGAATAAAAAATACAGGAGATATTGCTATAGGAGGTTAAGAAAAGATAGCATGGTTTGATTCATCTCTTAATAGTAAAGAATAATCTATTTAAATAAGCAAGACTATTTAACCTTTTCAAGAAGACTCTTTAGTTTTCCCCTTAGTTTTTTCTAATAAAAATGCAAATTGTCAAGAGAAAGACATCATTAAGATAAATTTTATAATAATTAGCTAAAAGGGAGAACATATTTCAAATTCTTATTAAATATAAGCAGAATTGATCTAGCCTCAAATAAAAAAAGAAGATAAGACAAAGCTAAAGCTAGATTAAAAATTCTATAAAATTCCATATAGTATATAAAATTGCGGAAAGTAACAATGACCTTAAAATATTTGCCTTGCAGGAAATGAAAAAGTATAATAAATTTAGAGCTTGATACCCAATTAGATTATTTAAATAAGTTTAGATATAGATAACTAAGGATGCCTTGGATAATATTAAAAGAAGTGATAAATATTTTGCAACCAAATCTTATTGGAAGAAATAACATTAACTTATTAAGTTGAAAATAACAACTAAAAGTAAATAAATCCATAAGCATAGTCTGTTATGTCCATTTAAAATAAAATTGTGAATTAGTTATAGGAAATGGGATATAGCTCTTAAAAGATAGCAGAGGCTATTTCTTATTTTGGAGAAGATTTTGATAAGATACTTGATTACTTGAATAAGCCATGATAAACTTTTTAAGACTTAAATTTAAAAAATTAAGTAAAATATAAAATTGAAATAACTCTTATTCATCTAAATCCTTTTTAAATCAGATAGCTATCAATGGCTTAATAAATTAGGATTATATATTTAATATTGGAAAAGTTAATACGAAATAGATGATAACAACGATATTATAAGTTTAAATTCAAATGAAGAGCTAAACATAAAAACTAATGGTTAATAATGATTTAAAGAATCTAAATTAAAGTTATATTCTTGGTATTTTATAATCTAACTATTAACTTTATTTTGAAATTCTGCAAAATGTTTAAATCAAAGGAGATTTAGCAATCATTATTGAATTTTTCAACTAAGGTTATAGTTATAAACTTAGAAGATTACAATATAAGTAAAGGTTTCTAGTTTAAGTAATCTAGTGTTTTGAAATTGAGTAGCTATTATGCTTATCACTATGAATTCTTCAACTAGATAAATTTTATCTTTAAGTATGATTTTATAATATCATATAGCATTCAATTAAAGACCTTAATTTATCTAAAAGTAAATATAGCTCTAGTTATTTTATAAGCTCTACCTAAAACTATAATATTCATTAATTCATAAGAAGCTTTTCATTTAAAGGAAGCCTTTTAGTATCTGAGAATAGTAAATAAATATTAAAGACTCTCTATAGGTTTATATTACTAGATAGACATACAAAAAGAGATTTAGTCATGATTATAAAAATAGAAAAGAAGATATAAAAATAAGTAACTAGAGGGATTTTAAATGCGTTAGCTTTAAATTTTAAAGTTTAGTTAATTTATTTCCATTTTCATAAAGTTACAGTCTAACCATATACTTTAAGACTATTATTGCTTATTGTGCTTTTATTATTTAACTCCTTTTATTTCAGTTTGCTTTTTACTTGACTCACTTTTAAGATATGTTTTAAATAATAAACTTATCAAATTTAAATTAGAAGCTAAAGAAAAATAATAGCTTTCAATTATTATGAACTATAAAAAGTCAGAAAAATAGGATATTTTTTAAATATCAAAGGTTAGGATAAGAAGAGAACGATATTGAATTGACTTATAAGGATTCCAAAGTTGATTTCTTATTAAAATTAGTTTAAGCTTAAACTTAAGAACTATTAATAGTAATACTTTTCTCTATTATTGGTTAGATATAAAGCAATACTAAGACCTTTTTAATAAATATGCAAAGACTTAAACATTAATTATAAGCTTTTAGTAATATCCTTAGAGTAAGATACTTAATAGATTGAATCTAATCTAAGATATTGCTAAATAAATATCAAAAGATGGTTAAAATGCTATGATAAAGCTTATTGATATGAACATTTCTAATTATAGCTTTATATTTTAGCTTTAAGATTTGGTTAGTTACATTGCAAAAAAATAATCAAGGGATGGGAATAGAGATAAAGGAACAAATAGAAAGAAATTAACTAAAATAAAATTTGCATGGTGAATGTGAATGAAACTTATAAAAGATACTAATTTGCACAAAAGCAATTCAAGATATAAAAGATGTTAAATGGCTAAATGAAAATCATTATAGAAAGAGTATAATTTCTTAAAAACTTCTATCAAGAATATTATTGTATATTTAGATTTAATCTTTTAGTAAAAATTATCAGAATATTGACTTTTTGTGTTTAATGTTAATACTAAGATTAAAATTTACTTCTTAGGATACAAATTGGCTATGATTAAAAGAGCGCACTAAATTTAACTACATTTATTGAATTTTTACGTCTGATTAAAGAAAATAGAGAAAAGAGGTAACTAGATTTGCTTAAAATAGATTGATTGAATACTTAACTATAAAATAAATTTTAGAAAATGCTCAATAAATTTAAGCTTATTGCTTAGAGAACTTAATATAGTGAGTTTGGAAAGGAAAACAATTTTAAAGAAGATGAATTCTAAGTCTCAGATTAAAAGGTACATAAACTCTTCCTAAATTTGTTTAAATGAAGAAAAACAAAATAAATGGATATACCCTGAAATAATATAAGATGAAGGTATTAGTTAAAGAGATATATTAGTCTTAAGAATTAAAAAATAATTGGAAATTGTAAAATAAATCTTTGCAAGTCAAAATTTAGAAAACTATAAAGGAAAAAATAGCATTTAATGACATGCTTCATAATAATAAAAAAGCTTAAAAATGAAAATCTGATTCATGAGTATAAAATCAAATTTATAAATATAAATGCTTAAGCTTAATAATTAATTATTAAAGTTGATAGAAAAGCTTTACTTTAAAAAAATAAATAAAAACGAACTAGTTATTAAAAATTAATGCCTTAAACATTAGATAAATAGAATAAATTAAAAAGTTAAAAGTTGTTTGCAAACTGAAGGAATTCATAAACTTTAATTTTTAAATTAATTCAGCAAATTGTTATTATATAAAAGATTAAAAGCTAAAGCTCTATAAAAATAAATTGCGAAATATTTAAAAAATTATCTGCGCAAAATTTAAAAGGAAATGAAATGTATTTAAATTATTAAGACTAAAAGGTTAATCAGTCTATAAAAAATCTGAAAATTAGATAAATATTAAAAAGAAGCTTAAAGATATGATGGTTAAAATCTTAAAATTTAAATTTAAAGAAAAAATAAAAGAAAAAAAGTGAAATATTTTAGAATCATTTTAATAAATATTCAAGAGCATATTCATATTTAATAAATAATACACTAAAAAGAAAGCTACTAGCATCTTAACAACTAAAGTATCATATTCAAGAATCAATAAAATCTAATGAGAAACATTGATTAATTCACAAGAAATTAGATAATTATTTTTGATTATGAAATACTTAGAATAATCACTATCATTTAACTTCACGAATCTGAAAAGAAAACTAAAGGGTAATAACAATTTTTAAATGGTTGATGTTAAGAGTAGCGAAATATTTAATAATAAAGGATACTAATATAAAGTTAAAATTTAGAAGGGGAAAACAAAATTTATCACTAGGAAGGGAATAATCCTAAGAACTGTGAATTCAATAACTAAGTATTATAGTTATAATATCCAAGTAATTAAATCTAATTTAAAGCTTAATCTTTTCAAGTATCTTATATTCTTTCACCACTATCTTAAACTAATTAATAATTCAAATATTAATCTATGGTCAAGTTTGCTCTAGTATTAAATTGGATAATTTAAAGGTTATACTTTAATTTATTTAAAGTTGTTATATATTATAATTGAAGTTTTATATAACCTAAAATATTAAAATAATCCTCTAAAATTATTTAATTACAGGACCTAATTAAATATTTTCGAATAAGGTTGTTATTTCAAACAAATAGTAGAAAAGATATATTGAATATTCAGTTTAAATGGGCGAAGTAATAATAACGATAAAATTAGCAAAAAAGCAAGTTGTTTAACGACGAAAGTATTAATAGAAAAAAAAAACTTTAAAAAACATAGAAATGCTTAGATAGAAAGAAGGTTTCATAACCTAGCCTTTCTGTTTAGATAATCCACTTTTATTAAGTTTATTCTATAAATTATAATGATATTTTGGTTACGAAATTATTATAATCCAACATTTTTTCATTTTAAGTGCCTTTATGAAAATCAGGTATTTTTAATTAGATTAAAAAGACTTAGTAACAAAGGAACTCTATAGTAGACATATATCCTGTTTAACTTTTATTAATACAAGAAGAATTAAAAAATAAAGCTATAACTGCTTTATTTATGTACTCTTAAAATTACTTTATTAAATTGTTTAAACTATTAAAACTTAGAATAATTACAACTGAAAGAGAAAGTACTATTATAAGAGATAATATAACTATTTTATACTTTCTTAAAAATATCGAAATTTTATTGAAAAAAACTCTAGGGTTGTACAATTAGCACCTTCATAAGCACGTAAACTACTGGTATGAAAAGCAAATTATCTAAAATATTGGCTTAGTAATTTTATAAATACAGTTAAAACTATTTTAAGATTAAAGTGCTAATATCTTATGAAATGTATTAAGGAACAAAACAAATGTATTATTTTATAATGCTCATATTTAATTGTTCTATTGTTAATTAATTATTTTAAATTTTCTAATTAAAATATCTTTCCATATATTCCTTCAATCTACTTAAAATGGATTAATCTGAATCTTTAAGGAAGCAACTCTTCTTTTTGGAACATTGAATAAACTATTTACTTGAGTTGATCTAACTAGTTATTCTTTAGTTTTAAGTAGATTTATATAAAACTATATAAATCTGATAATTTACCTAGTGTCTAGGAACTTTAGACTAAGTAAAATTTGACTTTCCAATATAATAGATAAATCTCCTTATAATTAAAAGCAAATTGAAATAGTGGAATTAAACTAGTTTTGACTTTTATTATTTATCCGTGAAATGAAAAGCTTAATAATTTATGATATAGCAAGTCACACTCTTTTCATTTAAAAAAAGGAATTCTCACTAGCTTTTTTAAAGAAAACAATTATATTAAATTAAATTTAAAATGTTTATTTCAAGCTTCTTTATTTATATCACATGATATCTGATAAATAGATGGTAGATCGTAACACTGTTATGGTATAAGAGCAATTGCTTTTTCATTGTCAAATTTTTTATATATTTGGAAGTATCTATTCTTCACTTGGTTATCATTCCTTACATTCATATTCTTTGCTATTTATGTTCACGAATGTCCTATCTCCATTACTGATTTTACTATAAATCAATCTTCTTCGGGTGTCCAAATTTATTCTACAGTAAATACTTACTTGTCAAACATGGATCTATATGGTTTTTGAATCTTTCTTTGACATCTCTTGCATCTCTCACTTCCTTATTTTAGTGTAGATATTTATTTATCATCCTGGCTATTTTAGTTCACTTTTTAGGCACTTATTAATTGAACTTGATTAGCGCCTTATCTTCCTCCTTAGATCATATGGATCTTTATCTCTTGAATTTAGGTTCCACTTCAATATCTTTACCCATCTTTATTATTAACAAAAAGAATTGTTTATAACAATTTATAGGTTACTCCATTTGTTAAAACCTCTAACCACGTAAGTTAATCCATTTATTTTACTATATTAAATAACTTAAGAAGGTTATATTATAAATTTATGCTTTTAATAAGCTTTCGAAATCCTTTCTATCAATTTTTTAATATTAATTATTAAAGTTATTTTAAAAGCAATGTATAGGAATCTCTAAATTTATGTTAAATTATTGCTTTAATGTCTTTAATAGCTTAATTCTTTACTTTTCTAGCAATTAAAATACTATATTTTTTATATGGAAATTTAAAGACTTATCTCTATTTTGATGCTTCGGTACTTTCTTAGTTTATTTTAATTCTAATTTTTTGATCTTCTAGTGCTAGATAAAAATTTAGTTCCTTTGCACTCATTTTAGTAAGCTGATGTATTTGAGGTTATCTTTTTGAAAAGTAGAGTTTTTCATTAAAGACAATGAAGTTAATTATAATAGTTTAAGCTTTTTATTGTATTTGATAATACCAGAATTCATTTCTTTGCAATAAACATAACTAAAGCAATAAATGCTATTAGAATCAGGGTAAGATTAACTCTATTTGATGTTGATTATAAAGGCTTTAAGTTCAAGCGTGTATAGAAATTGAATATCTTCTTGCAAAAAGCTTAAATATTATGTTAAAAGATGAAGATCTATAAATATTTTGACCAATAGAGTTGCTACTTTTAGTTATCTATTTATTTTCTTACATTCAGTATAAAGAATAAAGTTATTAACTTTAATAAACTTTTGATTATCGATCATACCAAAACTCTACTATTTTTGCAATTACCTTTGAGGATATTAAAGTAAGTTTAATTCTCCATTAAAATTTGATAAAGGATTTTATAATTAGTCTGCTTATTATCTTATTATAGATGAAGTTAAAATCAAAAATTATAGTCTTTTTCATTAATTTTTTAAATTTAAAGTTCATTTTAGATGATCAAACCTACTCAATTATATAAGTTTAAATATTAAGAAAATAGCTTTGAAAAATAAAATTATTACGTTTTTGCCATAATAAATAAACGTAGTTCAAAGTGTATAGTTTAGTTCTTCTTCAATAAGCTTGATTAATCTAGATTGCAGCTTTGTATCTAGCTTATGCTTTAATATAAACTAGTCAACAACTTAATCTATCTCTTCTCCTTCAAATATTGTGATTTTTTCCTTACGATTACCAAGGTTTATATCGAAAGTAACTAAAGTTTCTGTATAAATTTAAATTAAATTACGTCTTTTATCATCTTGGCTTTCCTCTGATGCAAGTTTATAATTTTATTTGTCTTCTTCTTCTTCTTCCTCTTCCTCTTCTACGCTTTTCCTTAAGATTTACTCTTGACTAAGATAGTTTTCTTCACTCACTTTCTATTCTTAAAGAATATTTTTCAAGCTTTTATTATTGTTTTACAATTGAATACTTTTGGGACTATTTTAATTCATTTATTACTTTATTTAACTTCCTAATAATGGAAATGATTTTTCTTGGATTTTTTTTAAAGTTTCTAAATCCTTTTTGGCAATTTAAGTATTCTTAACAAATTTTTCTGTCTCCTTTGTATTTTTCTTTGGCTTTATCTATTTTGAAGACGTTTTACTAGTTATTAAATTAGGCTAGAAAGTATAAGTAGGATCAAGTTTACTATTTTCTTCTTCTTTTAGCTATTTTTTTTCTTTAATTTACTTTGATTTTTCATAAAGTTCGTCTGTTTTGTGTTTTGCATTGTTAGATACAAATTTAGGTCTATCTGCGTTTGGTTAGAATGTGCATTCTTATAATCTTATAGCTTAATGCTCTTATTTTTTTTCTTCTAATCTGGATTCATTTTTTGTTTTTGCCTCATAAAGTTTATCAATATGAGCTTTGATTTGCTGTTCTGTTCTAGCTGTGTTACTTTAGCCTTAAGATTTTTAATTTCCTGTAATTAGTTGCGGCTAAAACGAGTAAGAGTATTAAGCAATAGTTTACTACTTATAAGAAGGATTTAAGTTTGAATGCTTAGTCATTTCGTTTCTACTTTCCCTAAACATTTAAAAATCTTTTTATATCTTCTTATGTTTTGTTATCTCATATGTATCATTATCGAAAAATCCATATTCTGTAGCGATGAAATATGGCAACTAAATCTTAGGATTATTAGTTTCACTATATCCCATTATTCCACATAAGAAAGTTACAAGGTTTTACTCTTAAATTCCTTATTCGTTTTAGCCAAGTTCTACTCATACTTTTTAAATATTTTGCTTTTCAACTTATTATTTATCCAATTACGTCTCATTTACTATAAAAAATAGTCTTTATAGTATTCTTTCAAGTCCTTCAAAATTTAGTTTTCCTTCAATTGCTATTTTTTAGAAATTTTCTTTTATTTCATTCTCAACTTTTTCTTTCAATGTCAATCTACTTTTTTTACTTAGTTTGAATTATTTTTATTGTTGCCATTATTATTTCTTTTCTTGCTTTCGAGTGATTCTATTTTATGCATCTTCATACAAAATATCTTAAATTTTACGATCTCTAGTACCTTCTTTTTATTTAGCTATTAATACTGGAGTGAAAGACATTTCAGTTACAGAAGGCTCCCTTTTCATTTTTTCAAGACCCCTTTCATATAATTTTTCGTGGACAGGCTAAGAATCGCTTCCTATTTCTTCAAGTATTTTTTTGCTTCCTTAGCACAAATATTAAGCCGCCTTTGAAGCTTCTACAGATAGTATCTACTCCTCTTTTTCCTGCTATTCTTCTTTAAGCATTTAGATTTTTTCTTATTTCTATTTTTGGTGCTTATCTTGTAATTGCAAAAACATTTCGAAAGATCTAGTTTCTTTGTCTTTTTATTTAGTCTTTGGAATGAATGTACATTCTTCATACTTTTTTCTATTAAGTTCTTCTTCCTTTTTTTTCGTCTTTTCCTCTACTTACTTTTTGTATGAATAAAGTCTATCAACCATTTTCAAAACAGAAGAATGACTTTTTTCGCTCTAGCTTGTTAAGAGTATTTCTTTAACATCAATCGAAGATTCTTTTTTATCCTTTTGAAAATGAGTCTTGGGAGAGATTAAATGTTTGATCATTGAAACTTTACTTTTGTTTTATTTAATATAATTCGTTTTACCTTATTTTTGCCCCTCCCCAGTAAATTTAGTTAATCCGATTGATTTATGTGAACCATCGAATCTATTTCCTGAAACTGAGATTCTCTTTTATAAATTTTTGTCCATTAACCTGTCATAATCATAAGTGTCTTTTGATTTAGTTTCTCCTGATAATAAAATTGGCATAACACGTTACTTCACAAATTGTTAAGTAAGTTACTTTTAAGCAGAAGATTGCTATGAGGTTTTCGCTTTCTCAAAAGGATTAATTATTGACTATTTTTATTATGGCGTATTTTCTTGAAGACCAGAGAATGCATTTATTGTCTTTTTTTCTTATGGATTGTCTTAAGATCCAATTGAAAACTGGCAAACTGTGGCTCTATTTCCCGATTCTTGCTGATTTGATTCCTTAGTTTCTATTTACTAGCTTCCATTTGTATATTCTTCATTTCCCTCATTCTAAGACAAATTTCCTCCTATTTTAACTTCAGACAATTCTTCAGACAAACTTGTTTCTTTTTGGTTATTTTCTTTATCTATACTAGAGTTTTAGTTGGATTCAGAAGAACTCATATTTTATATGGTAATTATATTTAAATGAAAGATTATTTGATAGCTTACATATAAGAATAATTATTTCTATGCGATCTATTTATTGACAACATCTATTTAATTCTAATCTAATTCCTTTTCTTTATCCATAAAGCTATTAATCATTCATTTATTTTTATTATGCTTCTCTAAGTTTATATATGAAAGAGGATTACTTTCTAACCATATCCTCAACTTTTAGTTTCTTGGTTATTATAAGTCATTTATTTTACTACCTTAATATTACTAAACTAGCATCTTTAGATTTATTTTCTTATCTTAGTTAATAATTTATTATATGCTATGCTTTTTAAACTATTTATGATAGTTTCTTTATAATTAGATATTTAAAATATGAAGAACTAAGTTCTTCAATCAATAAGCTAAATTTATATCTTCAAAACATTTATTTTAATAAAGTCTAATTAGTTAGACAATATCCACTAATATAATATCTAAGACTAAGTTACAATTACCTAAAGCATACAGTTTAATCCTTTATCAATTTGGACTAAACAGTCAAACATAAATGTATCTTATATTGACTCTAGTTAGCGTTATAGATACAACTTGATTCATCATTTTGCAAAGTTATGATTTATTACTTACAATTGGTTAATCCTACTAATAGCTAAATTATTCCTTATTATCGCTATTACTCTTTAGTTAGCTTTCATATTAAATTCATTTTTAAGCATTTTACAATTGTTTATAGAGTTTATATAGTACATAAGCATAGAAGCTTAATCTTTAAAGCAGATTTATAATGATAAGCATTTGATTATATTATAGTAGCACTATCATATAAGAATTAAAGCTAGATAATTACCTCATAAGTTGCTAGTACTTTCTGCTCTAAATAATACTTATTATAAGTACCAAATTCCTAATCAACTAATTAAGCTCTATATCTTTAATATCCTTATTTTAACTAGTTCCTTTAATTTAGCTTCTAATCAAAGTATTCTTTAGTTATACTTGCATTTAATAGTCTAAGGTATCGTATTTCTAGGCTTTTTATTTAAGAGGTTTCACTAATTAAGCCAAACATAAGATACTTATACTTTAAACTATTAATAGTTTAGTTTGATTTAATAGAAGTAAAGCTTTGATTTGATAAGCTAATTGATCATTTCTAAACACTTCAAAAGCTACTACATACTTATAAAGCTTATCATGATTAATGAATGTAGCTAGTATGATGGGATAGCTTGGGATAGTATAAATAAGAGTTGAATTATAAGAAGGAAAGTAGCTAATTAAAGAGATTAATTTCATAGTAAAAGGTTTATTAATATTGCTGTTTAAAATGTCTACTTCATTTAAAAAGAGTAAGACACCTGGTACAGCGAGATTCTAAAGTCCTACAATAGCAACGCTTGAAAAGTTTAAGGATAAAGATCCTACAGGTATTAAAACGAAAGTAGCTACTTTAGATGTTGTACTTCATTAACTTCATAAAGAACTTGAGATTGATTAGTATAAAACTGAGCATCTTTAGAAAAAACAAACTTCATAATATGAAAAACTAAGTTCATAAGTATTCGCGTTAAGATAAGTATTCGATAGACTTGCTGACTCAGTTATGGAAGAAACTGAAAAAATTAGAAAAGATGTAGTTGAAGAACTTAGATAAACCACAAATAGTACATTCTCAGCACTCGAAAAGATATAAGGAATAATATAAAGGAACGAAGAAGATTAGATATAGAGTACTTTGAAAGTTCAAGGAGTAATGAAGGAACTAAAATCTCATACAGAGACTTTGTATGAGAAGTTTAATGGGCTTTAGAAAGAGGTAATTAACACATAAGAAGAATAAAAATCTTTATTTGAAGAGCAGGATATAAAGTATGATGAAATTAAATAAAGAATAAATTACTAAAACGAGAAGTAAACAGAATTGTAAAGTGAAAGTCAAATTGCTAACAAAGAAATTACAAATCTAGGATAAAAGATAAAAGAAATCTGAGATACTGTAGCTGAATCTTAGATGAAGATTGATTAATTTGAAGAAGAAAACAAATTCAAGCAAAATGATCTATTGTAAAGAGTCAATGAGATTGAAGAGTGGCACATTTCTTTGAATAACTAGCAAAGATTAATATAAGAGCAGATTTTAGAATTAAAATCTGATATAGAAGGTAGAAAAAACAACCTTAAAATAGATTTCAGAAATAATTTTTAGAAGCTCGAAGAATACACCCAAGAGACTAAAAATGAAATATTTAGAAAAAGTTCGAAAGGTAAGGACGAAACACTATAAATTTTATCCAAAGAAATAAGATCTTTACTTGAAAGAATATGCGAAGCAGAAGAACTTTAGGATAAATCTCGAAAAGACATGTTGACAAATATAACCAGTTTTGAAAATACTATAAGTGGTAAAATAGATCAATTATAGAAACAATACTACCACCTTTGTAGAGAATGCAAAATACCTCCTTATTATTCTTTTTGATTTATTAATTAATTCTATTTTCTCTTTTTCATTCTCTACTTTTAAGACAACTCTATATGTAGCTGAGAGTAACTACTTCAATAACTTTATTCTTTATTTACTATACTTTAATCCATATCCTAGCTTAAATTTTGAACCTTTGATTATAAATTTCTATAAAGAAATATTTGAATGTTTCTTAATCTATTTAAGAGCAAATTATTTCTAAAGATACATTCTATTAAAATTTATGTAAAAAAGGCTCTTTCTTTAAGTATAAATCTATCCTAAATATAACTAACTTATTTACTTCTATTAGTTATAGATCTACTTGTATTATTCCCTTTAGTTATCTATGAAATTCTTAGATAATCTATTAAGTTTAGGGATTCAAAAGATAAAGAATATATAATAAGCACAGATTTTGATATTTTCTAAGTATAGTATAAATAATAACCTTTCATATAGATTTTTGATGTATAGTAGTTCTAAACATATAGGTTCTACTTGGCTTTGGCAACTATTAGCATAGCACTTAATAGAATTGCTGAATAACCTTATTTTAAAAAATAAAGATTATTACTATTAAAAGGAATTAACTACCAACAAAGATGCATCTAATGATATTACTAATTTTAAGTATATAGTTAAAAGCTAAGATATTTAAATAGATATTACTAATGATGTTCCTTTATAATTATACTAATATCATTATAAGGGTTATAAGTTATTAAAATCAAGATGCTTATACTAAGTTTTCAAAGAAGAGTCCATTATGATGGATGGGAACTTACGGAAATAATATCTCAGAAATATTTAATAATAATATGCATTTATAATCACAGAATGTAAGAATTTATCTATAAATATCAGCTAGATTATATAGACTATTTATTTCAATTATAGACTTATAACTTAACTATGCTATTTTTCTAAGCTTGTCTAGATATACTTTCTACATTTCTAAATTAATGAAGTTTTAAACTAGCTTTTATATAAACTCCAGACTATTGAAGTATAGCCAATCTATGTATGATATTTACATTGTGAGATTAGTGCTTAATAATAAGCATAAGGTTATAATAGCTATAATAAGTAAATTTAAGGTATAGAAAGAGAGGAAATTTAACTATGAACAGCAACCCAAAAAACTAGTTTTTGTAAATAGCTTAACTTACTTTAATTATCACTACTAAGCTTACTAGCAAAGGAAATAAAATAAGCTTATTAAATATTTAATCTACTTTGCCTATTAAAATTCTAATACTACCAAAAATAATTAAATTAGCTTAAAGAGTTAATAGATGCTAGCAATACAAACAATTTAAACTTTATGAATAGCAATTTAAAAGGTAAATCTAATGAAAAAAGCATATGAAGAAGGCTATTAAAATTGAAAGTGTGGGATAATATAGTAGAAAAAGAGATGAATAGTAAAGATTAAATAAGCTATTTTTAAATTTTATTGATATTAGATATGAAACTATATCTAATAAAATCCATTTATTTGAGAAATGTATATTTAAATTAAAAAAATTATAATGCAGACAGATTAAAGTCGATTAATAGATTACATTAGGAAGAGATTAAATTGATATTAAAGGAATAGTTAGAATTAAATATTTAAGCGTAATAAACAAATTAACAAGAGAGAAGAACTGATAAACATTATAAATGCAACGAATCCAATAGAAAAAGCATACTTATATATTAATAGTTTAGCTTTATATTACATAAATTATAAGACTTGTTTAAAACTTAGTGTTATAAGTCTGATCATACCTATAAGAGTATTTAAAAGAAGAGAGATAGCAATAATTAAAAGAAGCCATAAAGATTTATTTAGATTTATAATAATTGAAGATTAATGGATAGTATATTTCTATAGTATTAACTTAGACACTAAGTACATTATATTAAATAATTGCTAGTAAAGCTTTATTTTATTTATTCATTTGTTAACTCGCTATTAGTTCCAGTTAGGATATTAAGATGTATTAAACAGCAGGAGATTGGATTCTAAATATTAGATATCATAATAAATATTTTAGGTCAGCTAGCAAAACATTTTTTACGCTACTTCTGAAGAAAATAAGAGTATAAAGATTGCTACTTTAATAGAAAACAATTAGATACCTTCATAAGCATAATAAGCAAGTAAATTTAGCTTTAAGAAGTAAAGTGCTATTTAAATTATCAAGAACTATTAGCTTCTTATCTTTTAGACTATGTTTATAATATTCTAAAGCTAAGAAAGACATGCTTTGTTAAAAGATCTAAAAATAATTATAGTTATACTTAGTCACAGAAGTAACATAAATAAAATCTATGTAGGATGGTAAAGAATAAAGCATAGAACTGTTGGGAGCATATGTTAAGATATTAATAAACTATTATCGATCCATAATTTATCTTAGGATTTTAAATAAAATATCCATACTTTGCCTATAATATACTTTCTCAGTCACTCCTTTAAACATAAAAATATAATTCCATTAAATGAAAATAGCTAATATTAAGAATGCAAGTTAAAATTAGAAGAAGCTCTAATGTCAATATACATTGAGTATAAAGGACCCTATCTAACTAAATATTAAGCTATTATTTCAAAAGAAAATTTCTATTTTTTCTTACATTCTAAACCTCTGCCAGTCAAAGAAAATCCTGATAGAAAATAGCAAATTACTATACAGAGAGATAATAGCCAAAAATATGTATGCATAACTGTATATTAAAGGTTATTCATTAATCATATGAAAAGGAAATAATTCTAATAAATATAACTGCGTCAAAGATATAACGTAATATTGGTGAGAATAAAAATATCCAGTTAGAACATATGTAGATATGGTATATTAATGAATAACTATATTTAAAGTCAATTTAAAGTTCCTAAAAGATAACTTTTAGAGTAATAATAACATCTTAAAAATTAGTTAGGTCAATTACAATAGGCTATTTATGCTTAAAGCCTATTTAAGTTTAAATATACTTCTGTTATTTAATTAAAGCTTAAATTATACCATTTACAGTATGGTATAACAATAAGAATAAATGAGTTTAAAAAGAATATTGCTAAGTATGGTATAAAATTGGTTTAGTAATGTAAGGAATAAAGCAGTAGTAATTGATATTATATAAGCATATAGAGTATTAAAGAGTAAGGAATTCTTAGGAGGAAGATATAAGGAGTTATTTTAAATATAAATATAACTAATAAAGAGAATTACTAAGTTTATGTTTGTTACATTTTTTGTAATAAAATAATGAAGCAGTAGTCTAACAGGTTGCTAATTTTTGCATAACTAGAAACTTCTCAGCCTAATAGTGAAGAATCATCATCACAGTCTCAAGAAGCTCAGGAAATCGTTGAAGAGCCTACAAGAATTATTGAGATAAGAAATACTCAAATTAATTAATAGCATAAATAGATTTAGACTTAATTCCAAAGATTTGGAGATATTCAAAAACTTGAAACTAGATCTCTTTCACATAGTACAATAGTCATTTGCTATTATGATATCCGTTCGTCAATTAAAGCGTTCAAGAGTGTGAACTCTCCTAATGGGAAAAAAATTTTTGGAAAGAAAGCAGAGGCAATATATTTGCCAAGTCCTATAGATCCTAGTCATTCGGATATTGTTGTAAGTTTTTAATACAGACATTAACAAAAGTAATGTGGGTAAAACTTAGCGAAAAACTGCTGCAAATAGGCGACATAGACTCTTTTAAAAAGATTGAATAAGAGTCTAAAGTAATAATCCGATACTTTGATGTGAGAGTTTAGAAGAAAGCAATGCAAATCATCAGCAATTATAAAAAATAAGAGTCACTCAAATTAGAAAAGTTGAGTATTTCTTATATCAATCCATAAAATAGGCCTTTATCTCCAATTCCATTTGTAGAGCAAAAATTCCAGCCGGAATCATCAGAAGGCTCTCAATGATCTACACGACTGAACTCTGTTAACGTAGACTCAGGTACTCCAGGTGCTTTTTCTAGTTTTAGCTCTTCTTTCTACTCCACGTCTCAATCCTTCCTAAATCTAAGTATTAATCAGTAGACACCTAAAAAGGATAACAGAAAAAAGCAAGAGCCAGTAAAAGAAGAAGAGAAGTAGAAGTATAAAATTCATTTGCACTTAGTAACAAGAAGACAAGATCTAAGAACTAGTGTAATGATCAAAAATATACCCAATAAATACACCCAACATAACTTATTGCAAGAGATTCACGAAAGAATGAAAAAATATCATTTACAAAATTTCTGGAACTTTTTTTATCTTCCTATTGATTTTGAGGTAAGCTTTTATTCAGAACAACGCAAATAATGGTTACGCTTTTATTAATTTTGTAGATGCTTGCTTTATCCCTCCCTTTTACGAAGAATTTAGCGGGAAGAAATGGAATAAGTTTAGATCTACAAAGGAGTGTGATTTAACTTATGCTAGCATTTAGGGATTACCTAATATAGCAAAACATTTTTAGAATTCCAGTGTTATGAAAAAGGATAAAAGTCTTAGGCCCATCGTTTTGAATGTGCACAAAGGCTTAAATTTTGATATGTAATGATATAAAGTTTTTAATATTTTGCTTTTACAATTAAATGCCTTTCATGTTCTTATCTATTCAACTCCAATTCATTCTATTAGGTTTAACCTTTTCTTTGATCACATTATTTAAAACTCTGCTTATCTACATTTAGCAAGGTTTTAGCTTTTTATCTCATAACATTTATGAAGGGCTTTTACTTGATTCTAGGAATAGCTAGAGGCTTCAACAGCTTATATCAGAAATGATTATATATCTTTTTTTTGTTATTTTGGTATAATTATTCTAAGAATTAAATTTGACTGCTCAGTATAAAAAATCAATAAATACTGAAGTTTACAATCTATTATTTAAATAAAAATAACACCTGCTTTATCTAACTATCCTGAGAAGAAAAAATAAGAGCTGCGGATTAATTCTCAAGATAAGTAGAAAATAATTAAGCTTAAACACGCTATTTTTAAATGCTTATATCCTAGCAAATAAATAAACTTTTAGACATAAATCTTCTTTATCTACTAGTATATTACACCTTTTAACAAGGAGTCTATATTAATAGCGAAAGACATACTCTAAGCTAGTTCTTCTGCTAATGAATTTTTAATTAAATGTAAATTTTCAGAACCTAAAAGCATGCTTATTAGTTAACTTACATTGTTAAAGACTTCTATGTAAAGATTTTGGACTTAAGTTTATTAGGGTAAATTAATAACTTTAAGATAGAGTAAAACTGGAGTATGCTTATGATAATTTTGCTAGAAGTTAGTTGATTAAATATCTTAAAACATTCCTAATCCTTTAAACCTTACTACTCTTAAAAATGTTATTATTACTTCCTAATCTGTAATTTATTTTTAACCCTCTAATCCTTATTTAGATTAATTGTCAACCTTTTTAATAAAGCTTTTCTCTTTTGCTAATCTATTAATATTACACTTTATTAGCTTAATCAAAGTAGCATTTTAGGCATCACAGCTATCTATTAAAAATTTCTACTTTTCAGGTTTCTAAATTACTTAGGATCACTGAAAATGCTACTTAGACAGTAATTCCCTAGTAATGTTCTTATTGTCTTTACATATTCTTGATACCCCAGCTATAGATTCTGATAATTGTGCTAATGTATCAAAATTAAGGCAGCTGGTAGAACTCGTTCGTAATTTAAATAAAAAGATAGGTTTCTAAAGATACTGAGATAAGGAGTATATAGATTATCTGGTTAATATTGAATAACCATATTGTAATTATGTCTACATTAGCTTATCTAATCACTTTTACCCATACTTTATATACAAATCTCCTTCATCTTCTTCCTATTTAAAATCATACCTCTCGTAATTCTTATCGATCCAGAAAATAAGATAATAGAAGTTAAAGAGTAAAGCTTAGCATAAAAAGGTAGCATGTTGATATTAACAGAGCAAGGTTTAAATTTCAGTACTTATTTAGAAATTAATAAGAATAAAAATGAAGCAGGTTTAAAATTTAAAAGGCTAAGGTATAAGATCAGAATAATTAAGATACTAATAGATAAACTAAGTGTCATAAATAGTGATGGACAAAACTTCTAGTAGTTTTATTTACAAAATTCCTAAAAGGAAAATTAACGATCCTTTCATGTAGATAATTGAAGGATCTAAAAATCCTAAAATTAAACCAACGCATGTAGGAAGAAGGTTTCTTTTAACGAATGAAAAGAGAAAAAATTCGTAAATAGGTGATAGTAATAGGCAATTATAGGATAATAGACTATTATAGTAATATATTGAAGTGAACAACAATAAACTGTATAAATTTACTTAAGAGAATGTGCATAAAAATGATGTTCATATAATGGTTAACAGTCCTAAAGATTAGGCTATTTATTAAAGTAAGATGCCATCTGGTCTTGTAAGTCCTAGATAAAGATACTTGGTATAAGCAGGAAACTAGTTCATCAATGAGTTATCTCCTAAATAGAGAATCCTCGTTTATAACAATCTCATTTATTAAACTAACAATATCAAGTTTTTAAACAAACAAAATCCTACTTAAGAGAAGGAATATCCTGATATTATTTAGAAGCCTAAAACCTTTGTTGGGACTTTTAGAGCTAATAAATACAAAAGAGTGCAAAGTGCTAATAGGAATACTCAATAAAGCAGGAAGGGCATATAAAGCAATTCCAAGAATGTAATTAAGAATGTCTCAAACAGCTATCACTAGGGGCAATCTATTAAAAAAATAAGAAGTCTTACTCCTTAACCTGCTGTAGGATTTAATTTTCCTTTAGAAAATGGAAATACAGAAATTAACAAACTGAGAGATAGCATTACAAAATAATAATTATTTAAGCCTTTTCAAGAAAGTTCTGACTATTTACAAACTAGTAGATAAAACGAACATAGTGCTTTAGAAAGATTCTCTTAATAAAAGGAAAATAAATTTAGAACTTATGAAGAGAAGCCTTTTGAAAATAGAACTAATTAATACTGCCCAGAAAGATAATGCAAAACTCCTTAGCTAGGAACAAAAATGAATTAAATTCCTTAACTAAAACAAAAAAAATCAAAATTAGATAATATCGAGTAAAGCATTTACTTCTTATAGCAGAACACTGATAATGATACCTAGCTAGAAGAATCAATCCGATACTAAACAGTTGATAGTAATAATGCTTTTGATCTTTCCTTCAGCTAAGATATAGAACAAATTTCAATAGCTCCATCAATCAAAAAAAAGTAAGAATAAGAAGTTTCCAATAATAATTAAGAGTTTTATGTTATAATTATACTTCATTATTATATAGTCAATAATTAGTTATATTATCTATCCTTATTAATTAGCAATAATTCAATATAGCCTTTTTAATCTAAGCAGCAAAAGTAAGAAATTATTGTTAATCGTTAATATATCATGCTAATTGAGTTTCTCAGATAAGTGACTGCTGTAATTAGTATCTATTTGCTGTGTGATGAGATTTATTAATATAATAAGGAATCATAATTTGACCTCTGCTACTCAACTATATTTACTTGATTATTGTTTCCAATTATAATTTGGAAAATCATATAGCTTTAAGTTGTTTACTTATATTGTATTTACTTATTATTTACTGAAACTATTAACTTAAAAAACGTCGGGTAGTTAAACGCTAAAATTTAAAAAGTGGAAAGTAAGAAAATGAGGAGGATGACTAAGGTCTCTAAGTATTCCTTTAGATACTAGATGGTATAAAAATATCACCTATAGCTTCTTATATTTCATACAACTCTAGCTCATTTAAAGCCTTAAAGATTAAGTACCTAGTTAGCCTTCTAAATTTATTCAACTTCTAAAGCTATTTCACCTAAAGTTAGCTAATACTATGCTCTATTTAGTTAGAACTTGCTAGTTAAAGGTACTCAAGAATTTACTAAAGGTTGCATTATTATCTAACTAGCTACCTATTCTATTCCTTTCTTAATCAACTCCTAACTACCTTTATTAATAGCAGGTAAGCTAATAAATATTAAGGCTAATAATAACATATCAGTATCTAATAAATTTAAGATACTAAATGTATAGGAAAATGAGTTCCAGTAGTATGAAGAAAGCATAAGCAAAGTGATAGAATTATAACTAGTTTAGTTATGCTACAGATTATAGATACTATTTAAGTATGCTATACTTAATTACCTTTTTACCTAATAAGCAATATGTAATCCAAATTTAAGTTGTCTGTTCTTATTTTTAATAAATAGTATAACTGAGTATTAAATGGTCTAAAGCATACATTATACTAACTGTATTGAGACTTTTAGGAAGAAGAGATAGAAAAAATAATAATTCTGTCTATAAAGAAATTTATCAAAAGATTAGAAGCAACTAAGTTCAATTTCTAAACTAGATGAGCTTTGAAAATAATAGAATGCTTATAACAAGAACAAGAGCATTTAGTCATAAACTTAAAAAGGTCACATATGATGGTTTGGAATTAGGTTAGAGATAAATTAGATCTAATAAAAGAACAAAGATAGTAAAGATATTTAAGGCTCATATTTCTGAATAATAAAATAAGGTAAGACACTAAAAAGGACTAAATAAATTAATTGATTTTTAATTTCTTTCAAATCTCTTCTATAAAGTAAAATATGAAGGCAGGCTAAAGCAACTTTTTACTTTTATCGAACAAAGAAGAATTTACTTAATCAAGCTATCTGTAAAGTAATGATTTAATTGACAAGCTTACTTTGATGAATTCGATTTCTTACTAATAGAATGGAAGTTTAGCTTCATAAGGCAGAAGATAATAGAACTTTTCTGCATGTAATAGTAGAAATGCATCGCCTTCTTATAACATATTTAATTAACAGCCAAATAATAAAGAAAAAGTCTACAACACTCATCATCATGAAAATGCCAACAAGGGTATGAAAACCTAACCTAAATAAAACGTGGATTCTTCAAAGCATTTCATGAACTACTCTCAAACTAAAAACTAAAAGTATCAAAATCCTATTTCTTTATAAAACTAAAAGCAAAACTAATTAAACTCTAGAAATGTAAAGTATGAGCAGTTATTCTAAAAGCTTAAATCAAATGAGAGGCAAACTTAGTAATAAATAAAAGAATGGAATTTGTAGCATTAATTGTAGATTTCAAATCCTATAAGTTTTAGTGTTAATTAGACGCCTCAAAATATTAATTCCCTTTTTACGAAAAATAAATAAGATTTTGGAATAAAACAGAATGAAACTAATTAGCCAAATAGTGTGAATCATGCTACCAATCATACAGATTTTAGGAAATAGTTAGAAAAGAATTTATAGAAGATTTAGGAACTAGAGCAGGATAGCTTTAACTCTAGTTTTACTAAGTCTTAGTTATTCTAGACACATGAATCAATTAACAAAACAAATCTTGATATCAATAGTCAAAATCATCCAAGTGGATATAAGCAAAAAAAGGAATAGGTGCAGAAATTAATAGATACCTACGCGGATAGTAATATTAAAGCAATAAACATAGCTATAAGCAATTTTTAATAGAAGAAAAGTAATGGGATTTAGCAATCTGAGTTTGATGCCAAAAGACTTAAAATAAGTATTAAGGATTAAGAAAACTTGAATAACTAATCAGAATTTAGACCAGTAATTAAATAGACCAGAACATACGATATTGATGCTTTCCAAAACTCCAGCAACAACTAAAGTGAGTTTAGCTAATTAACATTCAACTCAAACTCAGGCAAAAATAATAATTTTTTCTAATCAAAACAGAACGAAGTTTAAACTGGATTGCTGAAGCCAAAAACTCAAGGAAATACGAGCAACGACACAGAATGCTTATCTTTTTCTCAGTATCAAAAAGAAAATTAGACTAATAGCTACTAATTTAGCAATCAGATATCAGAATCTTATAATAACTTTAATAATGAGAGATCTAAAGCTGCTTATAATATCTAAGGATAAACAGAAATCTATACTAAAAAGACACTTGGAGACTCGAATTAAGGATAGAAAGTCTTTCTAAATACTCATTAAGAGGCAAAAGTTTAGAATTTTCCCAATAATACGAATCTTGGAAGCTCTCTTTAATAAAGATTCAGTATGCCTACAAGTCCTATTAACGGAAGTACTGTTCCATAAAATTCTAAAATTACCTCTAATCAAATAAATTAAAAAATGGAATAACAGTATCTCAAAGAAAATTAGACAATAGACTAAAATTTTAGCACAGAGAAACCAAAAGCTGGAAGTTATAAATACGGAAGATCTTCAAGTCAGGAAATATTTATGGAAGAGGAGTATGAGCAAACAGAGCTATTTAAAAAGCTTAATAAAGCTACTTAAGATCTAAAGAAAAAGTTAGAACTTTATACATAATAAAATTAAAAAATGAAAAAGTTTCAGCAATAGCAATAAAAAGTTTTGAGCAATAACCAAAAACAACAAATTTAAAACTTCAAGAACTATGGACAAAGCTCTTAAATTATTTAAACTTACTAGAACTCATAGAAAACTAGTAATAATATCTTGTAATAGAAATAGTTGTATCAAATACCAAATGAAAGGGTAAAATAGTATGATGCTATGAACTACTAGCAAAAAAATTATAAGAAAGAAGAAATTTCTTCTATTCATAAAAATAATCAAAATAGTGCTAACAAAAATACAATCAAAGAACCACTCTTGAACGAATTTCATATTGAAGAGCTAAATAATTTCAATATGGTTCTTACTTCAGAAAATAGTCACGTATCGAGTTAAAGTTTAATTCAAGTTCAAGATAGTATAAGAAATGGCTAGAATGAAGACATAGATCTAGATTTTACACCAAGATTCTTCTTTAAAAAGTAAGGATTTTATAATAGTTAAAGTGGAAACAAACCAAAAATACCTCTGCTTAATCTACATAGTTTGAAGGCAAATAGAAGGAAATGACTTTAATTATGTGCTTTATATAATTATTATTTTTCCTACTTTTTAATTAGAAAAATTTCCCCTTCAATTACATTAAAACTAATCTTATGCATGATAGTGAGATAGTATAAAGTTTCCTTCAATTGAGTTAACTTTATCAAAATAAAAGGAGTCTAAACATTAGGAAACAGTAAGTAATACTAAAAATATTCTTTATCATTACATAATAAAAAGCAAAGCATTATCTCTAAACATTTCAACTAATTCATTTCCCACTCCCTATGAAAACCGCAAAAATTCTATTTTAGAAGTTAGAAAGAAGCTATAAATAAACTGATAAACAAGCTTACAAATATAAAAAAGTTAATAAAAAAAGAAAAGTTTGAAGCATAGCTACATATATCTAAAGAATGGATTTGATGCAATTAGTGTTAATATTAATGTATAATTTATGCTTTTATATAATTGCCAACTTTATTATATCTTTCTTGAAGATATCCTTTTTATAAATAATTTCATACATATTACGTACTAAAAAAATATTTTAGCCTTTCAAATAATAAATTTTATAATTTGGCATAGATTAGCTATTGTAATTTATAGTCTATCGTTGAATATTTATTTTGTTGATGTTAACAGCTAATTTTTAAGGAATCTCTAAAAATAATTTTAAAGAGCTTTTATTTGAAAATGTGTCAGGCGGGAATAGTCCCTTGGAGATGATACATAAGCTTAATTTAAAATTATGTTTGAAGAGAGAAAAAATGACTCAAGGAATAAGTAAGTTAACAATCGATCAGGATATAGCCTTTATAGTCAAATATGTAACTATGAGTAGCAAAAAAATCACTGTGAGTCTACTAATTTTTTTCTAAATGTAGATATTGAACGACAATTAAAAAAAGAATATCTACAGCAACGTTAATTAGAATTTTTTAAGAGCTTCAAAGTTTAAAAACTCCCTTAAATTTGAAAGGGTCAAAAGAAGATCTAGAATAATTTGAAAAACTATGGAAATAATTAATTCCAAGCCTTATCCAGGTTTAATATTATGAAGATTTAAGTAAGAGCAAATAATGATACTCTCCATAGATAAATTTTGATTCTTTTTTATTAGAATCACTTTCTTACCTCTATATATCTAAGGAGCATCTTTTTAATCCTATTCTTATATTAAATATTTTAATCTGTTTAAAAACGATATCCACTTCTTTATATCAATGTAAATAATATAATCAGTTTAATTTAATTTCAATTTCTAGATAAAACAGAAATAGAAATATAAATTGAACAAAAAGAAAGTCAAAGTTCAAAGGAAAGGAAAAGAAGGATCAAATATAACCTTCTGTCTACTACTTTATTTTTAATGGGATTTTCTTTTTTACATTAGAATTGCTATTTTTATTCTATTTGGCTGTTGTTTTGTCTCCTTTTTTAGCATTTTTCTCTTTAGAAGCTGAATAAAAACTTACGTGCAATTTATAAAAAATTCTAAGGCATGTTATATTATGCTTGCAACTTCAGAAGTTCCTTTGCAGGAGGATTTTACTTTGGAAGATGCTTGGCGACTATTAATTCTTTGCTATCCGATTCATTAATTTATGGTATTGAAGTTTCTTCCATAATTTAATCGTTTTATAGTTTAAATCTTGATGGTTTCTTTTTGGATGAAGAGGTTTTTCTTCCAAGGAAAGCTTCTTAGTCTACTTGATTTTCTTTTTAGACTATCTTGTGAATCTTAATTTAGTTTTCTTTCTTTTGATTTACTGAATTTAACTTATCTTCTTCAAGAAGATTTTAGTTTTAAGAGTTTACTATTTAACTTTATTTGCTTTCTTCCTTTTTTTTAAGTTAATTTGCTTTATCCTTATTTACTTTTTTTTCCTCTTCTTTATTAGTAGGACCTGCTTACTTTTGGTTAGTTTTGCTTTAACTGCTTTTAAACTCATTTGCTTTTTCAAGACTTAACTTCTGCTAAACACTTTTAACTTATTTGCAAAGACTTAAAATTCCCTTTATAAAGTCTCCAAGTTTTTCGCTCTTTTCTAGAGCGAACGTATCATAAAGCTATTGAGTAATCTGGAGTGTCTCTTGCATTCTATTATTGATAGCGTTGATCATACTCTGAGCCTTAGTTTAGAATTAATTCATATCTTTAATAAATTTTTGCATTCCTTCTTGGTTAGGATTTATTTTTTCCAAATTCTGCTTTAGTTTTTCTAATCCAGCTGAAAATTCCTTTACTTTTACCTCTATATCTTTCATGTCAATCTATGAAGCTTGCTAGCAGATTAATAAATCCTCTGCAAATTGAAATACAGAGTTATCATAATTTTCAATTAAGTACTTTAGTAGAGATGTTTTTTAACTATTAAAGGCTTTAAAGCTTTCTAGTTAAGAAATTACTCCTATCTTGAATCCTTAAGCATTACCCTTTGGTGTTCCTTAATTAAGGAAGTTTCCTATAGATAGAACTAGTCTGAAAAAGGTATATAAGCTTGTGCATTTTAAAATCAGTTTGCATGATTCAAGAACTTCGGTCATTTAATTCTGGATATCAGGTATTTCAAGCTAGAATGTGATTTTGAACTAAAGTGACTCTATCTTTTATTAAAACGATGGTACTTTGCATCATAGAGTTTATAGAAATAGCTCAGAATATTAGAGCTATCCAGTGTGCTATTTCAGAATTTCAAGATCTTCAGGTGCAGGTGTAAGACCTAAGAGCTTTTAAAGGACTTCTAGAGTAAGCTTGCTTTCATCTAAATCTTCTATGTATTTTTTTGTTTGATCAATGTTATATGGATATGCAGAAAGCATAATCCCTATGTTAGTCACTTTCTGACTGTCTAGAACTGTTTCTATTTTTTTCTTTACTGCTTATCCTTCAGATTGTATCACTTTCTTTTCTTTAACTTCTTCACAAAATAACTATTAAAGTTCTTCGAACTTTATTTATACAGATTCTCCAATAGGTTTAGTTCAAAATGCGCCTCCCATTTTATATTTTGGTAATACTTCTCAATGAAGTTTTCTACTAGTAAATCCTTATTGTATTGAAGGAATTTAAGTTGGCTAAATTGCATTTCTTCTTTATCCTTATTGTATTGGAGCAACTTAACCACTTGGAGGTGGACCTTAACCAGGCGGAAGTGGTGGTCCTTGTCCAGGAAGTCTTGGAGGTCCTTGTCCAGGAGGTAATGGTGGTCCTTATCCAGGAGGTAATGGTCCTTATCCAGGTCCTTATCCAGGAGGTAATGGTGGTCCTTATCCAGGAGGTAATGGTGGTCCTTATCCAGGAGGTAGATCCAGGAGGGAGGAGGGCCTTATCCTGGTGGCTTAGGAGGTCCTTATCCAGGAGGTAATGGTGGTCCTTATCCAGGAGGTAGAGGAGGGCCTTATCCTGGTGGTTTAGGAGGTCCTTATCTTGGAGGTAATGGTGGTCCTTATCCAGGAGGTAGAGGAGGGCCTTATCCTGGTGGTTTAGGAGGTCCTTAACTTGGTGGTTGAGGTGGACCTTATCCTGGAGGTTGAGGTGGACCTTATCCTGGAGGTTGAGGTAGAACTTACCCAGGAGGTTGAGGTGGACCTTGTCCTGGTGGTTTAGGAGGTCCTTAACTTGGTGGTTGAGGTGGACCTTATCCAGGAGGTAGAGGTAGGGCCTTATCCTGGAGGTAAGGTGGACCTTGTCCTGGTGGCTTAGGAGGTCTTAACTTGGTGGTTGAGGTGGACCTTATCCAGGAGGTTTAGGTAGAACTTACCCAGGAGGTTGAGGTGGACCTTATCCAGGAGGTTGAGGTGGTCCTTAACTTGGTGGTTGAGGTGGACCTTATCCAGGAGGTAGAGGAGGGCCTTATCCTGGTGGTAATGGTGGACCTTGTCCTGGTGGCTTAGGAGGTCCTTAACTTGGTGGTTGAGGTGGACCTTAACTTGGCGGTTGAGGTGGACCTTAATTTGGTGGTTTAGGAGGTCCTTAACTTGGTGGCTTAGGAGGTCCTTATCCAGGAGGTTGAGATAAAACTTATCCAGGAGGTTGAGGTGGACCTTAACTTGGTGGGAGTGGAGGTCCTTATCCAGGAGGTTGAGGTGGTCCTTGACCTGGTGGGAGAGGTGGTCCTTATCCAGGAGGTAAAGGTGGACCTTAATTGGTTTGATTTGGTGGCATTTAGCTAGATGAAGAAGAACTATTTTATAGTTAGATACTTGCTACACTTTTAGCTAGTTATTCATTCATATTAGTTTCAGCTATTTATTTAATTTTTACTACTCTAATTGCCATTTTTCAAGTCATGAATAAGCTGTTTACCTTTTTAAATCTGAACTTTTCTATGACTTGCTTAAAATTATCCATTCTTTACATAAATTATGCTTTCTTTTCTTCAGAATACGATATTAATTCAATTAAGTATTACTTTTTTTGAGAGTGAACGTAATTTTTCACGAACTTGAAAAGAAGCCTCACAAACACATCTTTAAGAAATCATTTCTGCTATTAAGTCATAGTTTCCTACATTTATTTAGTATTATCAGCCACAAGACTGACTATAGTCTCTTCAATCTACTCGTTTTATATCTATTATATGCCGATTTCCTTTAATCTTTGACTAACTGTTGGTCTCACGAAATTAGATATTTCTTCAAGCTACTCATCAGCTTCAAAATAAACTGACTATTCTGATTTTAAGGAAGAAAGTTCATCTGGATCGTAATCTCACAGTATACCAAAAATATCTCTAATTTTCTAGAAGAGAAGAGATTCGAGAATAGTAAAAAGAACTATTTTAGACTTTTTAGTTTTTCTGTGTACGACTTTATCCTATTTATGCATTAATTTCATTTCCTTCTTACTAATTAATTTTTGGTATTTTAGCTTTTATTTGAGGATTTTGAATGTATCTACTTATAAACTTTATGTACTCTAGTCTGGCTTTTATATCTAACTTTCTTAGACTTTTTTTGTTTCAATTTCTAACTTCAAATCTTCGATCTCTTTATTTCTTTTCTGTATAATAAGTTCAAGTCGAGCATTTTCGTTTTGAGACTCAATTAGGTCATTTCGAAGGTCTTCCATATAGTCCTCATGAATATCTTATCCATTATTTTCCTCATTATTTTAGTCTTCATCAGTTCAATGTTCTGATTATATATCTTGGTCTTCAATATTTATGTCTGGGATTTTGCCAAACATTTTATAAGCTAAATTATTAAAAAAAATACAAATTATAATGCCTACTATTACAATGCTATTTTCATAACCATAAATTTCTTTATTTAAAGTTAATAACTTTATATTTAATTTCGTTTAATTCATCTGCCATCTATTTTCTATTTGTCATAATACCAACTCATTCTTTATATCCTTTCTTTAGATAAAAAAAGTTATTTAACTTCATCGACTGGTAGTATAAAGCATCCCATTAATCTATTTTGAAATATTAGTCTAAAATAGTTAAAATTTTTTATATTATTAGTAAGGAGTAATTCTGGTTGAGTTGCTATCCTTTTTTTGATTCATTAGACTAAAATTGTTTTCTCTATAATATTGTTTTTCCTTTAATGGCAAAGCGCCTCTAATAAATATTATATATCTCTTGATGTATATTAGTGGTAATATCTAAGTTAATTGATTTACTGCTATTAACTAGATGCTTTAAAGAGTATTTTTCATATGATTAATCTAAGAGCTTCATTATTAAGTCTATTACAATGCCTATATTCATATCTATTCTTTCCAAAACTTCATGCTGGAATGATGTGCTATAGAGATAAAAGACATCTATAATAGTAAACTTGTATGGATAAGCTTATTTAAATGATGGGAAAGTTCTAAGCTATTTCAAAAAATGATGATAATGTAGTAATTAATTATCTTTATGTAGTGAAGCTTAAAATTGAATTAATTTCTATTTGTTATCTTAGCCTTTAATTAAAAATGAGGTGTGCTAAATTGGGAAATGTGACTTTTGTATTTTTAAATGATAGACAAAAGCCTTTATTTTCTCTGGGTCCAGAAATATGGTAAGCTATTGTGATGTTCTTCATAATTTTGGCACTTAATTTAGTATTGCAGTTTCAAAGCAAAAGTTTACCTTTTTTAAAAATTGCTGGAGGTATAACTTGTTGCTTTACCTTGGTCTTTCAGATTTTTACTGCGTTATCAACTCCTGATTACTAGATTTAAGAAATTATAGAAGATTATCATTTTGAAGAACCTCTTATGCATTATAACCAGTCTTACAGTATATGAAATAAATGCAAACCTGCAAGACATGATACTGTGACATTTTGCTAGTTCTGCTAGCTGTATGTTAAAAATTTGGATCATCACTGTGGCTTTGTTTCAAAATGCGTAGGAATGCAAAACTTGATTTACTTCTGAATTTTCTCTTATTCAGGAATAGCAAATTTCTTATTTCTATTTATGAGCTTTCTCTCAGGAAATAGCTGATTAACACTGTTATTTTAATTAAAGTCTTTTATTTATAAGTATCTCAATGTATAAGCTACTTGCTAGCTGTTTAAGTTTAAAGCTTCTATTATTAGTTTTGCTGTATTTGGTACTTTAAGATAAATATGAGTTTCGTCACTGATTTTTATAAAAGAACTGTTTTAAAAACTAGAAACCTTGAGGAAGTAGATGAAGCTGTAGAAAAATTGCTTGCGGATTGCTTAGATAAACATGGAAAATTTGTAGATCCAGAATTTGGAGCTAAGTAATCTGATCCTAAAGGTTAATTGAGTATCATTACTGGATCTGAGGGAAGTTTAGGTAATGAGGAGGTTGGCTCTTATAACAACATTGCTGGGCTAGATTTAGAGAGTTTAGAATGAATGCGTCCTACTGAATATGCAGAAAATGGGGAAAAAGTTTCATTTGTATAATAAGAATAAGGAGAGAACGCAGGGTATGGAGCAAGTTGCCTTGATGTAATGTAAGGATAGTTAGGTGATTGTTGGTTTATTTCAGCTTTAAGTATAGTAGCAACAAGGAGAGATTTATTCGAAAATATAGTATGCAAAGGAAGGTATAAAGAGAAGTCTGATACATATTTCATTTATGTATTCAGATTTTTTAAAAACTGTGAGGTTGTTTATGTAATCACGGATGATAAAGTTCCTTGTATATAGAACCCAGATAAGAGTTGGAGTCCTGTATTCGCAAAATGTAGAAGTTAAGATGAATTCTGGGTATAGCTTGTGGAGAAAGCCTATGCAAAATTAAATCTAAGGTATGTAAACTTAACTTCCGGATACATTGATGAAGGACTTCAAGATTTGACTGGGCTAGCTCCTGAAATTTTTTTAATTGAAAGAATTGTAGAAAAAGGCGAAGAAGGGTAACTTTGGGAAGATTTGCAAAATCTTTCAGATAGAGGTGGGTTATTAGGATGTTCTCTTAATTTCAGTTATTCAAAAGCCCCTTAATCAGAGTAAAAAGAGCTTGCACGTGAAGCTAGAGAAAAAGGTATATAATATGGCCATGCTTATGGCCTGATTGATCTCAGATTTGTAACAGACGAATATGGAAAAAATCATTAATTATTAAGATTGAAAAATCCATGGGGTTCTGATAATGCACTGGAATGGTAAGGAGATTGAAGTGACAAAGATCCTAACTGAACTGAATATATGAAGTAAGAATTTAATAAACGACAAGTAAGAGAAACATTAGAAAATCTTATTTCCAGCCATGAAAGTGAAATATCTGAAATGGATGAATAATCAAGCGGGGCATAATACTAGTAAATTTAAGATGAAATAGAAAAATATAAGTAAGTGCTAGAAAGTTTGGATTAAAACAAATTTGAAGAAGTGCTTTAGTAAATTGATTAAATAGAATTACCATTTGATGTAAAATAAATGGCTCATAATTTTGATCCTAATTCTAAGGATAACAACTTTGTTATGGCTTTTTAAGATTTTATCGTCTATTATAATAATGTTATGGCCGTTAATGATTATCCTGATTCTTGAAGTGGAGTTAGATTTTACTCCAAATGAAATCCGTCTTATGGAGTACCACCAAGAGGAGTAAATTGGCTTAAAAATCCTCAATTTATTTTTACCTTAAAAAAGTAATCGTAAATTGATATTGATCTCTAATAGCCAGATCCACGCTCAGATCCAAAAAAATTACCTCCATTCAAAAAAGCGTTCATTCTATTCCTTGTCTAATAGCTTAGCGCAAATGAAAGTAAAGTTACAATGTTCGATTAAAAGAAGACAGTAATGTCATCGAAAGGAAGTGATTCGAGAAGTGTAGGAGGATCAGGAAATTTGTAACCAGGAAGATATTCCATAATATGTGCTACTAGAGATGAAGGAGATGAGCTTTAGTTCTATTTAAGCGTCTATTTTTCAGTCAAAAAGACCAAAATAGAATTCGAAGATTCTTCTTGGTAAGTAATTCAAGAGGAAGAAGAAGAGGAATCAAAAGCTTAAAAAGTATAAAGAGATAGGCCAATTATGAAGAAAAGCTAAAACAATATGAAAGTAATAAAAAAAGAAATTGTTTCCAAATAATTTAAGAAAGAACCACAAGTCCAAGAAACATCACTCAAATAGGAAGCCAACAAATTTCGCTCTAAGAAAGTATTCTAAATAGTTAATCCTAAATAAATACAGACTTATTTTAAGACATCTCCTAATGCATAAATCGAAAGAGATCCTTTTTTTAAACCATGTCCTTCTACTCAACAGTAAGATACAATATATTGGAAATAATTTGAATAGCTATTTGGAGGATTTAAAGAGATAAATGATTATGAAGTATTTGAAGAAGAATTCTAAAGACCATCATTAGATTTAAACTTTTACGGGATTGGAGATAAAGGACTGGAAGCAATTTTGTATTCTATAGGTGATAAGTAAATTGAAGAACTCTGCTTGACACATAATAAAATAACTTCAGAAGGTGTAATTTCTCTCCTAAACTATTTAGATTAAACAAGAAATAAGAAACTTATTTCACTGGATTTGAGCTTCAATCCTATCTAAACAGAAGGAGGTGAAGCTATTTTAGCTTTCTTAAAATAAAATAAAAATATACTTAAAATAGAACTGAAAGAAACACAAATTAAGCCAGAGTTGAGGAAAAGCATAGTCTAGATATTAAATGCAAGAAACCCTGATTGATTCACTTAAAAAGAGGAATAAAATTGCAGTTTTAAATTATTTATCTAAATTCAAATAAAAGGCATTTAATCTTTATTATGCCTTAAAGATACTTCAACACTATTACTTTTCAAAAAGCATTAAACTTCTTACCTTTAAAAGCTCTATTTTATCTAATCCTTCCTAAACTAAGAGTATAAGAATCTAATTATAGCATCATATATAATTAAAGCTATTATAAGTTAGATTATATAAACCATAATAGCAAAATTGATAAAAAAACTTGCGTATATTCAAATAAATAAACCTATAGAGAGTTGAGATATAGTCCCTTATATTTATTATACCGATACAGTTGATTAAGTAACTTTATACATTAATATAGCTTTTTAAATTTATAGTCTATTATGAGTTATAATTACTAATGATTATCTAAGTTCAAAGTATAATAACGTTTAATCCTGTTCTTAATACAGAATTTAATGAATTAGTATCATGATATATGGAATTCAGCGTAACTATACATGAACTAGAATTATTATTTAATGCTCTGTTAATTTATTAATATCCCTTTTTCTATTCAATCGAGCATTATAAATCTAGTTATTCTACTTCTTCAAGCCTTAATTATAGCTAACTATCAAATTCCTATTTTAATCCTTAACGTTAAATTGATTTTTGCCTTAAAGAAATGCAATCATTAACCTTCCTTCAATTAGTTCGAATCTCTTTTTATTACTCTTTAATAAGCTTAAGTTATAGAAATAAGTTGAGAAGTATTCAAAAAGAGACTAAGCATGGAAGTAAAGATTAGTGGTAGCTAAGTACTGCTCTATGTAGTATTTTCAGACTTTATATTTAAAAGCTTTATTTACAGTATCTTCAGTTTCAATCTTAGCCGCCTTTTTTAAATTCAAAAGCATTCATAAGAAAAAATTAAGTTCAGGAGGGCTAAAATAGTATGGAAGAAAACGTTGTAGAGATTAAAAGACACTTGCAGATTAAATCAATAGAGGACCTTCTTATGGTTACCTTGTAGAAGCTTAAACCGAAAATAAGTAAATTGGAAAGCAAAGGAAAAAGTCACGAATTTCTTGAAACTTATATCCAGCAGATAATCAATGAGAGTATAAGAGCATCGAGTAAATTGGTTACTATACAACAAGTTGCTGAATCTGATTAAATAGATATTCAGCTTGATTAAATCCAATAATCACTTGTCTAAAGGATAAACTAGTTAGATGAAAGTGAAAAGTTAACTTAGCTAGCTCAACTGTAGTTTTAAACTTAGACTTTACTTCATAAAATATAGCAAGGGTAATCACTTTTAGTTCAAAAAGAATAAACACTTGCAAAAGAAATTTAATAACTAAGCTAGGAAAATCAAAGCGCAGTAAATTAGCATGATTAATTGTACCAGAGTAATATAAACTTGCTAAATAACTGCTAAACATTTCAAAAACAGTTAGAAAATAACAGTTAGAGAAAAGAGCTAAAAGAGAATTTCGACCAAGAAATGAAACAAATTCAAAAACTAAAGTTAGAAAGTTAGAAAGTGGTAAAATTAGCAGAGAGAGAGGAAAAAGAGAACTACACTAATCCAATCTCCCTAGCTATGACATATCTGTGAAAAAAGACGTAAAACTTTCGATTGCAAGTAATAAAATATCTTTAATAAACTTAAAATCCTTTTTGAGTCTTTTTTCAAACTACAATTCATATTTAAAACATTAAGCACAGCTCAAAGCATAACTAATGAAGAATTTAAAGTCTATTATTAGTTATTCTTAGCTAAGAAATTATATAATCATTAGTTTAAAGAGTTTGCTAAGAAGATTTATGAGCATTTCATTTCAATTGCTCTAAACTATTTCACTACTTAGGTTGGTTAATCAATCGCTTTCCCTTTTTTATTCCTTTTCTTCAAAATTTAGTTCGTTTAGCTAGTAAAAATTTGATTAAATCACTCCTAAAAAATTAAAACAACCAACTAAAGCAAAAAGTAAGAATACCAATTGTGGTATATTATCAATATGCAAGAAACTCTTAAGCGGCCTTATCGCTAGTTAGCAGTAAATAAAAAACAGTTCTGCGAATAAAAAAAAGCAGATTAGCTCTTTAAAATTTTCCAGTAAAAATAGTACCAAAAAAGGTTATAAAGCATCTATATAATAAAATTTGCATTCATCAGTTAATCTAATAAACAGACAGTTTCAATTGCTTATAGAAGAAAGAGATATATTCAAATTTAATTTTTATAAAAGCAGTAACTTTATATAATTCGAATATATCTAATCAAAAGAATCAAAAAATGAAGCATAAAGAGTAATATATGTATCATAAAAAAATAAATAGGATAGCTTCAGATTATTAATAAGTAGGTTATTAAAGGAGGTTACTAGATCAAAAATTATGTATCGAAATAACTTATAAAAATGAGAATTAAAAGTATAAAATATCATTAAAAAGTAAATTAAAGGAACTATAAACTTGCTTAACATTATAGTACTTTGTAGTTTACTATCTAGACATACGCTTAAATCCTATATTATTTAGTTTATACTTCAACTTAAATAAAAGCTGTGATTACTAAATAATGAGGTTAAAAAACTCTAAGTTAAATAAGCTTTAACGCTATTTCAAGACAGTAAAACAAAGGCCTAAAAATAGGTGCTTAATAGGTATCATTTAAATAATAAAACAATTGGCAGATATTAGTATTCAAAATCTCTTGAAGGGTATAAATAAAAAAAACTTTAGATTATTAGATTAAAACATGCTAATGACATTGTAGGTGGTTTTAATATACTAGCAAGAAAGAAAGAATCTTATCACGATTGATATTTTTTCGTGCATTATTTAGCATTCTATAGTTATACACTGATAACTTAAAAAATACATAACTAATGTATGAATATTAATTATGACAGAAGAAATTAAATTTAAAGGTAAAAAATAATGGAGAATAACATTTTGATGATTAAGACTGATCAATTTTTTTATTTATTCTTTTAGAAGCATCTCATATGCCTTTTTAATGTAAGTCTGACTATAAAATAAAGTTTATAGTGTAATGTATTCTAAGTTAGGATAAGCTTAGCATCTTAAGTGTAAAAAATTCCGCAAAAGGTGTTTCATGGAATTTCTTTTAAGGGTTTAATTTATAAGATTTAAAAGTAAATGAGTGATTAGAAGTAAAGAAACTTCACGAAGTTTAGCTTTTTTTACCTACGTTCATATGAATTATAACAACTTAAAAATAGCCCTTAAATACATTAGCAGTATTAATCAAAGGATTAGAGAAAGTAAAAATATGCTGATTTATAGAGTTGGATTTATAGAGATGAATTTAAATAACTAAAACTAGCATCTTATTTCTTCATAACCTTTTAAGCCATTTTTTTCTATCTTCGAATTTTTCTTTACTATTGAGATTTATCTTTCTACTAGTGCTATCAGACTTGTTTTCTTCATCCTTAAATATGTGATCTCATTTTGAACATGACGAGATATTTGAGTTTCATATGTTTTAAGATTGTGTGGTTGGTTAAAAGGTTCAGAAGGATTTGTATTCTCTTTTATTGGGAGTTTTAATTTCCTTATAATCAGAAGAGTACTCTTATCATAAACGATACTGTTCTTACATCATTTCTTCCTTTCTCTGAAGTGCATGTTTGCAAGTTCATTCTCTTGCTATCTTAGAAAATTCACTGTAATCGCTCTGAAAAAGCTTTAAAGCTTCTTCATTGAGCGCATATTCTGGAAAAGGATATGCTAGCAAGCTTTTCATAAATTGGAATAGCTCTGACAGATGTCAAATCTATGGATTTCAATCCTTTTGAAGCAATCTCTCACATATTTCTCCAGATTATATTTCTATATTGGGATGGAAAATTTTTGTTAAAAACACGCATTGAGGAGCATTGAAAGGGAATGAAGGGGAAAAATTTAATCTGATGCAGAAACATCCTTACTCAAAAGGAGTTTCCTTAGGTCCTTGAACAGAGACTTCTATACAAGAAGGGAATCTACTGGTATCAATCAAAGTGATTCCCTTAGTAGGATTCTTTTAAATACTGTGAAGCTGCTTCATGAGTTTGTTCATGGTTAATGGATTCATTTTATTAATCTGATAGAGATTTCATTTAAAATATTGAATTTATAATTATTCTTTATCCAAGCTAAGATTAATTTTTGTCTTTTTATTTATTTTAATAGATAAGAAGATTAATTCTAACCCTTTATCCTTCCGTATTTCTATTTCATTACACTCCTTATTCTTCAACCACTATTCTACTCACTCTCATTTCTTTAAATTTAAGGTTAAATATTTTGAAAAATTACCAGGTTAAAATAGCATATTAGGCATTTTTCTTACCATTTCTGATCTTCAAAAGAATAAAGTAGTTTCTTAAATTTACTTTAGTAGCATCAAATAAAGCAACACTCTATTAATACTTATATTCTATTTATTTAAACCAGTTTCTTCTCTCTATTATAGGACTTTTCTACTATTTGTTCTAATAATCTAAAGTAAAAATAGATAATGAAGCTTAGAGTAATACTTCATTAGGACTTAAATAAGAAATGATCATATAGCTACATGTATTTATTAAGCGTTACTGGTATCTTTAGATATTTCAAAAATTTGAATTTATGCATTATTAAACATTTTCCTTATCCTTCCCTTATTCCTTCTTTAATCTGCTCTATTATAGCTTTTTAGACTTGCTTCTAGTGTCTTTTCCAGCTGATTTTTGCTGTTCATTTTCTCTTTCTAATCTATTTAATTTACATAGCTTACTATATTTCTGTACATCAAAGCTATTAATTACTCTTTTTCATAGTTTCACATAGTTTTCCTTGAAAGATAAAACCAGTCGTACTAAAATAAATAGGTTTACAATGAATAATAGTAAGGTAGTAATAAGAGAGGAAAGGGAATAATAGTAAATATCTAAGCTGATACATAATAGCTTTGTAAGCAAAAGAAAGTACTAGCTTAATAATAAAGTCCAACTAGGAATTATCTTTAAAAGCTAATTGGGGAATTTAAAAGAAGTAGCTACTTTTAGTTTTAACCTTATAGTTACTTAAAGGACTTCTGGTTATAGAAATACCTTATTTAATAAACCTTCTTGGACTATAAGAAACATTTATTGTCGTAGTATGTTACATTTGCAGTATTATTACAATATTTGGTTTCAAGAGCTAATTTAAGAATTAAGAAAGAGAAAGCTTTTCAGATACTTTGAAGCATTTGTCTAGTAATGAAAGAAATTAGCCATTTCAGATGCTGAAAATTAAAGTTTAGAGCTTAAAGAAAATTGAAAAAGGAGAAACAGATAAGCAAAGTCTGTGATTAAATGACTAAAAATAAAAAGTGAAGTAGTACTTTTTTTTTATAAGATGCTTGATCATCCAACATAAAATGAATTAATTAGAACAGCTAAATTATAAGTTAGCTTATTTATTGCTAGCTTTATAAGAAAATTAAGTCGAAGTAATCTAAACTCTTCCAGAAAGCAGTTTATCTATTATATATTGATTAAGCATTTAATTCCAACTTTTTGATTTAGAAGTATAAGTTGAAATTAGGAGATTAAGTAGTTAAACTATTTGCTTAACGTTAAACCATTCACTTCCTTAAAATTCTAAATTTTAACTTTAGAAATAGAAAATTTCTTAAGTAAACAGAAATTATAAGTAATCAATATTTTAGATTGTGAATGCTTTCAAAAGCTTTATTTACTCAAAAGTGATGCTTCATTAGAAGCTTTTATTAGAGATGCTATAAAGAAGTAAGCAATTAACAAATTTGGATATAAAGTAAAAGGTTCATAATCACATGCTTTTGCTTGTAGATGAATTAATTCTTTGAGGTATAAACTTAAAAGTTTTAGTTGAAGTTAGCTTAGAGTTGTAGTTCTAATAAATTAGAAAAATTACCTTAAAAAGCTATAAGACGTTGCCGTACTCTCTTACAATCATATCTTTACCTACTACTGACTATAGAAGCGTGTGAAGATCTATCTTCATTTTATCTTCTCAATTTTCGAGGTAGAACCATCTCGTTATTCTTCACATTTCTTTCTTTTTATCTTCATCAATTTCATGCTAAATACTCAAAATTGTGTTTTCTATTTAGGCAAGTTCAGTGTTACCAAAGATATAATCATTATTTTGATGTTGGAAATTGATCTATTTTTCTTCTTATTTAGATTCTTTTGACCTTTCTGTTTCTTTTGCAAAAGATTGATCTGCGCTTTAAACCTCACTTGAATTTCTTAATTATTTTTTTATTTATTTTATTTTTATATGGCAAGAAACTTATCTCAGCCTTTCATAAACGTTATTCAGCTTGTTATTTCCATAATTTGATATTTGCAATAAATCAGATCCATATATTTGTTTTAGCTAGTTTGCCAGATTTTTAATTTCATTTACTGTCTCTTAATACTCGTCAATTTCTTTATATCTGCTTGCTAAATTTATCTGGAATTTGATTCCTTAGTCATCTAAAAATTTTGGGAATAGCTTGTAGTTAACATTCTCACCTGTTTTTCACAAGTCTCGTATAATTCAGTTGATTCCATTATTTCTACAATCTAATCCATCTTTTAAAATTGATTTTAAATGATCGACTAATAGTCTTCTATTATACTCCTTTTCATCTTTTAACCTTTAGATATGCTTTAAAAACGAACTCGCATTTTGATCAATCTGCTTTATTTCAGCCACACAGTCTTAAACTTTTTTTTATTTTTCGTTAGTTACTTTTTGCCTTTTTAATCTATGATCAGCTGCCTTTTTAAGCATTTTGTTTAAAACGTGAGATAAATGAGCTATTATTTTAAATTTTTCCTCACCTGAAAATATGAATTTAAATTAATCCCATTAGACGTTCTTATCAAACTTATTAGAATGCTCCAAATCTTCTTAGCTCTACTTCTTAATTCATTTTGCAACAAAAACCTCGATATCAAGAGGTGGTATATTTTGTTCTTATCACTCTTTGATACTTTCATCATAGGCATTCCTAATAATAATCATCAAGTTTTTATCTCCTTTTTTCTTGAACACCTCTAAAAATGTTGTTATTCTGAGCTAATTTGCATTAAAAATTTTTGCTTTTGCTTCAAACTTTTGCATTTCAATTTCAAAGTCGTTTTTTATTATCTGCATTTATTTTTGGATTTTCTAAACCGAGACCTTAAAAATTCCTCTTTATCTTTTGAAATCTTGAATCTAGTCATTCAGCAGTTTCATTGTATTTTTTCAGTTTTTTTCTTTTTCTTAATTTTCAAGTGAAATGGCTTGAATTTTCTGCCTGAGTTATTTCTTCCACTCACTTTTCAGATGTGCGTGTTCTAAAATGACGTTATTTTCTATTACTCTATTTTTTTTCGTTACAGTAGATTGGTTAGTTTATGTGGTGGTAAACTCTTCAACAATTATCTCCTTTTCCTTTTAGTTGTCTTCATTCACTACTTCAGTGAATTTAACAATCTTATGCTATGTCTCTTCTGTTTCTAGCTGAGCTAGTATATGATTATTCGCTTTAGCTATGTTCATCAAATCCCAATCTTACAGCTTTTCCACATCGGTAGCTTCTTTTTCATTTATAGTAATTCTTCTATCCTACTGCATTGTCATTTTTTTAAGTCTTGTTCTAATAAAAAACCCATGATTATGCTTTCGCTAGGAAGTTACTGAATTGTTTTATAATTTAGAAAAGTTCATTGACTTGCTTGAGTTAATTGAGAACTCAGGAAAAGTTCCTATAGTAATTGATGAATTAGCTGAAAGTTAAGGCAAGTAATTTTTCTCGAGAACCTTAGGGGTTGCAATATCCCTGGATCTAACTATAGAAGATAAGTAATTAAGTGCCTTCTAGTCAAATACAGAGGGATATTTCCTATGTTTCTGTTTTTTCTATTTTTTATCTCATAATAGTCAATCATCTAGCGACATCTCTATACAATAACTATTTAATTCTTAATTACTCAAGTAATTTAACCAAAATAAGGAACAGATATCCTTATGTTTAAAAACCAAGCATCTCAGTACAAAATATTAGGAGATCGTTATTATACACAAAGAGCAGCTGAAGTAAGTTAGAATATTTATACTGGATTGAGCTATTTCTTTAAAATGGAGATACTTAAATAGAGCTATCTAATCTAAAAAATTGCTAGTTAAAGGTTTAGTATTAAATTAATGATTTAATTAGCCTATAAAGCAAAAAATGGATTTCTTACTATGGACTCATTTCTAAAGTTCTATACTTGATTGCTTAAGTTAAGAACTTAGATTGACTAATCTTAATTTCAAGACGTTATAGTTTTTTTCCTTACTTACATTAATTAAAAGCTCAAAAAAGGACTCTATAGGATTATGAAGGAGTAGCTATAAAATAGGTCACTATTAACTTAGTCTTTAAATGGTGTGGGTTGATTAACAAACAGTTATAATGCTTTACCCCTTTACTAATTTAAGATCACCTTTAGTATTTTTGATAGATAAAAGTCTTTTATATGTATATAAATAAATATGGTATACATACTAGTACTATAACTAGAACTAGGATCTAAGCTAAATAATAGAATGATAGTCTTATGGCTTTATTTTAAACCAACAATCAGAAAGTTAAAGCTTTCATTAGCTGCAGCAATGAAGAAGTTGCTACCGCTTATAGATCCTATTATATAGGTGGTAAATTATGCTCAATGTCTTACTAACTAACTTATAGATATACTTAGATATGTAAATTTCATAAAGTTCTTTAATATATGCACAGTAAAATGTGGTATCACTTGACTTAAATCAATAAGAGTTTAGCTTATTTTTAGTTCTTTGATCTTGTTTTGATTTATTCTCTTAAAGACTTAAAAACTAGAAATTAGCGAGTAGCTTTTTTTCTATTATTATAGTAAATTAAGCATGATGATTAACCTAAGAAATGCTAGTTAAGTAATTAGTTAGTATTTAATGAAAGCTAAGCACTATTTGAAGCTATATCACTAAACAGAGCAATTCCTTCCTTTTATAAGCAATGCTTCTCCTAGTTTTAAGGGTTTATCCTTATCCAAACTTATTTCAAGCTTAGCATCATAAAATCTCATAAGCACTTTATGGAATTTTCTATAAGAAGAGAGACATAAAAATAGCTACACCTTTAGCAGATGATAAATCACTAATAAAGCCAGTTTGATAACCAATTTCAAAGAGACGAAGAACTAAAAAAGGTAAAAGAAATGAAGCATTCACTCATAGAATAATAGCAGATGGGATATGAAATAAGGTTCGCTGCATATTTACTTAGTTAGCTTTAGAATATTTAAACTATACTTTAAATAATGCTGCAATATCTGGAATCCTTATACCTTCTTTTGATCAAATATTAGTATACTACAGATTTGGATGTAGCATCTATTTAATTATATACCAGAAGATTATTTAAGGATGTAGATAATCACTGAAGAATAGGGTAAATAAGATAAATGTTCAGAAGGTTTATTCTCAATGATATCTAGCTAGAGTCGTTGATTTTACTAAATGACTATAAATAAATTACCCCTTAGCTAGTAGTTTAAACTTAATTAATTTAAAATAATTATTGTTAAAAAGTCTGAATTTTTAAAGAATCAAGGCTTGGATAGAATTGCAAAAGGATGAGCTTCGGTATTAAACACCCATTTGTTTAGATCTATTTTTTAAGAATCATCGAATAATAGATACATGTATTTGAAAAATTCAGCTATTAGGAAGGTGTCTTATGAACCGTCTGTTTTAACTAGCTTCAAGTTTTTAATGTTTAGTAAAGTACCATTAGAGCCATATTTAGGCTTGTTAAAGATAGGAGCATAGCCATTTTCTACTTTGCAGTATTTTTCCAGTCCATCTAAAATTTCTTTCCCCCACTTTCTGTATCTTTAATCTTTTGTATAGTAATAGAATAAATATAAGCTTTCAACTGTTTCTGGCCTATGGTTATATGCAGCTGATGCAGTGTATACAAAACCTTAATTTAAATTTGTGTTTTGAAATCTTACATTTTCAACTCCTAATCCAGTTGCTGTATTTGCATACATATCTCTGCAAGTTCTCATTAGCTCTGTTGCCACCTATTTTTCATTATCTCATTTTTCTATATACTGACCAGCCATTAGTAAATTACCAGGAAGAAAGCATACAAATTAGTCAAAATCCCATCCATTTAGCTTAGTAACATAATGATGCTTGTATTTATCGTTTGAAACCTTAAGTAATTTTGACTATAAAGCTTTAATACTTCGCTTATATGTGTTTAGATATTTGTCTGTTGCGTCTGACGTTTTTTACAGCAAAATATGCATCTTTATCAAGTATTCATAGAAACTATCCCCACCTGCTCCAAACCCATATTCTCCTCTATAAGACTTATAGCTTTAGCTGATTCAATTAGGGTAAAGCCCATCTTTGTTTTGAAGGGAATCTATTATCGTATTGAAACTATTAATTGCAATGCTTCTATACCTAGTATTTCCTGTTATTTAATATAAAGAGTAAAATTCTAATTAAATGGTTCCAACTTCCGCAAGATTTAGCATTGATCCACCCTTGCATGGATTATTTACATTTCCAAAAGAAATTTAAGGAGAAGGGAGATTGTTTTTAACACAACCTGCCATTATTCCTCCAATTAAATCTGCCTTTTGTCTAAACATATCGTCTTAAGTTAAATGATAGATACTAATCAACCCACCTAAAACTCTTATGTTAATCTCAAAAAATTTTCCGTAATCCCTGTAAAATTTTTCTTTCTTAATGTTATCTTTAATTCAAGTTCTAGCTTCTTCGTATTCTTAATTCATTCCCAAAATTCAAAATGTGTCTATTGAGTCTATTATATTCACACCTAAATGAATCCAGTTTATACAGTGGTTGTGTTTTGACAAAGGCTTATGTTCATCGCATCCCCAAGCTACTTTCTTATATCCTTTCCAAGCATGTCTAGTAGCCTCAATTATCTTCTCTCTGATCTACTATGCATCAAGTTATTCCTGCTAATCTCCTTATAATTAATTATCACTCAACGTACTTTATGAATTATATTAATCTGAAACCAGTTAATTGCTAGTACCTTCATCGTCATTAATAAGTTAATTTTTGATATATGCTTACTAACCTTAAAATATACTGTCTTACTTCTACAATCATTAATTTTATTTGCCTTTCAATTCATCTAAGTTGCTCTTCTTCTTATAAAACAAATCACTAGCTATCTAATCAGATTAAATCTAGCTGTCTTATGTATTGCCACTTTTTTGTTAGCTCTGATTATCATTTAATAAGTTACTATATGCCTGCTAATTTTAGTTCAATCCTAATTATTAAAATTAAGAGTTCAATAAGTTTTAATTATTGATGTCTAATTGCTATTAGCTTGTCATTGAGTCTTAACTTAAATCCTACTTCTACTAGTCTTAGTTTCAATTCTTACCACTATCAAATTAATTCTAGTCTTTGTTCTGCGTTTAAAAGAGCATTTCATTTCCATTAGGTTTATCATTTTATGTATTAGTTTTGTAGTCAAGAAACTTATTATAATTCATTTGATTTACATTCTGCTAACTCTATTAAAACTGATTTTATAAGTTCCTCAAAGCATACTGAATCATAAATTCTTAGTTAGGAGATTAATTTTAAAAATAGACATAAAACCCAAACAAGTTAACACATAAGCTCATAAAGAGCAAGAGCCCTAAAGTATTTATTTTTATGGTCAGTTCTTCAGGCATCTTTTATTTTGTGCTGTTTTTGTAGTTTTTTCCTTTATTTTAAATATAAATCAGATAATGAGTATTTATTTAGTTTTATTCCCTTATTTTAAATTTAATTCGATAACCAGTTTTTATTTCAGTTTTTATTCAAACTGCTAAAAAATAAAGCAACTGATGATTTAAATATCAGGACATCTAGGTTTGATCCCATGATAACTCACTCTTACTGACTATTTCCTCTCTTTACTCCCGCTTTGGTCTCTTACAATTTACCTCTGATATTTCCTTACCTTGTTATAATAAGTTCCTTATAATACTAAGTTAAGCAATGTTTTCTAAATGCTGATATTTAAATATAGTTTAAAAGGAAGCTAGCACTTTAATCTATAACTATAGAGGGATAATATACATATACTAGTTACTTGTTCTATTATATACCTCAGACTTAATATAACACCAACTGACTTAACTTTCACTCTCTTCTATTCAAAATTTACTTAGTTGCTCTTAAGTTCTTCATTGAAGGATCTTACTTCAAAAAAGTAAATCTAATAAAGACATCTATAAGTACTAGTTTTACATTGACTAAGAAAATAGCTGGTTATTAAGCCTCTTTATCTAATTCCCATACCAAAAGCTAACTAATTCTATAACTACATGCCTATATAAATTGATTGAGTTTGATGCATATCTACTGCTAGAGATAGAGGTAGTATATTGTAATATCATTATCATGGTTAAATTAGAAACTGGATATTTTGTTAAGAAGCAGATTTTAAATATTACTAGCTTGTTAGTCATGCAACAAGAGTATCTTATATGCTTAACTCTAGCTTTTCTATTGATCTAGTACTCAGATCTATCCTTTACTTATAGCAAACGTAATAGAAACTGGATCAGTTTTATTACCTGAATTCAGCTTTCTAGTAAGTTATGCTTAAATATAAGTTCAGTACAGGAAACTATTTTTATTAGGCCCTTTAATTAGGGATATTCAAATAGTGATTTAGGAGCTACTTTTAATGAATCTACAAGAAAGCTAAAAATTTGTATGTATAAAGGAGAAAAAAGGGAAAGTGGATAGTCTAGGTATTATTAAAGGCTACTTGGTAATACTTTAGTGAGGTAATTTTATGAAAATAGATTTAAAGCTAAGTTTATAAATTAAAATGGGAGAGGCTATGTCTTCTTTCTTCTGAAGTAGATATTGGGGAATACCCTGAAATCCTCTGGATTTCTAGCATAGACATTTGACTTATAAGCAGAAGGTAGAAATATACAAAGAACTAAATAAAGAAAATATAGCGAATGAACTAGCCTAACTGAAGAAGAAGCATGGAGAGAACTATATTCCAATCACTAAAATAGTTAGATGATAAATTAAGAAAGACCTTATGTTTAAAGCTTATTATAAATCCTTTTTTTATAAGGAAATCGTGCTAAAACTGAGGTAAAAGCTTTGGTTGTTTAAGTTGTGAAACAGCAAGACTCTATAAGACATAATGTTTAACTATATATGTAAGCAAAAAAGGAGCTAATACATTAAAATGTTTGGAATGGGAATAGGTTTAGCTTTTTTGATAGAACCTTCTAATTTTCCAGGAAATAAGCTGTGGACCAGATTGTAAGTTACTATTCAGATGGTTTATGAAGCCAACTAGTAATCAGATGGCAGTTTATATAATAGAGTAAACTAGAAAAGATCCAAAATATATCATATACAAAGAGAAGAATATGATAGAAAATGCATTTAGCAGCCTTTTGAACAAAGGAATTGAAAATGAGGAATTAGATCCTCTTTCTTGGATTCTACTAGGCACAAATTATAGTTTCATGCAAAAATCCGAATTTTCATATATGTGCTTCCATATGGCTCATCTCTTAAATCATTAGAAGATAGGCGCTAACTCCTAGCAGCCATTTGACAATTATAAAGTTGATAAAGAAACATTAAGCATATTTTCAGGATAGTGAAATACTTCTTTAATTATAAATCCAGTCTTATATAATTATTAACTCCTGTACTAACACAGTGCATATCTATACTTATCTAAACCTTTTTTGCATAATAAGAATTGGTTAATAATCTAGAATACGTTATTGCTAATTATATGATTTATAATTATTAATGCTGATCTAGTTTGTTTATCAGTGGCTTATATAAGATCTTGAAGCAAGCTGATATAAGATATTAGTATATAATCAAAGTCCTTCTAGTTCTACCTAAGCATACTTTATATCTAATAATGCTATTAATAATTAAGGATTTACTTGAACTAGATTACCTTCTAAGATTCCTTAAAACTAGAGTAATTTTATTTAAGCTATTAGCTTTAATCAATCCCCTTTAATGGCTTAGTTATCTTAAAGTAGCTTTAAGCTAATATAAGTCTTCAAAGCAAAACAGGCAGTTTAAAGCTTTAAATGTAATATCTTAAATGACTAGAAAAGTTGGCTTTTAGCTTGAGATTTACAGAAATAAAGTCTAAGCTTACTAACTAAATCCTTAGCGAACAATTACCCATTTCGCTTTTATTTAACTCTCTTGTGAACTAATTGACACCTTATACTCAAACTTCTACCTTACATCTATGAGACTAATTCTCAAATCTCCATAACTAAATATCAAAGAAACAGAAGTCTAAAAGCAACTTAAATAGTAAAGCTGAATAAAACTAGAGAAGAGCGAAGTAACTAAGGAAAGAGGTAATTAGACTTATAAACTAGCAGATTACCTAATTATAGGCTAAATATATATATAAACTAGAGTATTTCTAATCTCGATCTATTGTAATTTGACTACTCTTAAAAGATAAAGGAATCTGGTATAAAGTTAATATAATCTGATTAGCTTTAAGTGCTAAAATGTAGTTATTTATCAAGACTTTTATAAGAAGTGGTATAGTTATAGAGGAAGAACCAAGTAACACAGTAATGGAACTTAAATTAAAATTTAGAATAAAACAGGAATAAGAAGTTGTGTAATGAGATTAATATTTGCTGGTAAACAGTTAGATGATGAGAACACTTTTAGCGATTATAACATTTAAAAAGAAAACTACGCTCATGTTGCTATAAGATTAAGAAATTGCAGAGTACATTTCGATACTTTTCTTCTATAAGGAATTTCGTAGTATCTACGTTAATTGCCATTGGACACAGAAAAAAGTTAAGTAATAGATATGTTTAACTCATAAACCCAAATAATTTTTTTAGATCGGGAAAAAATTAGAAAGAGCAGGCTTAATAAAAGACTATCTCATAGGTAAACTTTAGAAACATTAACTGATGGATTTTTTGATTTAGTAGAAGGAATCTAATTAAAAGTCTTGCTAGCATAAAAGCAACTGGATCTAACTTTTGAAATTTAACCATAAATTACTATAGTAGAGCTCAAAAAGATGGTATCATCTAGAACAAACATAAAAGTATAAGATCTTAAATTAATAGAAGGAGGGCTAGAATATCATATAGCCAAACTATTTAATTTCTTCTAAATGGAGAATTAAGGCCAATTATATTCAATGTTGATAGTAAAAAATCTCAAAAAATCTTAGAAGAAGTAAAAAACGATCTTTAAACATAATGCCTGCAACAAACTAATTTTGCCTATACAAATGACTAAAATAGTGGGCATTTTCCATATCTAAACTATAGCTTTATTATTAAATCTTAATAGAGTGATTAAATAATTACCTACTATTAAGCTTTTAATTACACTATAAAAAGTATGAATGAAGGTATTAGCCTAAGAGCTACTTTCTTAGTACTAGGATTAGATATTTATTACTCTCTCTTTTTTTCTAAGTTCTTATTTAAATGTATAGTGATAGAGTTATCAAATAAGGAGGTTAATCTTTAATGAGTAATGATAACTGATAAAAACATTCCAATCCGACCCAACGTTAGCCTTTCTAACTAATTTCCTAGTTATTCCGCTATGACTAGCTAAGATCTAATTTAAGCCTTATCTTCACAATTTTTCTAAGTCATTTTCAACTTCCCTTTGATTATAATAACTCTTTCTTACCATTAAGCAGTCTTTTTACATATTAGCACTCAATTATCATCAAAAAAGAATTACAACCATCAAAGACCTAATAAGATGCATTTGATGGATAGATGCAGTGAGATATAGCAGAGCTGAATTCTAATAGTAGCATTATACTAGAAATTCTAATTTATTTACCTTATTTTTCTTATATCTTAAGACTTTTAAATGGATCTAGATATATATGACTAAGAGTAGCTTAGAGAGCAGTTGATATAAATAGAGAAAGAGTACTCTATTCCTTATGGATCAAGGGTACATATTAATGTCTCAAATGTTCATGAATAGCTTAAGCATACTATCGAGGATTTAAACTAGATTGAACGCACTTGTGTTTGTATTGCCGGTATCGCTCTATTTCTGCTTGATTAATAGGAAGAAATCCTAGAAAAGTAAGCTGCATTGGAAAATGACTATAAATAGTAAATAGTTTTGAACACTAACTTGAACATTCTAAATGAAAGCTTAAAACTTAAAATAATGAGAAAGAACTAGAGGAAGAAAGGCTTGTAATAAGAAGCTTTAAGTCTAAAGCTAAATCTTGAGGAAAAGTAGAAAGAAGTGGAAGTGAAGTAGGAGAAGATTAAAAAGATGAAGCTGAAGATTAATAATATTAATACTAAAAACGTAGAAGAGCATAGTGAGAAGAGTGAATATATACTATAAATAGAAAAGTAACTGAAAAGTGCTGAAAAAAAAGTAAATACATTGAACAATGAAAACTTGGAGTTGAAACTGAAGCAATAAAATCTTACTGGATAGTTCTATAAAGAAAAACAACTATTAATCGATTAAGTGGACTGTTTTACTAAAGAGCTTGAGGCTAAAAGAATAGATCAAGAATAACTAATAATGGAGATCTAAAGCCTGAAGTAAGGTTAGGAAAATTCTTAGTCAATTATAAATGATTTGAAAAGTAAAATTAAGTAGATGATCAATGAGAAGTAAATAAATCAAAACATTTATTAGAAAACAAATAATGTTTAGCTTAGCTAAGAAACACAATAAGGAGAAAAAAATTAAAATCTAGAAAGCGAAAATTTACATTCTGAATTAAGTAGCTTAGACTTACCCGATGGATAGATTAAAGAAGATTAAAATAGCGAAACTTCGTTTTATAAGGAAGTAAAGTAGCATGCTAAAATAGGAATAACTTAAACTAAAATAGTAGAGACAAAATAAGTTCAGAATATAAATAAGAAGCTTGATATAAATAGATAGGAATATATCCATGTAGTCCCTGTTTATGATATGAATTTTAACTTTAAGTAGTAAAAAGACCCTCTTGAGTAGCATTTCATTTTTCTCACTCAATCAATTAAAATTAACTCACCTTATATGGAATAACTTTGTACAGTAAACCACGATTTTTTGTATAAAAAGTGTTTTCAATAAACAGTTCCAGTTCATAAGGTAAATTTTCACATTAGTGATACCAATGGATTGAAAAAGAGCTAAATAGTATATACCTAGATTCGCTTTGCGATCAGATATTGACTTAAAAAAAGAGTTAAGTAAAGAATCAGTCAAGTTAAGCTTAATAGTAAGAATAGACTAAACCCGAAAGAAGAAAATGGTCTTAGATTAAGTCTATAAAGGAATTCAGTAGGTATAAGAAGTGATTTAATTAAAGATAAAACTTCTAATGTTCATTAGAGTCATTATAATCTTATTATTTTAGTCATTAATAATTAAACCTCCTTTATATAAGCATATAGAGAACACCTAGGTATAGTATAATAGATATCAAGCTCATTTTGATTAAGGCTAGTAAATTCATGCAGATTAAAAAAGAAAAAAGCTATATAAGTTGGATTAAAAGAGCTGGAAAAGAGAGGATTTAGCTCTAGAATGGTAAAGAATAGTACTATAGAGGTAATTAATATATATAATAGCAATAGATAAAGATGGGTATTAATTATAAAGTCAATTAATTATATTAAATATACAAAAAAGGCAATTAAATAGATATTATAAGATTCAAGCCTTTTTATAGCTGTTTTGCTACCTTGTAATAACTGCTAGAAAATATTTCGAAACTTAAAGTTAAATAAAGTTTTTAAAAAAATGTAAGGGAAAAGTATTGGTAGTGCTAGTAATAATACTAAGCCATTACGTAGATTAAATACTAACTTTGACTGATAATTGTAAAATCTCTCTTTATGCGATCTCAGATTAATAATAAAAGTTTCTAAAAGTACTAGCCAATATTAATGATGCAATAAGCATAACTTAAGTAATGAGTAAAGGAAACTTAATTATTTTATTTTTTATAAATAGCTTTTAGAATAAAATATGTTAGAGGCTATTCAACTATCTTCAATTTATGTGATTTGCTACTTAAATTCAAACTTTGATTCTGTTTTTTATGCATCTCTTCTTTTGAGTGTGTAGCCTAATTAAAGAGAAATAGAGTTAGAAAATATGCTATTAATTAAAAAATATTTCCTCAAACTTGAATTTCCTCCATATACTGGTTTCTATTCTAATTCCGATCTACATTATGCATATTAGAATTACTTTCCGCTTATTGATTATTTATAGAATGTAAAACTAGTTTTACGTTCGATCGGCATACTGGACATACCGATTTAATTCTTAGTCATTCATCAATACAAACTACATGAAAAACATGCTAGCATTTAGGAATGAATTTGACTGAATCCTCAAGCTATTCTATGAAATTATTACCTTAATAAGTTCACAGCAAATCGAGCAGTCAACTTAGCCTAGTTATTACACTCCATTATTCTCAGCTGCTTAATTTCCTTATCCCTATTAAGTTTACTAAGTCTAAGCTTATTGGATGCTTTCCCCATAATTAACTGCAGAGATTAAGTTAATATCTCTTTAACTAAGTCCAACATCCTAGACCTGAAGTATTAATGCTTACTGCATTAATTTCTTAGATTAAAGGAATGAGAAGTTGGTTATTCTGAATCTAACCACTTAGTACTTGTTTCAGTTTTTACCATATTTGCTTAATTGAAAGCAGGAAGAAGAAAACAACATATCATGAAATTAGGTTGAACATCATAAATACTCAAATTGACCAACCTTTCGCTAGCTGAAATAAAAAATTACACATTATTGCTCCTTTTAATAAATCTAAGCTATCCACTTACTTCCTGCGATAGTTCAAAAAAGCAGAAAAAAGTTACTAAGATACAGAAGAATAAAAGCAATCAAAAAGTACATTCTCCTTGGAATTTACCTCTTTATCTCAGTATAGCAAATAATAGTTATAATGATAGAAATAAAAGTAAGCAGAAGTCAAAGACTTATAGGTACTCTACACTTGAAGTTAGTTCAGTTAACTATAATACCAATGCTTCACGATATGAGTAGATATAGGTAGATAAAGTTCCATGATTAAATTCTCATTTCTTAATTTAATAAAACTACTATAATTATACTCTCTTAAGGACTTTCTAATAAGCCAATCTTAAAAGCTAACAAAATATCTCTTTTATACTTAGTAACCTTATTTAAACACGTACTTAGGATTCACTGACTAGAAATTTAATTTTTACTTCCTTTCTCGTTTTACTTTTGAGGAGTAATTTGGCTATACATTAAAGGGTTTAATTATTTGGGTTATATTTAGTTTAAGAATGAAAAGAGTGATATTGACCTCTCTTATAGTAGGATATACTTATCCTTTGCTTTAAAATAATGACATTGAAATAGTCACTAATCCTAAGAATGAAAAGCTTATTTAAGCTATTAAAAACTGTCCTTCCCTTCAGTAACCATTTATTCCGAGCTTCTGAATTCCTCATGGTTTTTTATAGACTTGTATCTTGGGATTTCCTATTAATAGAAAGGATACATGGCTTGGAAAATGGGTTCCATTGTATAGAGAAGAGGTTAAAACTGAAAAAAGAGGCACTGTGACCTTAGATTGGGCTATAGAAAAAGCCCCTAAAGGGTATAAGGGAAAAATTCTAATAGTAGGTCATGGACTAACTGGAGGAGCAGACACTAAATATATTCAATGCATTTTAGATAAGTTTAAGAACTATGAAGGATACTATGTGGTAGTAGTAAATCAGAAAGGAATTTGCAACTCAAAAGTTGATGTAGTTCCTGCTTGGCATGTCGGATTCACTGAAGACATTCGCTTGGGTATTAAATACATTTAAGAGTAATATCCAGAAGCTAAGCTATTAGGTTTAGGCACAAGTATGGGAGCTTAATGGCTTCTTAAATATTCAAGCGAGGAAGGAGAGAATAATCCTTTAAAAGCGTTAGTAGTCATATCAACTCCATTTGACTTGTTAGTGATAAACAAGTTTTTAATAAGACACTAAAATTTCATATGAGACTACTTTTTAGCAAAAGGGTGTAAAAATGTTTTAAGGAACAACTACTAGATAAACAAATAATTGGAAAGTCAAACTGGATGTGACGTTGATAAAGCACTAAGTTAATATAGAACCAAAGATTTTGAGAAGTTCTATACTGTTAAAAACTTTAACTTTCCTACTTTTGATATATATTACAGAACACAAACTTGCATCAATTTTATCCATTAAATCAAAATTCCTGTTTTAGCAATACATGCTGAAGATGACCCGGTATGTGTATGGTAGTAAATACCAAGAGACGAGTTTGAGGTATTTGATAATTTGGCTTTGGCGATAACAAAACATGGAGGCCACCTTTGCTGGTTTGAAGGTGCTAGATTTAAAAACTGGTATGTCAAACCAGCGGCAGAATTTTTAAACTAGTTCTGAGGATTTACGAGTAATAAAGATCAATTAATACAAATCTAAAGTCTAATAAACCATTAATCCTATCTTATTCTATCTAATCAAGCCAATCATTTAAATAGCTTGTACCTTAATACTTACAAGTTTGATTGGCTTTATTAGTCTAATTAGATAACATATTTAATTTGCTAACTTGCTTAACTTTAATTCATCTGCTCAATAAGAAATAAAATGTAGCTATGTTAAAATAAGACTACACAGCAAATACTCATTTTTAAGGATCCAATTCATAGGATTTGGTTAAAACTAAAGAGATAGTAGTCTAGCTAGCTTTATTATAAGAACCAAATCATAGTCTTAGTTAAATTCTCTATTGCAAGAGATAAGTTTATCATAGCATTTCCCTCTTATCATATCCATGCAAGTCTACCTTATTTTCTATTACTTAGTGCTTTATTAATACATTCAATTTAACTATACCAGTTTAATAAATCCTTCTTAGCATCTTTCATCGCTATCAAATCTCAATTGCTAAAAAGAACCAGCAAGATTTATAAATAGCAGGCTAGGGATACTTTACAATCTTCAAGCCATTTCATCTTCTCTGGATTATTTGATAGCCATCTCTATAGTAGCTTCAATCTACCAGAAAGAATCAAGGGTTTCTAGTTGTGTGATATTAAAGGAGTAAGAAAAGACAAAAAAGGGTATAAATAGTTAAAATAAAGTAAGGGTGAGAGTGTATATTTGAAATTCTATTTTAATATATTTGAGAATTATCTTTTCTTTCTATAAAAACATGGAAAAACACTTTCCAAGCCCACCTCCAGATTAAAGAAACTGCAAACGAGTGAAAGCATCACCTGCTATAGAAGAAATGATGAAGATATAGATAAGGGAGTTGAGAGAAAAGTTAATGAATTACAGAGTGGTTTCTAAAAGAAGCAATGAAAGACTCGATTATAAAGTACTCCCTAACCATGTGAATTTACTTGTTTTCGGACCTTCTGGATCAGGAAAGTCGAGTTTAATAACAAGTTTCTATAGGGCACTTTATAGCTCCACTGAACTTCCTAGAGAAATTCAAGATAAATTAGTAGTTAAGGGCACCTTCTAAAATGAAGGAACAACTAAATTTACATAACTGGAACTCAAACCTTCTCAATCTGACAGATTTGATTCTATTAGTTAATTACACTTACCTGGTTCTTCAGGAATCTATATTAATGATACTCGAGGCTAAATTTGACTTAATGAAAACGAATAAAGGCAACTTGAGTTGCTAATAGAAGGAAAGGTTAAAGATATGTCTCTAGTTGAGCAGCGTGACTACAGATATGCTTATTTGTTATGAGAATTCTGGAAAAATGACAGCTAATTATTTCCTGATTAAATACTAATAAAAGGCAAGCAAAGCCTTTCACAAATTCCTCATTGCCTAATTTTTGTTTTTGACGGATCTTAGGATGAAATACCAGGCTAAGAAGAGGAAACATTTTATAGAGAGATGATTGAACTGGCTAAGAGTCGTGGCTATCTTTAGCCTTAAATAGTATTAACTAGAGTTGATCTTGTAGAGCAAACTGTAAGCAAAAAAGGAATTGAAGATTAGTTTGAAGCCGAATCAAAACTAAGAGAGTAATTAGATTAAAAAATAGATAGCATAGTTACAAAACTCGGTATTTCAAGGTCATGCATCCATTTTATAGAAAATTACCATTCAAACGATTCTCAAGATTTAGACATAGATTTTCATTCATTGCGCCTACTACATGATGCAGTACAACAGAGTGATTAATACCTCCAAAACTGTTTAAGAGAAAAATCAAACTGTATCCTATTTTGAATTATAAGAACATTTTAGGGACTAATTTTATTATGTAAAATTTTTTAATAATTGCTCTTCATCTTGTTTAATTAAAGTTTTCCCCTCAGAGCAAGATTAACTTAGTAATGAAAATTTAGTAGTTTAACTATGCATTTATCATTAGCCTTTTATCAAGTAAAATTGTATTAGGTATTAACATTGAACTTTTTGTATGTGAATGAAGGTTCAATTTTATGTTATAGACATTCATTTAACTAAAATAAATATAGTGATGTTTATAGTAACTAATCAACTCTAAAACCCATTCATATTACTCTCCGACTAACTTTTGGTAGGACTCTCTGCACTTTCTTCAGATATATCCATTGAATTATGCCTAATAAATTACATGAATTCCGACTAGTTCATTTTATCGGGGACTTATGCCTCAGTTAACATTCTTTGAATGAAATCTTGTTCCTTTCCTTGTTTCTTTAGGAATTTTTTGAAGTTCTTCCAAGTGATAAAGCCTTTTTTATCTTTATCTAAATACTGGTAGACTTTTAAGATAATTTGTTCACGAATGCTTTTTTTATTAACTGTAGCTGCAATAAATTCGTTATAAGAGATAGTGCCACTATGATCAAGATCTATATTTTGAAAAATAGATTCGACATCTACATCAGTAATTCCAACTGCTTTCAGTGCTTGTTACAATTCTGGAGCGTCTATAGTTCCTGATGTATCCTTATCTATAGTATAGAAACTTTATGTCTCTTCCTTAGTTTCTTCTACAGTCAAGTGTTTGCAAAATATAGACCAAAAGACTCTTAAGAATAAAGAGTGCTTGCTAAATTTTTTAAGTTCCTTAATTTGAGGGCCAAGATGACTTTTATTAAATGATTTGTCTTACTTAATTCACTTATGCTCTAATGCATCCTCACATGACATTCGCTTTTCAGGATCTAATAAAAGTATCTTCTTTATGAAATCTTTAGACTCTTCTGAAAAATTGTCTCATCCTAATAAGGAATATTCTCCTTTAATTATTTGGTCAAAAAGTTCCTACTAAGATTCTCCATTAAAGGGATATCAACTTGATAGAATTAGATAAGTAAGGACTCCTATACTCCATGAATCGCATTTAGCTGAATATTGGTTTCCCTATAAAACTTCTGGAGCTATAAAAAAGGGCGATCCCACAAGTTCTAATTAATTGATATTTGAGAATTTTAGAGCAAATCCAAAGTCAATTATTTTGGCTGCCGAATCTGCCGATTAGGTTTCAAAAATAATATTTTCAGGTTTGATATCTCTATGGATAATATCAATCTTATGCAGGTAGTTTACAGCTGAAATCACTTAAAATATTACATGCCTTGCTTCATTTTCCTTCAGGAATCTCTTATTCTTTAGATATGCTTTAAGTGTAAGGCCTCTGCAACACTCCATTACAATATTCAAGAAGTTCTAGTCTTCAAATGACTAATAGATCTTTACTATATAAGGATGATCAACTGTCTATAGAATATCTACTTCTGATTACAGTATCTCAATATCATTTATCTCCGATTTCTTTAGTTTTTTGACAGCATATTCTGTCTTTTAATCTTACTTTCATATAGCACGGTAAACTATTCCGAAAGCACCTTATCCTATAACCTCTTTAAGATCATAGTATTTCTTGATATCTAAATAAAATATTACCTTTATAAGTTGTCGTATAATGAGTCTTCTACTTTACCCTTGATCTTCCTTTGCATACAGTACAAATAGTTCCCATTTTTAGTTTGATAAATAAAGTGTTTTAGATAAAAAATGGAATAAACCGATTAATTACATATTGTAAGCTCTTACTTTCTAGGTTAGATCTCCTTAACAAACTCAGTTAGTATTTTTTGATATTATATGTGTGTTAATTCATTACACGTAGTTTAGCAGAGCCAATTTATTTATAAGGATGTATTCATAAATTGCACTTTTTACTGTTCATAATATAACAAAATGTGCTATTAATCCTTTACATAGCACTATTTTAAATGCTTCTTTACAATCTTGATTCTTAAAATTTTAATTAAAAAAGTCTAAGGAGGAATAAGATAATATAGCTAGTATGAATACTATTGTAGCCAGAATATACAACGAGCTATAGAAACTGAAGCGAGAATCTTAATTCTAATATGATGCAAGTATTGAGATAGTAAGATATCAATATTACCTTATCTTCAGTAGTACTACTAAAGATATAAAGTATATTTGCTTTAGCTCTATTTGTTTACTATTTAAATATTTAAAATTAGAAGTAACTAATTTACTCAACTAGTAGGGAAATCTAGTTTTATAAGTATAAGGGTAGATTAAATAAGGCTTTAAGCATGATTGAATGGCTTTAATAATTGCTTGATGATACGTATTTACTTAGCTAGCTTAAGAAGAAGAGATATATATCAATTTATTTATTAAGATTTCTAAAAGTCTTTCAGACTTGATCAAAAGAAAGGATTGTTTTGCTTCTAGTTTGTGTTCTATTGTGGAGGACTAAAAGGAAACATTAAATTTTGACCTGTATTCTGAGCTTATGTATTCCAAGCAGGTTAAAAGCTATTTTGTGTTTAATTTCCGTTGTTGAAAAAATCAAATTGTTAGTTGTTCTGCATGCTTTAGTTTCCAGCGTTCATTTGTTGCTAGGGTTTATTTTAATTCTGCATGGATTAGAAGTTTGAAAATAAATCAAATTAATTGGAAACTTAAGGTTATCTTTGACTTTAATTTGGTGCAAATTAGTTCTAAATGGGTAAATTATTAGTTTGTTGCTATTAATTAGACATCATCATGCTCATAAGTTATGTCATATTATTCTAATTAAATTGATTGCTGTTGGTTTGCATCATCGTCATCATTCGCATCATCATTTCATTATTAAACTAATTCTAGCTTTAATTCCAATTTTGACCCTAATTCATGCCCATATTCATATTCTGATTCTAATTCTGCATAGATCCCATATCAAATGTTTGACTTCTAGCTTTATTCTACATATCTTGCTATTAAATATTCTGCTAAAAGTTCATTCCTTAATTCTATTACAATATATCCTGACTTTTTTATTAAGGCTATTAATTTTACTTATTGTCAATATCATTTTCTGAGAATAAATCAAAGAGATCCTAGCTTTATTGCTATTTTAGTGGTTACTGTTACTGTTTTTATACGATTTGTGGCTATTAGCTCTAATTATCCTCAAGCTTGGATTCTTCAATTTTATCTTATCTCAAATCTAGACTAAAAGCTTGTCTTTTTACTTCTGCTTCTTACTAATCTTGGATTTTCTTTTCTTCCTCTTTCTTTTTCTATTGTCTAATTTTTTCTATACGCTCCTGTTCCGCTTTTTGTATCTATATTAATACTTACAATTTCAAGACCTTTATTAAGAGCTTCTGGTATAGCTTGTATTCCTATAAAAACCTGAGACAATTTGTTATGCAACTCTACCTCAGCGCTTACAAACTAAAATAGATAAATTACTTTAGAAACTACTGGACATATGATTTAGTATTTTCCCTTTAGAGCAGTTATCATAGTATCTTGTCATATTTGAGTCTCCTTTTTAAAATTTTAGATGGCACTCTCTAGTTTTCTTTCATTCTGAGATATTAAAATTTACTCTGGCTAATTTTTCTCCCTCCTTAAAACTGGGTCTATAAGAAGCGTTTTTAGCTTATTTGTTTATTTAGTTTTACTTTAGTTTATTAACTTTCTACGTGTAATGATCAAACAATAAACGCTCTCTATCTCATGTTCTCTTCGAGTTTCTTACCTGATCAAAATAATGAAACAGAGTGTCAAAGTTTTTACGAATATCGGTTGTTTTATCAATCTGCATTAAAGCATACCATTAATTTAAAATGAGCGTTAGAATTACTATGTACTTCTCCTATCTACAGATTTGGCGTTTTAAGTGGATTCTATTTATCAAAAATTTTCTAAAGAGCTCCTCCTATAGCAGAATTAAAGCTCATATGAACTGCATAAAAGGATTACATTTCATGCTTTATTCGTACTTTATTATGAGATCAGAAAATAACCTAAAGGCAGTTTCTACTTAATTGCACTCCTCTAGCTATTACTCCAAAATTTAGTTTCTAGTAATCATATCTTTGTTGAATTTTTCTTTCATACGCTAAGCAGCTCTAGATATTGCTGAAGCCATTTTTTATTAATAAGAAAGATATCTAATCTGAAATATCAAAGCTTTGTAATATTTCTGAAAGCCTACATGCTCTTAACTATGAACCAAATGACTCTAAATTTTATTCCTTTACCTCAATCATTACTAAAGATCCCCTTCCTTCATATATGAAATGACTTAATACGCATATAAAAGGATATCTCTTATAAAGTGTTTAGATTTACTATTTATATTATAAACTTAACTTGCATTTTCTATTAGTACCTTATATTTCTACATCTCAGTATTTATAATATCTTAACTCATTCTTACTATATTACTGATTACTTTACATTTAACTACTCTTATATTCCATATCTTTTGTATATCTAGTAAAGACATTACCTATAACTACCTTTAAAGGGATTATTTATGATTCATATATCGTGATTTTAAGGAATTAGAAATCTTTTTAACTTATACCTTAGAAACTGCTTTAGCTTAACAGATACAGAACTATGCTTAAATAATATAATTGAAGCTTCTTTTATAATACTACATTGACTATCTGATTTAAGGTAAGCAAGTATTTTCGAATATAGGTTCTAATACTAAGGAATGAGGCTACTTAATAATAATGTATTAGAGGTAATTGAACTCTTAATATGTGACGATTAATTTAAGACTTGTAGTTACTTTGATGGCTTTATTTGCTTTATTTTACTTAATAGTTTACCCTTTTAAGAATTATAAGTCTCTGTTGCTTCGATGTCTTTATAAGATCAGTAAGAAAATGAGTTCTTATGCCTTTTATTATGTATAGCTTTAAAATTAAATACTAGGATTAAGATTTTGATATCTAAGCTATGTTCTATAATACCTTTAAATCTCTTCAATAGTTAACTAAACTTCATATAGGAAGTAACTTAAGATATTAAAAGCTGAGTAATAGTAGCCTTCTAGTATCAGCTGATATGGCTTTTGCTTAAAAGCTTTAATTTATAGTTATGGAATAAATAAATATTTCAACTTTGTTTGTCAATGAGTAAAGATTCCCCCACTTCTTCACTTTGCTTTTGTTAGGTCTCTTTAATCTTCTTTTCTGCCTCTAATTGTAATTAAAACAGCTATTCCTGTAGCATCTAAACTTTTTCTTACTCCTGAACAAGACTTTCCTTGTAGAAGTTGAATCCATCTAGTTTGATAGTCATCAACATGCTTTAGTGCTCAAAGGAGTTAATTATATTTGGAAAGGGATACTAATAATCCGTTCAATTGTATTTGAGGAAATATTCACTTCAGAATCTAATCTTTCTAAACGAGCTTGAAGCAGGTAACTCTTCTAGTTAGCCTTGCTAATAAAATGGGTTCTTATAGGATGCTTCATCTTCAATAATCATAGACCAGATGGATCTAGTTTTATCATATACTCCCTAAGTCCTTCTACTCATATCATTATTACAAAGAAAATCACCGAACCTGCATGATAGGCAGTGATGTGCCAATGTAGTAAGTAACTTAAGATTGAACTCAAATGTTGTTGGGAATTACATTAATAGCTAATGCACACAATCAAGCCATAAAATAAAAATAGGACTATAGTCATTTGTGGGTTTAAATCCATGTGCACATCTTTTCTCGAACATGTGACCAACTTTTAGTCAGTCTTTTTAAATGAGTACATAAAATCCTTTAAATGTCCTATAATATGGATCTAACAAAATTTGAGACAGGGCTACAACTTGTGATGTTCTATCTCATCCATCTGAGCAATGGACTAAAACAGATGATCTTTTTAAAAGATCACTTTTTATTTATAGGGAACCCTTAAGAATCATATGTATATGCTCGAATCACTAAGTTTTCTCTAATTGGGATAGCCATTTTATGTTGCTTTCACCTGAGTTGCATAAAGATAATATTCCATTTCAAGATTCTCTAACGGCGTGAATATTAGCAATGCATAAAAAATCTATTTTTGCAAATTCATATACAAGTTTACTTTCAGTACCTCCTCCCTTCATTCTATTTCCCTATCCTGCTACTCATGATCTGCAGTCATATATACTAAAAGCTCCAGTCGACTAATAAATCCTCAAAAGAAAGTTTTCGTCTTCGCTACATCGACTTGATTTAAATCCTGGCATAGGTTAGCTAGAACGTCATAAAGATGCACCGTCTTGGTGTAAATAACTTAAGAAAGGAAGTCTATTTTTAGTTCTAAAATTAGCTGCATTGATAATGTAATTCTTTTCCAAACCTTAAGGAACCACTAATATCTCAGGATAACTCTCACAAATTTAATACCCTTCATTTTTTAGAACCTATCACTTATCTGCATTATTACCTACCTGAATTTAAAACACCTTAGCGTGACCATTCTAGATTTAAGTCAAATTATGGTGCTTAAGATTCTTCAGGATTTTTGTGAGAAAAGGCAAATATTTACTCAAAGCTCGAATTGAAAATTCTTTAAAACATTCTCTCATAAAAGATATTCTACTTATTTGCTATGAACTTCATACTTCTGCCATCTTTGGTCTCAATATAAATACCAGGAAATTTATTTTCCACGAACTTTTCTAATTTAAGGACCATCATGATAGGAATTTCAAAGAAATCGTTTTATACTTATGTTAATCTAGAGTTGAAAAAGATAATACGATAGTTAGTTCCATATAGCTTACCTTAGATTTCTTAAGATCCAATATATGTTCAGTCTGTTATTTCACTAGCCTTGAATATATGCTATTCACCGTATAGCAAAGAAATGCCTGGAATTTTATAGATATACTCTTAGCTATTATTCTACTCTTATTAGCGATTAGCAAAAGTGCTTTCTAATGAGGCTGATTTTTAACTTTACTGATTCTAATTTTGCGGTTTGTGAGTATTATTTTTATCTTTAAGAGAAGTTAAAGGGTCTTGAGCAGCTTTTTATCTTTCTACCATTCCTTAATAAAGAAATTCTATTTAAAAGTTAAATATTTACTTTCCCTTATTTTCTTTTTAAGTGATAGATTCTAACTTTCAAAAGTCATAAATTTATTCTTAGCCTTAAGGAGATATGAGAGTCACTCTCTTATCTGTGTGAGATGCTTAGACTGTTGTCTTTTTATTTTTAACGTTTATAACTGTAATTACGATGCTTTTAGATGGTATAAGCTATACTTTTGGCATCATAGAACTGAAGAGGTTTATTAATTATGAATATACTTAATTAGTATTTGGAAGCTTGGCTATTTTAAAGAGATTTATTGTATTTCTTAGTCTCTTAAAAAACTGCGTTAAAACGCCTTAAAAAATACTAAGAATTATAGCAAAAAATTATGAAGGGCTATTGGCTGATTTTCTCATTCTTTCCACCTAATAACTTCTTCATTTTATATCATTGACTACATTATTCTAATAAAGGATAGGATTAAAAAGTACTATATTAATAGTTACTGAGATAAAGAAGCTTACGAGAGTATGCTTAGAATGAAAAATATTTTGCTACAAGCCAGATGACTAACCTTTCAATCCTTTTAAACCCTTATATATAATTATTTGTTCTTTATCTCCAAAATTATTTTTAACCTTCTATATCCAAAAAACCATTTTAAGATAACTAAAAATAAAGTAATTCATCTAGTGTGATAAGAAAAGCTTACTATCATTATTATATTATCTGGTACTAAATTTTAACTACCATATATCGTCCTTTAACGAAGAAAATAAAGTTAATTATCTGTTGTATTACTTTTATCCAATGTAAGTCAGAATTTTAACTGATTTTTAGATAGAGTGAGTTTAATAATCTTCCTTTAAAGTATAAATTAACTTTTATCTGTATCTTATTTCCTACTTATAAGTTCAGTTACTTATTTAAGCTCCCTCTATCATTAATCTTGGATCTTTTTATTGTTTTTAATTAAATAAAAATAAGCACTTCCTCAATACTTTAAGTACCAATATTTCTTAGTAATCTTTTGCACTTAAAGAATCTTAAGTTGAAATAGCAGTTAACGACTATTTTCTTTAAAGCTTAAAATAATTAGTCTTAACTAAAGCTTCTAATATCTTGGAATTACCTATAAATACTTATTTTTTAGCTTTTTTAAAACTAGCAGTAGAATTAAGGAATTTCATTTGCTACCTTAGCCTTTTAATAAAGCATCCAATTTATTTTTATAAGAGAAACAAATGTGAATCAAAAGCTTTATTTTACTTATTTATAGAAGATATGCATTGCCTATGCTTTAATTCTGCTCTTTTTATATCAATTTTTAAAATTTTGCTTCAGCTTAAGTGAAACACTATTTTAGCTTTAAATTAACTTGATTTGAAGATTGCTATTTTAAGATAATGATTTGTATAAAAATGCTTAGAAGTTTTATCCAGTTAAGTTTATTTAAAGCTTCGAGTATTGTGAAGTTATTTTAAAAGAGATGAGTTATTAGGGAAAATCAGGTGTTTAATTTTATTAACAAAACAAAACTGTTCATTTCAACCCTTTTTATCCTAACACTTTTTAAAAGTGATTTCGTTACTTAGAGTTAACATGCATGATATAATTGGCACTTCCTTGCAGTTAACTTGCTTTATTTTATTGTCGTTAATTACAAGCATCAACTATTTAGTTTTACTTCTTTTTGAAGTACCTATTTGATTCTGTTTCTTGATTAGCTTCGCTTTACTCAGTTCCTTCCCTAGTGAAATGTTTACTTTGTTGATTTGGAGTTATTTACTCTTCACTTATTAGGCTGTCTTGCTTGTAAGCCTGTCAATTAAATTTTTAGTTTACTCTGTTGTAAGCCGTTTGCTAATACGGACTTATTAGTTAGAATTAGAACTACTATCATCATTTTTGCTTTCTTTGCTTTTATCTTGCTTTAATTCAATCTAGGTTGCCTTTATTTTTTATACGGATTTGTTATTTCCTTTATTTAGCTTTTCAATTTCAAAGCTTTTTTCTATGCGTTCCAGATTATTGAGACTAATGTCCCTTAACCTTAAACTTAGGTTTTAATTTTCTACACTTTAGTTAATAAGCTTATCGTTCTTTTTAGCATTCTAGGAAGGCTATTTAAACCTCTAGCTCTATTTCTTGTAAATTTATTCAGTGATATGTTGCATATTGAGTAGATGAGATTTATTAAAAGACATATTGGATTTAGTGGTGTAGACTCGAGATGATTCCAGAGAATTATTGTAAGTTCTGAATATCTTTGCGTCAGCTCGTGGACTGTACAATGTTTTGCTAAACTTAGTAAAATCTATATCCTCAATGTGATTTAAAGTAACATCCAATGATCTTAGATTCTTTGCTTCATTTAGCCCTTTTAAGCGCTTTGAATCTATTTAATTATTAATATGTTGACCATAGTGGTTGTATGACTATTAATCTTATGCTTTCAATCGATTATAAAACCTTTCTTCACTTTAGGTAAAATTTAATCTCTTCTGAGGCTTCAATTTTTATAGACCGTAAATATCTTTTTTAATATCTTACTAGCTTTAATCCATTTAATTCTGTTGACACTTATTAAACTTCAATATTTTGTGCTAACTATCATTTAAATCAAAGGTTAAAGACAGAGCTGCATGTTGTTTCGATTTGTATACCTTTTTTTCATTACTTTGTCTTCAATTTTCTTTGCTTTCACCTTCCTAAAAAGCGAATTTCTCGTTTCCTAGCTAATTTCCTTATAGAAATTTTTCAGTTTAAGGAGCTAATTTTTCAAATTAGCTAAGATTTTCAGTTAAGTTATTGTTTTATGCTATAACATGTTTAGACTTCAGAAATGCTTAAGTTGGTTGATTTGCATATTGTCTCAAGTTCTTTTAATCATTTTTATCTTAATTAGAATTTCAATTTTTTGCTTCGTTTTTATAAATCCTGGGAATCAAAAGTACTTCTCCCATTGGTTTAGAAATCTCTAGCTAAAAGCCATCATCTTCCTATATATAGTCATTCTTCATATTAAGTTCAACAGGCTAAACTTAGACTAGCTTCTAAGCAGTGTATTTGAGTAACTAGGATTCCTAATTATTTTAGAAAGATTCCTCTTTTTTTGAATTTGATTGCTTTCTAATAGGGCTTTCAGTGTGATTTCTTTTGAATTAAGTTCTTTTCTTTCATTCTTCAATTACGAGTTCTCTAGAATTGTTAGGATCTTCTTTACTTCTATTAATATCCATTTCCTACTTTATTTTCTGTCATTTATCTTACATGAAATTTATCTTTTCTTCTGTAAAGTCAGTGTTAGAGGGTTCTAACTATTAAAACCTTTCCGTTTTATTTATCTAGTACCTAGGAGATAGTAGTTGCTGTACCTGAGAGCTCTTTTTCTATAACCTTTGAAGAGTCCTCATAGCATTAAGAGATCTCAATCCTGGGTTAGTTTTAGAACTGCTTTTCTTACTCTTTTATAAGCTAAAAATTTCCTCAGAGTTTGAATCACCACTTGTCGATAACCTACTCTAATGCTTACAACTATTAGGTACAGCAAGGTAATTAGGGTTAGCGAAGCGTTTCTCTTTTGTATTTTATTACGACAGCTTTTCTTTAAGATTCTGAGACATAGGAGGTAAGAGGTAATTAGGTCTCTTAGGTTCCCTTTTCTAGGATTATGTTTATTTGTTTTTCCTGTTTTTCCTGTTTTTCCAAGAAATGTTTGAAATAGTGATTATAAGTGGCTCTTGCATTATTTTAACTTATTACGCTTTTAATTAATGCTCTCCTATATTATTTAAGCAGAAGTAAGCTACTTGCAGTAACTTAACTCAACTCCCATACTCATTGGGAATTAGATTTTATTACTAATTCTAGCTTTTAAGAGTAATGAGCCAAGAGTGAAGGAAATAGGGTAAAGACATAAAGGATCTTTAAAGGATTAGATTAGTTAAGCCAGAATATATCTATAAGCTTAAGAATTAAAATGAAGGTATAAAATAAAGCTAACCAAACATTATCCAATACAAAAGCTAAAAAAGTAGGATATAAGTATAAATACAAGATACAAATCACAGTATTTTATACTATCATTAGTATATACAAATATGTATAAGATTAGTATTCAAATAGTCAGATAAAGGATTATTGTATTGGCTATTGAATTAGAAATGTGTAATTTATTAGCTTTTAGCATCCTTTTAGTTATTTAATGGTTGCTTGTTTAGTCAATTGAACTTTGAATTTCTTATTGTTAATTTACCGATTTTGTGGAATGGACTCATTTATTAAACTTGTTGAATTATAGTAATTTTATGTCTATTAATTTCATAAAGGAGCAGATTGTTATCGAATCCATCTGAAAAATATTACTCGTAGTATAACTGCTAACTTATTTAGTTTAGGGAGTTGATTATATGAAGTTTATTTAGATTAAATGTTTCTTACTAATCATTTTGCTTGGTACCAGTTATCAACTATTTTCGCATCAACTTCTAAATCAAGAAGAAGAGGATTGTCGAATGGATTTTCCATTAGCTCCTTCACTCTTTGAAGCGCTTTTTCTGCGTTTTCTTCTGGTCCTTCTAAAATGACTTCATCGTGGATTTGTAATATTAACTCATACTGTAATTCTTTTGTTAGATAGTGGTCATAGCAAAGTTTTAGCATTGCAGCTATAACGATATCAGCAGCTCCACCTTAAATAGGGGTATTAATAGATGCTCTCAAGGCATGATTTTTTTTAATAATTATGAGCTTAGCCAGATTTCTATATCTACCTAGTAAAGTACGAGTGAATCCTCTAGTGGAAGCTATATACTAAGTAGATTCTTGCCATTTTTTTACTTCAAAACGATCTGCATACCACATATCTACAAACTGATTAGCTTCAGCTAAGGAGCAATCTCATTCCTTCGAAAAGCCAATTGCAGTTTTTCCGTATGCAATTGAAAAATTCATAGTCTTCGCTCTTTTCCTTTCTACAACATATTTTTCCTATATTTAACCATTACTTTTAATAAAGGTACAGGAGGATCGCCTTTTGTGTGGTCTCATTCTAAAAGAACTTATTTTTCTTTAACAGCTTTGGCAATTTAAGGAAACATGCTCTGAATAGAATCTTACCATAGCAGTTCTTGAATGAAAATCACCTCCTTATTTAAAAGCCTCAATCATACTTTTACAATTAGTCATATGAGCTAGTACTCTTAATTCTAGTTACCCATAATCAGCAACTATAAATTTATATCCTTTCTGAGCTTTAAAAGCTTGCCTTAATTTTAAAATATCCTGTATAAAATTCTACCTTATCAAGCGCTGGCTAATTCTATAGATTAGGTTTTCTTGCACTGAGCCTACCGGTTTCAGTATTCAAATTAAGAGAGCAATGAATTCTATTACTACTATCTGAAAGTTTCATCAAAGGGATTATAAAAGTGTTTAGTAATGTTCCTATTTATTTATATTAAAGGAAGGAATTGAGTGCAAAACTCACTTCCTTTGCTTCTTCTTATGTAAAACCCTTTTATTCTAATTATTTATAAGCTGTTCCAAACTAATTTTCATTAGGATTCTTACCGCTCAACTTTTTCAGTACAAACGCATTTACTTGCGCCATTCCTTTTTCTGTAAACGATATAGGGCTTAGTCCTAAACCTTTAATTGACATTTTGACCATTCTTGGTTTAACTTTTGGTCATTCTGGATTCGGGATTTCGAATTCTTTAACTTCAGGAATAATTTCTTCTTCCTTTTCCTCTTTTACCTTCAAACTTTTTTTCTTGCTCTTTCTTTTACTTTGAAAATGGATTTTAATATACTGATGAAAATTACTTTCATCATAATCTCCTTCATCTTCAGCATTAAAATAATCTTCAAATTCATCATCTATAACATTATCAGTTTCTTTTCCCTTTTTATAAGGAGCAAATAGAAGCTGCTACATCTAAGCTGTGCTGTTAGGGTTGAAATATTTTAGTTAAGGTCTTATTTTGAGCACCCATGCTAAGAATTTACTGTAATAGACTTCTTAGAGCTCCTCAGCTTTGATTTTTATCTATTCTAGTATTTCCTTATCTATGAGTATTCCTTTTCTCTCCATATTGGTCAATATTTCTCCAAAGGGTAGCCAGTATTTCGTATAGAACTACCACAAGCTTTCCATGTTTTCTGACTTTACGTCATATCTAGATAATTCCGATTTCAATGCTTCATATAAATAAAAAGTAACTTCAGCGTCTAGAACTGCATATTACACCCATTTTTCAATATGCTCTGATGAAGTATGTAAAGCAGATATTTCAGGCATTAAATAGCTTTTACCTAACTTTCCCGATTTCAAAATTTTTTAAGTTGAAAAGATTTCATACATTGACGTTTTAGCCAGTTTAAGCTTTTAATTCTACTCTTTTAAAGCAGCTGCAATTTCAGGATCTGCCTTATACTATTTTCATAAGTTATTAATCAAGAAAATTCTTACTTCTTGCATATTTTATTACCAGCGTTTACAACACCCTTCCAAAGAATAATCATTCAAAGAAGTATCGCAAAGTCTAGCCATATGAAGAGTATCTCCTCCAAACCCCTTGACATTTATTCCCTCATTCTAAAATATATGCTTATCAAAGCCATAATTATGCCAAACTTTGTAAATGCTATCATCTTAAAAATAATCCTTAAAGCTGAGTATTACATCTTAAGCATCCATATAGTTATCCACAAACAGTCTAGGACCATTTCCAAAATTCACTTCAGGACCTATAAAAGCAGTTGCACAAATTAAGTTCCCTACTCCACTAGCAGGATGCTACTCCTTTACATTTATATTAATAGTTTCTGAGTCTCAGGCATGAATTCGATCTCTATTCCTATAAAGAATATCCACTACTTTCTTAGCAGCGGCTCTATCTCTAACAATAGTTACTCCTTCTAGTTTTAAACTCTAAAGAGCTCTATTAATATTCTACATCAACCAATAAATAAATAAATCAACTTAGCATGCTAAAGTAAATAATATCAATATTAGGTATCTAATACAATGAATAACCCTATTAAGCAATCAGCATAATAAGATATACATATAATTCAAACTTCTGCTGGTTACATTTCTGCTTTCATTTCAGTCTTTTAAATAGACTAATTTTTATAAGTCCTTCCAGCTATAAATTCTCACTCCCTTGTGTAAAGGAAAAGTACATTAAAAGAAGTTCAAGGCATTTGGTTCTTTTGGGTTACTAAAGGATAGTATTTATTATATAGTATTGTAGAAGCATCCTATCTGTATAACAAAATAGTCATACAAGTCAGAGCATTAAAATATAGGTTAAATAATCGTTTACATAAATTATAAATCCTTTCTTTATACTACATAATACAACACTATAAAAAATAAACTCATTTACTATCTTCATAATTATTTCCTTCTGGTGCTTATTTATGAAACGTTAATGAGAATTAGAATTTTATATATTGGATTATTCTATCAGTTATTATAAGTGATATAGATAGCTTACTTATTTGCTTCTATATTTAAAGTGAAGCAGTTTGCTTAGTTACTTAGAATATGCATTCTAACCTCTCTTTCTATATGATTCATTACCTCTTTTACTTATTCTATATTTACTTCTTTAAAATTAAAACTGCACCCAATCTTTTCCCAGTTTGCTTACTTAATACCTGCATATTATCATTTCTCTTTTCTAGAATGCATGGGTTGTATAGTATAAAGAAAGAGCTATTAAGGGTTGAACATCAGATAGTTAAATAAGGATTGTAGTTTAAGAACAAATTAGAGTTTAAATATAGAATCATAGAAATGCCTTTTCTATTCAATTTTACTACTAAATCATTGTACCTACTATATTTGATTACACGTTTAGAAGAAGAATGAAAGATAACTGCAGGATGATAATTTAAGGAGTCCTTTGATCAATAATTAGTTAATAATTAAGATAATAAACAAAGTCTTTTCACTCTTTTAAACTCGTACTTTTAGCTTTTACCTGATAATATAAGGAAAGATAGCAAGTTTAACATACTCCCTTAGCATAATGCATTTTATTTGTATGCTAGCAATTCCACGCTAACTTTTTACACCTCTTTCCCTTCTTCTAACATGCTTCATTGCTATCATTCTTCTTTTTCGTACTCTAATTCAACTAACAACTTTATTTTTGCATCTAGCTAGGAATAGGCAATGACTTATCAAAAGGCCATTCGTTATCAAACTCAAGTCTTCTATCTTCTCTCAAGAGACTAGGCATGCCCGTAATTATTGATTTTCCAACTTCCTTCATACTTTTTTTTATAATTTTAAAGAGTAAAATTGGTTAAATATTCAATAGGCATATTCAGTTAAATATTCATTGAAACTTAATTCTTTAATTATAATCATTTATATTATAAACCTACATTTATATATTACCCTATTTACTCTTTATATGGCTATCTCTTCCTTTTGCTACTCTTATTTACATATATGGAGAACTTTTATTCGTGGAGGATTTGAAGGATTAGTTTTAAAGCGCAACCTTTACTTTTAAATATTTAATTAGGCTTCTTGGGTTTGTTACCTATTCATCTATCAACTACAGATTTAGCTAAGTTCTTAGATGCTTTTTTATGTATAATATGGGTATAAATTAGCGTAATATTCATAGCTATAAGCTATTTTATAGTCTTTATTGACCTTTCATCTAACATTAGTGCTTATAACTGATATTCTCTTTCAATAGTAAGTTATAAAATTAATTAGTCTTAGATAAGGACTAATATTAGCCTCACCCTTACTTCTACATTATATAAAGCAAATAAACTAGATAAGTCAGAAAATAATCTTTACTACCTTTAATTTTAAAAGGCCTTTAATATGATCACTGTACTAAGATAAGTAAATAAGTTCTAATTATAAGGAATGATAATATAAGAAACTGCTAACTTAAGCATCATTCTATACTAACTTTATTATACTCCCTTAGATAATAGTGTTGAGTATTTTTATTGGTTTAACTAATCTAATGGAAGCTAATAAGCAGTATAAGCAGCTTTTGTTAAGCTACCCTAACTTTTTGTATGCTAAACTTACCTTTATTAAAAGTTATTAGCAGTGGGTATATAAAATCCTTTAATGGGTAAAGTTACTAGTACACTTACTTTTATTACTCTTATAGTATTTTTACTTATTTAAGGCATATCTTTAGCTAACTTTAATTCCTGTCTATATTTGATATTTTTTGAGGTTAGAGGGAAATTTTATTTTTAGTGCTTGTTTAAAAAAAGGAATCAAATTAAATGAGCAATATTAAGGGTTTTAGCAGCATTGTCTCAGTTTATATCTCTTATTTGCTGGTAGTGAGGCTCTTGAAAAAAATAGTCCATTGCTTTTCTATGAATTCCGTTATATCATAAAGCTGCAAAAAAGCCACCTATAGGAGGAGCTGTAAAGTATAGTCAGTAATAGTCTATGTATTTGCAATTTCCAGTGTCTCACCACTTTCAAACACTCAGGGAAAACCCCATAGCAGGATTGAAGCAAGCTCCACTAACACTACCTCCATAAGTAATTAGAATTGTAAGAGTAAGGGATACAGCAGCAGCTCCTAAAATTCCATCAGTGGAAAGAGCGTCTTACCTTGATTTTAGAATTAAAATAATGTACATAAATATAAAAGTCAGGAACACCTCACACAAGTATACTCTTACTATGCTGTACTCTTTATTGGGAAGAATTGTTGCAAACTAAGTATTACCAATTATCCAGAACAGAAGGCCACCACATCATGCAGCTACAAACTAAACGCAAATATAAATTAAAAGTAAAGGAACATACTCTTTCTTATTTTGAAGTCCCATTCAAACTACTAAACTAACAGTTGGGTTATAATGAGCACCTGTCATCTTAGCTCCAAATTAAATTACCATAAAATTAGTGATGCCAACTAAATGAGCTTAGCCATTAACAAAATTAACCCCAGTAGCTAATACCATTGTTCCCAAGAATTCGAAGATAATAGTATAATAATAGTCAGATGGCTTATTTAGAAGGTATCCTAATTCCATCCTTAAATTAAAAACAATTTTATAAGAAGATATTTCAAAGGAATTTTTATAACTCATACCTACCTTTTTTAATGTATATGATACTATATCTACCACTCTATTATTTAAATGCTCCTAATTGCTTTTACTTTTACTTCACTCTATTTGAATAATTAGATAGTTTAATGGTATGTTTAAAAGTACAATATAGAGAGATTTAAGCTTTTTAATTAGAGGATATTACTAAGATAAAAGCCTTAAAGCAAGGAATCTTAATATGGTCTTAGTTACTCCTCTATAGCTTACTTCCTCTTATCTCCTTCTAGAGTGCATGACTGAATATACTAACACAAGCTCACTTTAAAATCTAAAGTAATGCCTTAAAGTAAAATAGCTTAGAAGCATAATACTTTAGTCTATTGCCTGAATTATAGTAAAGTAGATATTACTTAAGTAAGTAAATCTCAAACTAGAGCAGATGAGATTTTATTTACGCTACTACTAAGATAAAAGCATTCTGTCTTAAATGAAAAATATACTAAACTCCTTTATTAATAGACTTCAATAAATATTCCTTTTAGTTCTAACTAATCTGGATATACATTTATATATACGGTAGTTTAATATAAAGGCTAAAGAAATAATTGAATTGAAATAAGAGACTGAAGCTGTTTATTAGTTTATGCATAAGCTAAGATCAGAGATGATAAGATATATACTATGTATATGATAGAAATAGTACCAATGCTTTGTACTTTCTCAGATAGTAGATTCTATCTTCTGCCTTTAATTTTGGACAGTCATTTCCTAAATCTAGCAACCTTGAAATTTAAAGCCCTTTAATATTTCCTAGAGGCTACATATTATCAAGAGAGTCTAGATCTCTAGTTTATATCGTAAATATAGTTCTATAAGCTTAAAGCTGCTTGGCTTTATTATTCTGGTATGATTATAAAGTTGACATACTAGATGAGAGGAGTTGTTATCTGGTGCTAGGAAATATTTTTAATTTAAAATTTTTTAAAAATGAGCAAGGAAGAAAATTAGCAAAAGGAGGAGAAAATTAAAAGAGAGTTGGCTGTTAGAGAGTCTCAAATAGCAGATATTAGCTCCAAAATAGCAGAGATAGACCATGAATTACAAATTGTAAGCTATTCTATGTATAGAAAACTCAATAACTAGAGGAATTGGATCATTTGAAGAAAACTATAGAAAATAGTGTAAACGAAATATAGCAGAAATTAGACAGTGAGAGAGTAGAAAAAGAAAAGACTTTCAAAAAGCTTCAAGTTCTTGAAAAAATGTGGGAGAAGAAGCTGCAAAATTAATAAAACTAGAGCACCTGAACTAAATGCGCTATCAAGATTCTATTAACTTCAGATTAATTCTATTTAAAATGTTAACTTCAGTCATCTATTTATGTAGAAGCTACTGCTTTATAGTAATCTCTTAAGGTTAAAGCATTACGTTAAGTAAATTCCAGCCTTAGATTTAATAGCTATCTTCATATCTTAGCCTGGGTACTTAGCTTAATTACCTATGTCTAAACGATATTTTTATTTAAGCCTTTTTAAATTAGTAAGCATTGATGGAATCTAATTATTTTGATAATAACAATCCAAGTTTCAAGCAACTGGCTTAGAAGTACCCAATCCTTAGAAAACAGTAAGGTTATAACTTTCCTCTTTAGCATATAAATAAAAAAGGATAAATATATATTTAATTTCTCTAACAGGAAGAGCATCATCGCTCTTAATCAAGTCATACTTAAGGATAGCTTTGAAATAGAATATTGAGATATGCCTGATTAGTTCCTATGTCCTGCTATACCTGGTAGATGTGACTACTTGAATTGGCTCAAATAGATTATTGAATTGAATAAGATTACTACCACCTAAAATACGCATGTAGTCGATATTGGAACTGGAGCTAGTTTGATCTTCCCCTTGTTAGGTAAATCTTTATATGGATGGAAGTTTTACGCTACTGAGATTTAAAGAGAAGCTATTGCTAATGCTTAGCTGATTATTGAAAGGAACTGCTTATAAGAATATATCTAAGTTAAAGTTCCAGCTGAAAATGGTCTTTTGATTGGAAATTTGAGTGAATAAGAATTGTAAGAAGTAAAGCTAGTTATTTGCAATCCTCCTTTTTTTGAGTCATAAGAAGAATCAGAATGACATGCTAATAATAAAAACAAGTTGAGAGGAGAAAATCAGCGAGACTTAGTGACTGAAGGAGGTGAGGTAAAATTTGTAGCCTAACTCATTGAAGAGAGTATTTAGCTAAAATAAATAGACCTATTTTCAGTATGGCTTGGGAAATCTAGAGATATGAAGCCTTTAAAAAGAATCCTGAAGGAAAAACAAATTAATCATATTTCTAAAGTTCTGCATACAGGAAATGCAAGTAGATTTGGGTTAGTCTGGAGTCATAAAGTAAGCTTTGTAAAATAACTGCTATAATAATCTATTTTACTAAACGCTAGCCAGTTTTCATAGTTTCAAGCTATACAAAAATATATAAAATTACATCCTAGAATGGCAGCTTTAATTTCTTACCTTATCTTAGTTCCAATCTAACGATTAAAAAAGTCAAACTAAGGTTAAATTATAATCCTTTTAGCTATGACTAAAAGACCTTAGTCTCTAATAGATAATTTCAATCTCTTTTATCATTAACTTAGCTTTTATAAATACTAGAATAGTCTTATTATTATAAAAGGCCTGGATCTTATAATAAGGTAGTTTGGTAAAGAACAGACATATAAATTAAAGAAGGCAAGTGAAAGCATAATAATTAAGGTCTTAGATAGGTTAATGGTACATAGTTGATTGGTAGCAATACAATTAGTAAAGAAAGTTTAAATAGAAGTATATTTAAGAAGCGTATATAATGGATACTTTTATGGTAATTCCTGAAAGTTTAAATGATATAGAAAACAATCAGAACTTTATTAAGCTCAAGCTGAAAAAGCAACAGCTGGAACAAATTATGCAAAAGAGGAAAGTAGTCCAGATTAACGCTAATTCTTAAGCTATTTTGACTTAGAAAAGATATAATACATTTAGCAGGAGTAACTCTGTTTAAATACACAGGGATAGAAATTAGTTTCTGTAGTAGTCTAATTCTTAAATGAGCAGACGGAGTAATACCCCTAAAACCAGAAAAACTAAATAACCTCTTTCCTTGAACATTGTACAGTTGCATCATCCTGCATTCAAAAAATATAGTAAAAGTACAACTAGCAGTCTTAAAAGTACAGCTAGGAATATAAATAAGTTTTATTCATCAACTAATTACTTCGATAATACCCTAGAAATTTTCGAGGGAAATCAAAGTAATATTCGAAGTCAAAGCTATAAAAACCAAGAAGCAGAAAACACCCTTACTCTTCAAGACATTGAGAGTGATTTATAAAAACTAATTAAGAACGAAAAAACTCCTAACTTCAAATAGCATCAGAAAGGTTAGAAATAAGAGCCTTTAAACAATACCTTTAATTCACTGGAGTAGTCTTAATTGTTCTCTAAAACCTTTAGTAACATCTCAGAAAGCACTCCTTTCCTCCATGCAACTAGATCCTTACTTAAAAGTCCAAATTTCGATAAAAGTGATCATCAAGTATCAATGGCTAGATACTATAAAGACATCAAACAAATAGACTCATAAATATGGTCAGAAATAAATCAGATTGACAAATAGAATTAAGAGCTATAGGTTCATCTAGAGTTAGAAGACAAAAACAGTAAATAGAGTTAGACAAATTAAAACGCATTTTATAAGGATGCAATCGAATAAATAGGAGATATCATAGCTGATATTCAAAAAATGTCAGAAAGAGACAAACAAATAAGGGTATTGGCCTCAAATTTTAAGACAAGAATTAATAAGCTTATTAATAAATCCTCAATGTAATTCATTAATATTCCCTTATTTTACTATCTTTCAAATTAAAAGTTTCGATTAACTTAAAGTGAACGAGATCTAATAACAATAATAGTGGCTATAAACACCCTTGCCTTTGTCCAAAATACTAATCCTTAATTAAAATAAAACCTTTGGAAGACTGTGAATATCTCTAGCTTTAGTAAATAACATTACTAAATCATTCTTACTACCTTCTTTTACCTTCCAACATATAAAAATTATACATGTTTGCTATTGAGTATTTCCTAACTCTTTCGCTTGATTAATAAAAGTTAATATATCTCAAAATATTCTTTTAAAAGTTCTAATCCTCAGGTATATATATTAATAAATAAGAAGGGATATAAAATAATATTGCTCTTATGTAAATCTAAAGTAATGATATTGTATAGCTATATTATATACATTAATCAGCATTTATAGTTATCCATTACTGCCTTATTGTCTTTAAAGGGCTAAATATACTGAAATGTAATAACTACTCTTATTTTTTTATCTTCAGTATAGCAATCTGTGCCTTTTATTTATTATTGAGACTTCTCATTTCTTTTAATAACAGATTACTATATTCTTTTGATTCGACAAGGCAGCATTATAATAGCTATTTATAAGTTAGTAGGAAATTGAATAAATTAAGGTAAGACTTACAGATTATTTACAATAGGCTTATAAAATGCTTTGCTAGTATATAGGTTCTTGATACCATTAACTCTCCTTTTTATATCCCCAAACTGTATTTTTATATTCCTTTTGTATCCATAAAGTATACGCTCGCAATCTACTCTCTCACTAGGAAGTCCAGTGAATCCACTTTTAACTTGTGATTTATAGTTTTCAGTTATAGTTTTGTTGCCTACACTTCTGTAGAGTAATTTTAGTTAATTGTTGGCCTCTGCTGCTGATAGTTATTGTTCCTGTAATTGGAAAGGACGAACTCCTTTATTTCATTAAGGTGGATTGAGTATACGAGGCTTTGTTAACTTTATTCCATTTTCTATATTGAGAGATTCTTGGTTGTAGGAGAAAGTTTTACGGTGATAAGAAAACTTCTACACTTTAGATTTAAACATTGAGCTTCCGGACGAAATAGGCTTAAAATCAGCTTCTTATTTATATATTCCAATAGTAGGAGAATTGAGTCTTATCCTTTCTAGGCGTGAGGTTACTGATCTACATGTTTACTAGTTGAAGTATAATTTTTTTGTGTTGCTCAAAGGGGTTAGACTCTATTCTATTGACGGCTTAGTATCTTCTAGCTTCAAAAACTTTCCTATAGAAGCACTTCTATTTTTCCTATGCAAATTAGCTAAAGATCCTACTAGGTTATTCATATCATCTCTTTCACATAAAAACGGAATGAATCCATTTTCATTAGGCTATTAGTTAAGCCGTTGTAAGTTTCTAGTACTAGGACGTTGATTATTTTTGCAAGAATTGATAAGAAGCTACTTAAGGGTCTAAAATGCCTTCTAGGAAATCTTATTCCTTTTTACATCCTACTAAGTACTCACCTATTCGCGTATTTTTTTGATAGACTTAATACTCTCTTAAGCATTGATAGTCTGAATATCTAGAATGTTATCTTATTTGTTCATGTTAAATATCATATAATAAGGTCTATTGATATATTTATAAAAGCACTTCAATAGATTAATCTTTTCAATAATAAAGCAAATTGTTACCACTACTTCTATCAAATCCCTTACAACCTCTATCTTTTAGTATTTAAGTCTTAGTAATAGTTTCTACAGCTATTACCGTTATTTAGCTATTGGAAGAAGCTTAGGATTATAGATTATTGAGTAGAGTTAGAGTAAGAAGATACTTTGATAGGCTTAAGGAGATATTATATAATCAAGAGCATGGCTCTGAGAAGAGGTACTAGTTACTAGGAAGTATGTAGAGGCTTCATGATAATACTTATACGAACGCTTATAATCAGATCTCTTATTGTATAAAAGTAAGAGAGAGAATGATAGAGATAGTTGTTCATGTACTCACTGCAAAAGTTAGCTTATTTTCAATTAGCAGACCTGTAATCATCAGAGACTTCAGCCAGTAAAATAATTCTATTCTACGATAATCTGACTTAGTGTGATGAAACTAAGAAGCAAAATTAATTTTACAACTATGTCGTTAGTCAAAGAGTTAACTCCTCATTATAAGAAATATTTGAAAAGGCATATAAGTAAGCAAGGCATGAATAGTTTAAACAGTTTTATTTAAGAATACCAAGTGTAAAAAAACTCTGCTCTGGAAAGGACTTGATTAAAGAATCTCCTATATCATTCCTTATATTACTGCATCCATTTTACGAAATTATTTTCATACCTCCAGCTATGCATTTTATGTAGTATATTGATATTTTATATAGACTTAGGTATAATTTAAAGAACAAGCTAGTAATTTAAACGTGATTTCTATAATGAAGAATTTAAGCAACTTATATTAGAAGTATTTTAAATATTTTCATCTACTCTCAAATCTAAACTTTATTTAAAGACTTTTTTTATATCTTTCTTTCATTTATTAGCTCAACTTTTATATTTTAACCAGGATTTTCTACCTCCAAAAGCTTTATCAGCATCTATGTATACCCATTAGGCTGACCATTCTTCAAAAAGTGATCTTTTTTTGCAAGCAGTTTTACTTAATTGTCTTATTTGACTATGAAGTAATCTTTTATTTGCTGATACTCCTTATATTACTGCTTTATGAGATTGATCTCTTTTTCGTACTTCTCCTCTAATAGACTATTGATTTCTTACGAGTCTATAAGGATCGTTTAATTAAACTTAGCCTTTAACATTCTTTGGATTATAACAGCCTCAGCTTCATTGAATTTATGAGTTTAAAACTCAGGAAATTCTAGTATTTTGGGTATAAGCTCATATTGATCTCTAAGTAAGCACTAGCAGATTAATAAGTATCTCTCTTTTAAATTTAAGCTATTTTCAGATTATCTATAGAACTCCTCAAAGTACTTATTATAGATGTCCTAATCAGTCCAAGCATTAAGATAGTTAAGTTTTTACATAATTAGAAGTTTAGTAGGCACAGAATCTTAGATTTTGAGCCTTTCTATAATTTCTATTAAAAGATCCTTATTCAAAACCTATAAATCCTCTAATAAGAACTTAAGTTCATGTATTTGAAACTATTCCTTGCAGTTTTAGATTATCCAAGGCAAAAATTTACTTTCAAATTCCTTATACTCGACTTCTGATTTATTGAACAGCACAAAAAGTTCTAAAGCATTTTACTTCTCTAAGGCTTTTTAACTCAAGACATTTAATACTTGCTAAAAAACATCCGTAAAGAAATGACTATTTCTAGAGCTTTAGATAATTCTAGCTAACTGTATTATATCACTCATGAAGTAGCTCTTATCTCGATAACCACTGACATACATCATAATTTACTAGCTTATTAATTAAAAATGCTTCTCTATTTCCTGATCATCGTTTCAGTTCAAAATAGATTCTAAGCAAAAGATAAACTACTGATCATGATTACTCCTTAGGTTATTTATCAAGCTCTTAAATAATTTTTAATCTGGCTGGACTTGCTAGCCATGCATATAAGAAGCCTTAATGAAAAAATAGCTCCTTCAATTATAGTTAAATAAGCCTTGCTTCTTAACTATATCGTTAATCATTTCTTAAGGGATTTAATTCTGTTTATGTAAGTACCATATTGTTTCTATGTCATACCAGCTTAGTAGAGATTCTTGCTTCATTCTATATGTTAATACTTACTAGTGCTAGATAAAACTCATCAAGCTTTTGTTGAATTAATCTATGTCACATAATCCTAGCTTGTAGTAGATTTTGACGAATATATCGTAGTATGCGTAGAAATGTAATCTAGAGTTGTACTCTGAATCAAACCTCCCCAATATGTCAATTATTGCTGATCTATATTTTAAGTCATTCTTATTAGCTATCTTCAGTAAGCTAGAAAGAGACTTCAGATATTATGCATCATTTATAGTTTATTGCTGCAAGATGAAGATTAAAGCTCCTTTATCCTCTTCATGCTAAAGAGGCCTGAATGTATACTTCCATTGCTTTAATTAGTGGATTATATCATTATTTGATACATACTTAATGTTCTTTTCTAGTATTTTTAGCCAATAGGAATGTAGGGATTAACAACGGAAGAGAGATATAAATTTTGGTAGTATCTGATTAGATCCTTACAACTCCCAATTCTTGTCAAGAGACTTGAGCAGCTGGAAACATATTGGCTATATTCTATCTAGATTTTTGGCTGGAAAATAATCAAGCTATTGGTAAATTCTTCGAATCTATTCAAACTCTTAACTATTAAGAAAATTGACTACAGCAGTAACTAATTCATTGATATAGTTATCAATGATAGGAAGATCAATGCCCTAAAAGGAAAGAAAGGAGTTAATCAAGTCTAGTTAAGTTAAAGTTTTAGTACTCTTAACTATCTCATCATAAGACGGCTTTAGATGAGATTGAACTATCTCTTTAATGAAATGATTTTTAGCTAATATGTTAGGTTAAATCTTAGTATAGTGACTTAGAATTTAGCTTATATAGACCACTCCTAGTTCCTCTATTTGCTTTATTCTCTATTCAATCAGCGAAATTTCTTCAATGGTAACGATTTTTTTAAAATTATCCAGAACTCTAACTAACTTTAGTAGCTAATAAATGCTAATTTAGTCTAACCTCTTTAAAACATAGTTAATCATCTATTTTATTATATCGCTAGAGACTTCATAATCATTTATGCTAAGTTCATTTAAGTAAACCAATAGTTCCATTGCCCAGTTCATATCTTAGCTTTCATAGTCTATTTGTGAGATGCTGTTATTCTATAGAAGTTATATCAGCTACTAGTAAAAAATCTTCTAATTTTAAATAAACGAGCAAATTAGAGGCAGATCAGCAAATATGGTATTTAAGTCTATGCTAGCAAAGTTTAGCTTTTTATTCTAGATTAATTCAATTACCTTTTGCTTGTATTTAATCAAAACACTCCAAGTCTAGCTAAAATGATGCGTCTAGTTGAATTTTATTAAGCAGCAGTATATTTGCAAAAGATCATTATGCTCGATATCTTAGATTAGCAAGTTGTTTAACTACTTAGCTAGAATGTTTAGAAGCTTCAAATTTGGTTCTCCTTAATATTAAGTCTGTAATATCTGATGTAAGGACAAAATACTGCATTATTTATTATTCTGGCTAAATTCGTCAAGTATAATGCTTTCTAAAACGAATACATACTTGCCCAGAGACTTAAAATCGTACCATATTTGTATCAATTACTATAATTGGATTTTTTTATCTTCTCATAACTAAAGCGTCCTCTGTACAATAGCATTCAACTCTAATGAAGTGAAGAATGTTTTTTCAAAGTTGCTTTTGCACTTTCTTAAGAAAAAGCATACATCCAGGATTTCCTGCAGATCCATGTCCTAGATGTGATTTTAAATTTAGCTCTTTAAAGCGAAAAACCTTTCATCACTCAATAATTCATTTATTCTCTTAGCTCCATCTCTCTTTTTCAATATCTTTCCAATTGCTTTCAAAGCAAATGAATATTAAGAAAGTTCAATATTCTATTACTTGGAACTTATCAAATCTAGTATCTCATTAACATTTTCAGATCTAGCTATCTAAATATCTAAGTTGACAGACTAGTTAATATTGACACCTCGAGTTAACTCCAATTAAGTAAGCTTAATATTCTTTTAAGAAAACAATCTTATGCTTCTTAGTATTTTCAGCATTTATAATTAATACTTTAACTTGAAATCAATTAAGTTTACTAGTTAAATCATTTGCCCTAGAGTTCTTAATCGACTCTCATATCCTTAACTTGTAAGAAGGAATATCTGCTTGTAGTCTATTAGGGTAAGTCTCTTCACTTCCTTTTTTCTTCCTTCCATTTTTATATTCGCTCTTCCTTGATAAATTTTATGCAATTAGCTTTTTATACCTTACTAAGATTACTTGTGGACATTGATTGTTGCAAATAAGTACCCAGAATCAAATTATTAGACTGTAAGTCTTTCACGAAATGCCTTACTTTAACTATTCATTACAGTAACTGTATTTACTACTACAGGCTTAGCAGAGCTTCATTTTAGAGCAAGAGGAGATTATTCTGCTTTGGTAGTTAATATGTTGATTTGTATCTCTCTCTGTATAGATAATATCCAATATACAGATCACTAATAAAGTATTCCTTGGTAGTGCTTAATGATAAATAATACAGATATATAAAGCTTATTGTATAAATAACTAAGAAAGCTTATGGATTGCTATCTACCAAATCCCCAGTAACTTCTACAATCGTACTCTACTCTTATCTTAGTCTTATTTACAGTCTCATTGCTTAGTTATCTCTAGTCTATTCCATCCAATTCTTTCCCAAATTTTTATTTTCTGCATGAGTAAATAATTCTTAAGATATTAAAACTAAGCATTCCCTAATCTTAATACTGTATAAGAATTCAAATAGATTTAGCTTTAAAAGGAGGTAAAATAAAGTGAAAATTAGTTTAATGAAGAAAGATAAAGGAGTCAAGCCAATCCCTTTGTTCAATACTTAAAAGTCTTAGTAGTTTCAGTAGAACTAGCTATTGAAGAATAAGGAGTAAAGAAAAATCTTTTAGAAAAGCATGGATTTTCATACAATTCCTGGTTCTAATTCGCATTGCTTCTAATATCCTGTTCAATCCTCAACTTGAAAGAAGCCTAATGATAAGATAAGAATAGAGGTATAGTGCATTAACTGTCTTAATATGGTTAAACTGAGGTATATTGACTAGCATTCTAAAGTGTGTAATCAAGTGCATCCCTATCTATAGAATCTGGAGTAAAATTAAGAAAGCTTGGAAAACTAGTTTCAATACCTTGAAATTTAACTCTAGAAGCTAGAAAATTCCTTGTAAAATACTATTACTACACAACCTAACTTTAAGCATATATAGATACTAGAGAAGCTGAAAGAGTATTCATGGAATATAATGCAAACAGATGACCATGAATTTTGCTAGAATGTATGCTAGAAACTAGAGCAAATAGAAGAAGAGAACGAAAAAATAAGTTAGCAGGTTATTGTCTACTTAGAAAAGCTTAAGCAGTTAGCTATGAAAAAGTTTGATCTTGTATATAAAATCGATACTTGAAGAAAGTCAATAGACAGAGAAGAATTGGAAGAATCCTATCCTTAGGCCTCAGAGTGCTCGTGCTAAATTCAGAGTGCATAAACACCTATACCATCTTTGCCTAAATTTCAAAAAAAGAACTCTTTTACAAGCTAAAATAGTTAGAACTTAAAAATGAGTATCTAATTGGCTGATTAAGATCTTTAATAACCAAAGTTTAGCTAAAGATCGTCGAGTTTATTCGCAAGTACAAGAACGCTTCGCAATCCTGAAGATACATTTTTTAAAGATAGCAAAGCTAAAAATGATATTAGCTCATCGCTTATATAAGACAAGTAACATAGAATAGACATTTTCGGATATTCCGAATCTCTTAAACCTTCTTACTGAGATGAATTCAAATAGAAACAGTTTTATATCCTCTGCCTGCAAAAAAAATTACAACTTAAGAAATCAGACTAAGCTTAAAACATACAGCTGTAATATATGTACGAAGTAAGTGCTTATACAGCATTTGAAGAAGCAGAACATAAAAGAAGAACTATGAAGCTCTTTCATTGACGAATAATTCAGAAACCCAGATTAGTGAATAAATGCAGCTACACTTGATTAAAAGTAAAAGATGTGTTCACAAATAGAGTAGCATTAGTAGTACTTTCAAGAGAGGAAGCTTTTCAGTATTAAATTTAGCTGATATTTGTTATTATTTTTCAGTAAAATGCTTTACTTAATTATAGTATAACCACTTAAGTAGATCTTTGCTATATTCCAAAGAAGGAAATAAATTGGAACTTCTAATATAATTAAACGTGTAATCATATTGACTCTTCCTTCAAAATGAACTAGTAGTCAGTTATCCACTAATGTTTGACAATTATCAGTCTTCACTTAATCTAGCTATTAGCAGAAATTATTATGATTAACTAACTTAAGAAATAGCAAGTCTTCAATTTATCATAGAAGACTAAGCATTATGCTTTTAAGAGATAGAAAATAGAAGGTTAATAATAAATATGGCAGAAGGTCTCAAGAAGGGTTTTTTGCAGACTCCATAGATAAAGAAGCAAAAACCAGAGACTTCTAATTCTTCATCCATTACGTCTTCTTTAATAAAATAATAATCTTCTTAATCTTAATAACCTCCAATAGTTGAAAATTTAAGACAATCTTAAATAAAATAAGAACTTAAATAAGCATAAACAGAATAAAAATAATAATAAAATATTGACTTTCTTCCTAAACAGAGACTAAGCAAATATAGGAAATAAGAGAATCCAAAAACGATGCAAAAACAGAAAAATGAAGAATAATTATTAATTGAAAGTCTTTTGAAATATGTACGTATTCTGTAAGAAGAAGTAAAAATATTAAGATAAGAAAACAAAAAATTATTAGAAAAAAGTTAAAATACTGAAGAGATATTAGTCAAATAAGAAATCTATGTATAGTAACTTGGACAAAAAAGAATAGAACCTCTAATCTAAGAAACAAAAATGGAAGTAAAAGACGATAGGCAAATAGAACCAACCAATATTAGAAAGATTCTCAAGAGATGTTACTTGTGCTAATCAAGACTCCATAGATTCAAGAGTTGCAAGATATACAAGGAAAAGATGAAGAGAAACAGCGAAGAAGTCTGAAGAGAATTAACAAGAATTTATGTGACGATGGACGGAAGAATTTACAGAAGAAGGCTCTTCAATTCGAGTTCCAGAACTCCGAAAAAATTGGATGACCCGAACTTATATTTAAGCATCCAGGAGCGATCACTGGATGTCAGTGGAAATGAGGTTGAAATACCTCAAAGTAAGCACTTTAATTAATTTTATTATTATTAGAAAATAGAAGGTCTAAGACTCTTAACATTATTAATTAAGTTATCTAAGCTGCTTTCATATTCAAAAATTCTCATTTCTATATCCTTTTTAAAATGAAGGATTTCAAACTTAACCCTAGCAAAGTTAAAACAGTTAATCCTATTATTAATTTGCCTGATTTATTTGTGCTTTATTTGCTAGCTTGGATTATTTAGTTCTCTTGTGGTTTTTTAGTAATTTATGAGAGTTCACTATCAGTTCACGCTATTCCATGCTGATTTAATTTGGAGATGAGTGTTTTAATTATTTATTCCTCTTTAGGTATGCAAACTCCTTTTATCGAAATACTTCCATTTATTAATCCTATTGCAGACTCAGCAGCTGTTACTCCAACAGTTATCTACATAGCAGTCCATTCATTTGTTCCTCTCATAATCATATATTTAAACCTTTCAAATTCTGATCCATCAGATCTCTATAGCCTCAGTTTCACAGACAAATAAATAATATCTTATTGTCCAGGTTATAGTGTAAAATGTTACATTAGCTCAGACATAAGAATATCATAAAACGATTTCGCTTTTTTGTCTACCTATTTAGTCTCACTAATCTAGCAAGTAATGAATATATTTAGGACTATTCTCAAAGCATCGGTAGAAATATTACTTCCATTATTAAACTTGCATTTACTTAGAACGTTCATCATAGTCTACTTATTTATATGTATTTGATCAATGAGATCTTATAGCCGTTCCACTTCTTAAGGCTATAGCTATTTTTAGGTATTGCTCTTTGTAAGTGTATCTAAGACATTACCCCAAGTTTAGTTTGAGAGGTTCTAAACTTCCTACCTGTCGTAAAGTCCAAGATTATATAAGCCAAATACGGTTTCAACCCATCCTTTATATCTTAATGTAGCTCTTATACTTTTTTTAAGATGTTGTGTTAAAACTCCTTGATTTTATACGTATTCAACTGCATCTCTGTTATAGTATCCTTCAAATTTTAGAGCAGGATGTAAATCGTAATTAAAGGATTGCAAGCAAGTTTGAATTCCGTCATAGTTTACAACCTGACCATTAAGTAAGATTTAACTTCCTCTGGTGGGTCCTACCATGGCTGCGTATGGTTCCCATGTAAACATATATGCAAAAGGGTGATCACAAATCTCTGGTGCAGGCAATCCTCCACAATAACTTTCATAGCTAATAAGTTTAGCTTCTGGATTAGCTATAAGAGTTTCCTTAAACATGATGTGATCTATACCAGGATCAAGACCAGCTTCCATTAAGAAAGTTAAATTGTTGTCTATACACTGCTAGTGCAAATCAGCTATATCCTTACTTAGATAAGATGTAGTTACTAAATTTCTACCTTTTGACAAACATGCTCTTGCTACTAAAATATGTAAAGTAGCAGGTAAAAGTGAAATCACAACACTACTCTCTTCTACTAAAGCCTCAAGTTTCTACTTATCATTTGCAATATCTAATTTTTCAGCTCTAATTTGCTTAAATTTATTTCTAATTTCTTCCAATCCAAGGTTAGATGCAACTATGACTTTGATATTATACCTTTGCAGAACAAAGATAGTATAATAAGCCATTTAGCCAGCACCTAGGATTAATACAGTTGTGCCTTAGTAATCTGACATATGATCTTAATTATATTTATTAAGTTAGAATCTCTAAATTTTGATTTTAAATCCCTTGTCTTTGATTATTAAATTTAATAACTGTATTAATTTCCCTTCAATTAAAGAATAAGTTAGGGAGATTAAAGAGATTCACTACGAATTACGAAAATTAGCTTGCTGATATTATGAATTACCAAAGTCAACATTAACTAATCTTTTTGCTGCTAGATAATATTACTAGAACTAAACTTAGTTATTGAGCTGTTTTCTTTTTCTTTTAACAATCTGCCACATTGATATAATAATCATCATTCGCTTCTTATATTACTATACCTATTAGAGTTGTCATTCGTACCTTCTTATTACTGACTTCGATTCTTTTTTAAAGGTTTTTAGTTCTTCTTTCCTTATTCTTTCTTCTATCCTTGCTAAAACAATTTTAGCCTTCCTTTATTAACCCTAAAGCATATCTAAAGTTCTCAACTAAACTCTGTTTGGTACTTCTAACTTTCAACTCTTATAAAGATACACTGAGTAGCCTTATAAAGCTAAGATATATAAAGTTAATTGATTTAATAGAGAGAACTAAGCTAAGCTTAAATAAAATGGTAGAACGCTAGGTTACAGCATCAATATTAGCTTTAAAAAGAATGGAAGAAGAGGCAGCAAAAAAGCGAAAATACACTAAATAGGTAGATATATAATAGAAGCATCAGACTCTAATCCTAGGAGCTTAAGTATTCTTTGCACATACTATCAAACACCCTGTTCCTATCAAGAATGTTATATACCTCCCTCATTACTAAAGCTATATAAGTCTTGATGAAAGGTCTATTTAGTGCTATAACAAGCTAGAGAAGAAAATTACTAAGAAGTTTCTCTTCTTCGAGAAGCTTAAACTGCATAATTCAGTTTGTATGGCTTTTTTATAGGAGCTCCATATAATTTTGGTATATATGACTGATCATACTTTTTTGATCTTTAGTGAGTATTTAGATCATTGGGCCAAAGAAATCAAGTATAAGGATCTATCAGGCATTTCAAAAATTCAATAAAACTAGTATTTTGATGAGTCTTACTAAGAGAAAAACGTTCAAACTAAATCTAGTAAAGTGACAGAGGATTTTAATTTCGAAACTGAAGAAAATCATGAGCACAAAAAGAGTATCAAAATGGATAACAGGCTTAGTAGCTAAGTAGGGAGTAATATTAGCACTATAACTCCAGTTTAGAAGAAGAATGCTATTTTAATAGCTTGTAATCATTTACTATACAGGTGGTGAAGGCTGTAAAATCTTTCAGGTTGATTTAAAGTCAAAATATCCTTATAAATCAATGGCTATTTTTGATCCCTACGCTCAAAAAATGTCAATCACATTCTCTTACTTAGGTTGCACAACAGGAGGCATGAAAGTGATAAATTAAATAAAAGTAGATGAGAAAGAAGACTTAGTCTGCCTTTTTAACGACAATTCAATATGCGTCTTTAGTATCGCCAACTTCTATGACTGAGGAGAGCCTTTGTTCTAATGGACGAACAAATAGAAAAACGTTGAGCATATAATTACTGATGTTCTGATATCCACTGAACAGTAACTTTTCATTTATGGAACAATGTCAGGGGAAATATTTGCTTATAATTATAAGAATCTGAAAGATGTTCCTCATAAGTTTAGGAAGCATAACGCTGAGATATGTCTTCTAAAATACCACTAGGGTAGAAGCATGTTCCTTTCTGCTAGTAAGGACTATTCAATTATCATATGGAATCTGGAAGACTTTACTGAGAACTTTAACTTCAAACTCGAGCAGAATTTCATAATACAGTCAATTCTATTTTTTAATGATACCGATTTTATTATAGTAGGTAACTAGATAAGAAAAGGAAATTATAACCGTAAAACTAAAGTTAACAAGCAAGTACTTGATATCGACACTAGGATACTTAACACCAAATCTAATGTCCTTTATGATGAAAAAAAAGCTAAAATGTTCTTTGTAGCCAAACTTAGAGATATAGGATAAAGCTTTTTAAGCGCAAGAGGAGTTGTTAAAAGAATTATCCCTACAAAGCAAGGAGATTAAGATTGCGTACTAACTCTCAGCGAGGAAAATTCATGCATATTATAGAACATCCAAGGATAGAAACTAGCGATAGTTTACCCTCCTCCTTCAGTTCATAGCGTTAAATAGTTAATATACGTTCCTTAGGTAAAAATACTCTTTCTACTTCTAAGTGATAATATAGTATACAAGTATAGTGTAAATAGTCATGCTAGCAAAAAGGAGGAAGAAATTACTGCTGATTAAATACGAGATACTGAAAATAAAAAAGTGTGTAGCAAGATAACTTCTATTGCCATATGTAAAACCATACCTGATTATTCAGATATTGAAATCATATAAAAGCTAAAGAGAATGAAAGATAAAGATTTCATTTTTGATAAAAGCTCTAAGAAGTATGAAAAGGGTCTATTGGCAAGAGAAGTGTTCATGTATTTGGGACTTTCTAATGGAAGTGTGATAACTGTGTAGATTGAGAAGCTAAATAAGCTTTATTCTAGATAGCATATACATAGCGAACCTGTAGTTTGGATACTAGAAATGGATAACCCTAAAAAGCACTTAATTACTATAAGCAAGAATTATTATCTATATGTAGGGTGTATTTAGAACCTAAAATACGTAGCTTTTAAAAAAATCAATCTCTACAACCCAGTTTACATACTAGAAAACTTCAATAACTTCTTTTTCTTAGCATATGAAGGTCATGATTCTGACCTAGTACGATGAACATGAGATAGCAAAAATGGAGGTCTGCTCTAGCAAGTAATGATGAACGAAGAGGATCATAAAGGATAAATAACTGGAGTTTCTATGAATAAAGAGAGAATCATTACTACAGGAATCGACGGGTTTCTCAAAATTTGGAGTTACAGTCGATAGTTACTCAGATAATTGTATTATAACGAACCATTTGGTCCTGTTTGCGAAATAACTGAGTATTTAAAAAGTGAAGAATCTGAGGAAGTAGAGTAAAAGTCTATCATTTATGTATCACATGGAAATAAAGTTTCTAAGATGCAAATTAGTTCACCACATCCTTCTTAAGAAGAAGAACAAATCAACGTTTTATAGACTGTTAGCGAAAAGCTATAAATGCAAATTATAAAACCTAAATCCAAAGCCACAAAGCAAACCAAGGCAAAGCTTGAAACGAGTAAACATCTTAGCTCACTATCTGAAGAGTTTTCTGAATCATAAACCTCAAGCGAAAGTGAATCTGAAAGCGATTATTCGAAAATGCATCTTTACGATCCATTAAAGCAAACACTTAACGAGAATTTAAAGAGGCTTTCAATAAATGTCGCTTAGCATATAACCTAAGATATAATGTTTAATATGTCAGATTTGTGGTTCACTAAGAAGAAAGGCTAGAAGATAAAGCAAAAAATCAAATAGTAATCTAAAGGTCAATAAAAGCAGTTAGACATTTCACAAAATCAAGACTAGAAATTATAAAGGATTAAACAAGTTTAGCATAGACCTTGGATAGCCAACATGAAATAGTTTAATATACCTTATAAAAAACCTATGCATCCTTAGACTACAAGAGGTTAAGAAGTAACATCAATTCACGATGAATGGAAAAAATTAAAGCAAGAAAGAGAAAAAATAAACTAGTAGTATTATGAGAGTATTAAGACTCCTGCTCTACCTAACATACCTTTGCAATTCTTAAATAGCAATAAAAAACGATCCAAAACACCAATCATTACTAGACGAGTGCTAACAGATAGGAGAATTGTTGAGAATATAAGAAATTATAATAATCCCAGTCCTGATATAGATGTGAGAGGCTTAAGTATTATTCCTGATTGACTTTATTTATTATTTATAATATTCACTTACACATTAACTTTCTATAACTATACTATAAGAATAAAAGCATAAGAAGTCATCTTCAAAACTATTAGCTAGTTAAAATGAAGGATTTATAAAGATAACAGATAATGATATGTTTAGCTAGTTAAAGTAATAGTAAATAGATAGGTAAATATAAGATAGATCTATATATATAAAAATACAGCTAGACTAAAAAATGTAAAAGGTCTTAAGTCTTCACTATCTAAATTTTGTTTCAAGACTTCTCAAAAACCCTTAAGAATGAAGAAATTATATTTTTTCCGTTAAATTAATTTTATTAAAAGCACAAACAGGGATTAAATATTAGACTCTTCAAGATTATTGTTAAAGATAATTGCTTTATAAGTTGAAATCTATAAAAGCAATTAAATTCTTTCTGAATAATAGAAGTAAAAATCAATATACTTTTAGAAGTCCAAAATTATATAAATAGTAATATTCCCAGTGTTTGCAAGCATCGATGGACTTTCAAAGAAATTTTCTAAATAAGTTCCTTAGAGATAAAAGAAGGTGTAAAAATGAATAACGGGCCTTTCAAAATTCTGAGAGATATAAATGACCAAGGTATTATGAATAATATCCAATATTATTAGAATATCTTTGTATATATTATAAGTTAAAACTACATTTCTACCTTTATAATAACAATAACTTGCATAATCTAAACAAGTTCAAATAATATAAATTATTTGCTGATCTAAAGACTAAATTATTTACAAGTAACTAAATCTAATCAGATCAAATTTTAGTTTAAGATACTTCTTATTTCTTAATCCCAAGCTAAATCTTCATACATCTCTCTAAATAATTATTCATATTTAGAAAATTTTCCATAAAATGGAATGAGACTAAATATAATGCAAAAGTGACTGTCAAAAGCTCATAATAATGTAAGATACTTAAGCAGTATAATCTTAAAATCCACTCTATACTGATATCTTATACCTTCTTTAGACTAACGGAAAGATATTTAATCATACCATATAGCTCTTCTTATTCAAGCTATTCAAAGTATTTTATTGATTACTTTTATTCCTTTGCTTCTCTATTATACAAACTTGCTACATTTTTTCAATATTAACTATCTATAAAAGTTATTAGTTTCAGCTATGATAAATAAATGAAAGCTCTTACTAAAATACCTCAGAAATAGAAATTATTATCCCTTCGCTTATTGAAGCCTTAAAGTCCTTTAACAGGCTATTCTATAAAGTGCAATCCTAACTATAATTGCTCTTAAGCTAAGAAGTTAAAATAGAACTAGGTTCTACAATATAAGTTTAATATAATAGCTGACGATATAGATTAAGGTTGAATAGAGTTTAAGGGAGAAACAAATCTAGAATTTGTGATAAAAATTATCTTTCAAGTCAATTATTTTTTAAATCAGTAAGATTTGCGTAGCAAATATGTAGCACTATCCACATTTACCATTCACTCATTTTTTGTAATAATTTTTTTAGTTCTTCTCTATTCAACTGAAATGGCCCTTTTCCTTATTAAAAGTAACCTCTTTGAATTTTAAAGACTGAATTAAGTCCCTACAACTTATTACTACACAGGGTTTAGTTTATATCAACGAAAGCCGCTAGCTCAATGTGATTTATATATATATACAAATATAAGAATCCTTAATATTATTGCATAACTAAGGATATTTCATAATACATGATATACCAAACCTAATATGATATAGTTATATATCTAAAAATGCTAAAGATTCAATAATCACCCATATTAGGCTAAAGCATAATAACCCAAAATCTATTATCATATAAAGACATCATTTCGCTAATAATACTACAGCTATGTGAATGAGCATTGGCTAAGTAAAAAAAGGTTGATAACAAATAATTGAAACTAATGTAATATAAGCTAAGAGAAGTGTAGATTTATTATTCATTTTTATAATTAAATTAGATTAAAATGTCAGTTATTTAGCCACAAGTTTTAAAAGGCCAAGACTAAGAAGTCCAGAACCTTCGCGTTATTTATTTATCTGACAAGTATGAAAATAAAGAATTTCCTGATAATAGAATTGAGAATAAAAATTACACGATTTTCCATTATCTCTTATCTGCTCTTTGGTTCAATTATACTCGGATTGGAAATCTCTGATTGATGGTAAATTTTTTGGTTCTTATTTTTATTGTCCCTGAATCATCACTTAAGTGTTTCTTCTTGATCTTAAGTTTGCAGATCTTGGATATAGCTATTTTGACGCTTAAAAAAAGGTCCGAATAGGCTTAAATTATTCGGTTGAAGGATTAGACAAACAGTAGATTTTGTCTGCGCTTTAAAAACTAGAAGTTCGAAAAGATTTAGTGATAAGAGTTAAAAGTGGGTGAAATAATTCTGTTGTAGGAAGATGAAAAAGCACCTTGTGATGTTCTGATTCTTGCCACATCTGAATTAGGTCAATGCTATATAGACACCTACAGTATAGATGGAAGGGATAAACTTAGTCTTAAAAATGCAGTCTCTGAGACTTAAAGCATCGTAGTAAAGCAAGATGAGTCTAGTGTTGAATCTAACTTGCAAAAGTTATGGGGATCTACAATCAAGCTTGAAGAAAGTAGTTTATATGGAAGTATTAAGCTACAAGGATTTACAAGCTCGATAGAATTAAATGACAGTAACTTTCTCTTAAAAGGAAGTAAACTTAAGATCACTCCATGGATAATTGCCATCGCTGTTTATACAGGATATCAAGCTTAAGTTTTACAAAACTACGATCCAAAGGAGAAAAAAGGAGTGATAGAGAAGTTCTTAAATAAAATCTTTATAGTCATTATATGTTTCTAGCTCACTTTCTCCTTCTTTAGCTATCTAGGAATGAAAGTATGAGAAGACAAGGTTGCTAACAGCATTTTTTATATGGAGGAAAAATCTGAAGTAAAGTCAATATTCTAGTTTATCTATATATACTCCCATTTTTTGCCTTTCACATTGTACATCATAGTAGACATTTAAAGGATATTATTCGCTAAGTGGATAGTATGGGATTAAAGCTTTACAAAGAATGGTAGTGCTTGCTAAGTAGAAGTTAACAACTTTAACTTACTGGAAAACCTGGGGTAAATAGAGTATATAGTGACAGATAAATCTGGAACTGTATGCTCAAATGATTTACTTTTCAAAGGGTTTATTTTCAAGAACCATTCTTATTATCATAAATCTCAAGTCTCAACAAAAAACTACTTGGAAACTGTATAAACTAGCAGATCTTTCTTTAGTGGGAATCAGAAAATTGTAAATGAGAAATTAGAAAACAACTTTGAGGAGATAGTTTAGGAACTGAAATAAGATGAAGATTTGCAAAAGTTTATTGAACATCTGGCCCTTTGTCATACTGTATTAGCTGGAGGAAAAGATAACGAAATCAACTATAAAGGAAATTGCGCTGAATGCATATCAGTAGTAAAAGCAGTTAGCCAGTATGGTTATTAATTACAATATAATGACCTAGATATATGCAAAATAAAGATAGACGACCGGTATAAATATTTTCAAATTTTGGCTATAAACGAAAATACTTTAGAAAGGTAACGAGTTTCAGTAATAATTCAAGAGATTGAAGAAAGTGAATTTATTTCGATAATGTCAAGCTAACTCTAGGAAGCTTAAAGTCCATTTACTATGAATAATAAAAGTAGTGGGTTAAGAAGGAATGCTTTGCTACTTTGTAAGGGTAATTTAAACTAAATGAAAAACGTCTGTTCTGAGGACAGCTAGATAGATCTAAGTAATCATAAGAAATTCATGTAAAAAGGGTTTTTTACAAATTTCCTGGCTTATAAAATCCTATCAGAAGGCGAATGCAAGAAATTTTAGCGAGAATATACAAATGCACTGTAAGCAGTGCAAAATAAATAAAAAAGACTGAATGATCTTGCAACCAAAATAGAAAAAGACTTGAAGGTAGAAGGGTTAATAGTTCTATAATAAGGTGTATATAATAATGTCAGCGAATGTATACACTCCTTGAAGGAAGCTGGAATCAAAATCTGAATGGTAACAGGTGATTCTCATTAAAACGCTATTGATGCTGGCTATAATATCAAACTAATAAAAAACGGCGACTAACTGATCTAAATAAAAAATCATACGAAAGTAGAAGATGTTAAGCTAATGCTTTTTCATTTTTTGAAGAATGACGTATACAGACTACAGACTGAAGAAGAGGAGGAGAAACAGCAGAAAAGTCCAAGATCTATAGTTTCATCGAGGTCAGCGTTAATGTTAAATAAACTTCAAGTTTATAAGCAAGCTTTACTTACTTCTTAAAAAAATCCTCTAGCTAATTAGAATAGTCAAAGTAACTAGCCGAATGAAGAAGACTATCCCCTTCGCATTAAGGATTTATAAGAAAATTTATGTTTGCCAGAAATCTCTTAAAGCTAGGGAAGTAAAAATAGCCGGAAGTTAGCAAATCTGAATTAATAAAGTTTTAGTCCTTTTCTAAATTCAGCTCTTAAAGATCGTTCTAATTCTTATAACACAATGGAACAAATTTAAAGGTAGTTCACTGACAAGTAAAATATTAGTAGTTTGATATTCAAGAACAAGAAGCTAAATTTACTATAAGACTTTGTACTATTAGTGGATAGTCAGTCACTAGAATTAATTCTTTAGGACTAAACAGCTTAGGAATATTTTTCAATACTTGCTTTTGTAAGTGAATGCCTTATTTTGTCTAATTAAACCTCTGAAACAAAAGTATAGCTTTGTTAATTCCTACAATAATAGTTTTCATTCAAGCCTAAAGTTTTATGCATAGGAGATGGAATTAGTGATATAAAAATGATATCAAAAGCGGATGTTGGCATAGCAGTATAAGATCATTCAAACATATCTGCTTAATCAGCTAGTGACATCTCAAATTTCCAATTTAGTTGACTATCAAAATTATTATTGACACATGGAAAATACGCCTATCTAAGGCTTTACAGAACTTTAGAATCTCTATTGTATTTCTCTCTACTCTATACCTTAGTGATTTTCTTTAAATAATTCACCTCAGGCTTCAGTTCCCATATTAACTAAGATTTTAACTACTTCATAATTATATTTTATATCAGTATCCCTGCTTTACTTTTTGGAATTTTTGAGCAAGACACAACAGTTATAAAAAGTACTTAGCTGCCCTAACTCTATTCTATACATTTCACTATGAAGCTTAAAATTATTAATATGTTTGCTAAACAACTTTTTCCTGCTATAATAAACAGCTTGGTGATATTTTTATTCCTATACTATGCTTCGAAAGAGTAAGTGTTAACATATGATGTTTTTCCATCTTCTGGCTATCTAAATCAAATGATTGAGATTAATCTGATACTAACATGCTGATTACGCTTTTTTATGTTCGCTCATTCCTTTAATTTCATACAAATAGTAGTAATATTAATTTTGACCTTTTTTTACCTTCCCTTTTAATACTTTATATAGGCTACCTAAGCTAAAAATTAGTGTGAGTATGAAGAGCTAGTCACAATTTATAACCTTAAAACTCTGTTTTTGATCCTCTTGATTTGTGGTACCAACTTTATTTTTTTTAAAGCTCGAAACTATTTCCTTATTTTCTATCCTTCATTTGCTTAGATTCTAAAAGAAATTAACTAAAAATCAGAAAAGATGTCAGAAGTTCACTCTTTGAGAATGCAGTAGTTCAAAAAAAATCTACTTGATGTATTCAAATCTGATGATAAAGAAAAAAAGAGCAGAAATAACTAAGCTCCTGGTAACTTTTCGTTCGAAATGAATAAAATACTAATGAAATTTACGAACAGAAAGCTTGAATAACTATTCATCAGGTACAATCACATAACCCAATTCGTCTACTACAAGTCATTTATGGGGGTAATATTACTGAACTACATCATAATTCTCATAGTCCTATCAATCAACTTTGAAGACATTTTTCAACATTAGATCTGATTCATTATAAGTCTTATAGTCATTCAGTTGATTTACTACTTAATGATGAAAATTAAATCGCTATATCTAATTCTAAGGACTAGGCTAACCACTATTGTTCTGATCCAATTTTTTGTGTTAAACTCTATTGTGATATTTTTTCATATAGAGTGGTATATCCTTTACCTATTTATCCAAGCCTTGATAATACTGAAAATGCCTATCTATAATTACATAATAGCCTTTTCCTCTTACCTTGCTGTATATATATCTTTCATTCAAGCTCATAATCAGATACTACATTTAAAATAGTATGGAGATTACTGTAAGTACTGAGGATTTTGCTCTGTAATACAAGGTGTTTCTCTGTTCTTTATCTTTGTCATTGTGCTATTTAACCTTTACTAAGTGGATAAGCTTGAGAGAAACATATTTCTGTTCAAGATTTGCTACGCTAACTATATCTAGCAGCATAACGAAATTTTATCGAACTTGTTTCCTAACTTTATAATGGAGAGAGTCAAAGAAGGGAAGCAGATAACGGATGAGCATAATAATGTAACTGTACTCTTTTGTGATATTTACGATTTTGACGAAATATGCTCTATATATTCCCCTAGGTAGCTTGTAGAACTGCTAAATGAAATTTAGATTTCCTTTGATCACTTATGTGAAACCCATAAAGTTAACAAGATAGAAACTGTTGGAAAAACTTACCTTGCTTGTGGAGGGTTAAAGTACTCTTAAGAAGATGATTTCTAGGAAGAAGACTGCAACCATGCTGAAAGAACATTAAGGTTAGCTTTAGATATGATAATTAGAGCTGAAAGCATTACTTTGCTTAATGGCTAAAGCCTGAAAATTAAGATTGGAATTAACTCTGGAAGTGTGATAGCTGGAGTAGTGGGAGATTATAAACCCTAATTTGCTTTAGTAGGAGATACAGTCAATACTGCAAGTAGAATGTGCAGCAATGTTAAGTAACCAATGAAAATCAGAATTTCAGATTCCACGCATAAATTGGTTTAAAACATGCCTTTTCTAACCTTTGATGAAGAAAAGATATAAGCTAAGGGTAAAGGAGAGCTGACTACATATATAGTTTACCAGGAGAAATAAGGCTGGAAATAGCTTTTTTCAAAGAAAACCTAAGTGATTTCAATTTTGAATTAGGACTGAACCTAAACAAAAAGAAGGAGCACCTAAAGGAATACTAAGAACTTATGAGGAATGCTCAAAGAGGATATCGTAGCTTACAATTAATGTTCCCTATTTAAAAAGCATAAATCAATAGAATTCGACTAATCAGAAGAATACCCTGAAACTAAAAAGCATAAGAGAGCAGAGACCCATTTCTAAAAGAAAACTAGCTAATACTCCAAGTTTATTGATAAGATGAAAATTAACGCACCAATTCCAACTGAGAAATTAGAACCGCTGAGTAATAAATCTTCTAGTTCAGATGAAGAAATTATGGGTAAATTGTAGGAGACTTAGGAAGCAGAAGTTGATTTACTTAATAAAAGAAAAGTAGAGCTGGAAAATTAGGTTAGATAAGATCTTTTTCAAACCAAGGAAATCTATACTTAGATTCCTCAAAGTACAGAGATTTAGCAGCCTGAAAATAATCAAGCAAATACTGTCTCACGAGATAAAGGTCTATGGGAAGAAAATAAGATTAATGCATAGTAAATTTAAATATAACCAAAACTAAAGAGAAATATAAATCTTAAGCCTTTCCCTACCAATCAATTGAGGAAGACTCAGACTACTTTAAATAACCAGAACAAGATACTATAAGACAATACTACTTCGAAGATTCAATCGGTATCAATTCAGAAATAGTATATGAAGGTAAATCCAAATAAAAAAATTAACTAGTATAACGAAAGTAATTACTTAGATAGCATTCTTAGTAGTCCAAAAAAAATCTAGAAGCAAATTAAGTTTTACTAGTCTAAATCCTTCATCGATATTTCTTGAGATAAAAAGGGATCAAATAGTAACGAAAATCTAGAGAAAAATTTCTCTCCAAATGATTTAGAAAGCCAAAATAAAACTTAGAAGTCATAAAGGGAGACAAAAAAACATTCATTGAGTTAAGTTTAAAACTTCCCATAAAATAGCAATAATAATGTAAACAAAAAACATTAAAAGAAATCTCATGATGTTTTTGGCCTCAAAGTAGATAACGACATTAAATTTCTAAATTTGGAAAAAAATTCAAAGATAATAGAGAATTTGATTTAGTACAACCCTTTAGAGTAAAACTAATCAGATTAAAAATAGAAAAATTCTAAGAAACTTAGCTTTGTGCAATATATTTTTCAAACGCTAAACCCTCAAAAAAAATTTTAGAAGTTAAGGGATTTTTAAGAATTTAAGAATCATAAGTAATAGAACGCTTTTATAGAAATTAAGTTTGGGATTTGCCTAAACATAGCTTTATAGATATTTTTGATACCTTTTCTCTATTCAAGTCATGGATATGACTTAACATATTACCTTTCTTAGATATTTTAAGCAACGCTAACAACCATATAAATACTGTCCATGTTCATTTTTGATAAGAGACAACAGTGACTCAAAGTCCTAGCCTTAGCAAGTTCAATCATATACTCAAATTTTATAATCAGCACGCTTTTTATATCCTAAGATCTGATGGTCCAGAGCTCTTTTTTAATCTGTTTCTACATCATTTTAATAGCATATAACTGCTTATTAATGTTCTACCAGATCCTTATTATATTTTCCGTTCTCTTCGTTGTGGAAATGATAGTTTTCTACTATAAGCTGGAAGATGTTTCCAATTACTTAATCCTCTTTGAAATTTTGCTGACTTGCAAGTTCTTCACCTTAATTTCGATTTACATAAAGGAGATAAATGAGATCTATGCTTTTAAAACAAAAGAGTTGCTCAGCTAGAAAATAAGGAAAACGGAAAATTTGTTGAATCACTTGATGCCTATTCATGTAATTAAGAGCCTTAAGGAAGGATAGATTGTGGCTGAAGAGATTAAGAACTTACCAATTATGTTTGCGGATATAGTGGGATTCACTGCATTCTCGAGCTAAAATTCTCCTTAGACTGTTATAAGAATTCTAAACCAGCTTTTCTCTAATTTTGATTCCTTGTGCGTATAGAATTAATGCTACAAGGTTTGCACTATTGGAGACTGCTACGTAGCAATTGGATATAATGGATAAAAGGATAAAAAAGAGAGAAGTTATAGTTAGGAGCTTGTAAATATAATCAATTTTGGACTAAGTTTAATTAATGCTATAGAAGAGACGAACGAAGTATGCTAGAGTTAATTATAGATGAGAATAGGTATTCATATAGGCAATGTTATAGGAGGAGTATCTGGAAGTACCATTGTTAGATATGATATATATGGACCTGCTGTTATGATAGCCAATACAATAGAGTCAAATAGCTAACCGGGTAAAATAAACATTAGTTCAAGAACTAAAAAAGCTTTGGAAAGTTTTAAGGCAGAAGATTATCTATTCGAATTCAACAAAAATATTACAGTCCAGTTGTAATAGCAGGACACAATAGTGTAACTACCAATTGATTGTTATTTTGTAGAAAAGGTTACACCTAAGAAACTCCTTAATTACAACACAAACGCTTGATAACTTTAATCTTGCTTATATATATTAATGATTTTTATTTATAAAGCTTATTAACTTGATAGTCACATTAACAATATTAAAATGGTTATAAGCAAAAGACTCTTCATTTTAAGCATATTAGATAACTTTCTTCAAAATTGTATCGTATGATCATTTAATAACTATTATAAGTTAAAAAGTGATAAAATTATAGAATAGTTAAGAGCATAATAAGCGAATCAAATAAAAGTATTTACTTATTCTATTGTTTTATGTAATTTTTTTGATATTATTTGCTTTAACTAACTATTAATTAATTTATTTATTCATACTATTTTACTTTATTTTAAATCTTTCAGATGAGTAAGAAATTTACAATTTCTACTATGAAACAACCAAATCCTAATTGCTATTTATAATAATCATCTTTTAAATCCTTTGGTTATTTAAGCCTTTAAGTATACTATTAACTTTAGTAAAAATGATTTAAGTGAGATATCTTAATTATATTTACCTTGCTTTATGATTTTTAGTTTTAATTAAAAATTTAATGTTTTTAGTTATTTCACTAGCTCTTCTTCCAGTCTGCGTATAGTGGGTAATCTAGGTAACCTTCAACTTCATGAGTGAAAAATGTTTTTGGATCTGCATTTTTGTTAATTTCCCATCCATTTTTAACCCTTTCTACCAAATCTGGATTTGATATGAAGAATCTTCCATATGATACTAAGTCACATTTTCCTTACTGTATCATTTCCTCTCCTTATTCTAATGAAATCCCGTTATTTGCTATGTAAACTCCATTGAAAAGAGGACGTAACACTCCACATACATCTGGCATTTGTTCATTTCCAGTTGGATAAATTTAATTCCTAGGAGCAAATAACTCAGTTGCTTCCATAACTTCGATGAATCCAATATTTCTTTAATTTAGCTGACTGATTAAGTAAGAATAGGTAGTTAAAGGATCACTATCAAACATATCGTTATATCTTCCTACTGGTGAAATTTTAATTCCTACATTTTGTGGCTCAAATACTTCGCAGAACTTATCTAAGACTTGCAAAGGGAATTTGCATCTTTTTTCAGCTGATCCACCGTATTCATCTGTACGTTGATTTGCATTATCTCTTAGGAACTAATCAATTAAGTATCCATTAGCTCCATGTAGCTAAATAGAATCAAATCCGGCTTTCTTTGCGTATACAGCTGCTTAGTAGAATTACTATAAGACTCTTTAGAAATCCTCTTAGTTCATTTCTCTAGGAGTTACATATTTTGGATTGAATTTGTTGAGAACAGCAGATGAAGATATAGGAATTTATCCATTTAGTATATCACTTGGCATAGATCTTCCACCATGACATACTTAGATACATATTTTTGCTCCCTTTGCATGTACTGCATCTACTATTTTTCTCCAACCTTCAACCTACTCCTCATTATATATTCCACCAGCTTCTGGGAAAGCATTACCATCGGCACAAATTGGACTCGCTTCGGATAAAATTAGACCACAATCTCCTCTCATACCATAATACTAGAGCATAATATCATTAGGAATTTCCAATTTACCCGATCTCTAGCGAGTCAGAGCAGCCATAACAATTCTGTTTTAGTATTGCTAGCCTTTTCCAGAATAAGCAGACAATAAATTAGGGAAAGCCATAACTTTATAAAGATGAAGCAAATGTCAATTAAATAATGGAAGCGAAGCATCATGCAATTAATTAAGGATAATAAATATGAACAACTAAAAGGTAAATGTCAACTTCAATGATCAGAATAAATAAGTTTATAGAACTAAACTAATATAAATTACTAAATACAGCTACGTAAGTAATTGGAATAAGAGTTGAATTATATATGTATATAAATAAAAATATTAATATCACAGTTAAATTTTATATTTAGCTTTTTCAAATTTAACCTTTACTATCAATTAGTAGATTTGAAAGCTTTAAATTAAACTAATTGCTATATAAAGCATTAATAGTCTCTTAGTTTTAATTCAGAACATTTTAGTTTTCAAACTCTTAGAAAAATTCGATTATTATCTTATAGACTAAAAATGGACCAATAGACTAAGATATAGTTAATCTGAACTAAAATTAAATAATGCAATAATTGTGAAATAGCAAGATCAAACTATAGTAAAGGAGAATTTATAGGTGTAAGTTCAAAAAATTAAAGAAGCTCGAGTTTGCCTGATCAAGTAAATTCAAGATTAAGAGTCTTATTTGAGAAACTCTAAAATGTTAATTTTTGTTTTGCTTAATCACAAGAAGAACCTAAAAATATATCTTTCTTTTAACTTCCTTTTAATTATTTATAGCTATAAAGATTATTTAGGATTGAAATAGGTTTACATGGAGAAAAGAAAGAGGAGTTAATTTAGATCTAATTATTAAAAATTTTTCTTTTGATTCTAATTTCAAGGTCCTTTTAATGAAATTCCTATGAATTTTAATTTTGAATATTTCAGAATATTTTGAGAGATTTATTTGCTTCATTTGTATAGATTCTATCTCAAGTTATCTTAAAATTAGATAAGATGTCAGATATTCATTCTTTAAGGATGTAGCAGTTCAAAAAAATCTACTTGATACTTTAAAATAAGATGTTAAAGGAAAAAAGAGCAGAATTAGATAAGCTGCTGGAAACTTTTCGTTAGAAATTAATAAATAATAATGAAATTCACTGTAGAAAGCTTTGGCTACCCATTGATCAGGTACAATCGTTTAATTTAATTTATCCTTTACAAATAATTTATGAGTCTGATAGTGCTGAATTGCATTGTAATTCTCATAGTACTATCAAGCAAAATTTGAAATTGTTTTTATAGCACCAGATCTGATTTTCTAGAATTTAAATAAGCAAAGCTATGATTAAATAAAGAAGGAGTTAAATAAAAGAAGTAAAAGATAAAATAACTATGCAAGAGTTATTTTCTATAAGCTCTCTACACAATTAAAGTACCTGTTAATTCAGTTTAGCTGAACCATCACTAGTACAGAAAAATAATTTCTTAGACAGTCAAATTTACAAGCAGCTTATTATTTACTCATAATCTAAACTAAGCACATTATTAATATACCCTTACTTTATTTATTTTTATCAAGATCTTGCTAAACTTTAGTAGAAAGAAGTGAATGGACTATAATTTTAGGATAATAAGACTAGCATTGAAAACCCTAACTCATACTTAATTTTTTATCTAGAAACTAAATATTTAGCACAATTTACTTAGTGAGAAGGTTGAAATTAGAGCATTGGTTTATATTATTATGATTTATAGTAATTCTGAACACCATAGAATTTACCTAATACTAGTAATGTATAATAAAGCAGAAGATACTTAAAAGTATCTAAATGAAAATATTTTGGCAACTACATAAAGAATTAAAGACCAATAATTAGTAATAAAGTATGATCCCTGAAGTACCAATACTAACTACTTTAAAAACCTTGAAAAGAGGCTTTCTCTGAATTTAAAATAAGAAGTCTTTCTCATTATCTTCAAAATGAACTCAGTATGTACCGTTATTAACGCTAATTATACTATCATCTGTTACAAAGGAAAAACTTCAATGATTATAGATATTTTATTGCAAGCATTTAACAGAAATTGCTTAGGATTTAAAAATAGTTTGGCTTTTTGAGGTAAAGCCAATAAAGGATAAAACTAAATTGCTATATAAACTTGAATTCCTAAAATAGAACTTCTTAATTAATAAATGGTCATAGAATTATACTCCAATATACAAAAGAAACACCTTGAAATGCTTAAAGAACAAGATAAACTATAATAATCAAAATAATTTATTAACAATAAATTCAATTAACCAAAGAGAAAATATAGCGGAATATGCTTTATTGAAAGAGAAAAATATTTGACTGATATTTAAAAAAATGTATATTAGTATTTTTGTATTATTTAACTAGGTTGCTAGTATTTATTATTTCTAGCTTTTTAGCAATTAAACTATTTTATTTTTAGTAGTTCTTAAATTTAAAAAATGATAAAAAACCAAATTAATACGAGATTAAAGTAAAGGAATATTTGAAAGCTCTCTCATTCTCTTATTTTTTATTCTGTATACTTCAAGATATCAATTAATAGGTTTCTATCTAGTAACCAGCAAACGTCTTCTACAGCATTATCCATTATACAAATAATATCTTGCTAAAGTTTATTTCTTTATAATTTTTAAGCTTTTTTCTTCTTCTATTTCTTAACTAGATATTAGCAGTGATAATGTTTCTTCTATGAGTTTTTCTTTTTTTAAATCCAAGCTATTACTTTGACTAATTGCGTGCTTTGGATTGTTTCGCGATATGATAATCCTATTTAATTATTCTGGGAAGATGAAACTTCGAAAAGTTCGATTGGAGTCAAATCTTACTCCTGGTTTGTACTTACTGAATCTGGAAGTCCAAAATTCTTATCTTTTTAGCTTACTTAATATTTTCATAGATTCTGCTCATTAAATTATATTTTTTTATTCTATTGCTGAGTTTCAAGTTACCCTTTGTATATAAAGCTAATTATCCAAGCTAATCTATTTTCAGTCATTTATAATTCTTAAACCTTTGTTATGTTCTTTATATGGAAATCTCCTTTAAGTTAAAGGACTAGATCACCTTTTAAATCTTCTAATAAGTCTCAGAATCACCCTTAGGCTTATAATTTTTTATATCCTTCTAAAATAATAAAGCCAAAAGCTTTATTTTGATGGATTTCCCATATTAGCAATTGATATTCCAAAGGAAATATTACAAGGAACTAGTAATGGACTTGTATTTGCAATATTAGATTTGATTTTAGATATACTGAAGAAGGTAGGAGAATTAGGACTCAGAATACTATTTAAAATCTATAAAATTCTAATTTTTACAAATGATTCATCTAAACTAGACAGAAAAAAGCATTAAACTGTTGTAAGTTATTTACACCATTTTTGCATGAGATAAATAACTCAGGTTGTAGTATTATGTGAAGTAGTAGAATTTATGAAACCGAAACAATAAAAAGAAAGTTAAAATACTGTATTTAAAATAGCATTAGAGAGCAAATTTTAAATAGATTTAATAAATTTTATTTAGGATATCAGATATACAATAAACGGAATTTCAAGTTATATGATGTAACAGTAAAGGTGTCTCATGCTATACAATCAAGAATATATAAGCTCATTTTCAAGGTTTAAATTGGAGCATTTAAACTTATAAATCAAAATATTTCACAAGAAACTAATGAAAAGGAGACTTTAGATTCCTTGAAATGGAGAAAGCAAAAAGGAAGAAGCTAAAGAGGAGTAGAAAGAAGGATTAATTAAAGAAAATGAAGAGATAAAGACAAGACTAAAAGGGAATTTAAAAGCATTTACTAGCATCTATAATTGAAAGAAGCAATTCTTGCAATTAAAGACGTCAAAAAAATCTTTTAGTTTAATTGAAATTTAAAGTATGAGACTGTAGTTTCTAAATATAGAATAGTATGTTCATTAAGCTTTAAAGCACTTGGCATGATTTTAATTAATCTTAAATCTAATAAAGGTGCTTTGTTACTCCTGACATACATTCAGGCTTAAAAGGTATAAAATGAATATGAATACTAAAATAAAACTTTTGACGCTTTTCTGGAACTTTAAAATCCTATTTCCTCTAATTTTTCATTTTCTGAAAGTCTATAAATCTGTAATATTTTCATCCAATATTTAAAAGTATTTTCCATTTTTCTTGGTGATTATCTTGCTCTTGTATCTTGAATAAAGAAAAGAGATAGAGATCTTTAATCTTAACTACTAAAGGAATTGCAAAAATTATACACAAAAAGTAATAATCTCTTAAATTGAGCCAAATAACTAAACCAAAAAATTAAAAACCTGCCATCAAATACTGTGAAGATTCAATATAATAGCAAGTAATTTAAAAAGGAAATTAACTAGGTAGAGGAGTAGCTTAGTAATATTGCACCATAAACGTAATCTATTTAATTCTAAAACAAATCCAATGAAGTTCCTGTGAACATCAAGACAGATTAAATATCATCTTATAAACAGAGAACAATGCCAAGATGCTAATTTTGCAAGAGAAAAGGACATTTAGTGGATAACGCTAATAATTTACGAAAAAGTAAAAGATAAAAGAATTGAAAATCTGGAATAAACTGAACTGACTATTTTATACACAATAAGAATAAATTTATAGAAGAAAATTATGCTAAAAATTAGAACTGTATGAAGAAATAGCAGAAGCAAATATTATTAAAATGAAGAAGATACTAGAAGAAGCATAAGAGTATATCATACTACAAGAGGAAGAAAAAATTTAGCGATAGAAAAAGAAGAGCAAAAAATATATGAGCAACTTCAAAGGAAGTTACAAAAGTACTATAAGAATAAACACGATTAAGCTTAAAAGTGGTAAGCTAATAATGGCAAAGCCACTATAATTAATTTTTTTTTTGTGTTTTGCCAATTTTCTAAAATAACTTTTTTTCTTCCCCTTGGTCTAATTTTAAAACTGATAATCTGTTATTTTCATTTTATTATGATTTTAACTATGTTTTTAAAGTTAGAAGATCAGGTCTTTGCTGCTTTGCCATTCAAAAAATTAATATATTGTCTATTTCGAGACTTAGTATTAAATTGGCTGGTCTCATTTATTGCATTAATCAGAAGACATTTAAATCTCTCTTTTAAGACATAAATTTTAGTACATTTTTCCTATTGTTAAGGCACTACATAAATCTTTCATTGTCCTTTTTAAAAACTTTATATCTTCTTTCTAGTTTAGTACTACTTTAATTAGCTGTAAAATCTCAGCTATTAAATTGTAAAAATCTCAGATGCTTCCTTTTGAAAATTGGCTTGACCAATTTATTCAACCAATTTTTAGTAGAAGATGTTTTGTATAAGTTTTTTCTTTTTAATGCTTGTTTATTCCATTTACTCTTATTTTCAGCAGTTAAATTTTTTTTTCATATTACTTGTAAATCTTTTTGGATCTAAAATAAAAATTAGATTAGACATACCGAAAAGTTTAAATTGAAGATTACTCATCGCATAGATTTGCAACCACTTTAAAGAGATCGTTTTCTCCTTCTAAGCAGTACCAGCTACCCTTTCTTTAATTTTTGAGTTAAAAAATTTCCTTTTGTAAATTTAATCCTAGAGGCTACAGAATATCTTATTGAAGTATTAAATCTACTTTCTTTCTCTGAGCTAATATTTTCTTTGTTCTTGAATTTAAATTAATTACATTTCATCCCAGTCATTTTTTATCTTTATTTAAATAGTTACATTAGATGTATAAATGCTCGTCACTCTCACAAAAAATAGTTTTTCTTCTTTATCCTTAGTTTAATATTTTTTGGAAAGGACCTGGAAAGAAACAAAAGACTGAATTTTCTCTATTTCCTTTGTACTGCTAAAATTATATTTTTCTGCTAAAGTATCGTGAGTTAATCCAAGTTTAAATTCGCTATAACATTATTGATTACTCAATTCTTAAAATTAATCCCACAAATCAGACAATTCCCTATCAGTAGGGTCATAGCGGCTGTTTCTTTTCTTAGTAAAACTAGAATAGAAACATGCGAAGCGATTATTTTGGTACCTTAAGCTGCGAGTTTCCTCCTTGAGTTCAGCTAACGCAATTGAAAAAAGAAAAAATTTGAAGAGTACTCAGGTTTTACACTTTCACTTATAAAATTAGCCTCTTGAGTTTTATTTATTTCACAGGGAACCTCTTCCTCTATAAAACTTGATTATAATATTCTAATTATTTGAAAATAAGGATGTGTCTACATTTTTTTTAATTTCTATGCCTCTTATCCTGCTTTTTTCCTGTTTGTAAACGAGAATGTCTTTTCTTAAAACTTGGTCTGCTTTTTATTTCTAAAAGGAAGATTAAACTAAATTGATAAATTACAAGCAATATAGACTTTTAGATAATCAGACTTGTCTTTCATTGAGCCGCAAAAATAAGCATATATTTTTAAATAAGACCTTCATCATAAATTTTGAAGAAATGCTTTAATAAAGTAATAGAAAGCCAGTTAGAACATATAATTTTAATCTATTTTTAATACTAAGAGGATACTAACTTTTCTAATGTATTTAAATTAATTAAAATTTAAAATATTTTATTTACATAATGATAATTAATTAAAGTGCCTTCTACCATTAATAGGCTCATTACTGATATAATATACTAGCTTTAAATCTAATTTTCCTTTTCCTTTTCATTTCCAATTGCTACTCTACTTTCATACTAGATATTTTTTGCTTTTGGATACCTTTTGCACTTACTCACATAATTTTATTCTGGTTTCGAGGGATTTTCAAAATTTCATTATTTCAATGATTCAATGTCTTTTCAAAGTTGTTTTCAATTCCCTAAGCAAATAATTTAAAATTGAAAATCAGTCAAAATTAGACGTTAAAGATTAATTCTTGCATGTTGTTTCTTAATTTTCTAAAACCTTCTATCTAAGTTGTAGCATGATCAGTTAGGAATTGATATTTTTTATAGTAATTGCCATAATTTAACTTATTATAATACTAGTGACTATTGTATGCAATATTTATCCTCTATACTAATTATGTTATGTTATAAGCCATAATTAATGAAATTATATTATAAGTAAGTATAATTTTTATTTGTTTTATTTAAATTTTAATAAAAAAGGGATTTTTTGAGGATTGCTTAATATCTCGAACCAAATTAAGAGCTTTTATAGGAAAGGAAAATGATTCTTAAAAAGTTCACTCCCCTGAATATCGAGCAGATTCCCGGTTTCCCTAGTTAAAAGCCAGTTCACTTCTTATTTCATATTTTTCCATCATTTGTTGGTTAAAATGTAGTTCAAATTTTCTTAAGAATTATCTTGTTTTGTCTGTAGTTTCTGCAAAAAATGTCTTGTGCTATTATAGATGAAGCATTTCTTCTTGAAAGTTTTAATCTTGTTTGCATTCTTTCTATTTCCATTATGTTCACTTAATTGATCATCTAGATATGCTGTTAGGTCTTTTATGAAAAACAGTTTCTAGTTCTTCACTGTCTCCTGTTCTCAACTTATCTTTTCTCGCTTTGCTGTTACGTTACTAATAGATCATGATCCAGTTCTTCCATCTTAGTTTCATACTACTCTTAGGAATTATTGCTGAATGTATGTATATTAATTTCTATAATGTGAAAGTCCACGAAGTGCTGAATTTTTTCTAACTCCTTTTCCAGTTCTATGACATTTTCTATTAGTCGAAAAATCTTTTTTGAATTCTGCATCTATTCCATTCAATGGACTTTCTCTTGCTCCAGTCTTATTCGTAGTGACTTTCTTACACAAATCCCTTCCTCTATTACTTTTTACATTTTTGAAGGTAAAATTTATTTTATCAAGAGGCTTAAATGTTTCCTGTCTGTATTGAAAAAATGAATGGAAAATTTGCTTGGTTAAAGTTTTTTCTGTTCTTTTCTCCTCTTATAGTATTAGTTAAGAAGGTTGGTTTAATTTAAGCAAAGATGTGATCTAAGAAAAGATACCTCTGGCTTTCATTCCTGCTCTGAGGAGGTGGTGAAAAGCCCTAATCAAAGCTTGTATAATTTTGGCGTTTATTTTACTTATACCTCTATTTTTTATTTGAAAGTTTAAGTAATTTACTTTTAAAAGTGTTGCTTAAATTATAATTACCCTACTTTCAAAAATTGATTATAATAATGCTAAATAAATGTATTTAAGAAGATTTTATTAAATAGAATTGATAAAAGCAAGAGATTGATACCAAGAAAAGCCTTTTAAGCACCTAAGGTACTTTTAATGAGTCTTGCTTTATAGATCTTAACTGAATGCCATTAAAGCATTCAATGGTTCTGAGTTTTTTAGATTTGTTTATAAAATAAGATGAGAAAGTATTAAACTTCCTTTATCAACAATAGGAATTCTTTTTAAGAACAAGTAATAAGAAGGATATGACTATAGAGATTAAGTAGCAAGACTAACTGAATATTGCGAAATAGATATTAGTAACTAGAAATAAAATAGTAACATTAATACTTTTACGAAATATGCTAAAAGTAAGATTCAACATTACTTCTATAAAGTAACCAATCAAAAGATGAAGAGAATGAGGAAGATAAAGAGGAGTAAGAAGAGCAAAAGGAAGAATAGAAGGAATAATCTGATGATGAAGATGATCTAACTGAAGAAGAGGATGAAGATAAAAGTGTGAAGAAATTAAAATCTTTTAAATAACATTATAATATCTTTAATTGAAGGAAGTAATTCCAATAATGAAAAAACGTCAAAAAATCTTTTAGTTAAATGTAAATGTAAATTTTGCTTTTAAAGAATCTTAATCCAATAAGTATGTTTAGCAAGATTGACACTCAACTAAATAGTGCTTTAGGATATTAAGCAGACATTAAACTTTTCCTTCAATTTCTTTTTCTTAATGAAAATAAACATTTTACATTAACTTATTTTCTATTAAATGAGTATTCTCAAATTTATTATTAAGATATATCTAAAGAGATGTTTAATATTCATTGCTACTAATTAAAATATATCTTTAGCTTCTCTTATAGTTAAATTCATTAACTATGTTCTTTTAATATCTGTAGTCATGTTCAATGTCCAGAATTATAAATCTAATTCTATATTTCTAAGATTAGCAGGCATATTCTAGTTTTAAGACTCCAATTATTAACTATAATTTAAATATATTTCAATCAACTTACTATTTCCTTTTTATAACTGCTATCGACTCGGTTAACTTTATCTCACCAATTTTTTAATAATCTTGAACGATTAAACTACCAAACACAGAAACAATGGGATAAGCTTTTCATAATCACTTTTAGTAATTTTCATTTATTTATTATGCTGTTATCATACCTAAATAATAAGTAACTTAACTTCCTATTATCAATATTTAATCTTCAGTTTATAAAAAGGATAACTACATAGAATTCTAATTTTGAACTTATTAGCTTAGCATCTCTTCTTTTAATGTATAAGTGAGGAATATAAGTATTGCTTTATGTATTAATGATATTAATATTATCTAAGTCTACTACATTTCTTTAATTTTCTATTTAGTTTGACATTATTAAGTTATTATTGCCATTTTATAGTTTAAATAATGTTTGCTTTTCAAGGCCTTTTAAAAAGTATTGCCTGCTCTTTTTATTGAATTTTGAATTCTAAATTGTTTTTTTATTTAGATAGATACTATTTTTCCTCTATATGAAAAGGTATCTTTTAATTTCAATTTGCTTTTTTATAGACTCTATTGTTATTTAATTTATATCTCGTTAGTTCTCTTCAAATTTTTTAATGCTCTTTTCTTTATGCTTTTGAAACCATACAGCGTTATTTTTTATAATCGTTGTATTTGAATATAAGCACATTTTTATCTTCTATTTCTGTTTGATTTTGTAAGAGTGAAGTTCACAAATTTTTCCAATCTTTTAGTTATTTCCATTCTTTTATTTCTATTTAATAGGTTACTTAATTAGTCACGAAATCAGTTTTAATTACTTCAGTAATCAATTAAATTTCCTAAAATTAGTTAAGATATGATTAACGCTCAATTTTTCTTCTGATATAAATTTATTTTGAAAGATTTGTACTTTTAAAAACGTCATTTCTAAATTAAGTTAATCAATATGCATCATGAATTCTTTTATTCTCTCTGAAGGATTGTAGACTAACTCGTCCTACTTTCTAAGAATTTTCCTTATTTTGTTGTTTTACTCATTCACGGTTTCATTTTTTTCGAAAATTGAAATGCATTCTGTTTTTCATTTTAGTTGTTTACTTTGATATGAAGACAAACATATGGTGATTTTATTTTATTTTCTTTTAGTCTGATTTATCTTCTTACCTTTCTCCCTAAGTTTTCGAGATTAATACTCTTTATTTATTTATTTAATTTTAAGTATTTAAATCTTAATTATCTGTAACTTTCCATTTCAAACTACACTTTTCTAATTTTTAGTCCTTTTAAAAAGCTTTGAAATTGATTTTTAAGCTTCCAGATAAAAATAATCTTAAATCTAGTTCTCATTTAGACTCTTCAATTGTCTTAAAGGGAATTTATAAATATCTATTTTATTATGATTAAGTGAAATGGTACCTAAAAATAATAAAATTATCCAACAAACCTAATAATCAAACAGACTTTGCTAATGGTCTCTATTTGCTACAATTGGATAATTAGAAACTAGCGAAAGAAGTTTAAGGTCTTATATAGGTAACTTAATCCCTCATACTAACCATTAACAAGTTGATAAATTAATAGAATCCTAAGCAAGAAATTAAATTGTGGACTATTTCCTAAGAGATGGAAAGGTAGATTGGTAAAATCGAAAGGAATTTAAGATAAAATTTTGATTAGAGGATCAGTTAACTAGAGTATATCAAGCTCAATTAACTATCAGATTCGGAATCAAAAGGAGAGGGAATCTGAACTAAAGTTTATCATATTAGAAAAGAAAAATTAAATGTTGATATTGTAATAATTATGTACACAAGGCTAATTAGTGCTATAGATTTAAGAAGAAACAATCTTTAGTAACAGAAAAAAGAATCTAAAATCTATTCAGATCTATTGCTCACAAGCAGAAGAATTTACAAGAAAAAATATTTTAACCATTCTTAGAAGCTCAAAAAATCTAAGATGTATTGAGACGACACACAAGATGACAAATAGGTTTTGATTTACAAGCATTAACAAGAGGAGAAAATAAGCAAGTTATAGGGATTTATGATCCAGAAAATCCTGAAGAATATGAACTCGAGACCTATTGATTTATGCAAACCTCTATAAATTCTAATATTTGGTAAACCAAATAAAGGTGACGCCACGTTAATATTTTATTATTATTATAATTTTTCTAGCCCTAATAAGGATTTACTCTAGATTGACAAACATAAAGAAAGCATTTTTCCTTCTCATAATAAAAAATTACAGTTATTAATGTATGTCTCTATAATATCTAAATTATTTGACTTTTGCTATTCCAAGTTATTTGCTTTAATCAATTCTATAGAGACTATTTAACTTTTAAAAATGCTGTTTTACTTCTACTATATAATTGATTTACACTTAAAGATTAAAATTATATGCTAGATAGCATACTTAGAAGTGGATTAACTACTGTTATTCTGATTCTATTTTAGTGTTCAACTCTATTATTATATTCTTCCATATGTATTAAAATATCACTTACACATTTATCCCTTCATTAATAGTACTGAAGCTGCCTATCTATAATATTATGCAGCTTTTTACTCCTATCTAGCTGATTTTTTGTGTCTTTCATATAAATTCTTAATAAAATACTGGATTTAAAAGAGTATAGATAGCTTCATTAGACTGAGAGCTTTTCTACTGGGCTATGTATCTCTGTACTTTATCTATGTCTTTATGCTATTTTGCATATCTAAGTTAATATGTTTGAGAAGAATAGATTCCTGCCCAAAGTTCTTAACGATAACTATATCTTAAAGCTAACAAACTATTATCATAAACTTCCCAACTTTATAGTGAAGAGAGTCATAAGGAAAGTAAGCAAGGATAAGCATAAGAAAGTGTCTATACTCTTTTGTGGTATACATGATTTGGACTAAATGGGCTCTTTATCTTAAAAGGATAATTCCTCTCAAAAAGATCTTGAAATCTAAAGAAAGCTAAGAAGTCATAAAATGAACCAAAAACAGCATAAAGCTAAATTTAAAAGATGTTGACAAATAATATCAGTAATATTAGCAAGAGACATTAAAAGAAATCTCAGATAATACTAGACTTAAATTATCAAACACCATTAAATATCTAAAATTGTTAAAATGATAAATATAAAGGAGAAAGCTATTTAGTACTACCTTTTGATAGATAAAAGGATTTAAACTAGAAAATACTAATTACTTAATCCTCTTTTAAACTTTGCTTACTTGTAACTTCTTCATCTTAATTTCGATCTATATAAGGAGATAAATGAGATATATGCTTTTAAAGTAAAAGAGCTGCTTAACTTGAAAATAGAAAACAGAAAATTTGTTGAATCACTTGATGCCTATTCATGTAATTAAGAGTCTTAAGGAAGGATAGATTGTAGCTGAAGAGATTAAGAACTTGCCAATTATGTTTGCGAATATAGTGGGATTTACTGCATTCTCAAGCTAAAATTCTCCTTAAACTATTATTGGAATTCTAAACCATTTTTTCTCTAACTTTGATGTTTTATGCGTTTAGAACTAATGATAAAAGGTTTGAACATTGGAGATTGTTACGTAGCAATTGAATATAATGAATAAAAGGATAAAAAAGAGAGAAGTTATAGTTAGGAGCTTGTAAATATAATCAATTTTGGACTAAGTTTAATTAATGCTATAGAAGAGACGAACAAAGTATGTTAGAGTTAATTATAGATGAGAATAGATATTCATATAGGCAATGTTATAAAAGGAGTATTGAAAATATTATGTAAAGATATGATATATCGTTATGATAGCCAATACAATGGAATCAAATAGCAAACGAGTAAAATAAACATTAGCTTAAGGACTAAAAAGCTTTGGAAAGTTTTAAGGCAGAAGATTATCTATTCAAATTCATCAAAAATATTACAGTTTAGATGTAATTTGCAGGACAAAATAGTTCAATTGCTAATTGATTGCTATTTTGTAGAAAAGATTACACCTAAGAAACTCCTTAATTACAACACAAACGCTTGATAACTCTAAACATGTGTATTTATAGAGTAATGATTGCTATTTATCTAAAAACATAAATTTCTTCTATCCTCATTAATTATTTAACAGTCTCACTAACAATATTAGAGAGGCTATAAACAAAAGACTTTCATCTAAAATTCTTAAACATATTAGATAACTTCCTTCAAAATTGTATCGTATGATCATTTAATAACTATTATAAGTTAAAAAGTGATAAATTATAGAATAGTTAAGAGCATAATTAGCGAATCGAATAAAAGTATTTACTTATTCTATTGTTTTATGTAATTTTTTTGATATTATTTGCTTTAACTAACTATTAATTATTTAATTTATTCATACTATTTTACTTTATTTTTAAATCTTTCAGATGAGTAAGAAATTTACAATTTCTACTATGAAACAACCAAATCCTAATTGCTATTTATAATAATCATCTTTTAAATCCTTTGGTAATTTAAGCATTTAAGTATACTATTAACTTTAGTAAAAATGATTTAAGTGAGATATCTTAATTATATTTACCTTGCTTTATGATTTTTAGTTTTAATTAAAAATTTAATGTTTTTAGTTATTTCACTAGCTCTTCTTCCAGTCTGCGTATAGTGGGTAATCTAGGTAACCTTCAACTTCATGAGTGAAAAATGTTTTTGGATCTGCATTTTTGTTAATTTCCCATCCATTTTAAACCCTTTCTACCAAATCTGGATTTGATATGAAGAATCTTCCATATGATACTAAGTCACATTTTCCTTACTGTATCATTTCCTCTCCTTATTCTAATGAAATCCCGTTATTTGCTATGTAAACTCCATTGAAAAGAGGACGTAACACTCCACATACATCTGGCATTTGTTCATTTCCAGTTGGATAAATTTAATTCCTAGGAGCAAATAACTCAGTTGCTTCCATAACTTCGATGAATCCAATATTTCTTTAATTTAGCTGACTGATTAAGTAAGAATAGGTAGTTAAAGGATCACTATCAAACATATCGTTATATCTTCCTACTGGTGAAATTTTAATTCCTACATTTTGTGGCTCAAATACTTCGCAGAACTTATCTAAGACTTGCAAAGGGAATTTGCATCTTTTTTCAGCTGATCCACCGTATTCATCTGTACGTTGATTTGCATTATCTCTTAGGAACTAATCAATTAAGTATCCATTAGCTCCATGTAGCTAAATAGAATCAAATCCGGCTTTCTTTGCGTATACAGCTGCTTAGTAGAATTACTATAAGACTCTTTAGAAATCCTCTTAGTTCATTTCTCTAGGAGTTACATATTTTGGATTGAATTTGTTGAGAACAGCAGATGAAGATATAGGAATTTATCCATTTAGTATATCACTTGGCATAGATCTTCCACCATGACATACTTAGATACATATTTTTGCTCCCTTTGCATGTACTGCATCTACTATTTTTCTCCAACCTTCAACCTACTCCTCATTATATATTCCACCAGCTTCTGGGAAAGCATTACCATCGGCACAAATTGGACTCGCTTCGGATAAAATTAGACCACAATCTCCTCTCATACCATAATACTAGAGCATAATATCATTAGGAATTTCCAATTTACCCGATCTCTAGCGAGTCAGAGCAGCCATAACAATTCTGTTTTAGTATTGCTAGCCTTTTCCAGAATAAGCAGACAATAAATTAGGGAAAGCCATAACTTTATAAAGATGAAGCAAATGTCAATTAAATAATGGCATCGAAGCATCGCACAATTAATTAAGGATAATAAATATGAACAACTAAAAGGTAAATGTCAACTTCAATGATCAGAACAAATAAGTTTATAGAACTAAACTAATATAAGTTACTAAATACAGCTACGTAAGTAATTGGAATAAGAGTTGAATTATATATGTATATAAATAAAAATATTAATATCACAGTTAAATTTTATATTTAGCTTTTTCAAATTTAACCTTTACTATCAACCTAAAATTTAAGTCAATATAAACGACAAAAAGAAAAAGGATTAGATTTATAAAGGATAGAGCTATGAGACTTAAAATAAGATGATTAATTATATAAATTATGATTAAACTATTTGAATAGCAAAAGTAAAACTCTATAGAAAGGGGAAGAAACTCTTTAAATATGTATGATTGACTATCAATTAGTAGATTTGAAAGCTTTAAATTAAACTAATTGCTATATAAAGCATTAATAGTCTCTTAGTTTTCAAACTCTTAGAAAAATTCGATTATTATCTTATAGACTAAAAATGGACCAATAGACTAAGATATAGTTAATCTGAACTAAAATTAAATAATGCAATAATTGTGAAATAGCAAGATCAAACTATAGTAAAGGAGAATTTATAGGTGTAAGTTCAAAAAATTAAAGAAGCTAGAGTTTGCCTGATCAAGTAAATTCAAGATTAAGAGTCTTATTTGAGAAACTCTAAAATGTTAATTTTTGTTTTGCTTAATCACAAGAAGAACCTAAAAATATATCTTTCTTTTAACTTCCTTTTAATTATTTATAGCTATAAAGATTATTTAGGATTGAAATAGGTTTACATGGAGAAAAGAAAGAGGAGTTAATTTAGATCTAATTATTAAAAATTTTTCTTTTGATTCTAATTTCAAGGTCCTTTTAATGAAATTCCTATGAATTTTAATTTTGAACATTTCAGAATATTTTGAGAGATTTATTTGCTTCATTTGTATAGATTCTATCTCAAGTTATCCTAAAATTAGATAAGATGTCAGATATTCATTCTTTAAGGATGTAGCAGTTCAAAAAAATCTATTTGATGCTTTAAAATAAGATGTTAAAGGAAAAAAGAGCAGAATTAGATAAGCTGCTGGAAACTTTTCATTCGAAATTAATAAATAATAATGAAATTCACTGTAGAAAGCTTTGGCTATCCATTGATCAGGTACAATCGTTTAATTTAATTTATCCTTTACAAATAATTTATGAGTCTGATAGTGCTGAATTGCATTGTAATTCTCATAGTACTATCAAGCAAAATTTGAAATTGTTTTTATAGCACCAGATCTGATTTTCTAGAATTTAAATAAGCAAAGCTATGATTAAATAAAGAAGGAGTTAAATAAAAGAAGTAAAAGATAAAATAACTATGCAGGAGTTATTTTCTATAAGCTCTCTACACAATTAAAGTACCTGTTAATTCAGTTTAGCTGAACCATCACTAGTACAGATAAATAATTTCTTAGACAGTCAAATTTACAAGCAGCTTATTATTTACTCATAATCTAAACTAAGCACATTATTAATATACCCTTACTTTATTTATTTTTATCAAGATCTTGCTAAACTTTGGTAGAAAGAAGTGAATGGACTATAATTTTAGGATAATAAGACTAGCATTGAAAACCCTAACTCATACTTAATTTTTTATCTAGAAACTAAATATTTAGCACAATTTACTTAGTGAGAAGGTTGAAATTAGAGCATTGGTTTATATTATTATGATTTATAGTAATTCTGAACACCATAGAATTTACCTAATACTAGTAATGTATAATAAAGCAGAAGATACTTAAAAGTATCTAAATGAAAATATTTTGGCAACTACATAAAGAATTAAAGACCAATAATTAGTAATAAAGTATGATCCCTGAAGTACCAATACTAACTACTTTAAAAACCTTGAAAAGAGGCTTTCTCTGAATTTAAATTAAGAAGTCTTTCTCATTATCTTCAAAATGAACTCAGTATGTACCGTTATTAACGCTAATTATACTATCATCTGTTATAAAGGAAAAACTTCAATGATTATAGATATTTTATTGCAAGCATTTAACAGAAATTGCTTAGGATTTAAAAATAGTTTGGCTTTTTGAGGTAAAGCCAATAAAGGATAAAACTAAATTGCTATATAAACTTGAATTCCTAAAATAGAACTCCTTAATTAATAAATGGGCATAGAATTATACTCCAATATACAAAAGAAACACCTTGAAATGCTTAAAGAACAAGATAAACTATAATAATCAAAATAATTTATTAACAATAAATTCAATTAACCAAAGAGAAAATATAGCGGAATATGCTTTATTGAAAGAGAAAAATATTTGACTGATATTTAAAAAAATGTATATTAGTATATTTGTATTATTTAACTAGGTTGCTAGTATTTATTATTTCTAGCTTTTTAGCAATTAAACTATTTTATTTTTAGTAGTTCTTAAATTTAAAAAATGATAAAAAACCAAATTAATACGAGATTAAAGTAAAGGAATATTTGAAAGCTCTCTCATTCTCTTATTTTTTATTCTGTATACTTCAAGATATCAATTAATAGGTTTCTATCTAGTAACCAGCAAACGTCTTCTACAGCATTATCCATTATACAAATAATATCTTGCTAAAGTTTATTTCTTTATAATTTTTAAGCTTTTTTCTTCTTCTATTTCTTAACTAGATATTAGCAGTGATAATGTTTCTTCTATGAGTTTTTCTTTTTTTAAATCCAAGCTATTACTTTGACTAATTGCGTGCTTTGGATTGTTTCGCGATATGATAATCCTATTTAATTATTCTGGGAAGATGAAACTTCGAAAAGTTCGATTGGAGTCAAATCTTACTCCTGGTTTGTACTTACTGAATCTGGAAGTCCAAAATTCTTATCTTTTTAGCTTACTTAATATTTTCATAGATTCTGCTCATTAAATTATATTTTTTTATTCTATTGCTGAGTTTCAAGTTACCCTTTGTATATAAAGCTAATTATCCAAGCTAATCTATTTTCAGTCATTTATAATTCTTAAACCTTTGTTATGTTCTTTATATGGAAATCTCCTTTAAGTTAAAGGACTAGATCACCTTTTAAATCTTCTAATAAGTCTCAGAATCACCCTTAGGCTTATAATTTTTTATATCCTTCTAAAATAATAAAGCCAAAAGCTTTATTTTGATGGATTTCCCATATTAGCAATTGATATTCCAAAGGAAATATTACAAGGAACTAGTAATGGACTTGTATTTGCAATATTAGATTTGATTTTAGATATACTGAAGAAGGTAGGAGAATTAGGACTCAGAATACTATTTAAAATCTATAAAATTCTAATTTTTACAAATGATTCATCTAAACTAGCAGAAAAAAGCATTAAACTGTTGTAAGTTATTTACACCATTTTTGCATGAGATAAATAACTCAGGTTGTAGTATTATGTGAAGTAGTAGAATTTATGAAACCGAAACAATAAAAAGAAAGTTAAAATACTGTATTTAAAATAGCATTAGAGAGCAAATTTTAAATAGATTTAATAAATTTTATTTAGGATATCAGATATACAATAAACGAAATTTCAAGTTATATGATGTAACAGTAAAGGTGTCTCATGCTATACAATCAAGAATATATAAGCTCATTTTCAAGGTTTAAATTGGAGCATTTAAACTTATAAATCAAAATATTTCACAAGAAACTAATGAAAAGGAGACTTTAGATTCCTTGAAATGGAGAAAGCAAAAAGGAAGAAGCTAAAGAGGAGTAGAAAGAAGGATTAATTAAAGAAAATGAAGAGATAAAGACAAAACTAAAAGGGAATTTAAAAGCATTTACTAGCATCTATAATTGAAAGAAGCAATTCTTGCAATTAAAGACGTCAAAAAAATTTTTTAGTTTAATTGAAATTTAAAGTATGAGACTGTAGTTTCTAAATATAGAATAGTATGTTCATTAAGCTTTAAAGCACTTGGCATGATTTTAATTAATCTTAAATCTAATAAAGGTGCTTTGTTACTCCTGACATACATTCAGGCTTAAAAGGTATAAAATGAATATGAATACTAAAATAAAACTTTTGACGCTTTTCTGGAACTTTAAAATCCTATTTCCTCTAATTTTTCATTTTCTGAAAGTCTATAAATCTGTAATATCTTCATCCAATATTTAAAAGTATTTTCCATTTTTCTTGGTGATTATCTTGCTCTTGTATCTTGAATAAAGAAAAGAGATTGAAATCTTTAATCTTAACTACTAAAGGAATTGCAAAAATTATACACAGAAAGTAATAATCTCTTAAATTGAGCCAAATAACTAAACCAAAAAATTAAAAACCTGCCATCAAATACTGTGAAGATTCAATATAATAGCAAGTAATTTAAAAAGGAAATTAACTAGGTAGAGGAGTAGCTTAGTAATATTGCGGCATAAACGTAATCTATTTAATTCTAAAACAAATCCAATGAAGTTCCTGTGAACATCAAGACAGATTAAATATCATCTTATAAACAGAGAACAATGCCAAGATGCTAATTTTGCAAGAGAAAAGGACATTTAGTGGATAACGCTAATAATTTACGAAAAGTAAAAGATAAAAGAATTGAAAATCTGGAATAAACTGAACTGACTATTTTATACACAATAAGAATAAATTTATAGAAGAAAATTATGCTAAAAATTAGAACTGTATGAAGAAATAGCAGAAGCAAATATTATTAAAATGAAGAAGATACTAGAAGAAGCATAAGAGTTTATCATACTAAAAGAGGAAGAAAAAATTTAGCGATAGAAAAAGAAGAGCAAAAAATATATGAGCAACTTCAAAGGAAGTTACAAAAGTACTATAAGAATAAACACGATTAAGCTTAAAAGTGGTAAGCTAATAATGGCAAAGCCACTATAATTAATTTTTTTTTTGTGTTTTGCCAATTTTCTAAAATAACTTTGTTTCTTCCCCTTGCTCTAATTTTAAAACTGATAATCTGTTATTTTCATTTTATTATGATTTTAACTATGTTTTTTTAAGTTAGAAGATCAGGTCTTTGCTGTTTTGCCATTCAAAAAATTAATATATTGTCTATTTCGAGACTTAGTATTAAATTGGCTGGTCTCATTTATTGCATTAATCAGAAGACATTTAAATCTCCCTTTTAAGACATAAATTTGAGTAAATTTTTCCTATTGTTAAGACACTACATAAATCTTTCATTGTCCTTTTTAAAAACTTTATATCTTCTTTCTAGTTTAGTACTACTTTAATTAGCTGTAAAATCTCAGCTATTAAATTGTAAAAATCTCAGATGCTTCCTTTTGAAAATTGGCTTGACCAATTTATTCAACCAATTTTTAGTAGAAGATGTTTTGTATAAGTTTTTTCTTTTTAATGCTTGTTTATTCCATTTACTCTTATTTTCAGCAGTTAAAATTTTTTTTCATATTACTTGTAAATCTTTTTGGATCTAAAATAAAAATTAGATTAGACATACCGAAAAGTTTAAATTGAAGATTACTCATCGCATAGATTTGCAACCACTTTAAAGAGATCGTTTTCTCCTTCTAAGCAGTACCAGCTACCCTTTCTTTAATTTTTGAGTTAAAAAATTTCCTTTTGCAAATTTAATCCTAGAGGCTACAAAATATCTTATTGAAGTATTAAATCTACTTTCTTTCTCTGAGCTAATATTTTCTTTGTTCTTGAATTTAAATTCATTACATTTCATCCCAGTCATTTTTTATCTTTATTTAAATAGTTACATTAGATGTATAAATGCTCATCACTCTCACAAAAAATAGTTTTTCTTCTTTATCTTTAGTTTAATATTTTTTGGAAAGGATCTGGAAAGAAACAAAAGACTGAGTTTCCTCTATTTCATTTGTACTGCTAAAATTATATTTTTCTGCTAAAGAATCGTGAGTTAATCCAAGTTTAAATTCGCTATAACATTATTGATTACTCAATTCTTAAAATTAATCCCACAAATCAGTCAATTCCCTATCAGTAGGGTCATAGCGACTTTTTCTTTTCTTAGTAAAACTAGAATAGAAACATGCGAAGCGATTATTTTGGTACCTTAAGCTGCGAGTTTCCTCCTTGAGTTCAGCTAACACAATTGAAAAAAGAAAAAATTTTGAAGAGTACTCAGGTTTTACACTTTCACTTATAAAATTAGCCTCTTGAGTTTTATTTATTTCACAGGGAACCTCTTCCTCTATAAAACTTGATTATAATATTCTAATTATTTGAAAATAAGGATGTGTCTACGTTTTTTTTAATTTCTATGCCTCTCATCCTGCTTTTTTCCTGTTTGTAAACGAGAATGTCTTTTCTTAAAACTTGGTCTGCTTTTTATTTCTAAAAGGAAGATTAAACTAAATTGATAAATTACAAGCAATATAGACTTTTAGATAATCAGACTTGTCTTTCATTGAGCCACAAAAATAAGCATATATTTTTAAATAAGACTTTCATCATAAATTTTGAAGAAATGCTTTAATAAAGTAATAGAAAGCCAGTTAGAACATATAATTTTAATCTATTTTTAATACTAAGAGGATACTAACTTTTCTAATATATTTAAATTAATTAAAATTTAAAATATTTTATTTACATAATGATAATTAATTAAAGTGGCTTCTACCATTAATAGGTTCGTTACTGATATAATATACTAGCTTTAAATCTAATTTTCCTTTTCCTTTTCATTTCCAATTGCTACTTTACTTTCATACTAGTTATTTTTTGCTTTTGGATACCTTTTGCACTTACTCACATAATTTTATTCTGGTTTCGAGAGATTTTCAAAATTCCATTATTTCAATGATTCAATGTCTTTTCAAAGTTGTTTTCAATTCCCTAAGCAAATAATTTAAAATTGAAAATCAGTCAAAATTAGACGTTAAAGATTAATTCTTGCATGTTGTTTCTTAATTTTCTAAAACCTTCTATCTAAGTTGTAGCATGATCAGTTAGGAATTGATATTTTTTATAGTAATTGCCATAATTTAACTTATTATAATACTAGTGACTATTGTATGCTATATTTATCCTCTATACTAATTATGTTATGTTATAAGCCATAATTAATGAAATTATATTATAAGTAAGTATAATTTTTATTTTTTTTATTTAAATTTTAATAAAAAAGGGATTTTTTGAGGATTGCTTAATATCTCGAACCAAATTAAGAGCTTTTATAGGAAAGGAAAATTATTCTTAAAAAATTCAATCCCCTGAATATCGAGCAGATTCCCGGTTTCCCTAGTTAAAAGCCAGTTCACTTCTTATTTCATATTTTTCCATCATTTGTTGGTTAAAATGTAGTTCAAATTTTCTTAAGAATTATCTTGTTTTGTCTGTAGTTTCTCCAAAAAATGTCTTGTGCTATTATAGATGAAGCATTTCTTCTTGAAAGTTTTAATCTTGTTTGCATTCTTTCTATTTCCATTATGTTCGCTTAATTGATCATCTAGATATGCTGTTAGGTCTTTTATGAAAAACAATTTCTAGTTCTTCACTGTCTCCTGTTCTCAACTTATCTTTTCTCGCTTTGCTGTTACGTTACTAATAGATCATGATCCAGCTCATCCATCTTAGTTTCATACTACTCTTAGGAATTATTGCTGAATGTATGTATATTTATTTCTATAATATGAAAGTTCACAAAGTGCTGGATTTTTTCTAACTCCTTTTCCAGTTCTATGACATTTTATATTAGTCGAAAAATCTTTTTTGAATTCTGCATCTATTCCATTCAATGGACTTTCTCTTGCTCCAGTCTTATTCGTAGTGACTTACTTACACAAATCCCTTCCTCTATTACTTTTTACATTTTTTGAAGGTAAATTTATTTTATCAAGAGGTTTAAATGTTTCCTGTCTGTATTGAAAAAATGAATGGAAAATTTGCTTGGTTAAAGTTTTTTCTGTTCTTTTCTCCTCTTATAGTATTAGTTAAGAAGGTTGGTTTAATTTAAGCAAAGATGTGATCTAAGAAAAGATACCTCTGGCTTTCATTCCTGCTCTGAGGAGGTGGTGAAAAGCCCTAATCAAAGCTTGTATAATTTTGGCGTTTATTTTACTTATACCTCTATTTTTTATTTGAAAGTTTAGGTAATTTACTTTTAAAAGTGTTGCTTAAATTATAATTACCCTACTTTCAAAAATTGATTATAATAATGCTAAATAAATGTATTTAAGAAGATTTTATTAAATAGAATTGATAAAAGCAAGAGATTGATACCAAGAAAACCCTTTTAAGCACCTAGGGTACTTTTAATGAGTCTTGCTTTATAGATCTTAACTGAATGCCATTAAAGCATTCAATGGTTCTGAGTTTTTTAGATTTGTTTATAAAATAAGATGAGAAAGTATTAAACTTCCTTTATCAACAATAGGAATTCTTTTTAAGAACAAGTAATAAGAAGGATATGACTATAGAGATTAAGTAGCAAGACTATCTGAATATTGCGAAATAGATATTAGTAACTAGAAATAAAATAGTAACATTAATACTTTTACGAAATATGCTAAAAGTAAGATTCAACATTCTTCTATAAAGTAACCAATCAAAAGATGAAGAGAATGAGGAAGATAAAGAGGAGTAAGAAGAGCAAGAAAAGCAAAAGGAAGAATAGAAGGAATAATCTGATGATGAAGATGATCTAACTGAAGAAGAGGATGAAGATAAAAGTGTGAAGAAATTAAAATCTTTTAAATAACATTATAACATCTTTAATTGAAGGAAGTAATTCCAATAATGAAAAAATGTCAAAAAATCTTTTAGTTAAATGTAAATGTAAATTTTGCTTTTAAAGAATCTTAATCCAATAAGTATGTTTAGCAAGATTGACACTCAACTAAATAGTGCTTTAGGATATTAAGCAGACATTAAACTTTTCCTTCAATTTCTTTTTCTTAATGAAAATAAACATTTTACACTAACTTATTTTCTATTAAATGAGTATTCTCAAATTTATTATTAAGATATATCTAAAGAGATGTTTAATATTCATTGCTACTAATTAAAATACATCTTTAGCTTCTCTTATAGTTAAATTCATTAACTATGTTCTTTTAATATCTGTAGTCATGTTCAATGTCCAGAATTATAAATCTAATTCTATATTTCTAAGATTAGCAGGCATATTCTAGTTTTAAGATTCCAATTATTAACTATAATTTAAATATATTTCAATCAACTTACTATTTCCTTTTTATAACTGCTATCGACTCGGTTAACTTTATCTCACCATTTTTTTAATAATCTTGAACGATTAAACTACCAAACACAGAAACAATGGGATAAGCTTTTCATAATCACTTTTAGTAATTTTCATTTATTTATTATGCTGTTATCATACCTAAATAATAAGTAACTTAACTTCCTATTATCAATATTTAATCTTCAACTTATAAAAAGGATAACTACATAAAGTTCTAATTTTGAACTTATTAGCTTAGCATCTCTTCTTTTAATGTATAAGTGAGGAATATAAGTATTGCTTTATGTATTAATGATATTAATATTATCTAAGTCTACTACATTTCTTTAATTTTCTATTTAGTTTGACATTATTAAGTTATTATTGCCATTTTATAGTTTAAATAATGTTTGCTTTTCAAGGCCTTTTAAAAAGTATTGCCTGTTCTTTTTATTGAATTTTGAATTCTCAATTGTTTTTTTATTTAGATAGATACTATTTTTCCTCTATATGAAAAGGTATCTTTTAATTTCAATTTGCTTTTTATAGACTCTATTGTTATTTAATTTATATCTCGTTAGTTCTCTTCAAATTTTTTAATGCTCTTTTCTTTATGCTTTTGAAACCATACAGCGTTATTTTTTATAATCGTTGTATTTGAATATAAGCACATTTTTATCTTCTATTTCTGTTTGATTTTGTAAGAGTAAAGTTCACAAATTTTTCCAATCTTTTAGTTATTTCCATTCTTTTATTTCTATTTAATAGGTTACTTAATTAGTCACGAAATCAGTTTTAATTACTTCAGTAATCAATTAAATTTCCTAAAATTAGTTAAGATATGATTAACGCTCAATTTTTCTTCTGATATAAATTTATTTTGAAAGATTTGTACTTTTAAAAACGTCATTTCTAAATTAAGTTAATCAATATGCATCATGAATTGTTTTATTCTCTCTGAAGGATTGTAGACTAACTTGTCCTACTTTCTAAGAATTTTCCTTATTTTGTTGTTTTACTCATTCACGGTTTCATTTTTTTTCGAAAATTGAAATGCATTCTGTTTTTCATTTTAGTTGTTTACCTTGATATGAAGACAAACATATGGTGATTTTATTTTCTTTTCTTTTAGTCTGATTTATCTTCTTACCTTTCTCCCTAAGTTTTCGAGATTAATACTCTTTATTTATTTATTTAATTTTAAGTATTTAAATCTTAATTATCTGTAACTTTCCATTTCAAACTACACTTTTCTAATTTTTAGTCCTTTTAAAAAGCTATGAAATTGATTTTTAAGCTTCCAGATAAAATAATCTTAAATCTAGTTCTCACTTAGACTCTTCAATTGTCTTAAAGGGAATTTATAAATATCTATTTTATTATGATTAAGTGAAATGGTACCTAAAAATAATAAAATTCTCCAACAAACCTAATAATCAAACAGACTTTGCTAATGGTCTCTATTTGCTACAATTGGATAATTAGAAACTAGCAAAAGAAGTTTAAGGTCTTATATAGGTAACTTAATCCCTCATACTAACCATTAACAAGTTGATAAATTAATAGAATCCTAAGCAAGAAATTAAATTATGGACTATTTCCTAAGAGATGGAAAGGTAGATTGGTAAAATCGAAAGGAATTTAAGATAAAATTTTGATTAGAGGATCAGTTAACTAGAGTATATCAAGCTCAATTAACTATCAGATTCGGAATCAAAAGGAGAGGGAATCTGAACTAAAGTTTATCATATTAGAAAAGAAAAATTAAATGTTGATATTGTAATAATTATGTACACAAGGCTAATTAGTGCTATAGATTTACAAGAAACAATCTTTAGTAACAGAAAAAGGAATCTAAAATCTATTCAGATCTATTGCTCACTAAGCAGAAGACTTTACAAGAAAAAATATTTTAACCATTCTTAGAAGCTCAAAAAATCTAAAATGTATTGAGACGATACACAAGATGACAAATAGGTTTTAATTTACAAGCATTAACAAGAGGAGAAAATAAGCAAGTTATAGGGATTTATGATCCAGAAAATCCTGAAGAATATGAACTCGAGACCTATTGATTTATGCAAACCTCTATAAATTCTAATATTTGGTAAACCAAATAAAGGTGACGCCACGTTAATATTTTATTATTATTATAATTTTTCTAGCCCTAATAAGGATTTACTCTAGATTGACAAACATAAAGAAAGCATTTTTCCTTCTCATAATAAAAAATTAAAGTTATTAATGTATGTCTCTATAATATCTAAATTATTTGACTTTTGCTATTCCAAGTTATTTGCTTTAATCAATTCTATAGAGACTATTTAACTTTTAAAAATGCTGTTTTACTTCTACTATATAATTGATTTACACTTAAAGATTAAAATTATATGCTAGATAGCATACTTAGAAGTGGATTAACTACTGTTATTCTGATTCTATTTTAGTGTTCAACTCTATTATTATATTCTTCCATATGTATTAAAATATCACTTACACATTTATCCCTTCATTAATAGTACTGAAGCTGCCTATCTATAATATTATGCAGCTTTTTACTCCTATCTAGCTAATTTTTTGTGTCTTTCATATAAATTCTTAATAAAATACTGGATTTAAAAGAGTATAGATAGCTTCATTAGACTGAGAGCTTTTCTACTGGGCTATGTATCTCTGTACTTTATCTATGTCTTTATGCTATTTTGCATATCTAAGTTAATATGTTTGAGAAGAATAGATTCCTGCCCAAAGTTCTTAATGATAACTATATCTTAAAGCTAACAAACTATTATCATAAACTTCCCAACTTTATAGTGAAGAGAGTCATAAGGAAACTAAGCAAGGATAAGCATAAGAAAGTGTTTATACTCTTTTGTGGTATACATGATTTGGACTAAATGGGCTCTTTATCTTAAAAGGATAATTCCTCTCAAAAAGATCTTGAAATCTAAAGAAAGCTAAGAAGTCATAAAATGAACCAAAAACAGCATAAAGTTAAATTTAAAAGATGTTGACAAATAATATCAGTAATATTAGCAAGAGACATTAAAAGAAATCTCAGATAATACTAGACTTAAATTATCAAACACCATTAAATATCTAAAATTGTTAAAATGATAAATATAAAGGAGAAAGCTATTTAGTACTACCTTTTGATAAATAAAAGGATTTAAACTAGAAAATACTAATTACTTAATCCTCTTTTAAACTTTGCTTACTTGTAACTTCTTCATCTTAATTTCGTTCTATATAAGGAGATAAATGAGATAAATGCTTTTAAAGTAAAAGAGCTGCTTAACTTGAAAATAGAAAACAGAAAATTTGTTGAATCACTTGATGCCTATTCATGTAATTAAGAGTCTTAAGGAAGGATAGATTGTAGCTGAAGAGATTAAGAACTTGCCAATTATGTTTGCGAATATAGTGGGATTTACTGTATTCTCAAGCTAAAATTCTCCTTAAACTATTATTGAAATTCTAAACCATTTTTTCTCTAACTTTGATGTTTTATGCGTTTAGAACTAATGATAAAAGGTTTGAACATTGGAGATTGTTACATAGCAATTGAATATAATGAATAAAAGGATAAAAAAGAGAGAAGTTATAGTTAGGAGCTTGTAAATATAATCAATTTTGGACTAAGTTTAATTAATGCTATAGAAGAGACGAACGAAGTATGTTAGAGTTAATTATAGATGAGAATAGGTATTCATATAGGCAATGTTATAAAAGGAGTATTGAAAATATTATGTAAAGATATGATATATCGTTATGATAGCCAATACAATGGAATCAAATAGCAAACGAGTAAAATAAACATTAGCTTAAGGACTAAAAAGCTTTGGAAAGTTTTAAGGCAGAAGATTATCTATTCAAATTCATCAAAAATATTACAGTTTAGATGTAATTTGCAGGACAAAATAGTTCAATTGCTAATTGATTGCTATTTTGTAGAAAAGATTACACCGAAGAAACTCCTTAATTACAACACCAACGCTTGAAAACTCTAAACATGTGTATTTATAGAGTAATGATTGCTATTTATCTAAAAACATAAATTTCTTCTATCCTCATTAATTATTTAACAGTCTCACTAACAATATTAGAGAGGCTATAAACAAAAGACTTTCATCTAAAATTCTTAAGCATATTAGATAACTTCCTTCAAAATTGTATCGTATGATCATTTAATAACTATTATAAGTTAAAAAGTGATAAATTATAGAATAGTTAAGAGCATAATTAGCGAATCGAATAAAAGTATTTACTTATTCTATTGTTTTATGTAATTTTTTTGATATTATTTGCTTTAACTAACTATTAATTATTTAATTTATTCATACTATTTTACTTTATTTTTAAATCTTTCAGATGAGTAAGAAATTTACAATTTCTACTATGAAACAACCAAATCCTAATTGCTATTTATAATAATCATCTTTTAAATCCTTTGGTAATTTAAGCATTTAAGTATACTATTAACTTTAGTAAAAATGATTTAAGTGAGATATCTTAATTATATTTACCTTGCTTTATGATTTTTAGTTTTAATTAAAAATTTAATGTTTTTAGTTATTTCACTAACTCTTCTTCCAGTCTGCGTATAATGGGTAATCTAGGTAACCTTCAACTTCATGAGTGAAAAATGTTTTTGGATCTGCATTTTTGTTAATTTCCCATCCATTTTTAACCCTTTCTACCAAATCTGGATTTGATATGAAGAATCTTCCATATGATACTAAGTCACATTTTCCTTACTGTATCATTTCCTCTCCTTATTCTAATGAAATCCCGTTATTTGCTATGTAAACTCCATTGAAAAGAGGACGTAACACTCCACATACATCTGGCATTTGTTCATTTCCAGTTGGATAAATTTAATTCCTAGGAGCAAATAACTCAGTTGCTTCCATAACTTCGATGAATCCAATATTTCTTTAATTTAGCTGACTGATTAAGTAAGAATAGGTAGTTAAAGGATCACTATCAAACATATCGTTATATCTTCCTACTGGTGAAATTTTAATTCCTACATTTTGTGGCTCAAATACTTCGCAGAACTTATCTAAGACTTGCAAAGGGAATTTGCATCTTTTTTCAGCTGATCCTCCGTATTCATCTGTACGTTGATTTGCATTATCTCTTAGGAACTAATCAATTAAGTATCCATTAGCTCCATGTAGCTAAATAGAATCAAATCCGGCTTTCTTTGCGTATACAGCTGCTTAGTAGAATTACTATAAGACTCTTTAGAAATCCTCTTAGTTCATTTCTCTAGGAGTTACATATTTTGGATTGAATTTGTTGAGAACAGCAGATGAAGATATAGGAATTTATCCATTTAGTATATCACTTGGCATAGATCTTCCACCATGACATACTTAGATACATATTTTTGCTCCCTTTGCATGTACTGCATCTACTATTTTTCTCCAACCTTCAACCTACTCCTCATTATATATTCCACCAGCTTCTGGGAAAGCATTACCATCGGCACAAATTGGACTCGCTTCGGATAAAATTAGACCACAATCTCCTCTCATACCATAATACTAGAGCATAATATCATTAGGAATTTCCAATTTACCCGATCTCTAGCGAGTCAGAGCAGCCATAACAATTCTGTTTTAGTATTGCTAGCCTTTTCCAGAATAAGCAGACAATAAATTAGGGAAAGCCATAACTTTATAAAGATGAAGCAAATGTCAATTAAATAATGGCATCGAAGCATCGCACAATTAATTAAGGATAATAAATATGAACAACTAAAAGTTAAGCTTCTATATAGATATTAGTAGATTTGAAAGTTATAAATTAGAGTTATAAAATATAATTGACAAAACGTCTTTAGTTTCATTGCAGAGAACTTGGTATTAATCTTTTAGTGAAATACGATTATTATCATTTTAGACTAATATAGATTAATAGAGTAAAGATACAGTTAAAAAATGAAATTTTGCAATTCTTATCTTTAGAAGGAAATAAAAGTTAAAGTTATGATTGAGATATTCTTATTAAGACTACTTTGCGAAGCTTAATCACTAGTAGAAGCAAGAACATTTCTCTTTCAATTAGCTTCCTTATTAGCATTCATTTAGCAGGAATGAGATTATTTTATGGCTGAAGTAGATTGATATGGAGAATAGAAAGGAAAATTAACTTAGGATTTTTGCTTAAGACCTTTCTTGTTTTTTCTACTTCTAAGATGCTGTAAAGTGGAGTTTTGATGAATTTTAATTTTCTATTTATCAGAATAATTTGAGAGATCTATTTCCTTCTTTAATATAGAGTCCTAATGAAATAAGATAGAAATCAGAAAAGATATTAGAAGTTCATTCATTAAGGATGAAAAGAACAAAATCCTTTAGAAATTCACAAGTCTAAAGCTTTAAAATCTTTTTATAAGGTACATCCATATAGTCTATCTTGATTACTGCAAGTCATTTTTAATCTCAATTGCACTGAATTTCCTTTTAATACTCATTAACCTATCAATGAAATTTTGAAGATACTTTTAGTCAGATCTGATTTATAATCAGTCTTATAATAATTATTTTAGCTTTCTACTTAAAATAAAATAGTTTAATATCTTAGAAATATTATGGAAAAGGTGTGTCATTTACTACCTATATTGTAAATGTTGCAGTCATGTTTAATATAATCTTTTTAATACCTGTCAATTATCTTTCTCTGTCACTAAGGCATATTTCAATATATTTTCACTTTAGTTACCTAAATTTATTTTTATTACATATTCCTTTGACTCTTTTATAGTCTTATCTTGTTCACTAAGCATTTCAAGATTTTTTACATATTGAAGTAAAATATTAGAATTTAAATATTAATTCGGCTACAATCGGGACAACTTTTTGGTTGCTTGGTGCAGTTTATACTGCATTGCAAGTAATCTTGCACTAGATACTCAACGGATAATAGTGAACAACATCGGAAGAAACATTCATAACTTGTCTGAAGTTTCTAGCTAGTTACAAGAATTTGACTAAGAGTCACTTAATTTTTCAATTTTAATTCTTATTTGGATTTTATTTAGAAAACTGCGATATTCACAACAAGATTCGAGAATAATTTAATAATAAGAAGATTCCCTATTTGGAGAAGCCGACTTTTCTCATTTGAAGGCTATAATAAGATAACGGTATTTATGAAAGCGCTTAAAATATCATTAATAATTAATTCGAGACAAGCTTTCTATATTCCTTAGCAGACTAACATATAATTTCGCTAACCTTTTTAACACTTTTCAATTTTCTTGATTAGAGAAATTGATTTTATTTCTTAATCCTAACATTTTATTGAGTATGTAAGCAAACTTTTAGCTTTATTAACTGAACTTTGCTTATTTACTTCTGAAATTATATGACTTAAAGCTTAGTTATTCATTCTAGCTATTAAAGCCTTTTTTCTATTTGCTAATTTATTAGGTTCATTATACATTTAATATACTATATATAAAAAAATATGGAATAGAACGTTAGACTCTCAAAAATGCTGCTAGGAAGGCTAGGAGACAAGCAGTTAAATAATCACGTTAAACCGAAAAGAAATAAGTAATTTCTAGTTCAGAATCATAAGGTAAATTACGACAGGCATAGTGGAACCAGAACAAGATATTACAGAGTTTCCCATAGAAATCCAAAAATGATTGAGGACTTGAAAAGGGTAATTAAACAACAAGAAGAGACAATTTTCAACTAAAGTTGTCAATTACGCGAATTAACCACTAACATTAATGAGAATAATAACGAAATGGATATATTTAAAATGCAACTAATCGAAAATAAGTTCGTGACGCATAAAAAATTATGGTTACAATCCCAATAGTATTAAAAAAGAAATTCAATGATGTAAATTGAAAAAACTTAAATTAAAGTTTAGAAAGAATAGAAAGCAAAACCTTAGATTATTAATCCAAAATTTCTAAGAGAGATTACAAAAAGTAGAAAAATATTATTTGCAACTAGCCATTTAACTACATCTATAGTAAAAAGATGATGATATTATAATAATTAGTATCATTTTCTTCGAAACTGCTGAAAGTGAAGAAAATTAAACGGATGAGAACAACATAGAACTTGAAGCCAAATTAATCAGCTTTGGATAAAGGAAAAAGATATTTACAAGTAAAAACTTCCAGTTCGCTATATTGAAAATACAAAGTGTTAGCCTCCCGCTAATAAAAAAAGTCGTGAAATATGACCACGTAAAAAACTTTTCTGTCGGTACCTGGTTGAAAATCTAGGAATAGTAAATCTTTAAGCATTTAGTAAAAAATATATATATAATTAAAAAATATTGAATTATAGTGATTCTACCTTTAATAGGTTTATCACTGTATTAAAGTTTAATTTTTTGCAAAATCTTAAATTTCCAGTCTTCGTTTGAATTTCTTTCTTAAAAGATTTATCAACTTGTACTTAACTCAAATCAATTGAACTTTGCTTCTAATTACTCTATTCTCACATTTGCTGAATATCAATTGTTAATTTTTTATTCTTAAGTATTAGAAATCAGTTTTGCAATTTTCTTCGTGATCTTGTATGTATCTTAAAAATTTATGATTTTCTTATCTCATATTTTAAGTTCCTTGAATATAGCTTGCTAATTTTAGTTTGGCTGAGATGACTCCTTATTAAAGAGACTTTTTGCAAGAAATGTTCCATTTTATTTATCAATCAATAATCTAGTTTTTCAATGTTAAATTAGTCTAGTTCTATCTGTATATCTGTCCTTCTGTATCATCTCGATTTTATGATCATTATTTTTTAGATAATTGGTATATTTTCATTAATTTAATCAAAACCATAAAATCTCTTATTTGCTTGAAGGGATTAAAAGATATTACTCTTATACTTTAATTTTCTATTACATTTTATATTTTTATCATTCTGAGTTTTCAGTTTATTGCTGTTTACTAAATTCTGGTCTATTCTAAAAATTCGATTCTTTTTCCTGAATATGTTAACTCCTGTGACTATTTTTCTTCTTTTCTGGCTTGGCTTTTAGCTAATTACGTTATTTCTTTTAAATTAGATTGAGCAACTTTTGTACCAATTAGAATGGAGTTTGTTTAACTTTACTAATCTAGCAATTCAGTTTTAGTTACTAGATCAAATTAATTATTTTTCTTCTTTTGTGTTACTTTTATTATTCTTTTTTCTTTCCTGTGTTTTTATAAGCTTTAAGTGCTTTTAAATATAGCATGAAACTAATTTATTTGGCATGTTCAAGTTCGTGAAATGGAAGTTAAATATTTCTTACTAAAAAGATTGCTCGTTTTGCTATATTCCACCTGAAAATTAATATCTTTAGAGAGTTTTTATCCAATAAATTTGTTTAGCAAGAGTGACACTGAACTAAATAGTTCTTTGAGATGATTAAACAGACATTAAACAATTCCCTAAGTTCCTTTTTCTTAATGTAAATAATCAGTTTAAAAGAGTTTTCCAATAAAAGACTGATTGAAAGTTCATATGATCCTTCTTTAAAATGCTCTGCAGATACATTGAGGATAGCTATAGCTTCTTTTATATCTAACTACATTAGCTAGACTCATTTCATATCTGTTTCTGTGTACAATGATCACAATTATAAATGTAAACATATATGTTTTGAAAAGATAGTGAAGTGAATTTTCAAAAATTTACCCCATAGCAATAAGAGAATAAATTAAGAAGTTAATTAATGAATTACCAAATAGCATAAATAAGAACGATAATAACTGAAGAAAAACCGGGCAAAGGAATTTAATTGCATGCACCAGTAAATGAAGATCTTTTATTTTGAAACTGAGAAAATCAAAAAAGGAAGTCAGAATAATAAAATTAATTCCAAATTAATCCTTTCTTCAATATTCAGAACGATAGAAATCAAGTTTCAACCTAGCTGAACGATCAGGCGAGTAAATAAGAAGAAGAACAAAAACAATTAAAACTAAGACTGATGAAAATTGGTGAAACAGTTTCAATAAGAGTGGCACTTAAGGAATAAAATTAGAAAGAGAAACTGTAAATTTTCTGAAAAATGCTTCTTCTATGAAAATGCAGAATTCCTGTATCAAAAATGTTAGAAATTCAAATAAAAACATTAGAATTTTTTGATTCAAGAATATATGAGAAAAAACTCATTTAATAGAATATATTACTGAAAGGCGTAATATATAAAATTAGGAAAGTTTTAACTATTTTCCAACTTTGGAAAAAAGGAAAATCTGAAAATGTCCAAGTTCTCAATCTTGCTTAAATCGGAATCTACCAAAAATTTTATTAAACAGCATGGAGTATGAACAATTTTCTTCCAAACAGAGTAGAGATTCCTCAAAATGAATAAAATTTGATTAACCTTGCTAATTTTTTTGTAATAATAGGTATTTGCAGATTTAAGATTCCTACTATTAGCTCAATTACATTTTTATTTAATTCAACTTAATTATTTGCCTTTTATAATTGCTATTGACATAGCAAATTTTATCTCTCCATTTTATTTTTAAGAATTTTAATATTTAAATAACTAGACTATAAGCACAGATTTATAAGATGAGTTTTTCAAAATCATTTTAGTAATTTACATTTCTTGATCGTTTTTTGATTCTACCTAAATAAAAATTTCCTTTAGCTAATTACTCAAAATTTCTGTTCTTCAATTTATAGCTGAGATTTCTTTTTTTAAGCTACATAAAATGTAAAATCCTAAGTATGATCTTATTAGCTTTGCTTTATTCTTTATAAATACTAACTGAAGATAATAAATATTAGTTTATACTTCTCTGATATTTATATAATAAAAACCTACATTTTATTCTGATTTTCTAATTAGTTTCTTAATATCTAATTTAGAGTTTCCTTATTACCTTATTTATGCACTTCTTTTTATCAGTAGATACTTTAGTATTTAGGCCTTTAGTTCTTATATCTTAAGTTTCTTTAATTTTCTACTTTAGGTTATTTAGATAAAATCAGTTTAGTTTATGCTTCATTACTATAATAGCAATTAACCTAGTTGTAACTTAGATCTACTAATCGTTTTAAGGAAGATTCTTAAACTTAAATGAAATCTTTCTATTTAGTCAGGAACTTCGGTTAAAGATATAGATCACAATTTCCTCTCATACCATAATACTAAAAATAATATCACTAGGAATCTCCAGTTTGCCTGATCTTATACAGTCGGAGCAGCCCCAAAAATTCTGTTTTGGTATTGCTAGCTTTTTACAGAATAAGCAAGTAAAAAAAGGGAAAGCAATATTTATTTAGATGCAGTAAAATAAATATAAATAATGGAAGCAAAACATCACATAGTTAGGTAAGATTAATAAATATGAACAGCTTAAAAGGTAAATATCTGCCTTCTATGATCAGAACAAATAGCTTATAAAACTATATATAATGGTACAAAAACAAAATCAGTTCGAGTCAAAATTTCTATATTCATGGATAAAAATCAAATAATGCTAATGAAGTCCATTTTTGACTTTTCTTATTGCTGTTTTACTTTTAACGATAAATGTTAGGTAAAGTCGAACTATAAAAAGGTAAAAGACAAGCTTTATGAGAGGATTGACTGGCGTGATTTAAAACAAGATGATGAGTTAATGAAAGGTAATTATATTATCTAAGCTAATTAAAAGTCAGTTCACATAGAAAAAGAGCAGTAGCATAGTTTAAATTTGTATGATAATGAATAGTTCTCAGATTTGAAAGTTCTAAATAGAGCTTTAAAACGTAATATTACATATCCAAGGTCTAGTTTTATTACATAGTACTTTACTATTAAAGCATTATAAAAAAGGCTTTTAATCTGAGTTTGTGAAAAGATGTAAATTCTTAATTTTTGCTAGAACAGTTTAACTTGCGTTTAGCTTAATACAATATAAATTTTATAAAGCTAAAATACAAAGAAAAAGTATAAAGCTAAGCAATTTCTAGCTTTCCTTTTAGTTCTTATTTTAATTATTAAGAGATTGATTTAATGGTTTAAAAGGTAAAAGAGGAGAAGGAGAAAGGGGATTTAAATTAAGATTTAGATGTTTAAGATTATTCTTGCTGTTTCTATTTCTAAGTTGCTTTAGAATGGAATTCTGTTGAGTTTGGATTCAGCTGAGCTTTTTTTATTTGAGCTGTTAATAAATCTTCAGTGGGCTATTACATTCCATCTTAAGGCATCATTTACTTATTTTAATCCATTTCGACCTGACGTTTATCATAAAAGTCAAAATCATCCAAAATGCTTGTTCTGTTCTTGTAAGACCTGAAAATGTTAAGCATTTAGATTCCCTGCTTCAATGGAACTTCTTAGGTATCTCTTGAATTCGTCACTGGCTTTCCTTCATTATTCCTGTATAAGAAAACTTACTCTAGGATTATTCCTCTGAACTCTTTATTGGGTATATCTTTCACGAAAATCCATTGCACGTCAAATTATCCCATCCATTTACCTTGCTATGCCCAGTCTCCGAATGATTTAGTATAATCCACTATGGATTTCATTTCGGCAACTCCAACAAATTGACCTGATGCATTAACAGAAAAGAATAGATAAATAGGGTATTAGTTCTGAACTTCTTAAAATGCTTTATTAAGTTTATTGTTCCCTTCTTTCGTACTGCTCCAAACGTTATACTTAATAGATTTGTGAATATCATCTTCAGAGTATGATTTTATAACATAGAAACGAGCGAAAGGTATGTCAGTGTTGAAGTCAATAGGGTTAAGTTACATTTAATTATGCTGCATTGAAGGGTAAACCATATCGCTTTAAGGGGGATAGTACATTTCGTTATTTTCAGGTATAAATTATTGATCGTAGCCTCCCTATTAATAGTTTTCTTGCTGAGGAGGTACAAACTAATCCCAGAGTCCTTAGTACATCTAATCTTAGCCATACATTTCTGGTGTTGCATATTAGGACATCCATTAGGGATCACCTCCGTACATTTTTTATTTATTGGAATTGTTTTAAATAAATTAAAGAAAAACAAAGAGGAACCTGGCTTATCAGCTAAGATTCCTTAGTCTTAGAATTCAATATCCCTATCTAAATCCCTTCTTTTCATCCTCTATAGAGAGATAACATATGATAAGACATAATCAATTATACCTAAATACTCTTCTGACTATTCAATATCCAATTTATACCCATTCTTATTCACTGCTTCTTCACCCACTAGCTAAATACAAGAGTTTGGAGTATACTAGCTTTCAATAATTGAATCCTTTTTTTGCTGTTTTCTGTAATTTTATTACTAAAAATGTTATTCGAAACACTCTATCAATGAGAGCTTTTAAGTAATCTAAATCTATCTAAAATATATCAACATATGACTATATACATGAGCCTGCAAGGGAGAGTAGCAGAGTATGTTGATCTTAATAACGTAAGATATATAAAAAAAGGGGAAAGAGGATTAGAAATAAAGTTAAGGTATTAGTAGCTTTTATCTCCTTTAAGATAGATAGCAATTTAAGAGTGGTTCAAGATAATAAATAAGCTAAACACTTGCATCTTTTTATGTTCTTAAGTAATCATAAATGTGCTAATTGTTATGTCCAGCAAAATTAGCACCAATAAAGTTTATTAGTTAGGCCAATGAGTTCGGATGTGAAGATAGTTTAATCAGAAAATTTATAAAATAACTTTTGTGGCTTTGAGATCAGTTTTGAGAGTGTTGAAGAAAAGGAGAGAGAGCTTGTAAAATTCAAAAATAGTATTATTGGTGAAATATGACTTGCTTGCATTTTAAAAGACTGTCTTAAGCTTGAAGCAAAGAAAAAGAAGCTATAAGTTCTTAGCTCTATAATTAAATAAAAATAGTAAAGAGAGTATACCTCAACCTTATATAGTTCAAATAAGCTTTTTTTTCTTATAAGTTACTTTGACTGTTAAATTCAAAGTACCTTACTTCACAATATTAAGAGGAAGCTAAATTTTAGATGTAACTAAATATTAATAGTTAGGAACTTAATCTTAATCAGGCATTTTTTATTTATATGTATTTAAGCTAAATAAACGAATAAGAAGGAACTAAAAAGAGTTCTTTTATCAAAATTAAGCTTTTTTAAAGTTCTTAAAAACATAAGAAGGTAAGAATTTTAGGATAGAAGAAGTGTATGAGAAATTTGATGCAGCAGTTCTTTTAAAGATAAGGTTATTTCTAAGAAAAATGATAATAAATACGTTACTTAAATGTTTCATTGTTGCTTACAAATAAGTTTTCTTCTAATGAAACTATGTGCAAGGGCTATACTTAGGAATTTTCCATCTAAATAAGACTTAGATTTGCTTTCTCTCCTTTCGTTTCATTTAAAGAAGTCTTCATTGTCAAACTATTCAGTCATCATATCTAAAGTTATTGTGTTAGTGCAGTTTGGTGTTTCAGATATTTCGTCCTACTTTTCAGGATCATAAATAACCTCCCACTCAACAAACAGTTCAAGACCTTTCTTACTCAAGAATTTCTCTAATCTATACTGAGCCCTTTCTAGCTATAGCTATGTTTTCTTGATTTTATTTTCATAATACACTATTTTATTTTAATAGAACTTCTCCTACAAAATCAAAACCTTACAGCATCATGAAGTCATTACATCTACAGCTTTAAAGATCCCATTCTTAAATCTTCCAGCTCTAACTGATATCATCTTTTGTGGGATTCTTAATCATGCAGAGTGTCTAGATTTATTGCAAATCCTCCGATGTACTCATTTCCTTATAATCTGTATTAAAGCTTACTCATTATAATCAAACACGGAGAAAGTTATGAATTCATTACCTTAGAAAATAGGTAAAGTAACCGTTTCATTTCAGCATGGTGATAGAGAAGATTATATTATTTCAGTAGAGAAAACGTCTTCATTATCAACAGTTATTACTACAAAAGCATCAGCAGATTGATTCAAATTCATAGCAGGAAGGTTCTTAGCTTCTATTATTGTAATCTCAAGCTTGCTATTTTCCATTATTCCATATTCATTAATTTTCTAGCTTCTCACAGCTTTTCTTAGTTATTCCTTACAATCATCCTGCTTTTTCTTTTCAACCTAAATTTGCTTTTTTATTTCTTCAACTTTCAAAGTTCTCTATTTTATCTCCTCCTCAAAAGCCTTCTTAAAGCAGTCTTCATTAACTCTCCTACTACTCAAAGGCTGAAGCTTATTAAAATTAATAACCTCTCTGTCTTAAGCCCACTACTATAACTATGCTTCAGTGAAAGGTTTATTATTATAAATCATTTAGAAAGTACTTTCTGCGTTCTTTTTTGCATTCCCCATTATGAGTTAGATTTATTTATCCTCGCATCAATTCAGAACGACAATTTAAATATGGATAAACTAATTTATATGAAGCTGGTTATTACCCTCATGAAATATACTTCTTACTAATCTTTCCTATTACTCACATTTTTACTCTTTTGCCTTACTTCATATAATATTTACCTTCCTCCCTTCTTCTCACCTTCAATGTTAGTACTTTAGTTAGATGCATTTTAATTCTCCTTCTTATATAGTCAAAATAGAGCCTTCACTGATTATTTTACATTTAGCATTTTTACTACTTTTAATAGCTTATCTAGTGTAATGAGATTTACTCAAGAAGGTTAAGATTAAAAGCAATGGATTGACTTCATTTTTGCACTCTTTTTTACTAGAATCTGTATTAAAGCTATCTAAATGAAATAGCTACTAGGTATAAAAGCCTATTAGCTTTAAAATAGGATATAAGCATTCAAAGGTAAGTAGTTAAAGAGATAATCTTGACTATTTTCCTACTATTAATGCTATCAAATAAATAGAGCAGTTCATATACCACTGATATGCAGAAGTCACCTCAAATATTAATTGTCATTTAAATGGATTAAGATGGGATAAAAGGTTAACAGTCTTTTGCTCTATTATAGAAAGTATTAAAAAGGAAATTTTTATCGTCTATGAAATCGCGTAACATTTAGCTTGTTTTATGCTTATAGTTACAGTAATAAGCGATTGAATATGTATAAGTATATAAAAGTATAGAAGGTTTGTCACAGAAGGACCGAAATGGTTTTCATGAAATTGCTCGATTTTGTTATAGATAAAACTCAAATCTACAATTAAGGAGAGACTAAGCTTCTGCTAGTAAAAGAAGGGAGATGATACTAAGATTATTGAGATTTGTGCTAGTAATATTAGAGTATTCTCTATAATATTATTGATTAACCTTAACAATTATTAGTAAGAACTAGTATACAAATGTAAACTTTAAGTCTATGAGATTTCATTATTAGGTGACATATTAAAGCATATTAAAATACTTATTTTATAGCGTTATTTATATAGAGGCGAAGATATAGTTAATTATACCAAAGACTCTAGATTTGGATAGCAGAATTTAGATTGATATAAGAAGTTTTTAGGAGATAAATTAGCAAACTCCATACAATCAGATAAATCATGCTATTGAGCTAAAAGCATAAAGATATATTCATAAACCTAGTCATGCAAACTATTCTGTATCTCAATGTTATAGAAACTGGGACTAGATAAAAACTAATTAAATAACTAAATTTCTGCTAATTAAAAGACAGGAACTTACTATCAAAGTAATAACATTCTAAGTCTAACTTCTTGATTATAACATGCTTAACCTATCTATTTAGTATAGGTTTAATTTAAGGGATATTTATAGAGTTATATTAGTATAATATATCTAATGATCAAAGCTATCAACTATTACTATTCTGGTTTCCTTCAAAAATCTAGTTTTATAAAGTTGAAATTACTGTTATTAATGAAGAATAAACCAAAAAATATCAAGTGGCATTAATAGGAAAGGTTGTCAGATTCACCTTAAATTCCAAATTCAATTTTCTGAATTATAAAGATTTAGCCATGTAAAGTGATATTCGAATACCTTGATTTCACATTATATAGAATTAAGTTATAGAGACACAATGCTTGCTATGTCATGCTTCATATCTTTGCTTTAGTATCTTTTCATATGGTTCAGATGAAGGTTATATCTTTGTTACCCTTCTATAATTTCACATCTTCGTGCTACTAATTGATCTGCACATTTTAATCGATAAATTTAGCTTTAATGGGTTGATTTTATTTGAACCTTAAATTTAAAATTTGAATTTTTCTTAGTTAGTTGAAAGAATTCTTAGTTTGGTAGGTTGAAGTGTTTATATGTCAGAAGGGTAGTAAAATTGTAATGGGTAATACAAACTAAAAGGGTTAGAAAGAGTGAAGTCTTAACTATTTTTGCTGAGGTGTGCATGGTGATTTATCAGTGGATAAAGGAGAATTTAATATTCATAAAGAACTGAAAATTCCTAGAGGAAGATTATGTGAAAAGTCAATGAAGTATCTGAAAGTAGAAGAGAGGTAATTAATGTATGCGTGCAGCTCTAAGAATATTTCAGCTGTTAGATGGTTTCTGAATCAAGGTGCTAGTCCTAATACTTATGATGAAAACAGAACGTCAGCTTTACATATTGCATGCAGAGATGGATCTTTGTAGATTGTAGAAGAGCTTATAAAAGCAGGTGCTGCACTTGATATTACTGATTGTGGAGGGTGGGTACCAATGCATGTTGCTTCATATTAAAAACGACCTGATATTGTTAAACTACTAATAAGCTATGAGGCAGATGTAACGATGATTAATAGACGAGGACAAACACCGTGAGATTTAGCAAAAGATCAAGCAACGTATGAAGTATTTTAAAACTATTAAGAAGAGCAAAAAATGAAAGAGGCACTTGAAAATAGCTAGAATGAAGGGTCTAAAAATGCAAAATCTACACCTTAAAGAAGACTTTCTCGATATTAAGCTCCTAAAAAACTAAATATGAATTAGCTATCATCATTAGGAATGAAAAATGAGGAAAATAAAGACAATCTCTTGGAAACTATTGCATCAAAGATTCCAAAATCAATTCTTAAGGTATAAATTCATATTCAAAAAGAAAAGCAAAAGTTAGCCTAAAGAAATAAAGAAATGAATACCTCAGTAAGTTAGAGAGATATTCAAGCTTCATATGCAATAGATGATTTTAAATAAGAATTATAAGAAAAAGGAAAAGGAAAAGAGAGAACTTTATCATATCTTGTTGAGAGTTAAAGTCATCGCAACTTAGTTTAGAAAAAGAAATAAGAATGAATATAACTAGAAAATTTGGCTGAATAATGCAAAAGTAATAGAAGTAACCAAGGAGAAAGGATTAAAAAGGTAAATTTTCAAGCTGAAAAACTAAGTAGAAAATCTATATAGTAGTTTGAAAAAAGTTGCTTAAAAGAATCAACAGATCTAGTAAATTTTCCACGTAAATCTATAAATCAAAATGCTTCTTTCAAAAAAATCCCTCTATCTAAAATTTAGATAGCCTGGAAAAAAAGAGGAATCAAAATATTTAACAGTAATCCTTATAAAGGCCTTGGTTTTTTAATTTGTCTTAAATGCATTAAAGGAGATGCATAAAGCATTACTCAATTTATGCTTTAAACTCCTGAAATAAGCAAAAGTAAGATAGGAGAGTTATTAGGAAATTAGAAATTCGGGGAAGTTCGCAAAGCGTTTATTAAAAATGCTAATGTTCAAAATAAAGACTTCATACCAGCTTTAAGACAGTTTTTGTCTCTGGTAAAACTACCAGCAAATGCAAAGCAATTGAATCTTATAACCGAACAATTTGCATAGCAAGTTTACAGTCCTAGAAATTAGATTTTTAAATCAGCAACAGCTATTCAAATGCTAACTTTTAGTGTTATAATGTTGGATGATAGTTTGAGAAGATCTGAAAAACAGATGAATATAAAAAACTTTATCGGAAATTGTACTGGGATTAATGAAGGCTAGGATCTTCCTTCTAATTACTTGATTAGTATATATGATAATATAACCAAATAGTAGTTAATACCATATTATAAACCTGATTTCATAAACGTTTTTTCGAAATCTCTTTTATCGGGATATTTGCAAATAAAGATTGGAATAAAATGAAAGGACTACTATTTCATCATAGCCGACCATACATTATATTTTTAAAAGTACCCAAATGATGACACACCTTATGGTCTCGTTCTTATGAATGAAGATTTTTCACTTAAGAACGAAAATAACTTAAAGCTTGGCTTTCGAATTACCAGTAAAAGAAATTCCTTCATTTACTTCTTCAAGATTAATGAAGAAGGTAGTGTAAAAGAGTTTCTAGTTCCTTTTCTAAATTTTAGATGTAAGAGTAAATAAGATTTGGAAAAATGGACAACGCTGCTGAAATATACAAGATATGAGCTATGAACATATAATGTCTTAATACCATCTTAATCATAGTATTAAATCTCGTTCTTTACTCTAATTTCTTTATACTTAATGACTGTCTTATATCTTTAAGAGGTTATCTTAAGAAATCTTAATCCATGTAAGACCATTCAGTTTAAAAATTACCTGAAATATCCTTAAAAATAAGCCTTTATGCTTATAATCTCTAATATACTGTAAATTGTTAATGAGATTAATGATTAGTTTTAAATCCAGTACTACAACCTTTTTTAATAATGGATAATCAAATATTGCGTATATGAATAAGAACACTCTAACCTAGTCTATGGATCTATTAAAATAGCAGTATATGCTGTATTATCTTAATGTTAATCCTTTACTATGTTAAACGTTCTTATTCTCAAAGTCATAGTGAAATAATTTTTTGGGTTTTACTTTATTTCAGTTAAAATCTGCTAAGTCAATAATATACCTTTATCTATATCACTATTTTGTATGCTAAATATAATATTATTTATTATCTTTATTTGATCCATAATTAAGAGTCTACTTCTTTATGCATGAGACTATTGATTTAGTTGGTTGAGGAAACTTAGCTTGATCTGATATTAAAGTAATAAGATATATCAGGTATAATGATTCAAATATTTTAAGATTAATTTAAATTTATATTTCAAGACTACTCCCTAATAGCTATCTAAATATCCCCTCCTCCTATTGCTTGCTAGTCTTTCTTCTGTTCTGCCACTATTGATGAGTATTTTCCTTCTTCCCTATCTAAATTCTAAACGGGTTGACTTTCGGGCTCTTAACCTTCTTCATTTGCGCTACTATATTTAGATGTTTCCTCTACTAATTTTTTATATTTCCTCTTAGTTCTTATCGCACAGCAGCACAAAACCACTGTTAGAATAAACAAAATTACAAGGACTATTGCGAGTATGATCATTGGAGTTCTAGATAGCTCTTCATGTACTGCACTGCAATCTTCATAAGTAGAAATTGACATATTGAATAAGACGCAATTTCCATTAGGTAAGTATGTCACCAATCTTTACCCACTTACACAATCTCCTTTTATCTCTTTCACTTACTATTAATTGCATAGAGGACAAGCATACCACGTTTTCCATTCAAATATATAGTGACATTTGCCTTCAGATCTATAATAGGTAGGATATCCATCTCCTTATGTAAGATCACAGTACATGTAGAGTGATGATGAATAAGGTTTTTAGTTCTACTACTCGCATATAGACCCATCAGTATAATTAAACCACAAATGATTTTCGGTTACCGATACTTTGCTTAATTTTGATCCTAAGGAAACTATTATCTTATCCTGCTGGCATGAAGGTGTTTAATATTAAGATAGTTATTGCTAATTTGTTGGTAAAATTGCAAAGGCGTATGAAGCCGATTACGAAATTTAATCTTGAAACTGAACTGTTTTTAAATCTAAGATGGCTGTATTATGACTTACAAGGATTTCCCACGGAAACGTAGTAAAATTCTTCGTTGTTTTGAAATGGTCCATAAAGTGTGTTATAGCAAAATGCTCCAACCATAGATCCGGAACAAATTCCTGATTTATATCCTGGCAAGCTACTTTCTCTTAATCGCGTTAGATTTTATAGAGAATAATACTATTTAGCTTCACCTGCGTTGATACTGAAAAGATCGCTTAATAAGCAAAATTGGGAGTTTTTATCTGCATAAGTATGGAGTGGACAATCGCTACATTGAAGTCCATTACCAGGAGAAATTTATTGGCCTACACAATCTTAACATCTTGAAGCATCCTGAGCACTTTGCATGCCTGAAGGACAAGAAATACATACTTTAGATTCCTAAGGCCTTACAAGTCCTTCTCTACATTTTTTACATGAAGTTGCTTAACCTTCTTCTGTGCCTGAAATTATAATAAATAAAATTTTGCATTGGTCGTTAGTCACGTTTTACTAGACATTAGAATGATGATACCTCCATTTTAGTTGATGAGTTCCCTTTTAAATTGGTAATTAGCCAGATGATTATACTTTATTCTACTAATGAAAAGCAATTTCTACTCCATTATCTATTGAAAAGTACAGCTTAGTGAAAGTATTGTTTATGTTCTCTTATATAAACTAGAATTCAACACTTCCATCCTCAATAAACATAGCAGTCTTTGCTAGTATAATGTCGACGTTTTTGTCAATAATGTTTCCAGTAGTTAAGAAGCTTCCACTTGGAACCCAACCAGTGCTATAAAGACAAGCATTGCCATTTAAATCATAGCATTAAGTTTCAAATTGATATAGTAGCGACTACCAATCAGTGATGTTAACTACTTTATTTGGTTCTGAACCTGTAATACAGTCAACACACTATCCGTTCTTCTCATATTATGGTGAATCACATTCACTGCATCTTCCTTGACTATCATAAACATATCCAGATGTACAATTACCACACTATCTTTAGATTTACTCAGTAGGAAGAGTAATTCCATCTTAACAAATCTTAGGCTTTCTCCATTGATATGATCCTTACTAAATAGAACTATTACATGACTTTCACTCAATGAAAAAATCTTCCTCAGAGCAAGTTTTTTTATCATAGCATTAATTAACACCTACTGCGCCTGGCTATGAAAAAGTATTCGCAGGGCATTATTCACACTGTGATGTTTCTTAGTTCAAGTAATAATTTTGCTAGCATTAGTTACAAGATGAAGAGCCTGGTGAACTCCAACCCGAATCACAAGGTTCGCACTATTAGCTTGCTAGCTCTAGTCCTGTAACTTATAAAAAGGATATTCTTGCTTTAAAGTTCTTAGCTTACACTCCTGCGTTATATTTATAATAGACAAACACTATTCGATTCACACCTTACGAGAGAGATAACTCTATATATTTACTCTACGTAATAGCAGAATTGTTTTGATCATAGAATTTGAGTTAAGAATTAACCACGATACCAAACACTCCATTCTAGAACTTTTGAAAAGCTGCTGTATCTTTACTATATTTCACCTTAAGAGTCCCTTTTTATTTTAAGAGAGCGTAGAAAATTAAATCAGTCTCATAAAAGGTTTCTTGATCAGTGCCTTCATTTTCTAGATAATTACCTAATAGAGATACTTTCCAACCTTAGCAGTCTGTATTGAGTATCCATCCATTTTCCTCATCAAGAATTCAGCATTCTGATAAAAAGTTATCCGAAAAAATTTGCTAGTTCCAGAAGTTAAAAATTTTGCCTCCTCCAAGTGAGAAAGTATTTCTAGGGCATTGAATGCATTCAGCTATCTAATTTTAAATATTTATTCCTACAAACTACCCAGCTGGGCATGTTAAATTGCAACTCACACCCTATTTAGGAAGTGGAGGAGACTTAGACTTACAATTTGGGTAGTAAAAATAAGCCGTTTTAGTGCCATCTAGTTAGCATGCAGATAGCCCATATTGGAGGTCTGAATCTTCACAATTTTCTTCCTGAGCATGGATAGCAAGGAAGGTGAATAAGAGCAAAGAATAAAATATTAAGCTAGACATAGAATTATAAAATAATAAGTTATAAGCAAATATTTAATTTCTTATTCATCAATCCATTAATCTTCATTATCTAACCTTAATTAGATTTATATCAGAGTAATTTAGCTATTATGCTCTATATAGTTCTCATTACTCCTATTACTTGGTATGGAGTCATGAAAACGAAATTGAGAATCATAACATTTTTTTAACTCGGATGAGAGTTTAAGAGATAATGAAAGTTTATCATTTGAAGAGCTTATAAGAGTAGTCTAGCCTTTAATAGTCAATCATCTGTGAATTAATAGATTTGGCTTGATGAAGATTCACTGAAAATAAGATTAAGTATATAAGAAAGAGAACATTATGAGGTTGCAATTTTGGAATGGAAACAGAAATATCTTAAGTTGGTTAGTTTACTTGATGTAAGATAAAGATTTATATAATTAAGCGAAAAGAATTAATAAAGGCTTATGAATTAAAACTTATCAATGTTTGTCACATAAACAGAGTTTTTTACCACATCTGTGACACTTTTTGTTCTTATTAGCTCTGAGGAAATCTCTTTCTTGAAAACCTTCTACACTTTCTTCGAAAATAGGCTAGGGCTATGTTTCTTTATACCCATAAAAATATTTAGGGTCTTCCTTACAGATCTTATCAAATTTAAGAAGTCTTTCTCTACTTTCTTCTAGAGGAGCTCTTAGCTTATGCTACATCTACATAATATGCTATATTGTTGTTGAAATTTCTCCCGTATTTAAAGGAATTTTAGGTTTAAGGGGTTACAATTCTCTTTTTTACTACTCAAGTTTCGATCTCTTCTACCAGTTTATTCTAAACTGAGGTAAAGTATGAGGAGCGAATATAGGACGATTGAGTTCACAATCATCAGATCTTGTTTTCCTTTGCTTTTTCTTTAAGCAATCTAAAACTCCTTTAACACTTTAAGTATCATCATATAGTATCTGTATGTTTCCGTTATTCATACCAACAAATATTTAATTCAGCTTTTTATGTCAAAGTACTGAAGTAACACTTGACTCTCCAATTTGAACGCTTTCCTCTATTTCACCTGTTTTGATATTGCAAAAATTTAGAAAACTCTCTGCTATTTTCTATTCTGTCATTATAGAAGTTCCAGTTATTACGAACTACCTACAAGGAGAAAAGGAAATTTATGATTAAACGTTAAAATTCCAAAAGTCATTCCATGTGAAAATTGGTTAGTCCATCTTTCTCAAATCTCAATGTTTCAAAGAATGATCTAAAGCTCTGGTAAATATTAGATCAGTAACCCCATTATTAAAGCACTCCATGCTAGTTATTTCTTCTTAGCTTATGTTCTTATATATATTTTAAGGGAATTAACACTTACCACGCCAAGCATCTCATATTTATATGGTATTATCCAAACAATAGGCTATTGCTAGCTTTCCTGAGTCATCCCAATTGCATAATTTAGCTGGAGTTTTATCTTGGGTTTTTAATATGACGGAATTAGGTAGATGCTAATGTAAACCTAGTAAAGAAGCCTTGCGATTTCAAATTCTACAAGTTCCGTCATAAGAAGCAGATAGAAAATAGTCAGATTTATCAGGAGATCATCTTCCATAGTAAGAGGGTTTGGTATGTCCCTTGGTATGTTGAACGTCATGAATGTAAGTATCTCCACGAATACATTAAATTCTCAATCTTCCCTCTTTACTGTAAATTCTAGGTTGCAAATCTCCATTTAGAATCAGTATTTCTTCACCAGTTTTGTTAAATTGAATATCATAGACAACCTAACCTGCTGTAGGACAAAAATCTCGATATGGTCTTAAACTTTAATTCATTTCAAGGAAGTTTCACAAAAAGATGCTCTAGTCTTTACCTCCTGTAGCCATTCATCTTCCGTTATCATCTATAGAAATCGTGCAAACACCTTTTTTATGAGATTCCAATTAAACAAAATTCGAAATTGGAAATTTTGAGTGACTTGGAGTTTATCCTTTGTTTTCTAAAATATCTTCGAGTAAGGGAGACTCTTTAGTAACATTTTGATTTTCATTATTTTAGTCGTTTTCATTTTAATCTACATTGTTCAACTCTTCTTAATTTTAATCTTCATTGCTCTGGCTTTAACTTGCTTGATCGATTTCACTTTCTTGATCTTTTTCTTAGTTTTCATTATCTTCCTATTGATCTTTATTTTAAGAGTGTTACACTTTTCTAGGACTATTCTCTTCTTGGTCGCTTTCTTACTCTTTTTTCAATCTATATCTTTTTCCTCCAAAAAACGAAGGAAGCCCCATAGCTTCTAACTCTTAATCATAATTCTCTTCAATGAATTCTTTTTGTTAAATTTGATCACTAATTTTTTCTTCCTTCTTCTGTACTTTTTTTTTCAGAAACCATCTATGTTTTTTATCCTTCTATTTTTCCTTTTTGTCAATTTCTTAAGCCTTTATTATCTTGCCTTTTTTATCCTTTAATAGCAAAGATTTATCAGTATGTCTTTACATTTTTTACAATTCAGTCATATCAGTACCATCATACTCAAACTATTGATAATCCTATCCATAAGTAATATTTCCCAGTATCTTTTCTTCAATCTAATACAAATTACTTTGTCTATCATAAACCACATCAGGAGTTTCTTCATCAATCTCTAATTCATATGGAGGTCTCTTAATTTCTTTTGGTTTTCATGCTATGCGATCTGTATGAAACATAGCAAACAGCGTACGGTCCATCTTACTCATTTTGATATTTTATAAAATTAAATTTTGACTTAGTATAATAGTCAAATACTAAGGAATAATACTTATACTTTCTGGTTTTAGATTAATATTTAGGTAATTTATCTTATCTACATTAGTTCTTTTTTGTCTCTCTTAACTTAATAGATTGTTTACTATAAATAAAATCAATTGAAGTATAGTTCATTATTTATCTTTAATTCTGACTCTCTCCCTACACTCTGTCACTGGTCTGCTATACATCTTTTTGCTTTTAGTACTTGACTATTATTCTGAAAATTCCTAAAACTATGCTTAAAAATTACCTTTTCGTTTAATCTTTTTTTCACACTCAAAGGTCTTATTCTATCTTACTAAACTCAGTTGTTTCATTTTAATAGAGTAATGAAGTGTTGGTTTGGAGAATTTTCTTCAGGAGCCTTTTTGATAGGATCGTAAAGATCAATCAATTGCTATATTTGCTCTTTTTCTTGGACTTGTTCTCTATTCTTAATTAAATATCCTTCCTTTGCATCTTAGAGTAATTTCAATATTCTGACTTTTTGCATCACTCTCTAGCTTACTGGTCTAAAATAGTTTTCTTCATCCTTACTTTAAGACTAAGTTTAGTCTTCCTTTTATTCTTAGATTGCGTTATGATAATTTTAGGTGCTAACAGCTTTAATATGACTCTTTGATTGCTATAATCTATTAGATAAGTTTGTTTAGCTATAAGCTGATTGATTCATACTAGTCTCTTATTCATTTGCTGATGCCAAATGTCTCATTAGATAGGAGTTTAGTTAGTTTTATATTGGTTTTTTGTACTTTTTGTAGTTTATTGCGTTTCTTAATACCAATAATCTTGGTGAATGGCTAACTTCTTCCTGCTTTAATCCATAATCAACTCCAATTTTTTAAACCTTAGCAGGATTTAGCAGTTTCTATCCCTATAAAAGACTGGATGTGATATCATATATCAGATCAGGGTTTTTCAACTACTACTTAAGCATATCCTAATTTTCCGATTCCCGTTTAACAAACATTTTTCTCATTTTCATTCCTTCTTTAGGAGCTTGTTATGGCATACCTCCAATCATTGTAAACTTGAAATTACTTTCTTCTTTATCAAGATACTTTTATAGCCGTTTCCTTGGCTTATCAGATTTCTTAGGAGTGACTAACTCATAAACACCAAACTAAAATTAAATTCATACCTCCTTATCATATTTGTTCATCTCAATCTTCTTCTCCTTCGCTTTTATTTTTTGAATCACAGTTCCTTTTTTTTAACAATTAGCAAGAAGAGCTATAAATTCATGTGGCTTTATGTATAAAGATTGCCTCTATCCAATATTATGTTTAATCCAAAATTCCAGTCTTGGCAAGCTAATTACGAACCCTATATTTCACAATGCCTTCTGAATGAACTTCACGTCATTCAAAACTTTACCTAAATAGAGGCACCTTCTATATAGTAGCTTCTTTTCGTATTTTTCTTAATCCTTGCACAATTTTTTATCTATATATGCTAATTTCTCTAGATCTCTTACTTCATCCTTCGGTTTGAAGCATAAAGAAAGAGCTCACTTTATATCTTAAATTGAAAGTCTTTTGTTTGCGTACAAATATACAGCTATTTTTAGTATTTTAATGTTCTTGGTAATATTCCTATTGTTCAGTTCTTTAGGTACCATTCCTAAGAACTAGACCGAATTAACTATCTGAAGAAATTTCTAGATAGTCACTATATTATTGAGCTCTTCTCTTTCATGTTCATACAACTTAGACTAATTTACCAAGAAAGATTGCTTTTTAGGCGTATCTTCTGGCGTTTTTAGTTTCTCTCTTACTTATAGAAAGGGTTAATAAAATTCTGGTGTATATAAAGCTTCGCTCAATATAATTCTCAAGTGATTAAGTGAAATTCTACCTCTCATGAAGATTTCATTTATGCTACCTAATACTTCTTGCATTTGACTCATTCTATATTTATTTAATTTATTATATACTTAACTATCCTATTTTAGCCCCTTATGACAGACTACTTAGATAGCTATTCCCTCACGTATATTTAGTTACTTTTACTATCAAAGTATAGCCAAACATATTAAGAGTCATTTGATGATAGTCTTTAGTATAAACTGTTGATAGGTTTACTAGTTAAATCGTTGAGTATAGTGAACTGTAATTATATAAAATAAGTAGTTTGTAATGTTTCACTGTCATTAGGGTTGCTGCTTCAATATTCCCATAAAATGTAACTTTTACTTTAGCATCGTATTTGCTTTACTGAAATACAAGATCTATTGTTCTGTCAATGCTTTGTAGCTTTTTAGTAGTTTCTACATTTTAATTATTCCTTTCCAAAACTCCCAGCCTTTCTTCAAATCATTTTCTAAATCTTAGCACTACTTAAACTTAGCTTTCAGTTAGCTTAGTGTCAAGTTTGCTTGTGACTGGACCATAAATTTTACGACTTATCCGAGTACATTTGAACTCTATTTTCTAAAAGGAAGTAAAGATGATAGATGAACTATCTGTGCAATTGGCATTGTTAAGCGATTTTAGAGAAAGAGCTGCAAGAAAAGCATTTCGATTAAAAGTTTCTCTGTCTTACTTATGATAGAAACTAGACATTAGAACTAGCAAAGATCATAATCTATCATTCCATCATAAGCTTCAGGAAGAAGCTAGCAAGGAATAAGAGAGAATATTCTTGAGATTAGAACTATAGCCTACATATCCTCTGCATTTGGATCTAAATTGCTTAGTTTTAATCTGCTTTCATTTGGAAGTATTTCTTCAGAGGATGTATCCTTTGGTTAAACAAATTGCTTTCCTATCAATAACGCATTTCTCATTAGTTCTAAAAATAAGAAAGAGGGTTCATCAAATCCAGTTGTACTTTCTCCAAGAACTTTTCCAAATAGCATTGGCTATCCTTAAGCTCCAAAATAATCATTAAACTCTAGGAATCTAAAATATATATAGCTCATTGTTTCTTCCATTGTTTAAAAGCATGAAGGTGCTTACTAGCCTTAACGTAAAGAGTTTTCTATCTAGCACTATAAGCTTTAATATAAATTTCCTTTCTTGGTAGTTTAATCAAGATGATACTTTAAGATGAAGCTTAATGAAGGGCTAGTTGCTTATTACCTTAATAGCTCTTCCTAAAGATCTTTCATTGTGATTTCCCAATTTATATCTGCATTAATACCTTACATTGAGTGTCTTGCTGTTCGCTAGATTTTAATAAAATAGCCTCTTCTTCGTTAAACCATCTTATTAACTAGATTTTATCAATGTTAAAGGCTACATGCAAGCATTCACTTATTAGATCTGTATATCAAACCTTACGGAAGGTTTTTCTTCTCAGTTCGATGATATTCTACTTACTTAAGGTGTCTTGATATTACTAGCTGTCTACAATTGGTTCATACTCCATCAATTTTTTACTAACAATTACATTTAGTACTGTTGGACTTATACTGCCAGTTACTAACATTAGATAGATATAATCAGGAAATTTAGGTCCAAATAGCTCCTAGAAAGCTTGTGTATTAGGACAGAGAATAGGATCATTGTTTCTAAATTGTACTTAACCCTCTGTAGAATAGATTATATGGTCATTAATAATTATTTTAGCCTTGTCTATAAAGCTTTAATAGCTCCCTCTCTCTATTTTCTAGCTTTTAACATACTCAACATACTCTTTGAAGCTCTACTAAGACTTATACTCCATTACCTTTTAGTTTAAATATCCAGAAATTATTGCTGCCTCTTAAAGTTAAAATAATGTACATTCTAACTACTCCAAAACCTTTTTACCATCAACCCAGTAAAACTAGCCGATAGTATCGTCTATTTCTAGAATAATTTTGACATCAGACGAATAGAGTAATACTTCGAAGCCACCTAATATGCAGTTAATTGTTTTGTTCTCATAAAAATGACAAAGCTAAGGGGCACTTTTATACGGAGCTCTGATATAATCACATTTATTGGTCCTAAGTATTTCGATAAATTCAGGCATGATATCTTCTCATACCATTTGCTTGCTTCTAAATTTTCTTTCTGCTTAGTCTTTTTAATTATTCGCATACTCAAGCCATACACTTATCCTAGGAACCTTCTAGTTTATCAAGCTATTTCCATTTTACTACAATATCTAGATCCCACTGAAAACAAACAAAGGCTGTATATTATTCTATTACATCAATTTAATAAAGTCAGGTATCAGTGAATTGTAAGAAGGTGGAAACCCTCCGATAATCTTAGCATAAGCTTCTGGTTCAGTTAACTAACTCATCAAATGCTCAACATCGATTCCCATTTTAGTTCCTTATAGATCTTGCAACTTAGAGCATTTAATTAGCCTATTTTCCTCACAGTAAGCTAAAATAAAATCTTACTTTAGATAAGATTCTACCACATTTACTTTAACCTTATTTAAACATTCTTTAAATTAAGTTCATTTCCCTTATTCTTATTACCTTCAATCCTACTTTCTATATACCTAGCTTGCTGGCTTTTCTTATTCAACTTGCTTTAAGTTCCTTTACTTTTATAGTTTGTGGGAATTAGTAAAGAAATTGACTTGATTCAATTTTCTAGATTTATGAAACAATGAATTTATAGAGAATAAAGACGAAAATTAAAGGAGTTGATATGATATCAAAGTGTAATTAGTAGTACTGTAATAGAATGCTCGAGTAGTATGATAGTATAGAGTATAATGAAGATCAGAAAAGGCAAAGTAGAAAGTAAAGGGGAAAGCGTAAAGTTATTGAAATAGGTTTGACTAAATAGTCGTAGACATATCTTAGAATCTAACATTTCAAAGGCATAAGAACTAAATAGAGTTAATCAGATCGTATTTAAGACCTTGTCATTTTGATTTACATGATCAAGGTTTTAATAAATCAAACCTTTTTCATATCAAATGTATATCATTTATTAAAGACTAAGATATATCTTAAAAATGGGTTGCGCTGGAGGACGTCCATAATATAATGATGTTTTGGAAATTATAATAGAATCAGAAAAAAGTCTAGGATTTTACTAGCATAAACCTTAAGATTTAGAAACAGCTTTTAAGAAATGGGCTCATAATGGTAAGATAAGCAAATAGTAGCTTTTTAGAATCTAACAACAATTAAAATTGAGTACCTTTCCACCAAATGAGATAGATCAATCTTGTCTTAACAGTTGGAAGAGTGAAAACAAGCTAGTGAAGTTTTACTCTAACTTCTTGCATGATAATGATAACACTAAATGTGATCTACAGAAGATAGTATTAGCTGCTGTTGTAATGTCAAGCGGTACACCATCTTAAAGAGCTTCTATTATTTTCGATAATCTTGATACTGAAAGTAATGGGTAAATTGGGGTTTCCTAGATTAATTTTTATATTAATCTAGTAAACAAGTTAATGCATGAGTATATACTGGAGTATACTATAGGTAGACCTTATCCTAAAAACCCTGAGAGGTAGATAACAAAGTAGTAAATAGATGAACAGAAATAACAATGGCAACAGTTCAAGTTCTAAGAAGAACTTAGCAAGCTATTACTACCTTAGAACCAATCTGACTTAATAGACAAACCAAGTTTTATTTCAAGGGTTGATAACTAAGAAATAGGAGATTGAACTTCCACTTAAGGAATGATATAATTCTTTCTTAAAGCCTAAAGAATATAAGAGGAAATTGCAAAATATAGTTTAGCATAATAAGGATAAAGTTAGAGCAGCTAATCATAAAAAGAGGTAAAAGGATAGAGTGCTCTTCAATAGGTGAATGCATGATTGAATAAGAACTTATTAATTTTCTATTTAAAGCTTTGGCTTAAAAGTATATACACTCTAATATCTTACCAGTTTACTTCCTTTAAGTGAAAAAGTATCGATAGTAATGATACTAATCTACCTAAATCTCCAGATCCTTTGATACTTTTTCTTCAGGTATACTGTCGGTGACAAATTTAGGTATTAAGTTATAATTAATAATTAAGAATGATAAGTTAAAATATAATAAAGAGACTGGACTATTATATAAGTTATAAACTAGTATCAATAATACTCTTTATAGTTAGCTTAAGATATGCAACTGTTAAATCTATAGAAGTATATTTTACTATGATACAATCGAAATACTTCTGTTTTTACATATCTGGATGCTGATTAATGTGAAAATATGCTAGTAAACTAGATAAGCAAATAGTTAATTTCAGTCAATATTGTGCTGATAATGAACTAAGGAAATTAACTTAGCTAAATTTAATTGATTTGTTAACTACTGAAGAATTAACTAAATTTCTAATATCAGAAACATTGCAAAAGGGAGTGATAGAACTTTAAAGCTAATTCAAGATTAAGAAAATGGAATAGGAGATATGTAAGCGTAATAACTTTAAAGTTAACAGATTACATCTTTAGTATAGCTAAGAAAGTAGCTTTCTTTAGCCTAGAAGTAGCCTAAAATGTGTGCTGTTAAATTGAAGGATAAGGCTATAATAATGTACATGTGAATCTGTATCTAAGGAAGTAAGAAGGATTTTTAAATATTGCTTTCTGTAGAATGATCGATTAATAACGACTAGGTTGTATAATACTAAAGTCCATACTACAAACTACAATAAAGGGATATAAGCATACATATTGTATTCACTTGAAGTTAAAAAGACAGTTAAGAAATATTATTAGTGCAGAATTGAAAATAGGATACAGAAGTATTTTTTTCGAAGTGCTAATCCTTTTACTTGGAAGCTTTATGCAATACATAACATTTCTGTAGATATTGAAATTAACTTTAGAAAAAAGCTAGAGAATAAATAGTAAAACCAGACAAAATGGAACTGATTGAAATATAACTTCAATCAGTGTTTAAAATCATTTTATACAGCAAACTCTAAGGTAAAGAGTCCATAATAATTAATTCCTACTGAAAATAGAGTAGATATATAAAAACCCCTCCGTTTAGCATCTTAAAAAGTATAAAAACCTTAGTAATAATCAAGTATCCAACTTAGAGCTAAACATAAGAAAGAAACTACCAAGTGAAAGCTTCTTTATAAAAGCTCAGATAATTCACTAAAATTCTCTCAAACTTTTTTTATTTAATGACTGTCTTAAATTAGATACCCTCAAAAATGCTAAGCTTAATGCTTTCGATGTCATTCTAATTCGATGACTCAAACTAGTAATAAAGCTTTAAGTAGATACATAAAGTTTAAATTAAAAGGCTTTAAAGTAAATATGAGTTAGCTTCATTAAGTATACTTAGGCAAACTGTTAAACTTACATACAGAAATCAGAATAAATATATTTGAAGTAAAATTGAAGATCTTTAAAGTGTATTCTACTTAGTAGAATTCAAAGTAGATCTTTTCTTTTTTTTAATAACAAAGATTAATAAACTGATCTTATAAGAGGCTAAGTAGTATAAAATATTAGATTAGCTGATTTATGTCATTTAAATTGAATGCTTGAATGTAGATTGATACACTAAGTCTTTGTTTCTAGTATGAACTTATGAGCCTTATTTAGCTAGATTATTAGATTACCTCTCCTATTTCAATATTTTTGTCTCTAGAATGATCTTAATGTTTATCTATCGATGTGATAAGTTCTTAAGCAGCATACTTATCTCTTAATCTATCATACTATAAAGCACTAAAGCATAAAGATATAAAGAAAGATACAAAATTAAGCTCTCAAATAATATGTAGCTTATAGCATCGATTTAGTTACATAGTTTAAAGTATATACTAGTAAAAGATTGACTACTACTTATTGATTCCCTTTCTTTTAATAAACATACTTCTATTATACATTTCCATTTCTTTCGTCTAAAATTGAAAATATTGAACATATTCAAGAAATAATTATAGCTATCATTAGTAGATTATTTATGCTTTATTAATAGATCACTATCTAGTTAATCTATACAACTTAGTTCTATATTAGCTATTTAATGTCTATTATCTACATTAATTTTAGTTTAATAACACTATATGGTTTATAGTGCCTTTCTGCAACTATACTTACTTCAGTCTAGTATAGCGATAACCAAACATTCCTATGGTTTATTGAATTGAGATATGAAGTAACCTATGACTAAAGCTAATTTGTAGCCTCAGAATTTGTAATAACTACTTCATTATCCAAAAGGATTCTAAAATTTGACATGCAAGTGTAATAATGTAAGTAATATGCAGTTCATTGCTAATGATCTTAGACTAAGACTCCAATGTACATTAAGAAAGGCAGTTCTGAGGATAGCAAAATTGATATATTTTCGCAGTTCTGTATACTATCCTTTTATGGCTTCTAAATATTAATTCTTATAAGTTCTCTAAATCTAGTTAATCTCCAATTATAATGTCACTCTAATATATTATTGATTAACTTAATTATAACCTTCAATTAAAAAAAAAAGAAGCCTTGTATTTCTACTTTGACAGTGAAAAGAAAAGGGATTTCTGTTGATCTACAAAAATATTTAGAAGATAGGTAGAAAGTGAAAGATATAAGATTATCTCAAATTAGTAAAAAGGGGATGAAGAGTTCTGCTAATATTAGTGAAGGATATGCAGAAACTTTATCCTAAATCACTCAATAGCTTAAAGGTATTAACCCAAATAAACTATATATAAATTCCTTCCAAATCATCAATAGAGCGACTATGAAAAGCTAATCCTTTGAGTACCTGATAAAGTTTCTCAAACCTTAGAAAAAAGTTATATTATTTCAATTGATTAGCTAGAACTTAAACATTATTTGAAAATTAAATAAAAAAGAATTTCATTAACTGTTTGATTAATTAGGTTTAAAAAGCTCGGATACTAATAAATAATTTAAGCTTCAGTGTATATCAAAAGTTAGTTTTCAATAAACTGATTTAATTTAACTTTGAATCTTTTAAGTTATTCTAATCAATAAACTTGCAGTAATAGTTATTTTATAAAGATGGGTTTTGTCTGAATTTCTGTTCTACTCTTATTATGAAAATTTTAGAGATACGAATCCTACACTCATTTCGCTCTTTTCGATAATCAATATTCTGTAACGAAATCTTTTCCTTTGACAGGAACTCGCTATTATGAAAAATAGCTTAGTTGATACGATTCAACGTATAATTTTGCTACTAGGAATAATAATGCTTGAACTGTATCTATGTATTTGAAAGTGGCAGCAGCTTAATGTCCTATGGGAAGTGAAGCAGAATTCCTTGTTTTATATCAAGATGATAGTAATTATGTTAAGGCTACTATTAAGCATGATGCAACTTAGGTTAATATAAAAGTATATTACGAGAAAGGTGCCTTTTCAGATAATATGGCTTACAGTCTAGGATTGAATTGTGGATCATGAGTTTTAGTTGCGATTTCAGTATGTTAAACCAATATTTGCTTGAATTCTAAGGAATAATGAATTTTTATAGTTGAATTCTCAGTTGTTGGAGGAATGATTTAAGATTTCAAGCAAAACGATAAAAATAATATCTATTTCGTGCCTCAAGGTACTGATTATATAGTAATTGGAGGTAAAAATGCAGGAAGTACAGTTTTTACAAGCACAAGTGATTTTATAGGGGAAATAGCATAACCGAGATTTTTTCATGATAATTATTATGGTTTAGGATCTATTGGAAATTGAGAAACAATGGTTACAGATGATAATAGTTGTACTCCTTATTGTTTAGGATATTGCTCGGGTCCTGATCTTGCAACTGAATGCAATTCATGTAATGCTGTGTGTTATAACTGTACAGGCAGTCTTAGTTCAAATTGCTTAAATTGTAATAGTGGATATAGTTGTACTGGAAGTAAAACTTGTCCTACTTGTTCTTCTTCTATAGCTTATTGTAATGTTTGTACGCCAAGAGGTTCTGAAATTGATATAGCATGTGGAAGTACTGTAGTTTGTACATAATGTTCTGTTGGATATGTTTTGCGACTTGATGGAACATGCTAAATAACATGTGCAAGTGGTTCATTTGATAACTCAGGAATATGTGAGACTTGTCCATAAACGAACTGCGCAACTTGCACTAGTGCAACAGTATGTACATCATGTACATTAGCTTCCTAATGACGTTTGCAAGGATCAGTTTGCTAAGCTTCATGTGCTTCAGGATATGCAAATGACAATTATATATGTAGAACTTGTAATTCTTTAACGACGAATTGCTAGACATGCGACGAATCAACTAAGCAATGCATTTCATGTATAGCATCATATAAGCTCAGACTTGATAAAACCTGTCAAAGCTCATGTGCTGCTACTGAATGAGACGATGGATTCTATTTATGCTAGTTATGTTCGCCGCATTTACCAAATTGTTAGGAATGTGATGAAGATGGAACAGCATGTACATTATGTTCAGTCGGATATGTTCTTTAGTCAGGTCAATGCTAAAATAATTGCGATAGTTACTTTTATGATTCAAATTCAGTATGCGTGTTATGTTAAAATGCAGTACAATTTTGCTCACTATGTGACGTAGTAAATGGCGTTCCATGTTCACAATGCTAAACTAACTATAAATTGAGACTTGTCGGAACTTGTTAAAGTACATGTGCCGTAACAGAATATGATGATGGAACTGAGATTTGCTAACTTTGTGCTCCGCACTTAACTGGATGTTTATAATGTAATGAATAAGGAACATTATGTACATTATGCAATTATCCTCCTTATAAGATAGAAAATTCATAATGTGTTACAACTTGTTCAACGGGATTTTATCACGATGGATCTGGAACTTGTGTTTCCTGCTAGACTATAAACTCTAATTGTATAAGTTGTGATGTATCAGATGGAAGCCCTTGCTATTAATGTGGTTCTTCCTTTAAACTTAAATTAGATGGAACTTGTGATACAAATTGTCCAAGTACTTAATGGGACGATGGGTCAGGAATATGCTAATTATGTGCACCTAATCTTTTAAACTGTTTATAATGTTATGAAGATGGCTCGTAATGCACTTAATGTTCTTATCCTCCTTTTGTTTTATAGAGTGGCTTATGCTAAAATATTTGTAATAATGGATATTATAATAATGCTGGAAATTGTGTGGCATGTAGCTTGATGATTCCAAATTGTAATAGTTGTGATACCAATGATGGCTCTCCATGTTATAGTTGCTCAAATCCTTATAAATTAAGACTTGATGGTACTTGCTAAACAACTTGCTAGAATACCGAATGGGATAGTGGAAATAGAATCTGCTAATTATGTGCTCCTCATCTTTCTAATTGCTTATAATGTAATTAAGCTGGAACCATTTGCTATCTGTGCAATTATCCTTCTACTGTATTATAATCTGGAAATTGTTAAGTTACTTGTAGCTCTGGGTATTATAGTGATGGAAGCGGATTTTGTATTGTATGCAGTACAATCAACCCCTATTGCAATGATTGTGATGTGGCTGATGGAACTCCTTGCATTGGTTGCTCAAATCCTTATAAATTGAAATTAAATGGATAATGCGATGTTGCATGCCCTAATAATTAATGGGATGATGGTTCAAGGATTTGCTAATTATGCTCTCCAAACTTACCAGACTGTATAACATGCCATGAAGATGGATCTTAATGTACTTCTTGCAATATTGGATTTGTTCTTCAAACAGGAAATTGCTAATTAACATGTAACTCTGGATATTATGCAGATGCTAATCATATATGTTAATTATGCTCTCTTGCATAATCAGGGTGCTTAACATGTGCAAACGAAACCTTTTGCTAAACTTCAACTTTGCAATATTTTATAAATTCTACAACTCATTTGACTTAACAATGTAGTGAGGCTATAACAGGTTGTTATGAATGTACATCATAAACAGTTTGCATTTCCTGCTTAGTTGGATGGTGATTAGATGTAAACTTATGCAATGATTGTCCTTATGGCTGCCATCAATGCACTTCTGACTCAGTCTGCAGCTCATGTAACAGTTATTTTTATTTATGAAGCTCTTTATGTTACTAGCAATGTCCCTTTCCTGGTCTGATTTAAAATAGCTTCAGTTAAACTTGTGATTGTAGTACTGGCTATGTTCAGTAATCAGATGTAGGAAGCACATATTTTGAATAAAACTTAATCTAATTAAGGGTAGAGTTTAATACCTAAATAGATGAAGCTAATTGCTATAATATTTTTAGCCTTGACACTGAAACTGCCTTAGGTAATGGATTTTCATGCTTATGAAGTAATTAATCATTAACGGTCAATTTAGGGTATAACCCTACTATTTTACCAAGCGATATTATAGAAATCAAGCCTTACTCTATTCCAATTATAGCTGGATTATGTACGAATGTTACTACTAACTTACATTCGCAAGTCTAAACATATACATTTCCATTACCATCTCCTAACTTGGTTATAATAGATACAAGCCCTAGTATCGAAAAGCTGTATAACTGTACTGAAATAATGCTATTAGATGGCTCAAAAAGTGAAAATGGTTTTAGAAGAAATCTCCAATATTTGTGAAGCTTCAATTTCTATCCTTGAAATAGAGAAATTTAGAATACTTTAGATGATCTATAAAGAAACGAGTCTTAAATCATACTCACAAAGAACTTACTTAATAAAGAAATTTATTTGATGGAAGTAACACTAAAAGTAACTAACTTTGTAGGAAGACATAACATAACGTCACTTTCATTTTACCTTAATAATACTGGAATTGATTTGTTCTTCACAGAAAGGGAAATAACAATTTATAGAAACCAAAATAATAAATTCTTCTTACAGTTTTCGGAAGGATGCACTGTGTAGCAGTAGAAATCTTAAATTGTGTGGAGTTTACTAGAAACTAATGCTAATTTGCATGCTTTTAATCAATTGATTTACAGTAACTAAAACTCTGATTGACAGTTAGATATTCCAGCTTACGCTCTTTCAGAAGGATTTTACTATATCAAAGCTAGAATTTTATTATAAGATGGAAGACAAGATGATGCATTGCTCAACTTGACCGTTTTGAGCCCACCATTAGTCGCAATCATCGATGCTTATACAAACTACTGGGTAAATGAAAAAGTAGTAATTACAGGAGACAGAAGTTATGATCCTGATAGTTAAAACGTTGAAGAAGAGGTCTTTAATTGGACGTGTATTGATCAAAACTCTAGAAGTTCTTGCAAAGACAAAACTGGATCACAATTAATAACTTACAAAAATAAACTTTTATCTTCTCTATAATTTGCACCTAATACTTTATAGACAAATTCTATTTTCAATTTTACTTTAGAATACTCCAAAGGAACGAAAACTTCTTAAGCTTCCTATAGCATAAAAATTATATATAATGCTGCCATCCATTTTCAGATTCCTAGCATAAATCTGCTTAGCATTTAGAACAATAACACGCTCTTTGTTACTCTAGAAGAGGTATTCCAAAATATGTCTTTTTATTGGGAGAGTTAGTAGAAACTTAAATTTTTGACTCCTGTTGATTAAATAGTTGTTATGCTAAGTGGGAACTAGCTAGTGGCTGGTAATTCTTATATATTTAAATTTACAGTTTCCATTGGTGATTTCTAAACTTCTAAAGATATTTACTATAGAGCAAACACTCCTCCATATAACGGTATTTTTACAGTAGAACCAATTATTGGTACATAGTTGGTAACAGAATTCACACTTAAGGGCTCTGAATGAATCAGTGAAAATCTTCCCTTGAAATACTAATTTTTCTTAGAAAGCACAGCTATTTCTTACCTGTTAGAAGAAGACACGTTAGTTACCTATTTCTTATGCCAGAAAAAGCTATCATTCAATCTTAAGCTTTTAGTTTGTGACATTATTAATGATTGTACCTAGATAACTTAGGAAATATCAGTATATTAATAGTACGGAAACTGAGCGACTTAAGCTTAGCTAGCTTCTCTAACATTGACCAATATAATTCAAAATTTTGACTATATTTCACTCCTAAATATTATAAGCTTAACTTCCTAAATCACCAAGGATTGTTAAAGCTTAGCATCAGATGCTTCTTCTTCATAGTTAACTACACTTTAGAACAACATTATACAGATTACTTAAAAGTTATGAGCTTAACAGAAGGATTATGCATCTAAGGAAGATATCTCTATGTTTCTAGACAGTTTATAAATGATAGTCAACATTAGTTCTAATGCTCTAGTAGACTAGCAGATGGCTGAAGATTTGAGAAATTGGATTGGATAAACCTTAGATGCTTCAAGTGAAATTTAAAACATCTAGCAGGTCTTAGAGATAGCTAATACCTTAGTAAATAAAAGTGAAATGAAAAATCCAATAATGACTAAAGATCAAATAAAGAGTCTTATCAGTACATCATCTCAAAAGATTTTGGATTAGATGGGAACCAGTGACAGCTAAGTTTTACTGCAGTTTGATACTTTTTCCATTTTGGTTTAGAAAATATGCTATGAATAGTAGTTTAAAGACTATTACGAATTAACTTGCAAAAAGGGAGATGATAGACCTATTTCCATTATGATTCCGTTGGTGATAATAAAAGAGTATGTTAATTTGGACTAAGAATGCTTAAGCGTAGATCTTAGTTGTGATAACTTTTACAATCAAAATCCCAGTAATTTGAGCTATAATGAGTATCAAATCTCATCTATAAGTGATTCTTTTGATATCAAGATAAAGAATGGTGGCTCCTTATAAAACGATGGATCTATTAAACTAAGCGACTAAGGAATCCTAAATATAAAGAATCAAACTCAAAACATCACTTTGAATATCCCTATTAAGGTATCGCAAAAGTTACTAGAAATTGCTGATAATAAAAGTTGAGAGTTTGCCTGTTTTTCATAGGACGAAGGAAGCTCTACATGGACAAAAGAAGGTTGTTATGCTTAGTTAATGAAGAGCAGTGTTACATGTAATTGCTCGCATCTCACCTTGTTTTAAGTTGATTTTACGGAATAAGTGGTAAATGAATAACCTGAGCAGGTAATTATCCCTTAAGATAAGAAAAGGGAATCTAAAAGCTTTTTAGCTGCCATAGTTGCCTCTGGTATCTTAATGACTTATTTTATCTTTTTCATTATCATCTGACTAAAGGAATTTTAAAAGAATGATGAGCCAATCCAAAATGTTCTTACTCATATAAAATAACCTTAGATAGACTTGGAAAAAATAAAAAAGCCAAAAGGAAAAATTCCTTCCATTGTGATTGAGTAGGAATCTAGTACCGTAAATCAAGAACGTAAAACCATAAAGTAACTCAAAAGATATAAAATAAACCCTTAGGAATACTAATTTGAAGACTCAAGAGATGAGCTAAAATCAACTTATAGAGATAATTTCTAAAATCAAAAATAAGTTTAGTTGACTAAACATACAGAGTATCCAGAATCTCTTAGAAATAAAGCTATTAGTGATAAGCTTTCAACATTAAGCTCCAAGTAATCAGATCTTAGGAGCTCCTTAGGCAGTTTCTAAAATATTCCTTCAAAGTAAATTTGCTATGACTTGGAGTAATTAGAACGTCTTTCATCAAGTTCCTCAAAAGCTTCCACATAAATTATAGTAGATGATAATCGAAGTTCAATCAAACAAAAGATCATGAATAGACTATAAAATCATTTTAAACCTCAAAGTTACGTTGCCGTGAGAAGCTTATAGAAACCTACTTTTGTAAGTGAAACTTCATTTTGCCAGCTTTTCTAAGTAAGTATTTTAAAATAGTAAAATCATATGATTTTGGGCCTTAAAGAAAGAATAGTTAGCAGTACAACCAGAAAAATAAGGCTTTCAATTTTATTCGGTTCAATCTTATTCACTTTGTTTTGTTTAGGAGTTTACCTTCAGATAAGAAAAGAGCTACATTAAAGCACAGTAGAGTTTTAGGATATATATGAATATCTAAACGAAATAGGTAAATTAATAATTTAGACATTATAATGATGTTTGTGTGTGGATTCGCTTATATTCCTATCATATTCATTACTCTAATTCTATCAAAAACACCATAGGTAATATTTTTAATCAACTATAGGACGCCTAAGAACAATCCAATTCTTATATTCTCGGATTGCTTTTCATAATATCTATAATCTTTGGCAGTTTTGGAATGATAGTATGATGGTCATTAGAACAAGATAAGAACTTCAATAACCTCTAGGTTTTTCTATTTTGCTGTAGTACTTCATGCATGGTAGTAGTAGCTGAGAATCTAAGGAGTTTATTAGTGGCCATCAGTTAGAATAACAGAAACAGAAAGAAGGTGGGAAGTATCTGAGGATTAATTAGAAACAACTATTTTAAATATACTTGTTATATACTAAACTTGCTATATCTATTATATTATCAGATGCAGAGAGAATTAAACTAGAAGTGATATAAGTTTAGTTTAATTATTTTAAGATGAATTTAACGTTCAAAATTAAAGATCTTATAAAGAAATGGCCTTCACTCTAATTCGTAAATCGTAGTAGCTATTATAGAATTTCTCGTAGGCCGTTTCTATGGTTTAAGGGTAAATTAGACTTTAGCCTCTGTTTTCTACCGTTGCTGTGAGACCAAAAGTAGATATAAATCTCAAGATTAACGATTAAAATAGTATTAGTTACATCTAAATAGATTTTGAGTAACAAAGCTTGTTATTTAACAAATTCAAGGAGTCATAAGGAAAGTCAACCACTGATAAGAAGGGAGATAAGACAGGATAGAAAGGTGCAGGAAAGGCAGAAAAAGGATATAAAAAAGAGGGAGGCGATAAGGGAAAAGGCAAAGGAAAATGATAGAAAACATTATAAATCCTTTAACATTTCAAATCATATATTTATATCCCACAACTTTAACCTGCAATTTACTTTACTAATATCAACAATCAATGCTAGCTTGTAATATATAAAAGTAAAAGATCCATCCATATTATTTGTACTGTGATTAGTCATTTACACATTACTTATTTCACTTAAATCAAATATCTAAACTTAAATCAAATCAGTAAGGAATCCTTCTAAATGCAACTATTTATTGAAATCATACTATTTAAATCAGTTAACTGGCTCTAAAAAACAGATTATTATATGAAAATGTGTAAATTTAACGAAAAAGAATAGCCAAGTGACCTTATCTTTCAATACATTTATACTATATAATAATGAATAAAACACTTTTAGTTTAATATAATCTCTTATATTATATCTCTAGAGCATTAATAGAGAAATATCTGTTCTTTAAATATCATTATAATGTATATTATTGCTCCCTATCTATCTGTCCTTACGTCTCTTCTTCATATTAGTCCTTTGAGACTTAGATGCTCGTTGATCATTTTTTCTTTTTCTGACTGATTCAATTGCTCGAACTATATCTAAATATCCTAGAGTTAGAGCTTTACTTGCATATAACTTGTAAATAAAATTTAAGAATATATATTTGTGCAGAACTGAAAGATCAAAGATATTAGCAACATTTAGAAAATAAATTTTGATCACCAAAGAAAAAGTAAAAAAATCAGTTACTGGAGAACGCAAAAATGTATGACTGCCATACTAATGTCTTATACATCCTTAACTATAACAACTTTATAAATATCTACCTATTTATTTTAGGGACTATATGGGATATAAAATGCAAGTAGTTTTATTAGTATAAACTTAATTCCGTATAGCAAACATTAAAAATGAATAAAGTAAGAAATAAGATTAAAAATAGGTTTATCTTAGTAAGTATAGTAACTACTTGATAACTCTAGGATATTAATTGTTTCACTAGTGATTAAAATAATTTGAGTAGAGAAGTTATTTTCTCTGCTAGTTTAATAGTAACTTATTAGTGCTTTTTTATAACTCACTATATTGATTAAAATCAAACCCTTCGCATGCAAGATTTTTTTGAGATAGTTCATAAAAAGAAAATGCTAGAGTCACTTTTATTGAAGTAAAATGACAGTTTTGAGTCTGTAGGATTATAGTGAACATCTCTATTAATTTAGATCTTTAGCTATCCTTATATCCATCTTTAATATCTCTTCTCTTAATACTGTTATAGGTCGTTACACCAAATAGACTCCTTTTTCATCTCTTTATTTCTTATAGTTTAGATAGCTAATTTGGCAGCATGCTTAATTCATAAACTTTGTATAATTTACAGTAGCCCTAATAATCCAAAAAGCATAAATTTCAAGTAAATTTTAGCATATAATAAGAAGAATTAAACATAAGGTACTTTAAAATTAGACTGTAATATCAATAAATTAAAGAAATGCTATTAGAAGAGCAAAAGAACTAATAAAAACTAACTGAATAAAAAACTGAAATATTGATCACTTCTAGAGAGAGAGAAAGAATACAGGATCTTTAGGAGATATTGGAATTTAGAGCTAAATAGAGAATTGAGCAAGAGGAGTGAATGGTATAAAGGCTTAATTTTTAGCACATGAGTTCGCCTAAACTGGTTAAAGATTTTTTGACTTAAAAGAATAAAAATTGGAATTTTGCAACGAGTAGGAAGTTTATCTTTAAGGATTTATATGATTAGTAAACTTTAGAAAAATTAGATGTTTTGAAAAAGATTGAACTATGTCAGGGTATTACAAAAAAGGTGCCTTCTAGATTCAAAAAATTCCATAAGTTAGAAGAAGAATACCACGAGACAAAAGAAGAGAAGGTTCAAAGGCTTATTAACTAAGCTCAAAACTAGACTGAAACTCTCCCTAATAGTTATGAGGCCTTTTGGAGAGAAATAGAACAAGATGATTGGAGACCAGCGACGCGTGAAGCATCTACTATGGTTAATATAAATAAGCGAATATATCTCTTCGGAGGAATGAATTCTGAGATATTAGCTGATTTATCTATGCTTGACACGACAAAACTCCGATGAACTCCTGTTGTTTTTAAAGGAGCAGAAATAATGCAAAAAAGATATGCTCACACAGCAGTTGAATGCAAAAAGAAAATAATAGTTTTTGGAGGGGAAATGGAATACAAAAGAGAAAGCAACATTAGAATATGTCTTAATGATATTAAGGTGTTTAACCCTGAAACGTTAGAATGAAAACATTTGAAAACAACTGGCATGGTAATAGATAACAGACGATATCACGTAGCAGCTGATCTTGGCAAACATATGCTAATTCATGGTGGAGTTAATGAAAAATAATTAGTGCTTTGTGATATGTGGATCCTGAACACTGAAAGCGGAGAAATGACTCAGTTAAATATAAAAGGAAAGCCATACTATAAGGCTTATCATTCTTGTGCTTCAGTGTTTTCCATTTATACGAAATACCATAGCCAGTTTAGCTACTATAACATCCCTGTTACCAAAATTTAGGGTTCTTTTAATATTAAAGAACCAGGAGTGTATTTTTTTGGAGGAATGGATAAAAATGGAAGCATAACTCAAGATTTCAGGATACTAAAGACAGGAAAGAAGAATGCAAGCTGATGTTATCCTGAAACGTCAGGAATCCTACCACCACCTAGAATGCTGCATTCAATGACATTTATGGACAAAATGAATACATTAATTATTTATGGAGGCAGAAATATTTCAAATTACTAATGCTTTTTATCTGATGTTCATGTTCTAAACTTGGATACTTTAACATGGGCAGACATCAAAATATATGGGGAAGTTCCATAACCAAGAAGTGGCCATTGTAGTTCTGGTAACGATTAACGATTTATTATTTTTGGAGGTGTTGGAGAGATATATTGCAGCGCTAATTTGTTCGTTCTTGACTTTGACCCATTTCATGTAAGAAAATATAGAAAAGAGGATAAAGAAAAGGAAAAATAGAGAACTTTAATGGAAAAAAGATTGGAAGAAAAGAAGATGAGAAAAGAAGCAAAACTTCTCTAGTTAAAGAAAAAATGGAAATCAAGTCAAAGTGATGTGCAGGAAGACTAGGAAGAGCTTTTGAAAAGAGAAACTATTAATAAACATAACTTTTAGAAAAACCAATCTTAGTCAGAGTTAAATGTCGAAAAGTAAAAGATAAAGTATAAAATAAAGACATTGCTGCATGATATGGTTGAAAAGATAAAGCATAGAGATGATAAAAGGTTCTATCTGAATAATGAGATGAGAGATTATAAAGAAATTTCCAGAATTAAAAAACCTAAAATAGGTCAAGCTAACATATTGAAAGATATCAAGGATAGTGCTCAATCAGCTTTGTGATAGATTGACATTAAAATGTGTAATTATCTTTTGATCACTAGTCGCTTTATACTTCAGCTTTCATTTTTCTAATATCAGTAACATATCAAAGGTTATATAAAATGCTTCATATGAATAAATAATTTTCAGTCGTTAAATTTGGTAGAAACCAAGACAATTTATTGATCTATTTTATCAAATGCAACTTATACAATTTTTATTGTCTTTTATTATTAGATTACCTTAAAGATTATTTAGTTTACAGATTATTCAGCTATTTTACTATAAAATAGTTACTTTTTAAAAACATTTCGAAACATCCAATAAAGTTAACTATTTCAATCCTCATTAACTATGTTTATAATAAGCCATAGTTGCTATAAGACTTTCCTTATTATTTAAATTGAACTGCTTCTAGTGCTTTTATTTATAATATGTAAAGCTATATTTAAGTAAATTACTGAGTCATTATAGTTACTGAATATCCTATATTATATATCTTTAACTTGATGATAGTCTTTGCTTAATGTATTCAAACTAGCCTTTTTACCTCTTAATCTTCAAATTACTATATTTAGATATCCAGTTAACGCAGATAGATTACCTCTCTTTGTACTGGTATTCCTCATTTAGTGTCTTAAATTATTAAGCATTTCAAAAGGTTTAAAAAGCCTTGATTTGATAAAGCATCTAAGAGTAGGTTAGTTTAGTGTAATTAATATAATAAACAATGAAGGAAAAGAGAAGCTGGAGCAGCAGTTTATTTGTAAAGGTATTGAAGTATAAAAAGGTGCTTTATGTGTTTATACTAGCAATATGTACTAATTTGTCTATTTACTGCTGGTTTATCACTAGGTAAAAAACATATGCTATTAGCTAGGAGACTGTCCGTTATGTTCACTCTCTTAAGGAGCTTTCTAATAATCCCTATAATTTCGAGCTGAAATAGATGCAAATACCTGAATATTTTAAGAGATTAAGAGATAAGTATGATAGTGTGTATACTCAGTTCAATATAACGAGAGACCTTAAGAGTATTGAGATAGCAAAGTGACATTAACCTTACTTCGATAATAACTTCACTGTTTATTATGATATGCCTTATAAGGATAAAAAGCTAAGGCTATTCTATAGTAATGAACCTTGGGGAATGGAATATAGCATTAGGAAAATATAATAGGGATATGGGTGTAGCGAAAAGGGGACAAGTGTCTTACTTACTTAAATTATAAAACCAGATTGAAAGATAGTAGAAGCAGGATGTGGCTATGGAATGCTTACTATCAAAATGGCTAGTCTTTTAGATTAAAGTTAAGGAGGAATGCTAATAGGCTTCGAAATAGATCCTTTTATAGCTCATTATTTGAATCACTCTATTAACTTTAATAATCTATAAAGCCAAGCTATTGTATTTAATGCAATGATAACAAAGGAATACTAAAACTTTAACTATGATCCGAATGAAAAAATGTAAAGGATGATTTATAACTCATTAGAGAATAAGTACCCTAAAAGGAAAGAAAAGGTTAGATTATAGGAAAAACCTAACTAACCTGTTCAGGCTTTAGGCATTGATTGAAAGGATTTTCTTCAAGACCTTGAATCAGTAAATCTTATTAAGATAGAAATTGCAGATATTGAATTCTAATCGATGAATAGTCTAAGGTCTTTAATAAAGAGATCCTTTGATATAATAATACTCCACGAGTTTCACAGGAAATAACTTCTTATGCACAAGAAAAAATTCTTCATAGAGCATTTTAGTTTTCTAGAAAACCAAGGATTTCAGTTCTGGTTTATAAATAAAGAATGAGCGTAATAAATATATTGATGCAAACAGGTAGAGTTAGCCTGAGCGTATTAGAACATCGAAATATACGAAGAAACGTTTAAATTAGTTACTAAGGAGAATATTTTATAAAAAGAGTATACATAAGATATTATAGCTACGAGACCTGAAACCTTTCGAGAACTAATTCTATATAAATAATGAAGCAGTAAAACTTTTAAACTGTATTATTGGTTAATTGGTTACTGGAATGTATTTTGTCACTTCGTATTATCATAGTTAAATTATATTTATCGCTCATTCCTACTTCTCTTTGATTGAATAATCATAATATTAATAGAAAGATTATCTTAATATCTAGTAAGTTAGCTATGAATATCCTATTCATGCTTCAATTACTCCAAATATGTTCGATCATTCTTTTGTCTTGTATATAGTTGGTTTATGAAAGCCAATTAGGTGATATAATGATTCTCTTCTATATCAGTCTAAACTTCGCTTCACTTTCTCTCTTCCTTCTTTAGTATAGCAAGCGCCTTCATATCATCATATGACTTAACAGTGAAAGTGAGATTTTGAATAATATAAGTTAATAATTAGATCAAAGAGCTTTAATTTAAAGTACTGGAACATTACAAGCCAATAAGATTTTACAAAGACGATATGAAGTAGGATTGATAGTCAGTTTAATTGCCATTTTAGAATTAATATCAGCTGTTTATTAACTCTCCCTAAAACTAAATCTAAAAGTAGTATAATTATTTAGTCATTACTCACTCCAGCCTGATTAACTAAGTTACACTTTGTTACCGTTGCAAACTAGTATGCTACGCTATTTCAGAAAAGAAAAGTATAAGCTGCAAGATGGCACTTTGTTTACTTGTAGAGCTAGCTATCAAGATCAGATTAAGCGAACCTTCACTCTAGACTTTAAATTAAAAAGCATATTTGAAATGAAAGTGATCATTAGAAAAGAAGCTCAGTATTTTTAAATTAAATGCTTATATGTAAATAAAGCAGCTTAAAGCAAAAAGGCTGCATATATTAGTTACATATATACAGTCAGCACTTTATACTCTAAGTGGTAATCATAGCAGTAACAGCTTTATAATCAAAATTTAGATTTGAAGACTTAACTTCTAAAATTTCATCCTCCATCTTTTTGATAAATAAGAGAAATAAATTAACATTAAGTTTATACTTAAATGGGATCTATTACTGTGTTTGTCGGCAGATTTCTCTTAGTAATTGCATTCATTTGTTGTGGAATCACTAAGTTACAAGATCCTGGAAGTTCTCACTAACACTTAAACACGAAATTCAAAACGATATAAGAACACCTATTGAAGCAACATGGCTTCTAACTCCCTATTCCTGAGACTTTTGTCAACTAGCAAGGAAAGTTAATTGTATAAGCTACAGCACTTTTAGAAATCTTAGCTGCGGCTTTGGTTATTTTAAACGTAAAGCTTGGTGCCTGTCTCTTATGCACCTATTTACTAGTTGTCACTCCATTCAACTGCCCTTGCTTGTACACAAACTAAGAAGAGTAGACAAAGCATATAATCGTAATGCTGAAGAACATAGGGATATTCGGAGGGTTGCTAATATTCTTATCTCTAAGTCCAAGTCCAGCAAAAGGAACGATGTCTACTAAGAAGAAAAGAGAGTGAGTAGATACTTAAAAACATATAAATAACTTAGTAAAATAATTATTTTAAATGGATATCATTATTTACACTCTCCTCTTAATTATTCTTACCTCATCCTAAGAATTCAAGTTCCCTTGAGAGTAACCACAGAGGAGAAATACTGATTAGAGAAAGGCAGCTCAGCCCAACTTGAATGATATCAAAGCTGCTTCTAAAGTCTTCTAGCAGAGGGAGTTCAAATATGCTTATACTCTTACAGACAATGATTTCGATGACATATTTGAGTAGCATAATTTTTGGGTTTTGATATTCTATCATGATCAGTGTGCAATGTGCCTAATACAGAAGTACAGTTGAGATTAATTTCACAAAAGATATGCTTAAGAATTTGGAGTTAATGTTGGAATTATCCATGTAAGGAAGAATTTTTACCTTTCAGTAAGATTCAAAGTTTTCTAGGAGGTTCCTTAACTAGCTATAGTAAAGGATAACGATTTTTATAACCTAAGCAAGATAGAAGAAATAGATACTTATACATTAAGGAATATTTTGCTAGAGTAGAAATATCTAAACTACGAAAAGAGTCAGATACCTCCTCCTCTTTCCTATAGATAGTATGTATGAATTTGATGATACGTTGAGGGAGAAACGAAGTTCTTTGCAATCAGAGATAAACTAATGAAAAATAGGCTAATGCTCATATCATTTATGCTCTTAAGCTTAGGCTCTATATTCTTATGTGTCTGGTCCATTTTGAAATACAGAAAAAGAAAGAATTAGACTTCATTGAGCTTTAAGGAAAAGAAAGAATGAAATGTGAAGACTCTTAATTTTTAAATTTCTGCTTATAATATTTGACTTAATGCTTTTGTTCTTACAAGGCTAGTAAGAAATCATTTAAGCTTGGTAAAAGAACTATATCATCAATACTAAGTTATATGATATTGACTTATGGGTTGATTGTAATAAATACTCTTTTGTTAATTAAAGAGACATTATTAAGGTAGATAGTATCATCTTCTAGAATGTCTTACTCTATATTAAATAAGATAAAGTTCATTTTTACAACGTAGATTAATATTTCTATGCTACAGAATCTGTAACTTAAGAAAACTAGCTTATTAGATATGAAAATTGATTGAAGTGCTTTAAGAATTGGAAAAAGCGTGCTTAAAATATGAGACATGGATACAAAATGAGTTCGAAAATAATAGAGTAGATATATGAAATTAGTCAACTATAAGGGAGGAAAGGAGGAACGCTAAACTACAATTTGATGAAGTTCATTTCAAGGATGTCGATTCTTGGTAACGTGTAATTAAATTACACTGACTCAAGGATCTTTTTATTTAGCATTGTTATGACACCTAAGATTTAGGCTCTTATCAATGCGGAGCTTTGTTATATTAATTTATAATTTTGCCTCAAAATTCGCTATTTATAGGGCTAAAATAAAGATGGATGATTTAAAAGTTTAACGTGTTTAATTTAAATTAAAATGGCTTCTTCGTATATAAGACCATACAATATTTAAGCCTCGCTCTTATTTTAAATACTAGAAGAATGACTATCTATCATATAGCTAGAGTAAAGTTGATATAGTTTCTATTAATTACATTTAAGTATTAAATTAAAACTTTAAAGATTTCTCAAGAATTTTGAATTTTCTACTAAATGACGTGATGTAAGTTGCACAGGAATTCAACGTATGATTGCTCAAGTGCAGGAGTTTTGTCTTCTACCAAAATTCTTCTTAAAATAGATTGCAGTTTACTACATGTCAATTCTTACTTTTCAGAAAAAACATGAACTGCTGGCTATCTAAATTCAGCATTGTGCACTACGTTCAACCAATTTATGACTTCCCATAGTTTTTCACTGAGCTCGCTTTAAATAGGCTATAGGGATTCAACTTCCTCTATTTAGTTTACTCCAAATATATTGTTCAATAATTCGGTATCTACTTTCTCTCCAACAAACAACAGTAATTATTCGCAGTTGTCCACTAGATAAACTCCTGAGCTACTTATTTTGTCAAGGGAGTTAGGGGCATTAATAGGAAGTAAGGTATTATTATTAGCATTTTTAGTACCTGGATTGTGAGTCTGCTCTAGCATATCATGAATTTAGTAAAGTCGAGGGTAAATAAGATAGCAGAAATGAGCTAAAGGCATGCTATTCATCTTGTATAGGTAGTACATTCGTAAATCTCCATTCACATCGACCATTGATAGACACTGTGTAACGACTTACTGGGTTTTTAAAAGAGCTTTGCATATAAAGAGGCATTAACTTTAAAGTATCGGGAAGAACTAATTACGCGTTTGAGGTTTAAGCAGCACACTGAATTAAGACTTACGTTTATTCTATACGAAAATAAAATATCAACTACCTTACTGTGCATTTTCTCCCTTATTTGCTTTACTGGTGTAGAGTAAATCATAAATGCGAACTTTCTAATCATTATATTGCAAATTGCCTCCATATCAGCACTTCTAAAGACAGTAGCCATACTGTTTGCAACTAATACAGCTCCATTAATAACTCTTATCAGTCTTTATCCACTCATATTCGTATAAAGCATTGCCACTTATAAATGTGCTAGCTCTCCCTCTTTAATTTTAGAGTCATATTGAAGTAAAATCGAGAGAGTTTTGTCTTCATCTAATCTTGTCATTTCGCAATCTGTTACCGTCTTTCTATAGTAATTTCCTAGATATTCCTGCACAGATAGTCCATTAGAGCACCTAGCTCTGAGAATCACTTAATATCCTTATTATCTAGTTAGATTTCTTACTAAGTCAAAATGTAACTTTATGCCTTAAGAACCTTGAGATGAAAATTAAGGATATAAATATACTTCTCCTCCAGTCTAAACGCTCAAAGGAACCACACTTGCAACATCAATGTATGAATAAGGGAAAATAAAAAGGTCTATAGAGAGTCCTTTTTCTACACATTCTTTGACTAAATCATAGTAAGTTTCATCCTTTTTTTGATACAAAAGCTTCTCTTTTTCTGTGTTATAAAAGCTTGGATTATCGACTTTACGAAACTAACCTAATCCCATAGTAGGTAATTAAGTAAAAAATAGCAAAATCTAAGCTCCTTGTTCAGATAGTAATTATGTCATTGCTTTAACAACACTGCACAACCCTGATTGGCTGTTTGGTGGAACTATACTCGCTATTTCCGTTAAATATTGTAATAAAGCATCCAATTGCTCTTTATCTTCTGAGACATCTCCGCAGAATGATGTAAAAGGGAAAGGAACAAAGGGTTCCAACATATCAGAAACTATTACTATTTGAGGCTCACCACCTTTTATTAACCGATAAAATTAAATGGAGTTATTGAATGTGCAAATTCCAAGCTTAACAGGAGTTTGAATGTAATCGAGGATAGATTTTACGCTTGCAATTATTTGCCCAACTAAGCCAGATTACACAGAATTAGCAGAAAGCTCAATGCAAAGAAAGTAGGTAGGTATTTATACCTTCTTAGAAGTATATTCAGGTGGAGCTATGAACTCATAAACACCTTTGCTAAGTTCTGGTCTTTAGTTTTTATCTCTTCTCTGATTATATTCATCGAGTGAGTAATAATAACTTTAAGGCACTTCTTAAATGTATAAGCAAATGTTGCACATTTATTTTTTACCTCCTTCTAACCATGTAAAGTGCGGATTAATGTATGCCATACATCTACTACATCTAATCGGTCCTTCTTATATCAAAGGCACATTTTCTTAGGATAGTGGTTAAATTATAGCTGCAATTGGTAGGCCTGTTTGGTTCATTGTGTTGCCATCAGAAGGTATTTAGTTTGTTGTCCATCTAAGGAACTTTGGACTTGCAAATCCTTGATCTACTGTCTAAAACATGGAAGTACTTAGGGGAGGTGTTTAACCAGCATTTCCAGTATTTCAAATTTAAATCTCTTCCTTAGAATTATAAGCAGGTCTTGGAGCTTGCTCAGGTGTTAATTATGCTTTCCTATTTGGAGATTTAGGTCTTCCATATTATGATCCTTAGATTAAAGGAGGATTAGTAACACTCTAAGGAATCTATTGTTATTGTTAATTTTATGAGTTCTATCTTTCGCTAAATTATTACACGTTCGTTTGCTGGACATTTTATAACTAAACGGGTTTCTGTTATACAAACTACTACTAAGTCTCTTTTTGCTAAGTTTAAGCTGTATTCTTATTTACTTTCATGAATTAAACTTGAGAAACTTAATTCATCGTATTCTAAGGATCAGTAGGCATTTGCTATTGCTGAAGAGGTTTTTCTTAGGTGGTTTATTCAGTAACTTATTGAAAACGATTTTGTAGATGTTTTTTACCCCTGTCTTACATTTTTAATATTTGAATTTGATTATTTATTTATCTATTTCTTAGTCTTAATTATTTTGATAAAATATCTTCTCTTTCACTTCTATCTTACTTATCCTTTTCTTCCCTGATTCTTCTTGTTGTTCATTTTTGATATGCACTTTTTATATAACTACTATATACAGTGTTCTATATTATATTGCCTGACTGTTTAGCTATTATCTCTTCTTTATTCCCTTCATAGAAGTATATAATACCATATAAGTTGAGAAGCTTGAAGCTTACTGATATTAATATCACTCGAAAATAACTTAGCCTTTAATCTTCTTCCTCTATTAAATCTTATTGGCAGAAAACGTTAAGGCTATTATAATACATAAAGAGAGCATAATAATATTGATATTTATGAAGAGAGAGATTAATTAAGATTTAAGCATGCTTAAGAACTTTAACTTTTTTAAGTTAGTGAACTACTGAGATAAGATAGTGTAGCTTAATTTTTAGCTATAATATAAATCAAAGTGACCTATCAATTAGCTAAGGATAATAATTAATAAAATTAAGGAAACTTTAAAAGCTAAATTTATTTTCTTTATCTAGGTAAATTGAAAAGTAGAGAAGTAGAGACTTGTAATTGCTTAATGAAAAGCGCAATTTCAATAGTTTCTCTAGGGAATAAAGTTTAGTATAAGTAACTACTTTATAAGTATATTAAATGGATCACACCAGGATTATAGTTAATCTATTATTATCTCTTATATTTTCAAACTGATAAAACTATGAGTTAAGCTAAGAGACTTTAACCTTATTCTACGTTTTACTTTTGTATGCTTCTTAATACTAAAATTATCGTCCGTTCTTGGTATTTGCTGCTACTGCTTAACTAATTAACTTGATTCATTTAATACGAATGATACTCTTAAAAAAGCCTTTGGTATTATATTTCTTAACACTAAAATATAGAACTTATTTAATTAACCTTAAGGACTAAGATAAGCAATATAGATGTCTATGGATTAGCTTTTCTTTCTATATCTGATTAATGCACATACTTCGCAAAAGTACAGACAGTTATGCTTTCTTATATCTTCCTATCTTAACTTCCAACTATGTTGCTTTTTGATTTTTTAAGTAGCTAGATAACTAAAATCAGCTTCTTAGAGTATGAGCAATAAATAGAGTTTAAATATAATTTCAAAAATTTAAGTTGACTTTAATTAATTTAATTGAATGAGAGAAAGACAAAGGAATATAACATGCTTATTCTGGGCTATTGTAAGCATAGGTTTACTAGTCTATGGAGTTTTACTAGTGTAAGATGTATATAAGAACAAATATAAATTTCAGATGTATCAATTCGATGATTTTATCCTTATGTGGAATAAAACTTACTAAGCTTAGTTTTCTAACCTTCTAATGGAATATAGGAGTTAGAGTCACTAGCTACCTTTGTTTTAATCAGGAAAGGTTGAACATTAGTGAACTTAAAGTTCGATTGAGCTTTATAAATATAATCATCTTAAATACCTGGCAACTGGTTAGATACTCAATCCTCATAAAGATAACTTTATGCTATTGCTCTAAGATGAAAAAGCATAAAATTTCGACTAATTTAGTGTTGTAAGCAACTTTTCTCTTTTTGTTAATTCAACAGATGGTGAAGAAAGTTATCTTCCCATTTTAAATGTGACAGTATTTAAAAGAACTCCTTCAAAAGAATTACTAAGTGGTTGCAAAAGTAAAAGCAACTGCTATCTGCATTAGAAGTTAAACAGAATTTGCCTTGTAATCTAAAAGTAGGATGAATAGTGAATATTGAATCCAAACTACAAAGAACTATTTCCATGTGGAAAAAATACCGAGGACTAATATGAATACTTCATTCCTTATGAAACTCAAAATTCTGAAATAGAGTTCAATTTCATGTCTAACAGTATTTGATCTAATATAACTGTAGAAGTTAGGTCGCTTTACGATCCCTTTGTTTAAGCTTATATTTCAGGAATTCATGGTTTTGGCAGCAGGAATACTGTCAAAGAAATAATTGGCTTTACGCTAATTGGAGTGTGTAGCTTGTTTTTGTTTCTATGCTTAAGTTTATACTGTTGGCTAATATTTTCCTGTATTTTTAATAGAGAAAAAGTGGCTAAAAAGGGTAAACTGTATAAAGAATATGATGATGTGAAAGAAGTTTCTGGAGGGCTTAAAAGCTTTGAATATTGATCTTTATGTTAAACATTATGTCTTATGTACTGATATTCACTTTGAAAAATGTTTACCTTAAACTATTCCTCATTTCCCGTTTTCAAAATGCTTTGCTATTTTCTCTTTAAATCACTCTTTTGCATTTAAATCAATTTGCACCATATTTTTCTGCTTTAATTTCTAGTTCTCTCACAATTATACTCAAGACTAGAAGAGTATAAAGTATATCATTTACTTACTCCCATTTCTTTTTTTCGTATGTAGAGTTATATATAAAACACTAGTATGCCCTCGTTTTAAATAAGACGCTTTTAGTTTGGTTTTAATTAAATACTTCAAACACTCAATTAGTATCTAAATACTTCCTGCATATATTTCTCAATTAGCATATAATAATTTACTAGATAAATAATAGAAAATGAGCATTTATAGTTATAGTATCTTATATCTAATAATTTATTCTTCCTTTTTTATATTTTTGCATAATTCAAAAATATTTGAAATCCATTTTCTAGCACTTTCTTTAATAATAAGTTTAGATAGCCTCTATTACACTGTTAATAGATTTAAAAGACAGGTTTTATATTGATTGAAAGATATTTTTATCTTACTGCTAGAATGAACATCATTGTTTTAATAATTCAGAAGCACTCATTAATACTAGCATTACATTTTGAGAAAAATTGATAAGTGATATCGATATTTAATTTTTGTTCGTTTATTTTACTTTATTAACCTAGTCATAATGACTGAATGTTGAATACTATCTAAAAGCATAAATATCTTTTCATCCCAATAAACTGATATAAAGTAATTAGATACTTAATCGTACATAAAAGAGAAATTATATCTAAGATTACATTTACTTTAAGCTATGGATAACATATTGCTTTGCTTCTTGTAGATCAATAAATCATCATCTAACTGTTTGAATTTATAAACTTCGAGATTTTTATACTCTACATCCTTACAAAGATTCAGTCTAAACATCTTCAATTTCTAAGAACTATAAGGTGTTAGATTTATAGACTTTGGAATATTCAAACCTTATTAGCAATTAAATGAGTTGAATTAATTAACTTAAAGCAAGGCTATTAGTCACTATCTAGTTATTTATTTTAATTAAATGAAATTTAAGTGTTTAAGTGTCAGTTTATTTTCAGAACCCTTTCAAATTATCAGAGATTTCTTTCAACTTGCTAATATGTCTTTGAAAGTACTCAGCATATCTTCGGTTCTATTTATTTTCTTGGATCTTAACGAAATCAGTTTCAAAATTAAGAGATATGTCTTACAAGTCTTGCTCTTTCTCGAAAATGGTGATTTTCTAGTTCATTTTTGTTACATATTCATCAAGAGTTCTTCTAACATCTTGAACTCCTAATAGCTCCTAAAGTTTCTTATATGGTATCTGGGAAAACATTTTTAATGTATTTCTAATGTGACTGAGATGGAGTTGCTCTTTCACTACTGTTTAGAACATTTAAAAGATACTTTGATCCTCCTTCAAGCATAGTTTTAATGATCTGAAAGCTTCGGAAAAGCTTTCCAAATCGTATTTCTAAAGTTTGTTGTAAAGTTCTCCACAGCCATCAAGCATCTAAGTGTGAACTTTCTCATCTACTCTTAATGGAATTAAACTTATTACGATAGCTAAAAGAATATTCAGCTTTTCCAAATCTGCGTCAAATTAATTTCTGGATAGTTGATGGAGAATATAGTTTAGACAAAGACCAGACTCTTTAACCCTCCCAGAGATAAAAAGCCAGAGAGATACGTTGAAAAATAAATCTTGACATATTGGATGATTTTAACTAGCTTTAAGGATATTCTCTATATCTACTAGGACTTCCTAAATCTTATTGAACTAGTTATGTGATAAGTATATGCAAACAAGAGCTGACAAACTCACCAATCCAAGTTAGTTAAGGCCTTAATCAATTTATTTATGTTCTAGCCATTTAGAAGTTGCCAAGTTCTACTATAAGGTATCAACAACCCCTTAGAAAGTCCATATTTACTTTTATCCCTGGTAGCTATGAAACTTTTTAACGAAGCCATTTACAACATCATTAACCCAGTATGCAGGTAGTACCAACTTGAAGTTAGCTGATTTTTTTAATTGTTCTTATTGATGTATAACTTCAAATAGCTTGATATACAAACCGTATTAATACTCATCGATTTCTTAAGATTCTCTAAGTCTAAACTCTTCGTATATAAGCATGGCCGATTTCTTGTTTATTAGCTTTTATTCTTCTTTATGTTCTGGCAATTTTAGATCTACATTTGCTAAAAAAGTAAGACAGTCATCAATTAAATTCACGTCTTATGAACTTAGACAGTCTTCGAATTTCTATATGAATTCTTCAAAACTGGCCATGATTATTAAATAAATGGAAAATTTATTAAAGATTAAAAATTTAATAATAAAGGAGTAGCCTTAACCTACTTAGCATCTATTATCTAACACTAGAAATCTTGACTAAGATTGCTATCTAAATCAAAACAAGGAATCGAAATATTATTACTGATTAAGACATCGTGCGAATGCATAACTTTGTTGGATTTTTTAATTTAGCATGCTTATCTAAACAATTTTCTATGTCCATACTGATTATTTCGATTTTTAGCTCCATCGAGGAATCAAAATTATAAGAGATACTTTGATTCTAGTTGATTCCTTCTTTTATAGCAAGGTATCCTCTAAAAAATCTTTAGGGTATACTTTTCAGAATGATATTCATCTTTTTCCCTAAGGAAATAATAAGCTTTGCCTTATTTTCTTTGATTGCTAATTCAAGCAGAATATGACTTAATATAATATTTATCCCATTAGTATAATATAATAAGCTTGCTTAAATGAAGCAATTTACTTTCTTTTATGCTTTAGAGTTTCTAGTCTTTTGTGGTATTTAATCTAAATAGCTAGATTAAATTATTTTGTTTAACTTTAAAATAGTTTCATTAGGAAAAGTTAACAGATTAAAATAAATAAATCACCAGCCTAAATCAGGATTATATTCAGTCCAATTTAAATCGCTCCAAACTTGTCCGCCATAGCTCCATCCTCCTTGCTGAAACTACTAGTTCATTGGCCAGTCCTACTAGGCGTTCTACTGATTTTAGTTGTTCATATAGCAATACTAATTTACTTTATTCTCGTATACGTCATAATTATTAGCTTCCATAGGAATTTAATCTTAGTTTCAGGAATTTTCATTAACTTCATTTTGCTGATATTGCTACATCTAAGTGTGTACTTCCTTTGTCCCTTTGATTTATGGTTGAATATTAGTAACTTGAGGGACACTTTCCTTCTTGTTATTCAACAGTTTTTGAAGCTTTTGGATGGTCTCTTCCTGCTGCTTAACTTTTTTACTTAATTTTTGGATAGCAAATTATCTTTATTCTAGCTCTACTAGTTGCTTGTTGTTTTGTCTCTTTAACTATTCATTCATTTCCTTCAAATTCTTGACGCAGTTTTTTTGCTTCTAGCAGTCAACATATTCAAGCCCACATTCAGGACAAACGCAGGTATTAAATTAGCACTTATTTTCATGGATTTAGATTCTTTCTAAAGGTAAGATTTCCTAGCACCCTCTTTTATAATTTTTACACTTCAGTTCCATACTCAAAAAAATATTCCTCAGCAGCAGATGCAACTTTGAGAACTTTGAATTCTAACATCTTGATTTAGGACATGTATTCGCATTTCACGAAAACGACTGTTACATGCAATCATAGCAAAAGATAGCTTCACATTAAGAGCATGTATGAGGGTTGATGTAGACATCATGACAAATCTCACATTTAAATTGTTAGGCCAGTTGCTAATTAATAAATCTTTCTTCTTCTAATCCCATTTTTCAAATTTAATTAACTTTAGACTAAAATATTCATATCTATTAACTAACCCAATCCTATTTATTCTCTTATTCCTTATATTCTAGCACCTTATGCTTTCTCATTTATATAACCAATTCTTATTTTCTATCTCCGTTCTACATATTTTAGAACTGGTTTTCTCATTCATTTATAGCTTGAAGAGGTTAGATTTAGTGCTATTTATCTAAAATATACAAGATATATTATATGGGCTATAGATATAAGATCCTAGTGTATGATGATGTACAAAATACTTAAATGGAACCTTTTTAGTACTTTTGAAGCTTATTATTTTATTAATTTAATTAAGCAATTCCTTATTTTCTAAGAATGCTGATTAGTAACTTCATAAGTTGGCTATTAAGACAAAAGGCTAATAAACTTGCCTGCTTCTTAAGTTTGCCAACTTGCTTTGATATGTTTATCGATAGTGTACTTATAAGCCTTTGATCTATATTTACCTCAAATGCTTTATGCTTATTAGATCTAAAAAGAATGCAATATAATCTTATATTTAAAGGGAGCATAGAAAGAGATTAGCATGAGATATAAGAATAGTCATACTTAAATCACATCTAATGCTTATTCCTAGTAGCTAAGATAAGTAAAGGAGAGAAGAGATATAAAAGGTATTAAGCAAAAGCGTATTTAAAGGCAAGTGTATTGAATTAATTAGCTGAGTTGCCAGCTTTATTAGTAACAAAATATTTCAGAAATCTAAATTTTTATTTCCTAGTTAACTTGATTTAAGTGACATTTTATTTAAAATGCAGGGTAACAAACCTAAGATGAAACTAAGAGAATTGATCAGAGCCGTCAGAGCTTGCAAAACTCAAGCGGATGAGAGAGCTGTTGTAAGTAGAGAATCAGCACTGATACGTTCTAGTTTTAAAGTAAGTTTTAATTCAGGAAGAAGACAATAGCTGTAGGCATAGAAATATAGCTAAACTTCTATTTTTACAATTAATGGGATATCCAACTCATTTTGGGTAAATTGAATGCTTGAAACTAGCTGCTTCAACTAAATTTATTGAAAAGAGAATTGGATATTTGGGTCTTACTCAATTTTTGAATGAAACTAATGACGTTATAATTCTTGCTACTGGTAGCATGTAAAATGATTTATAGAACACTGCAAATCAGCATGTTGTTGCTATGGCGCTTTAAGCTTTGGGGGATATTGGAACTCCTGAAATGTGTAGAGAACTTTCTGGAACCATTAAGCAATTATTGAGTTCCTCAAATTCTTACTTAAGGAAGAAAGCAGCTTTAACAATGGTACGTATTGTCTAAAAATGCCCTGATATAATAGAAGATTTAATTGAGAAGGTTGATGGTCTTCTCAACGATAAGCATCATGGAGTTATGCTAACTGGAATTTCCTTGTTAATCCATATTTTGTTTATTTAACCCTCTTACATTCCACATTTTAGACCTACTGTTCCTGCTCTTGTGAGAGTTCTGAAAAATTTACTTTTATCAGGATTCACTCCTGAACATGACATAGCTGGAATAACAGACCCATTTTTATAAATTAAGATTCTAAGGCTATTAAGAATATTAGGAACTAAAGATCAAAAGACCTCTGATGAAATGAACGACATTCTAGCGCAAGTCGCTACAAATACTGAAAGTGCCAAGAATACTGGAAATGCTGTTTTGTATGAGTGTGTGCGAACTATTATAGACATAGAAAGTACATCAGGTCTCAAGGTTTTAGCAATTAACATAATGGGGAAATTCTTAACTCATAGGGAAAATAATATGAAGTATGTTGCGTTGAATACCTTGTAGAAAATAGTAAGCATTGATGCTAATGCCGTGTAACGACATAAGTAGACAATCATAGATTGCTTAAAAGTAAGCTTTTAACATAAAGGATCCTGATATTTCGATTAGAAAGCAAGCAGTTGAATTAGTTTATGTATTGATAAATGAACAGAACTTGAAGCAAATTATCAAGGAAATGCTTAACTATTTGCTAATTGCTGATAACGATTTCAAGTCAGCTCTAACTACAAAGGTATGATATTATCTTTAGATTTGTTCGGCTGTTATTTAGTACTCCCCCAACAGACGATGGCATTTTGATACTATTTTAAAGGTTTTAACTTTGGCTGGTAATTATGCTTCCTATGAAATAATAGCTTCTACTGCTTTATTGGTTTAGGATACAGAGCAGCTATAATAGTATAGCACTCATAAAACCTTTTATTCAGCAAGAGAAAACATGGGATAGATTGGTCTTATTCTCCTATCTTTGTGGTTGATTGGTGAATTTGGATAAACTTTAGTTGAAGGTGATGCTGTAGGGCCAGATGGTTAGATAGTATATTTAGATCAGAATGAAGTTCTTGAATTCATAGAAAAAGTAATGGACTATGAGACTTAAACTACATATAGCTATACTCCAATGGTAAAAGAATTTGGACTAATTTGCTTGATTAAGTTAAGTTCTAAATTCACAGCTTAACAGAGCAGAATTATTAATGCTATAAATTTGGAAACAAGTAACAAGGCTATAGAAATTTAATAAAGAGCTTGTGAGTTTTTGTAGTTACTAGATCAAAAATATGATGGAATAAGGAAACCTTTGTTATCTCCTATGCCTACTACTGGAATTGATATTTCTCAAAAACCTATTGGAGAATCAAATCAAAACGATTTCCTTTCTAACCCTCAAAACAACTTTGAAAATCAGAAAAGTAAAGAAAAATAAGTTTCCACTTTAATCGAAATTGATCATATCATTCCTCAATAAAATAAGCAAGGAAATATTCAAGAATCCTTAATCGATATTTTTGGAGGAGATTCGATTCCTTAAAACACTTAAAACTAGCAAACTAAGTAGCAAACCAACTTGTTAAACTTCGAAGATGAATAGTAATTTGTAGGATTTGAGGAACCAAAAGTGATAAAAGTGATAGCTTATGAAAACGAAGAGTTTAAAATAGACTTCAATATAAATAAATAATCTGAAACTTAATTCCAAATAAACGCTGTTTTCACAACTAAAATATCCAAAACTATAGAGGAAATGTCTTTAAAAATAGCAGGAACTAAAACAATGAAACTTGAAATGTAACAACCAAGCGGTAAAACTTTGAGTTAAGGTAACACTATTCAATAGAGTTTGAAAGTTTAGAACAATGACTTGTCTAAAAAAATAATGATGAAGTTGAGAATTTCCTATACTGTAGAGGGATTTAATAGATTATACGAACATACTGTTACAAACTTTCCTTGACTGTTAACTTTTAAAATAAATTTAGAAATTTTAATTTACGTAATCAAGTAAAGCATAAAGCAGTATAATTGAATTACTAAAATTTACCTTTTATATATTTAAGCTTTTTAAAGAGGTAAAATAGTAAGCCTCATATATCTATTCTTATACTTTAAAAGCTTGAGTTATAAATTGGATATATTGGCTATCTCATATTAAAAGTAAGACTCTATTTTCTGAGTCATTAATATTAGTGCATAAGAGTTTAAATTCTAATTCTTATAAAGGCTATAAAATAAAGCTAATGAAGTTGGCTGGAATATTGATAGTTTTATGCTTCCTTGTAGTTTAGATCTTCTCTTTCTTTAAAGACCTTAGTGATTGAAAATAGTGCCCCTATGCTTTAAATGTATGAGAGTTTGTATAAACTACTCTCTATTTGATAACAATAATTCTTATTTTAGGTTAAGGAGTGATATGAATAGATTTAAGGAGAGTATTGTGAAGATACTTAGTACCAGTACTAGGTCTTATAAGCGTATTGCTTTTAGTAGTTGGAGTGGTTTTAATAATTAAATCTTGAAAATACTAAAGCTGCTTGCCAAAAAAAGAAAGCATGTGATATTTTGTGGCTGAGATTGCAGTATTTTTTATATTTTGGGCAGTTGTTGGTTCTTTATACTGGGTTGTTATAAGAAGGGTTGGTTTATTCTAATGAGAGCAAGAAAATCAATTGTAATATCCTTAAAATGGATTAACTTAGCAATAACTCTCCATTTTAACTTCTAAACCAAGCGATAATTCTTTCACATGTGCAATATGCTTTGAAGATGTCATCAAGGGAGAAATTTGTCGAATACTCCCATGTGAACACAAATATCACACTCAGTAATTTTTTAATACAGCTGCATTAATTCATGGCTTGTAAGACAAAAGAAGTGTCCTTATTGTAACAGAGTGATTAACTTGTGATAAACCATTCTATTAATGTATTTAGAGTATTTTGGATAATAACAAGGTTAAATAAATTTAAGTCCATATTAACGAAAGCTAGTAGATTAGTAAATTAAAAGTTAAGATCTATAATAAGATTATAATGGATCTTTAAGGTACAAATAACTAACTACATTTTTATACTTTCAACTTAATGAGAAGTATTAAAAGCTTCTTATATTGTGTAATTTATAAGTTCCTAGTTAGGACAAACTTTCTTTCTTAATAACTCTTTAAGAGTTAATTACATTTCATAAGTATAATGCTAGTTTATTAATAAGAAGTTTTAAATACTAAAAAGAGTTAAAATGGGTATAATGCTTTCTGATTACTACTAAACTAAAACATCTCCGCTATCAAAAAGCTTATTACCTTAATCTTTTGCAATTAGTTATTCACTTTGAGTTTTTAATCTATACCAAACTCTTTATATTTCAAGTTATTTAAATAATATCCTTCATTTAGATTACACTTCTAAATAAATTTATATAATTAAAGTTTAAAGAAAGGTACTGAAATACCATTTTTAATAGACTTCTACAAGAATAGTAAATATGAATTAATAAGGTTTTAAATACTTGAAGCTTATTTATTTTAGATTGATAATCATTGTACTGAGCTCTTTCTTTAAGCTTTATATTATTTAATGAGAGAAATCAAGAATTCACTGTTCTTTATTAATTATAAATTAACAAATTTAGGGATCACTAACCATTTATTCTGAATCTACTCTTTATGATTATATGCTAATTAATTCAAAATAAAGAGACTTAGTTTAAACAAATAAGCATAATTGTCTTTCTTTAAAATCTATAGAGTCATTTATTTATAAAATATCTATTATGCTAATTTTTCATTTCATCTTCACATTTCCTTACTGTTTTCAAATTATGCTTTAAAGCTATAGAAGATTGTAAGGAAATCGCTAGTTATTACTTAAATCTCTAATATCAATTGTAAGCTACTTTTGCACTTTTTTAAGACTACTTTATTTTATAAATTTTTGGTTTAAATTTGATTTAAAATTTTGATTTTTGGTTTGCTAAAATGATGATTTTATTGATTCTCAAATTGAATATTAAAGATTTAGATGATAAAATCTTACTTTAAAAGCAAGAAAATAATTTGATTACTTAAGAAGCATTAAAAATGAGCAATCTAACTTGAATATAATACTGAAATATATGCTTCTATCAACTTAAGCTTTCTGTAAGGAAAACTAACTAAGCATTAAGGCTAGGAAAATTTATCAAAAGTATAAGAAATTCATTAACTAAGATATCTTGCATTATTTAAATGGATAATAGCTATTTCACTATCAATACTTACATATTCGCAATTTCCTTTAATAGCTAAAAGCTTAGCAAAAGTAATAATATCTTTTTAAGCAATTCTTGATTAATTAAAGCAAATTGTGTTACAAATACAAATCAAAGGAAAATTTGGCGGTTTCTGGAGTCTACACCTTGATAAAGGTCATTAATATGAAAGCAGCATCCAGATTAAATTGAATTATCCGATTTAACATGGTAAGGGCTTGATGACTGACAGTCCATAGCGTTGGAACTCTCTGACTGCGGATATTCAAAAATCAATTACCTATCCCAGCACATGCTACCGGTAATTGTTAGTACTTAAAGACCGTATATTAGGAGTTATGGTTGAGCAAAGTACTTAGCTTCAAATCAGAATAAATAAAAGTAATTTAAGATAAATGAATAAATAAAGTACACAAATCAAAGTCGATTATAATATAAAATATAGAAAAACAATAAAAAAGAAACTGGGTTTTTTATTTAGCAAAGAAACAGTTTAAGACAAGAATTTAAAGTCAAAAAATCAACAAAACAAAATAAAAGGTAATATAGTCCTTTAAAATTAGATAAGACTTTTCCGTAGACAAAATTTTAAAAATTATAGAAGACTAAAAACAGATTAACATTGGGGAATTAGCTCCATTATATGCTTAATTTATTGAGGTTTTTTTTAATTAAAATAAGATAATTAAAGACTATAGGAAATCCATTCATAAAATGAATTTCAATACTGAACTAAAGTAGTTCCAAATTGTGTTTTAATTCAACTAAAGTTATTATTATTGTTATTTAAAATATACAAAATGTAAGGAATTTGCTTATTTTCTTGGATTATTAACTCATTCCGCGCAACCGATTTATTTCCGTGAACGAAGCCATCCTAATCTTTACTCTTCTCTTCTATGCTATTTTAATAGAGAATCAAATCTCCATTTCTGCTTGTAGACATTTCCTGGAGAAAACAGAACATTTTCTATAATATTTTGATCTTTTCATTACTAATAAATACCTCTCTTTTCAATAAACCTTCTGCCCTTCTTAGAATAGTAAAACTGTAGATATAAATACTTTTACTCCTTGATCAAATACATTTCTTAATTTAATAATTGACTTGTCAGATATATTAGTATCGAGAATTGCTTTATCTCCATTTTATCTCCAGTTACCATTAAGTAATTTCTTAATGTTTTGTTAGATTTTATTTTAACTATATTTAAATTTTCTTCTATTCTTTCTTTTTTGCTTTAAAGTTCTGTCTGATTTTGCTACTAGTTTTAAAATTGATTTCAAAACTCTTGCATAATACTTCAAAATTCGTTAAAGTCTATTACTGGGATATAATCTTGATTCAATTTATTCAGATAGTTCTATTTTTTCATTTAGCCTCTTATTATCTTTCTTTAGCTTCTTTATCTCAACTTGTAGGTCTCGTATCACTTTAAACAACTAATCATAGCTTATTTATTCAGTGGAAAAATCAGAGATTTCGAAATTCAAGATATTTTTGAGAATTTCCTAGATATTTCTACAGAGGTAGGAGTTTCGATTTCGTTGGAAATCTTCTGGCCGATTTTTTATGGTTTTAGATATTCTATAATGCCACTCACTCTTAATTTTTTGGAGCTAGAAGATCTATTTTTATTCGCTCATCTTTTCCACTGTTTTACGAAAACTCTTATTAATCTGAAAGTTATTTTGATTTATGTTTCTAGTTCATTCCAAAATTGTTCTTTATTACAATTAATATAGATTCATTTGTGGAATATTTTTTTAATGCCGATCCTTCTACCTTTATTTTCTGCTTCTTTGGAGCTATCTCTTTCTCAATCATAAAGCTATGTTGGTATTTTTTTGCAATTTTGGAGTAGTTATAAAGGGATTATTGCGCTAGCTGTTTACTAATGTTCTATTTTTCTTTACTAGCCATTTAAAGATCTTAAGAAGGCTGAGATATTAATCTCATACATACACTAAAATAGAAATGTTTCTAATTTTTTCCTTATTTGAGGAGGTAATTTAAAACCCCTTCTGAAATATTCTACCCTTAGTTTAAATACTCTATAATAAATTTTAAACAAAATGTATTTAATAGTGTAGAAATATGATAAATCTTTACGAATATAGGTAGTAGTTATTAAAACATGAAGCATTTAATTAAATATAATAGTAGATATTTTATACATACAGCTAGTAAAATTATCGTATAAAGTCTATAACTTATATAAGTTTGCTATATGGGCTTTCTATTTTTTTAAGTTCTTATACTTTCTTTTTTTCTTTTATTTCATACGTTTAAAATAATTTATAACTAAGAAAATAAGTCACTTAATCGGGAGTATATCTAATAACTTTTTAGTCTATTTTCTATCACTTTATACAGACTAAATGAATATAAGAAGCATTTTTCAATTGATAAGAGATATAGTAGTAATTTTACTCTTTCATGTTATATCTCTTTTTGTTTAGTTAAACTAGATATACTTGCCCTGTGCTTAAATTATTATATAATTATAAATATAGCTAATATTTATAAGTCTAAAATAAGATACCTTTCTAATTTATTTCTGCATTCTAATGCTCTATTCCATAAATCTTATCTTCATTAAGTTCTTCACTGCTTTAAAGTTTATTAGTGTGTAAAAGATTTTATTTCTAATTTTCATTTGGGCCATCTTCCTTAAATATATATCTACCTGACTATGTTAACCCTTTTTAATTACAGGTATCTCACTTCCGTAAAGTTAGAATCCAATACCTATTAATTTATTTCTTTATTACGCAAATGCAATTTCCATCAAAATTTCACTCCTTTATACATCTTTATCTAAATGATAGACTTTCTGGATTGCAATATAGATTATTTATTGGTTGCTATATCTTAGAGCTTTAAATTATTATTAGTGTTAGAATCTTTAGCAATATCTTAAAATATGCTCATACAATTTAGGAAGGATTTATAAGACCGCCGTTTCCCTATCGACAATCCAAAATGTAAATGCGGAGAATATGACACACTTGAACATATCATGATATGTATTTATTATTAACACTTAAGAGAATTATTTTAATAAAAGGTTGGGAATTATGATATTAGAAGAATGATACTTTATGATCAGATATATTTCAATTAATTCCCTAGAAAGTAATTAGAACATTTAGATTTCTAGATAAACATTTTTCATAGAAAACTTCTATCCTTCAGAATTTAATTTTTGAACGCATTAGAAGAGATCGTAAGAGCAAAAATCAAGCCAAATAAGCCGAAGAAGAGAGATTACTAAGCTATATTTTTTTATAAGCTTTAAAATTACTTTGATTGGAAGAAGCAATTCTTACAGTTAAAGATGTCTATATAGTCTTAAAGCTAAAATTAATTAATTAAAATGTACTCATATTTCCTGAAATTTCCATATTATTTTCTTCTCTTTTGTAGCGAAATTTTTGCTGATTCGGTATCGCATCTTTAGGAATACTCGACAATATACTTTTAAGAAATAATCTTTCAGTCAACTCAGCTAATTGATTGAAATTTGGTTTCTATTTATTCAATTCTAAAGATATCTGATTTTAGATTTTTTATTCTATAGCACTAAGGTGCTTTAAATAATATACTAGATTTTTCCTTCAGCTCTGTATTCGTTGTTAAGCTATCAATCTTCATTTTACATATTTTAAAATTCTTAGAGGATGACTTACTGACTGATGCTTCTAAAAGGAGAATTATCCTTTTTCTAGTTTCTTTTTTCAAGAGGGTTTCATTTTTAATAGCTTTCTTCCTAGTTATTTAAAATGTAAACTATAGCATTAATTATGCTTAATAAGTTATAGACAATCATTCCTATTTTTTCTAAACAGGCAAGGGAATTTATGAATACAGCTCCTAAGAAATATTATTAAATTAATATTTAACTAGTGATGCTTCAGTCAAATATTAATGATTATACATTTTCCCTTTTAAATTATAAATAAGCTGGAAGAGTAATAAATATAAGTAGAATAACATCTGTGCTATAGAGATGGTCAAGGATTTTATTCTTTAAGTGTTTAAAGTTTGCTTCATTTAAGGTTAAATTATATAAAAGAGGCTAAAAATATAACTAAGGTGCTTTTATTAACTCCATAGGATACATGACTACTTAATACTAGGAAATGGATAAAATTCGTAGAGCTGCTTTTAAATTTTGTTTTCAGATTTTAAAGAAAATTCTAAAACACAAGCTAAGTCAGAGATATATAAAGCTTTATTTGCAATAATTATCATAAGATATTACAAACCTTTAAGTTAAAAACTTATTCACTATATTTACTTTATTATAGGTCTATCACTTAGAAAACTGAAAATCTTGATATGAAATCAACTTAATAAGAAAAGTTTAGGGAAATATAGTAAATTCCTAACAATTTAGTGATATAAACGAATTGTTAATTAATTAATTTCAACTAAAAAAGTTTTTGGACTGGAAAATCCTTTCCGATTGCCCTACCCGACGCTCTCTTTTTATGGAATAACGGGGATATCCTGTTGTGCTCCAGGCACAGCTGCTAGGGAGCTCCATCGCTATGAGCAGCCAGGCTTCAAGCCCCTACCAAGAGTGGATAATCTCAAAGTCAGCGTTCCCTTCAGAAAATGACTCTGACCAGGTACTTTCTCAGCGACAGGAAAGAACTTGTTCCTAGTCATAAAACCAGAAAGTGTTGTCACGAAGGTCATTCTCAGCTCCCACCATCTTTTCAATTATATATAAATGAATTATAGAAATACTATAGAAAATAGTAATAAATGATTCTTTTTATAGGCAGGAAAGTAATTTCTATGATGAATCCAAAAAAAGGAATAGAGATTTTAGATAAACTCTTTTAGTTATACTTTTAATTTAATGATCTGATAAATAAGTTAGTTTATATACCTATTAGCAGTTATTACTTTTTCTATTATATAAATTTAATATCTCATATTCAGCAACTAAAGAATAATCTTATAATTTTCTAAGCTTCAAACTTATTTATACAATCTAATTATTATTGCCATTATACCATATACTTTTAATTTAAATCCCTATGTAGTTGGTTTTATTTACAAGGCTATTTAAAACTTAGTAGTAGCTGATATAATAAGATCCTCATTTATAGATTTAGATTTATATATCTCTATAACTTTTACTATAATCATAAAGCACTCTTACTACCAATCTTTTTTCAATTCCTTTACTTTTTTAATTAAATTGAAACTATTTTGCCTCAGTAAAATTTTAAAATCGACAAGCGGGAAATTTTTTTCTACCAAATTTTTCTTCTTAAATAGAACAAAAATCTAAACTTAAAGAAGCTTATGCATAAGTCAATTTGACTTAAAATAATTATAAGAGAAAAAATATTAAATTGACTATTAAGAGTGTATAGTTGCTATACAAATGCACTCTTTATAACGAAATTTTAATTTTTATAGTTTAATCATTTTCCTTCAATCATCTTAAGGATATCAAATTTGCTTAAATTTAGTCTCATTTTTATTTAATTTATTTCATCTATTTTTTATAATTATAGTAATATCTTTCTTTTCAACTTCATTCTACTTTTTAAAATAATAATTATTTAAGTTTTTAAATATATTGTTTTGCTTTAAAAGCTAAAGATAAATGTTAATTTAAGATAGTGCATATTATCTTATACTTAAAAGTATAAAGCTATTTAATCTACTAATTTAGTATGAAGATCAAATGATTTTGATATATTAAATTCTTTAGTTTAATAGTTAATAAAATGAGGCTTAAATTTAATACCAGGAGCTTGGATAAAGTGCTAACAATTTAGCTGCTTATAGTATGCTTATTAGTCATTTCTTTCTTCACTTTCTTATTTTTGGTTTTATTCTTTTTAATATCTAAGTATTCTTCTAAGTCTGCAGAAGATACCTACGAAGACCAAGTTTTAACTCATTTGTACTAGTATACTGCTTGAAATTCTGGAGTTATAAAATTTTATTTAGAATAATTTCTATAGAGGTTTGATATATTTGTAAAAATAGTAAAAGATGTTTACTAGTTAGATAATAATGTTAGGAATGTACATTAAAAAAAACCTGGAATTTGACATCAAAATATACCAGAAGAGATGGCTATTTACAATAACTATACATAAGAAATATTTGGAAATTAAGAAATTACCTTTAATTTTAGCACTTTCTATTCCTTAAATTCGTTAGATGAACTAACACCTGAATGCAAATCATATATGGATTATTCAGGAAATTTAGATTATTATTGACATTCCTTGTTTTCCTTTCCTATTTATCACTTCGGAATCGGTTTCTATAAAGGTGGATGCTTTTTGATATACCCGGGCAAAGAGTATATAACCTTTAATCATTACGTAAGAGAATGATATTACAAGGCAATGGAATTGAATGGAAGCTAAAGTCTTACCAATCTATATGTTTCATATGGTACTAGCATGCTAACTGTCTCTACTTCCTAGGTTATTTACAACAATACTAATACTCCTTTTTAAGAACCTTTTGCTGTCCCTTTTGCTGATCTTCAGTGAAATTATTTACTAAACCTCTTTGACTCTTTTAAGCTTTTTACAAACGGATTTGCTGTTTTTGTAATGTATGGAGGTTCAATAAGTAATAGAGTGAAAATTTGAGAAGTAGACCCAGGAGTTGATAGAATATATGACTATAAAAAAACAGGAATTAGTTATTATGACTGGGAAAATGTTATTTTTAACGAAAGTATTTCAGAGGAAAAAGTATTAAAGTATACATATTTCAATGGTACCTAATACTACTACATCAGAAAATTCATCTATGCAATATAAAAATAATATAGACCTGTAAGTTTATTATTTAGACTTATTGCCTTGGAGTCTTAATTTCTTATACTTAAATTGACTAAATTGATAAAATATCTGAAGAAAGCGAAGATGAGTTTAAGAAAAATTATGAAGTGTTTGCAATTATAATCTCAATAATAGCCTTTTTTACTTTTGTCATTATTACTGTAATAGTCATCATTTAAACCAATTAAATTATGCTTCCATTGAAATAAATTGCTACATTGGGTCAAAAGATAACGAGTCGTGCTTTAGAGCCATAGATAGTGGAGTAAGAGGATAATAAGAAAGTAACCTAAACAAAATATGAACTTTAGGAGATAAGAGAATTATTTTTAGATTTAATAGAAAAAATGAAAATAAATTAGAAAAATAATCCAAACTCTGAAGGATTTCAAGATAACTTTTCATATGAAGGATTTAAAAAAATTAAGTATCCTCAGAATCATTTAAAGGATAAAAGTTTTTAATGGGAAAATTTATTGTAGAAAATAAAGAAAAATAAAGTAACTTAACTTTAACTTTTAAAAACTTTTCTTTAATATAAACTTTAATAATTACTAAAATAGAACTCTCTGCATTGCTCCTCAACAAATTGTTTCATTTTAGTAATAGAATTATTGTGAAGAGCATTTTTTTTAATCTATTATATTAAATTCCTTGCTCATTCTACGGTGTTTTTGATTTCTAAGGAATCCCATTTATAATTTATTACCTAGAACTCATAATTTTATATATTCATTTAAAAGGAAATTAAATTATATATATAACTGGCTCCTTTATTATCTAATTATAGTTAAACTGAATTATCCTAGTAACGTAAACTAAAGTTACGTTTTAAACCCATTTAATAACTGTATATTGTGCCTCATTTTTATTATATTAAGAACCTTCTAACTCCTCTTCCTTTATTAAACTTATTTTATAATTGTTTTGAATAATATTCTAATTAACTTTTCTAAGAAAAACATAAAGTGCAACGGAACTAGTTGATATGTAAGGTAGATGGAGAAGAAAAAGTTTAAGGATGGTTTATTATTTAAATAGTAACTAAAAATTATAATTGTAAGATTAATTAACAGTAAGCAAATAACTTTTCCTAGATCAAAACTCAACTAAACTAATGCATATTCATATGCAATTTGTTATAAAATCAGCTATATATCAGAAAATAATCTAAGAATCTGTAGTTCATGCTCTTTCTTGAGTACTCTAGAAATAAATTAAAAATTATGAAAAGAAGCTTTATTTAAAGATTAATAAATATAAATAATAGATAACAAGTTTATTTATATGAGGTTTAATATATCAAAGAAAATATAATTAACTAAATTTAAAAAAAGAGATAAGTATAGCAATAAGTGTAGAAATAAGTTTAAACCAAATGAAAAACTGGAAGCTAAAAAAAGCTCCAATTATATTTATTCTTATTTTTTATCATTACGAAATAAAGCTTATAAAAATTTCGCTTATTTACTAGTTGATTTCATAGCTCTTTTTTCTTATTTTCTGAAAAAAATTTCTCTTAGACATTTCGTTTTTAGATATTTTAATTTGCTCTTTAATCAAAACGTCAAATTAGTTTGGACTATTTAAAAGATAAGCTGATTTTAAATTTGCTTCTTTTTTACATTATTTTGTAAAAATTAAAACTGCGCATAGCATTGAAAGATTTTTATTAATTTTAGTCTAAAGTTATCAATTAATTCTGCCTTTAATAGTTTTTATTCAATGATAATTGCTAAAATTAAAATCATTTCTATTAAAAATACAAATACATAATTAAAATTTTTACGTTCTGTGAGCTATTTCAACCTCTTTCCCACCAGCCTCAAGATTGCTCTAGAGGATAAATATAAAAATTTAAAAGTATCTACAATTATTTTCCTTGCCATGCATAACGTCACTGAGGTATCCTTTCGCCTAGATAGTGATTGGTATCTTTCATATTTTATATTTTTCAAAATTTGTTGCAGAATAATCTTTTTCTTTTCTTTTCCTTTTTAATTTTAGTTGTTGTTGTATCTTCTTTCTATTCTCCAATTTCTATTATTGGTTTCAGTATTCTTATTTATAGATTGAAATTTTTTGTTTATTTTCCATATTCGTTCGAGAGTTACAATAAGAGTATCTTTTTGTTTTTCATTTAGGTTTAAATTCTGAGTTCTTTCTCCTTCGATTATCATTGCGTCATTTCTTTTACTCTTGTAGGTCCATTTAGCCCTGCAATTTTTGCTTGTTTCTTCTATTTTGTTGATCAGTTCTTTCTACTTCTATTGCTAGAGTTATAATTAATTGTTCTGCTTCTGTGAAAAATTTTAAAATGCGTTAAGGTCTCTCTCTTAGGTCATGAGTTTCGATTCTATTTCCTCTGCAATTTTAAGTTTTTCCATTAGTCTACTATTATCTTTCTTTAGCTTTTTTACCTCTTCCTGGAGATCCGTCACCACTTTAATCAGTTAATCATAGCTTATTTACTACTCTATTATGAGATTGGAGACTTGCGAGCGCATTATATTTTAGCCTATTTTCTATGACTTCTTCTGAAGTGGGAGATTGGTTTAATGGAAAACCTTATTGGTACCCTTTTCCTGGTCCTAGCCTCTCTAGGATTTCGTTGACTCCTGCCTTTTTGGAGCCATTAAAAATTTTGATTTAAATCCTGACAATCTTTAATTTTTATAAGCAATTTCTATTATAAAAGGGAGTTTAATAACATAGAGCAAGACTTTTTTATCACTAAATAATGATAAAAGAGATTCTACTTATAAAGCAAAACTTATACGAAGTGTATTACATACTTATAACTAATAATTTAATTAAAATTTAAGGGAAAAAATATAATAGTTAGATTGATTTAAATATAATAAGAAAATATCAGCTATTAATCTAGAAATGTATTTTATTTAGGTGATGGAATAAATTTTAGCTAGCTTTTGAATAATTATTCAGATCGGATCAATATTCCTGGGAGCCATATTATATAATATCATAATATTTTGATATTTATATTTATATAAATACGAACTTATATTAAAGATAGTTTTGATTAATCTATTTTATATTATAAATTTAATTTTTTCCTTTTTAGGATAATTTAACCCTGTCTGGAAGACAAAAATTCATATTTCTTGCTTTGAAAAAAAATTTTGGACTCCAGTTTTTTCGCGAGCTTTGGAATTTGCATTATCTTGTTTTCCTATTTTTAATTTTTCTTCTTTTTAAAATTTAATCTCTTCCTGATTGGCTTTCCTTTGTTATAATATAAATTGACCATTTAATCTCATATTCTTTTATCTTTAATAAATTTCCATGTCTTATATTTATTGCAATTTTTAATAAGATTTCAAGAGGATTTGCAATAAAAGCATCACTTGCACGGCTAAATTATTCTCAATTTAGGTTCTTCTTGTTTTCCTTTAATCTCTATTACCACTGCTCAAGTCCCATTTTATTAACTTCTTTGTTTCTTAAAATTTTGAAGATCTTATTCCTATTTATTTACTCGTTCATTTAGTTTAAATGAAACACGATTATGGTTGTTTTTTTATAATGAAGAGTGCATCCATCCAATGTTCATAATCTCAATTCTGGATACATTTTATTCATTTTTCTCTTCAAGCTTCTCTATGAGTTTCTAGTTAAGATATTTTAGAATTTATACCTCTTTCTGGAATTTAACAATCATTCGAACAAGTTGAGCAATATTGTCTTACTCAGTTCCAAAGTCAAAATCACGTTCTTCCTTCAGTATGACGGTTTTTACTCTTTTCGCGATTATTCTTAAATTGCTGGCGTTCTTGGTGTATATTATTTGATGAATTCCTACTTATTCTTTTTAATTTATCCTCCTTATTGCTATGTTGAGTATGATAAAACAAGAATTTAAAAAATTGGGTATAACTTTTAATATTTGATGAATTATTGGATTTTAACTAAAATAAAAATTAGTTAATAAAGTAGATTTATTATAGCTATTAAGCATTATATTTAATTACAATATTTATGCATTTCTTTTTTAAATTAAGCACTTATACACTTAATTCAAATTAATAAATTTTTCACCAAAGCAAATCAAAAATCTAAATATACAAGGTAATTAAATTCCTTCATAGAAATTAAAATATCTTCTTTTAATAAATGCAAATATAAATAGAATTTTAAAAATGAAAAAGGGGATATATTTTGTGTTAGTTGCTAGTAAATTCTTTACTTTTATAAATCAATAATTTTATACTTTGATTATTAGATTGCAATCCTTTATATTTTTAAAATTGCTATACTCTTAGTTTATCTTTGTATACTTAACTTAAAATAAATAAATGAACTTTAATTATAAAAAATTTGTTCTTTTTATTATCTAAGATTGGCTATTTTATTATAGAACAAATTTATAAGATCAAGTATTTAAGAACTGAAAAGTTTAAAGTCAAACTTAGAGAACTATTAGTAGTAAAAGCGTATATAATAAATGATTAGCTAAAACTATATCAAATTAAAGAATACAAATATTAATAAATAAAAATATTTAGATAAATCAGAAGATTATTTATTAAATGCTAAAGCATTGAAAAAGCACTAATAGATATATCTTTAAATTCTATTTAGATTAGTAGTTAATATTAATACCAAGTAGTTAAAAAACATTTATAATCAAATTTAAAAATAAGTGAGGCTTTATATTTATATATCACCAAATCTATATTAATTTATTAATCTGAATTTAAATTATTTACCAATTGCTAAAGAGTATGAATGTAGGTTTTAGCTATATAAATGATTAAATTAATAGATAAATATATTATATCTATCATTGCTATTATTTAAGTAGTTTATTGTTTCTTAAAGGCTAATGTAATTACTTTATAGGTATTTTAAATGAAAGTTTCATTTATATTAATGTATCATACAAATGTCTAAAAAATAATAGAAATATTCATAAAGCAACTATATAAGTGATTATAAGTGAGTAGTCATTTAAATTGATTTAGATTAAATTAATAAAGAAAATAATTGCAGCTTAGATAAGGAAAAGTATTATAATTATAAAGTTAAAAAGAAAAATCAAATAGAACTTTAGTCTAAGAATATAATATAAAGTTAAAGTGTAATTAATTGTTGCTATATTAATGTGTATTAATTGTTGGATTAAGATAACTTTATTTAATTAAAATATAATTAAAATTAAATAGATTTTATAATTTATGGAAGACCCAATTCTTATAATTTATTTAGATATAGAAGACCTGGAACTATAGAACTAAAAGTAATTAGAAGTGAGAAATATAATTTGAGTGTATTTAATTTATTGATGATATATTAAAATGATATCTTTAATGCTTAAAGCTTAATAAATAGAATAATAATTTAAAAAATAAGAACAACTCTATTTATATCGTTGGACTTAAAAGCTTCTCGATAAAATATTTTAAATAATTCTATTTAAAATTAAATCTTAAATATATCAGAATGAGCCGAAGGTCATTTAGCAAATAGAAAATTCGATGTAAAAATAAATTTCATAATTAAAGAGTGAGCTGACATCTAATATTGTTAATAAAAGCTGTAAAATATTTTGAAAAGTATTGTTAAATGTAAAACACTTAGTTAATAATATAATTTAGATTAATTTTATGCATGTAGTTTACTCTTCAATGATGTAATCATTTGAATTTTTCAATTTTATTGAAAAATAATTGGAAATTTTTTTTTTAAAATAATTTTTTTCAGATTTTTTGAAAAGAATAAAGTATATAATCTGCTTAATGCTTCAACCTAAAATAAAGAGCAATTAAAATAACTTTAAGAAATATTAAAAAATTAAATTTATTATTTTTGATAAATCACTAAAGTACATTGCTTGATTTATAGCAAATTAAGTAAATTAAAATAGCATAAGATATTGAAGAAGCGAAGAGTACATATGAGATCTTTATGAATCGAAAATAAGTTTCTGAAGATTGAAGAAATATAATAAAAAATAAGACCACAATGAATTTTATTGCTAATTAATTTTTAATTTTTCTATTTATAAAGAAATTTGGTTTTTAAACTTTTATAATAATGTATTATAACTATTATACTTAATCGATTATGTAGAGATATAAAAATGAATGACTTAAAAAATATATACTTATTCAAAGTTATATTTATGAAGTTTTTACTCAGTTTCAATTTTTTATTTAAGCGACAATCAACTTTTATTACTCATAATAAAATCTTAAATTACTCTAAAAGCTTTAAAATTAATTACTATCTAAAAAATTGCATTAATTATATAGTTGCTTAGATAGAAGAAATTAAATTATACATAATTATTTAGGAAAGAATCAGAAGAGAGAACAATAATTCTTAGTATTTAAAGATTAATTTAATTTTTAGTATATTAATATATTTCTTAATTTATATATCTAAGTAATAGACCCACTTTAGTAAATTTAATAAAATAACTTAAATATTTACAATAACGATATGTGTAGACATTGTTAGATAATACTAGTAAGCATTGAAGTTGCTATAATTAACTTATGATAATTAATTTCTTAAAGATCTATATTAATGGCTATAATAAATCTAAGATTGTTACTATTTAGTTAAATATTAAATAAATTGAAACAAATAATAATAGCATATCTTAATTTATTCTTCATACCTCAATTAGAGTGTGTGATAATAAGTTTATAATTGATGTTTATAGTATATTATGAATAATTAAATAAGATTTACTAGACCAAAATTATAATATCGTAATAATAACCTTTAAATTCATAATTAGTTCATACACTATTTATAATAGAAAATAAATAAGCTATAAAGAGACATACCTCATTTCTTTAAAATTAACTAAAATTATAAAACTAGATTGAGCAAGCTTGTAGCTTTAGTTAAATAAAATAAAAACCTAATGTAAAAATAAAACATTTACAGGAAGCAAACTTATTTAAATATAGTATATTAAAATAAATAGTTAGATTTATATTGCTAATATAGAATTTAGTTAAATAATTGATAATTATTATATTTCGCTAGATAAATAAGTTTAATATAACTTTGAAACATTATTAACAGAGAAAAGAAATAATCATATAAAGAAATGAAAATTTAACTTTTGCATAAATAAATAATACATACGAAGAAGGAAAAGCCATCATTTAGAGGAAGAAAAAAGTTTAAACTAGTTATTTAATTTTTCTAATTTTTAGCATTATATTTTAAAACATATATACACATTTTAAACTTGATAAAATAAAATTAGAATCCTTGAAGATTTGCATCTAATTAAATAATTTAAATTAGGCGTATTTAATTTGAAAAACTAAGTATTTTTAAACCTAAATTTTGAAATTAAAATAAACAGAAATAGAATATTACAAAATTATATGATCTAATCTAGTTTAAAAAACAATTGATAATCATTATTAAAGAATAATCTAAATTAAATAAGTATCTGTTTATTTATTAAATTAAAAGAGAGTAATCAAACCTTTATTATATTTTTTTATTCTAGCAATAATTAAGATAAATTATACATATTATATAAGCTAATAAATTCATAATACCAATATCTAATAATTCATATATTTTCCTAGTAAAAACTTTATATTTTATTTCACTTGTATAGTCTAAATATATGATAAATAAATCGAAAGATTGTAAAGCAAATGTTTAGACTTAAATAAAATAAAATAAATTAAATTTATTAAATTAAAAATAGTCTCTAATTTTAATTATAATTACTAGGATGGAAATTTGTGAAATTTCATTAAATGTAAGCTGATGTTTAATAAATGTAGATTGTACATGAATCAATATTTGATTCTAAAGGAATGTAATATGCTATAATCTTGATTTTTATTCGCATTAAATTTTATAATTTAATACAAATGTATCTAAGAGTATTGCTAACTACCTTAAATTATAGCTTTTATATTTGTTTGCTTTAGTTAAACTTAAAAATAATAGCATAATATAGGATAGAAAAATAAATATAATATATATAAAACCTCATAAGGATATTTGGATAAAGTAATAGACTCTTGCAGAATGAGTTGAGGTAGTAATAAATTTACAATATATTAGTCAAATATTTAATAGCTTGCAAGCTGTAAGATTTAGTTAAAGTTTTTATTGATTTTTTCTTAAATGATGTGAATTTTGTATTTTTTATAAATTAAATCTTGGTAAATAATTTAACTTGAACTAATAAAAAATGATATGCTTATAAATAAATTAATTAGAATTCATTTAAGGTATAAAAGCAACCTTTAGATAAAATAAAGAATTATTTAGCTTATTGATGTAATTATTTGTAAGCAATAAATTACTTATGAAATCAAAAATAAATATCTTTAAATTAAAACTTTAACTTATATCCCTTTATCAGTATTATATAACTAGTTAAAATAATAAGATGACTTTTAAAAATATTTTAAGTGATCTTAGTTAAAAAAATATTTTACAAAGCTTTTAAAAGATTGCGAAATTAAAAAATTATTAATTTTCATAAATAAATAGAAATGCTTTGATTTATTTTAGTTGTAATAGATTCTAAGGTACATGGAAATTATTTACGTTCGCAATTTTAAAAAAATAAAAATCGAAATAAACATTTTTAGAGATATAATAAATAAATTGAGAAAACCAAAAATAACTTTTTAATTCTTTCTATTACTAAAGCTTACCTTAATTATTTTTCTTGTTCATAAGAGTTCTTTTTTGACAAAAAGATAATTATTATAAACTAGAAAGTTTTTCTTAAATAGTAGATAAATTTTTAAGATATAAAAAAGGAAACTAATAATTTTAGGATTTTCGTATAAATCTAAAAAGCTTGCTTAAAAAGATCTTTAACTATGAAAAATTATTTTCCAGAGTCATGACAATAATTTTAGTGACTTAGATTAATAAATTATACTTAAAGTTATTTTATAATTTTGGTTTCTAAGATAAATTAAAAATAGTTATCTCGATATGACAACATAATTTTTTTATTTTATAATTAAGATTATTAATTTCTTTTAAATTTATCATTTTAATATATTTTTAGTATTAAAGAAACATAAATTATGAATTCAAAACTCAAAAGGATAAATCCTTAAAAAAAATTTATTTTATAATTTTTAATTTAATTTAATTTAATTTAATTATTTTGCTTTTTGATGCTTATGAATTCATATTTATTTTTCTATATACTTAGATAAAATTAAATTTATTAATGAAAGTTTCGAACTTGATAAATACTCTTAAGATTAGAATTTTTAGAAATTAGATAAAATTATTTATAATTTTTAACTTTATTGCTGATATTTTAATTTTAATTTATTTAAATAATAATAAATAAAATATTTTTAAGTTTTAATAATTTTTATTTGTAAATAGATGTAAATAATTAAATTATTTAAATAAATTTATTTTTTTAAATTAAAAATTATCAAACTAGTTTGTCGTATGCAACACCTTCGTAAATTCCTCCATTTATAAGCTACTTTGCTCTATTCTCGAACTCACTTGGTCTACTTCTTATCACATCATAAATTTTTTTATTTATAAAGTCTTCTATTTCCTAGTCAATAAACAACTTCTTTAAAGCTTCATATATCTAAATAAGAGTAGTCTTCTAACTCCACTTTCTCAACAAGCCAAAACTTGTCTCACCTGTAATCAAAATACAAGGATGATAAATTTTATTTAAACATCTAACTTTGAAAGGAACATTATAAGTGTTTTCTATATCAATTTCAACGGAAAAGTTAACTTTAGCTTTGTACCACAAAGAACTATCATCTTATATGTTGATTTCCAAAAAAACCTTTTAACCATCATTTTCAAAAGCGTTTTTATCCCTTAAGCATATTCCTTAAAGTTCTTCGCTTTCTCTATTTCATCTTTTCAAATAATCTTCTTTTGTAGGATTATATTATTCAGGCTTAACATCATACTGTATTTTGAGTTTATAAATAAAAGCATCTTCTTCAATTTTAAGTTTATTTTCTTAAACAATTTTCTTTTATTGAATAGGTTTCTTCTAGATTTTTTTATATAAGTTAAATGATGGAGGGTTATAAGAATATCCACTACAAAGAATGCAAATGGTTTTGATTTATATAGTTTAGTTTGGTTGCCATTCTTTTATATCTAGAAGTTAGCATGATACGTTTTACTTTTTACATTTTATACATTATTGTTTATTTATTCTAGCTCTAATTATATTTTCATTTAGTTCAATATAATGTCAGCATTCTCTACAGAAAATCTTTATCTTATTACCATACAAAAATAGCTAGTTATTATCTAAACTTTCTTAAGAACTCAGATATAGCATAGATTTTTAAGTTTTTTTACAGCACTTTTAGCAGGATGTTATTATTTTATGTTGCATGTTAAATTAACAGTCAGTATTTTTACATGTCAAGCAAGAGAGTTTATTATCATTATAGCATTTTAAACAGAAAGAGATAATACCTTCTACCATTTCACCAGCCATAATATCATATTATCTACAATTTTAGCAACTTTTCTCGATGCTTGTTTGTTAGATGTTTACTATATTACTTGCTAAATCTTCGATTTCTGGCAGAATATGCTTTTATGGAATCTGATAAATTTGAAGGCAGTTTCTATTTAAGCATTATATTTTCTATTTAAAACCCTATAAGTATTTCAAATTCGAGCCTTAATTGCGCCTCTCTTTCATGCATTCAAATAGATCGATAATTTGAGGCTAGTTGAAATATTCTTTATCGAATACACCTTTAAAAACTTTGAAATTTTATTAAAGTTTAATGAATTTTTATTTATAATAACTAAGGCACTAGTTTATAATTGCTTAGTCATTAATTTCCTTTTTCTTTAGTATATCATAAAGCTTTTATTCTAGCCCTGCTCTCAATTTAACATTTACTAAGTCTTCATCTATTTTCTTAAGTGCGTGAATTAGTACTACACCTAATTTTGTAGGAATATAAGTATTTCTTAGTTTTTATACTTTAACTAAATTTTCTTTTAACTCCTTAAACTGATGGCCAGTTTAATCTCCTGCTCCAATATTTTAATTTCTTAATTCTTGTAATAGAAGCGCCTCATTGTAAAATCATGGGGCATTTTCAATATTTTGGGTTGAAGGGTGAAAATACTTTAGTGCAAGTCTATCATTTTATTAAATAGAATGAACCAAATTTGTTTTGCCTAAAAGCTATTAATTAAATATTAGGAAAGCTGAAAATCCTTACTATATAATTTAAAAGCCTGTTCCTACGAATTCAACTCCCTAAATATGTGCTGTTATTTTAGACTGCATCTCAACCATATCATCAGCCAAACTTGCAAAAAAATGGCTTACTATTAAGCAGTATAAGTCAAACATTCTTTTCAAGGAAAAATCATATTATTGAAATATTCAATGAAATTAATTTTTATCCAAAGCTACTAAAGGAATAATTGGTATTTAATCATAAAGTTTTCCTGTGTTAAAGTTTTACTTTCATAAAGTTTATACATATTAACTTCAATATTAATTCTATCCAAACATATATAAAAGCTGGTTATAATCAATATTGCTACTATGATTTTTAGCATATGATTATGGATTTGTAATTATTCCATTTTAGTAAAATATCTAAGCATAATTCATAGTTTCGTCTACTCCAAGTCTAATATATTTAGAGGCTTCAATTATTAAATCTTATGTATCAAGAGGTTTTAACCTTCTTCTAAAGAATGGCTTATAATCAATATTTTCTATAGGATAGACTTTATCAATATTTTCTTCGAATCTCTAATTTCTAATGAAATTAATAACTTCTTTTTCAGTGGCAAATTCTATCAAAGAGTATAAATTTAAATAAACTGAGTTCGTCGCTTAAACTTCGATTCCCACTCGATATCTTTTAAAATTATCAATTTTTAGTATTTAATCATATTTTTAAACAATTAGATCTAGAGCTGGGATTAAAATTGGACCAAATTTTAAAGGTCTACGAGGAAGATTAATCTGATCAGAATATCTATCTAAAATTGAGCCAAAAGCTTTTCCAAGACGTAAATCCACTTCATTTACGGCATCGAAATAATTGACATAATTATTTTGTAATTTATTTTAATGATATTTTTTTTAGGTTAGAACTATCTTCAATTATTCTTAGGAGATTGATATCATTTTGAATCTTATGAAACTTCACTAGTCACTCTTTTTTTTATTTTCGCCAACTATTTTCAATATCTGATTGCATTTCGACTCATTTTCTACATTATTATCCAATAAAAGTAAAATTTAGCTAGCGTGTCTAGTTTACCTCTTAATGTTTTCTATTACCTGTTCATTGATAGGATCTTATATGATATTACAGCTAAAGAAGTCTATTTCTTAATAGTTTGAAAGTGATCCAGGAAATTTTAATTGGTATAGTGGCTAATCTACATAAATGATGGTAAGAAAAGTTTCTTATTCTCATAAGATACCCTATAGCTAAATGTTCTTCTTCTCACGTTTAAACTAAAATCCAAAGCAGTCTATAAAGCATTATTTTAATGCTAAAGAGCTCTCTTTAGTTGTGCAAAACGCCACAGTTTGCATTTGATTATAAGTTTATTTAAAACTCCCTTAAATAGCTAAAATTTAAAGATGTCATCATAAATTATTCTACTTAGAGCTAAATATTTTAATTAATACAATTACTAAATATAAAAGGCAATAGAGATTCTACTGTAAATTATAGAATCTTTAAAGTTGTAAAATTAAGTAAATCACTCTCAATCTATTTGATTCTATTAATTAATACTTATAATTAAGGCAATAAGTTGCTCTCTTTATAAATTATATTATTAAGCTATAGTTGAAATATTCCAAGTTTTTAAACTTTTAGAGTCAATAGAGTGGCTTTATTTAATTTTGTATTTTAGCTTATACTAAAATTTTATTTCTAGGTAGCAAAAATGAAAATTAGAAAGAAGCTTTTTGCAAAGTTATATAAGCAAATTAGTATAATTTAGTAAGCTAAAGCTTTCAGTACTTCTACTATTTATTTACAGTATTGTCATAAATAATCAAGATGGTAATTTATTTTCCTAAAACTAACATTCCATTCTTTAACTAAATTATGATGCTTTATTTTAAAGACTAGAATCATTTAAAGTAAAAATAAAAGCTTATTAGAATGCTCTGAATAGTTTAATTTTAACTTTAGAACAAAGAGTCTTATTCATTTTTATCTAAAATAGAAAGTGTTCCATATTTACTACTATGACAGTTTAGTAAGAATTAAGAACAAAGGATATTATTATATTAGCTCTATAACTTAAATACATAAATTCTAAAATTAATCCCATTAATCAAGAAAATTCCTTGCTTTTTAAAAAAACTTGCAACCAAAAAATTATTAAGTATGTCTTTATACTTAGCACTCCAGATAGACCATAAAATTAGTAAATTAGTTTAGCTCAATTAAGATTATTATTGATTCTAATTATTTCAAGTAGTGACTTTATTAAACAAAAGAGCTTCTGATATAGAAATTAAAAACTCATATCTAGCTACTAATAAAATATTACAGTTAGAAAAGAGATTAGAATCACTAGGAAACAAATATTCCCAAAAAAGATAATTTAAAAATAGAACAAAAATTGTAAGCCAAATAATCTTACCATCAGTAAAACTCCAGATAAGAGAAGAACAAGGACATTAATAAAATTTAATAAACTCTAATAAAAAAGAAATTTACTGTATAAGTAGAAAATTTTATACCGAACTAAAAATGATTATTAGTGTTAATCTATCACATAAATGGTCGTGGTATCCAACCACATAAAAAAATGGTAGCGAATACCAGCTTGAAAGTAAAGGGGAAGCTTAATATTTAATCTTTAAGAATCTTATTATAAAAGAGCTTCATAATTTTAAATTTACTATTTAAATAAATGAAGCTAAATAAACATCTTACCAAGACAAGATCATTGTAAAATGTTCTTTTAACTATAACTCATATGAATAGATTTTCTTAAACAATATATGCAAATTTCTACTAATTTGAATATTTTAGATTACTAAAAAATATTTTTTACAATTATTGCTATTTTTAAAGAAATTGATTCTTCACTTTTATAAATTTTAAAAGAATCTTTTAATTAAATGATATCTGTAATAGATGCAAATAACTATTTATATAAATTAGAAATTATCAAACTAGTTTGTCGTATGCAACACCTTCGTAAATTCCTCCATTCTTAAGCTACTTTGCTCTATTCTCGAACTCACTTGGTCTACTTCTTATCACATCATAAATTTTTTTATTTATAAAGTCTTCTATTTCCTAGTCAATAAACAACTTCTTTAAAGCTTCATATATCTAAATAAGAGTAGTCTTCTAACTCCACTTTCTCAACAAGCCAAAACTTGTCTCACCTGTAATCAAAATACAAGGATGGTAAATTTTATTTAAACATCTAACTTTGAAAGGAACATTATAAGTGTTTTCTATATCAATTTCAACGGAAAATTTAACTTTAGCTTTGTACCACAAAGAATTATCATCTTATATGTTGATTTCCAAAGAAACCTTTTAACCATCATTTTCAAAAGCGTTTTTATCCCTTAAGCATATTCCTTAAAGTTCTTCGCTTTCTCTATTTCATCTTTTCAAATAATCTTCTTTTGTAGGATTATATTATTCAGGCTTAACATCATACTGTATTTTGAGTTTATAAATAAAAGCATCTTCTTCAATTTTAAGTTTATTTTCTTAAACAATTTTCTTTTATTGAATAGGTTTCTTCTAGATTTTTTTATTTAAGTTAAGCAAAGCTATAAATATAATATCTATTATAAGGATACTATTGAACCATTTAATATTATGGAATTATTGTACTTATATAAAGAAAATAGCATATGTAGATAAAATAAAGTGATAATATGATTTTAATATAAAAATTTTCCAAATACTTCATTTAAGATATGAAATTTTTATAAAACTAGAATGAAATTAAATTATTTTTTAGTTATTAATAAATAAATAAATTTTATTATTAAGCGCGTAGCACCTCGGGGTGTGTATTCTTTCCATATCTCAATATATGTCCGATTCTTCAAGTAAGCCTTCAGGTAATAGAAACTCTTCTCTTATTAGTTACGTACATATCTTCCTCATTTTCCTCCACATTATCTCTATTCTTCTGTCTTCTATCTATCTACGCTTTATTAAATCTTTATTGCAGGTTTAATTTATTTTTTCTTACATATCTTACTAATTTTAATTTTTAATTATTTTCTTCTTAATCAAGCTTTTATACACTCATAAAATTTATCCTTTTCCTACTCTATAGTCTTTTCCTGTTTCTTTTTTCATTCAAATTTCTTTTCTATATATCCTTTTTTCTAATATATCTTTGATATAATCTTTTTTATCAAGTCAGCTTTAGCTAATTTTTACTATTCTTAGGTTCTAATGAATTTCTCAAATTTGGCCTTACCTCATATTATATCAAGTAGTTATTCTCCTTATCTCTCTACTCCTATTGCTCGCAGATTTCAAATATATATTTATCTTCCTTCGTGTATTCTGAACAGTTTGCTATGATATCGTTTTCATTTTCTCTTGCATTATTACAGAAAGGATATTGACTTGTCATAACTAGGTGTCTTTCTTTTAAGCAATCTTAGCTCCCATTACATCTCGTTCTTATTCTAAATAGTTCATATTTCTTAATTTCTATTTTTATTGTATCTCAGGTAGTTGGGTGAACATACTACATATTCATCAAATCATGTCTTTCAATACTGAAATTCTGTTATCATTTACTGCATTCTTTCTCTATCTTCTACGTATACTCTATATTCTCATATTGCACGATTAATGTTTTTCTTCCCTTTTTAATTGTTATTACCATCATCAATAAATATTTCTTTGTCTTCAATTTTTAATTCTAATTTTATTGTTGTGCAATATTATTCAAATATAAAATTCTCTTCTTTACTTAGGTCGAGCATTAATCCTTCTACTATTTTTCCTTAGTTTCTTATTAATTTGCCTCTTAATCTCAACGTTTTTGTCATAGATCATGCTTAAATTTCATAAACTGCAGTCCATGTTCTAACATCTTATTTTGCACTTAAAAAGGGTATCTATGATTGTTCGTAAAGATCTTCTATATATTATTTCTAATTGCTCCATCACTTATTTTCCTACAAATTATTTGCAATATGGGATCACTTCTGTCCCATAACTCAAGACTGAACTTACGAAGATTTTATTATTATTCCCCCGCATTATATGGTGTTAATCCCTTATTCATTGTTGCTTTTCCCAATATTCACTTTTACATTTTTTATGCTGCTTCTAGTCTATTCTTCATGTGTTTTTCAAAACTGATGTTATCTTCTATTATATGACCTAGATACTAAAAGGTCGTTACTCTTTCGATCCTTAAATTTCCCACCTCAATAGCATTTGCAATATTTTCTCAGTTACTATTTTCTGCTGATTTTAATATCATTCATTTTGTTTTATCTGCAATTTCCAATTTGTACTTTTCTGCCAATTAGGTTAAATTTTCGATTACTTCCTCTAATTATTCTCATTCACTTATTAAGGCTAGTTCATCTGCGTTTGCAAAACATCCTGCATATATTTCTTATGTTCATCCCTCTTCGTTTTTATAGTTTATTGAAATTCCTAGCTTTTAATCTTCCAAACTATGGAGAAATCTTGCTATTATCAAGTTAAATAGTCTTGGCGATGTATGCTTTCCTGTTTTAGGACTTTATTTTTCGTGAATGATTTTGCGATTTAATTATTGATTTTCAGTTTAATTTCTTCTTCATAGTAGAAGTTTGCTATAAGTTTAATTATCTATTCCGGTACTTTTAGATCATTTAGAATTTATCATATATCTTTTCTTTACGCTAAGTCATAGTCTTTTTTAATATCAGCAAATATTACAAAAACATCTTTTTTGTTCCGCATTGAACATTCCTATACTGTTCTTAGATTGAAGATTTATAGTGCGCGAGATTTTCCTTTTTTGAAATCATATTAATATTCGATTTCATCATTATGAAGATATCCTTATAATTGCAAGAAATTTCATGCGTCTACGATTTTTAAAGCATGATTCAATAAAGAGATTGGTCTATAGTTAATTGGGTTCATCTATCCTCCTTTTTTTATATTTATATTATGTATTATTAATTCATCCCCTAAGGCATTACTCCCTCTTAAATCATCTTAGCTATCATTTTGCAAGTTACTTCTATTAATTTTTTCCCACCAGCTAAAATTTTTCCTACTTAAATTTCATCAGGTCCTGCTGCTTTTCATTACGACAATTCATTAATGTTTTCTCAAATTTCATATTCGTTTACCACTGTTTGTCTCTTGTTTAAGAATTTATTTGGTAATGTATTATAGCCATCTTCATATAACTGCTATCGTTAGTCTCTAAAAGTCTTAACATCTTCTTTTGATAAGGATACTCACTAATTATTTTTCTATTAAGCAGGATTTTTAGTTTTTTCCACATTTCTGCCAGCTTTCCTTTATTCGCATTGACCATAAATAGGTAAAGTTTGTTTCTTTTATCTTTTTTTTCTAAATTAAATGTATTCTTATCTTCTCTTTGGTATTCTCTATATTTCTCGTTTTGTTGATTTTCATTTATTTCTTCGTTGTTCTTTATCCTTTATTTTAATTGCTTGCTGCATTTTTCTGAAAATTTATTGCTCTATTTTTTTGTTTTTGAGTATTTATATATCTTAAAGTTTTATGCTTTAACTGTTCCACATACCTTTAAACTTCTTCTTTTACCTTTTTCTTTCCTCATTTGTAAGACTTCGTACCGTTTAGGCTATCAAATTCTTCTTCTTAGATATTTTCTAGTATAAATCTTTCAAATTTTTCTTAGATCTCTTTTTTCTTTAATTTTAGGTAATTTTCTTTTTGCTATCTTTTATCATTTTCTAATTTCTTTACCATTCTTTCCTATATAATACCGGGTTTATGTTCCTCTATTACGTATGAGTAATAAAAATCATTTTTTATAACATTTCTCTCATTATCTCTTCAATTAAAAAGTAATCTATTTTATTTTCATTGTTTTAGTGAACGAAAGTACCTATTTCAATTGGGTCTAGGTATATTAAATTATTCTGTTCCATGAACTGTAGTATTCTCTTTCCAGCTGAGTTTGTTTTCTTTGGTAATCATTACTCTATGCGCGCATTACAATCTCCTATGATCATTACATTAAGTTTTTTCTACTTTTTATAGTTTAAATTCTTCACTGAGTTATATAATGGCTCATATTATTAGTTGTAATTTGCCACAGGTTCATATATGTTTATTGCTGCCATTTTTCTCATTATTTCAATGGCCATCACTCTCGCTCCTCCAAAAAGCATAATTTGGTTGAATTCATTCAATATTTCTTTTATCTCCTTATATGTGTCGTTTCTAATATAGAATGCTACTCCTTCCCTTTTTTGACCCCACATTTATTAAGTCTTTTTATCTGACTTAATACACGCATTTTTTCAATCTTCAATCTAAATCTCTTATATTACCATTATGTGGATACTTTTTGAGTCATTAATTTGGCTAGTGCCTCTTTTGCACTTCTAAAAGCCCTAATATTTGTTGTCCCTATTTTTATGACTTATTCTTATTCTTCTTTTTCACCCATCTCCTCTGCTTCCTCTTCATCACTTCCTTCTTTTTATTCATCTTCCTACTTCATCTTTCTTTCATCTTATCTATCATTCTCTGCTTCTATATTCTCTTCATTATTAATTATTTCCCCTTTTTTATATTTTTCACTTATTATTAATTTTAAACTTAAAGAGTTTTGGACTGCAACATCTGGCAGTTTAACGACTCCAACACTCCCTTCATGGGATAACGGGGATATCCTGTTGCTTTCGAAAAGCAGCTGCCAGGGAGCTCCATCGCTATGGGCAGCCAAGCTTCAACCCCTACCAGGAGTGGATAATCAAAAGGAATGCATTCCCTTGCAAAGGTTGACTAAGACCGGGGACTTTCTCAGCGACAGGAAAGGAACTTGTTCCTAGCCATAAAAGCAGAAAGTATGGTTCATAAGGTCAATCTCAGCTCCCACCATCTTTTTAATTATATTTTTCACTTATTATCTATCTTTTCCTTCTTCTTATCTATTTTATTCTTCTTCTTTTACATTTTCCTATTAATTGCTGTTGGATAATTTTTCATTTTTGTTTTTTGGTTTCTTAGAGTATTAAATTTTAATTAAATTTTGTTTCAATTTGCTTCTTATTTCTCACTTTTATCTTGCATTTTATTCTTTTTCTTCTTCAGCTTGTTCTATTTCTTTTTATTATTTTCTTAATTTACACTTTTCTTTACATACTGCATTATACTATTTTGTTTATTTCTTATTTAATCTGTTAGAGTTTGGTGTTTTTACCATCACTTAACCTATCTTTTTTTCTGATTTTTTTAATATTATATCTTATTATATAATTCTTTGTTTTCTATTTTATTTCATTTAGTTCTATGAACATTTCTCTATCCCTCTGCCTTACATATATCAATTCCATTTTGATGAAAATTAATTCTTATTTAGTCATTTAACATAAAAGACTTTTTATTATTTAATTTTTTAATTGTTTTAATAATTTTCCTATTCTCCTCATTTTATTTTCTTATCTTCTTCCCATGCTTCTTCTATAATAATTTACTCTCCTTCTTCAATTATCCTCTTATTTGCTTGGCTTGCTTTTAATTCTAGTTTGTTTATTGTTAATTTAACTTTTCCTTCAATCATCTCTAATTCTCTTGTATGTAGTTTTTTCCTTTTTGCTGCTTCCACCCTTCTACATTGCTGATCTGTGTGCTCTTTCAATTTGCATAGACAGCAAATAAAATTTACTGAGTGCTGTATTCTCATTTGTTTCCGTCCAGGTCTATTAATTCTTGTATCCTCTTTGCTTCGTCTATATCCTTTAAATCCAAGTACACTACACTGCTACCTGTTGCATTGTAGTATTTGGATATTTATGCTATACCTCTCCTCTATATTTTCCATATTATCTCATTATTTCTTTACTTCCTTCATGTTTGAATATTCCTTTATTATGAATTAAACAGGGTGGTTATGAATTTCAAAGTATTCTAATTAGTTTCTTGCTTAGATAGGAATTCTAACGCCTTTGAATGTTCATTCCCTGAATTAAGCGAATTGCTAGTATTTTTCTTCATTATTAAATATACTACCCATTTTTTATGAAAATGAATTTGACCACTGCTTGTCCGTACTTGCTCTTTATTTGATTCCTAAACACTTGTATCACTTCTTAGTCTATGGCCTTTTCCTCTTTTAAATCAGTATTTTCCAGATATTGATTAAAATTAACTGCGACCACCATATCTGATAGATCATCATAGGCATTTTAGCAGACTCTTACAATTTAGTCTTCAGAGACGTTAGCTGAAATAAGTTTTTTATTCTTTTATTAAATTATTGCTTATATTGTGACTTTTTTTACCATTTCATTCCTTTCTTATTTTATGCTTCTCCTTTTAGTGAAGTCTGTCCATTCATAGATATATTGATATCCTTTTTTCCGTTGAGTGTATTATTATATCAATCAGTAAATTTGGCTTGGTGTAGCCTGAGTGCTTGGGTTATGAGTCCTGTTTCCATTCGTAATAAAGAAGATTGGATAATTAAAACGAAAAAGTGGCAGAAGAAAATGCTTCAGGTTTTCTCTCCTATATTGAGGTGGTATAAAAACCCTTCTTGAAACTAAATTTTTTAATATATATAATAATAATTGAATTATTTTATGAGTCATAACTTTTTAACTTGCTTAGTAAACATTTCTATAAGTTACTATTTTAATCTATTCTCATATTATTATTGCCTAATTCTTTATAAATTTTTATGTTTTAACTAGTTTATCTCTTGGCTTTATAATTATAATTACTATTTTAATTAAATAATGTTTAAGCTTTTAGCTAGCTGGCTGTTTTCCTGATTCTATAATTATTTCTCCTTTACTTTTATGGCTAAAGCTTTTATTCTAGAATTTTGAACTTTAAAATGAATATTAATTCAAAAAGTATCTAAATTCTTATTTAACCATAGTGCTAATTTAGAATTTATTATTATATTAGTAATAGCAAAGCAATATAACTTAAAGTTTATAATTTTATTACTATCTAGTTATTAGTCTAATTTAGTGACTAGGGTTAGATATTTCTCATTTTAACGAGTTTTTAAAAGATAAATTAATAAAAGCTTAATATATTAAGTGTTAGTTGTTACTCTGATTTGATTAAGCTAAATACAATCCAGGTAGTTTAATTACTTTAAAGGTTAATACTATTAGGACAACGAAGAAATGAGAGAAATGAAAGAGATTGAAGGAGAGTTTCTTATCCAAAAATTTTTCTTGAAGATGTTTAAACGTTTAGAAATTTAAGAGATGTATGCCAGTGAGTTGCAATGTGCTCTTTAATCTACATTTTTTTATCTTAAAAAGAAAGCACTAAAATAAGAAATAAATAAGGAAATATTCTTTAGTAATATTTCAAAATAAGCTTTAATAATAGACATGGAAGATATGTTTTTATTATATAAAATGATTTAGATTAAGTTTCTTTATAAACAAAGTTTAATTTATTTCCTTTAGCCAATATTTTATATATATTTCTCTATTCAGTATAATTATTTATACCATAAGTATAGTTCTCTATGAGAATTATAGAAAAGTGCTTTTATTTCATTTTAATGCAATCAAATTTTATTTTTAATTAATTAAATGAAATATTAATTCTAAGCTTAATTAATATCATACTAATGATTTATTCTAATTTCATAATTAATTAACATATAGTGAGAAATCCTATGATTTATTTATTAATAAATAATTGTAAAGCATAAATAGAGACTTTTATTTAGCTAGTTTTAGTTATATTTTAATATATTTTATTTTAATTTTAGATTACTTAAGAAATTGAGTATATCTAAATATAAATATAAAAGGACAATTCTCAAGGAGTAATTATTATAAGAATCAAAGCAAGGGAAAGGGTAAATTAGAACAAAATACTTATTAAGAAATTTTATTTTAGGTATTATTTTAACTTTTATCTAATATTTTTATAGTTCTATTAAAACTAATATCCTTGATACCAATTCTTATAGCAATTTTCAGAATTTATTATTTAAAATTTTTAAGTTTAGATAACTTTTGTTATAAAAATCAGGAATATTGAAACTAGCTTAGACTTAAAATGCTTTCTAAAATTATTAACTAACCTTAGAAAAAGCTGATAATTTCGAGGAAAGGAAAATTTAGTTAATAAATACCTCATATATGAGTATTGCTAAAGTAATAATTAATTATGTCTTTTTTACAATGTCAATCAACTAAGAATGCTTTTTTATCTTATGATAAATAACTATTATCTTATTTCCAAAAATAGTTAAAAATTAATTTAAGTTGGATTTATAGAAACCAAAAGCTAATATAAAGAAGAGTTTTTTCGGAGAGTTAGATGACAGCGGTATGAGATTAATAAATGTTAGCAAAAATCTTAAAACCTTTTATCTAAAAAGTGAAATAAATAAAGCTGATGATGATTAAGTTTTTATTTAATTTCCTGCTTTTATAATTTAATCTAATACCACTTCTTTACATCCTAATATTTAATCTTAAATTAACTTGCATACAGTTCTAACAATTTTTATACCTCATGTAAATAAAGTTTTATAAGTAATTTAACTTAAATCAATTATAATTTATTGATCTATTATTTAATTTAAATTTATTTCATTTATTTTAAGAGTAAAGTACTAAAACATAGGTATTATTGCTTCTAATATGATTTTATTATTTATAGATAATATTATATTAAATTATACCTTTCAAATAAATTCATTTTTGCTAAGAAAAAGCTTGCTATAATTACTTAATAAAATAATCTTTACTGCCTTATTTTTTATAATAATAATTAATCATATTCCTAATATTTATTCTATCTATTATACACAATAATAAAATCCACCAGTCCTTAAATTATTTAATTTATTGTCTTTAGTTTAATAGATAATTCTTAAAAGCCAACTAATAAAATAATATAATTAAGATAAATTATAAAATAACTTTAATTGAATAAAGAAAGATAAACTTAAGCTTTTAAATAAAATAATTGTTTACTTACTATTTATTCATTTAAATAACTTTAAAATACATAAGTGCTTCTGCAATGTTTATATATAATTAGTATACTAAAGATAAACTACTAAGGATATATTTATTATTTATTAGATTATTAGATATAAGCAAGCAATTATTTAAGCAACTCCTTAATATTTTAAATTAAGTAGGAATTACCAAGAAATTTAAAATATTAGAATAAATAAATTTAATCTAATTAAGAAATTTATTATTAAATTAATAACTTTATATTAGTAATATTTGCAGAGACTCTAAGTTAAGAGAGTTCTATTTTAGTAATTATTAAAGTTTATATTAAAGAAAAGTTTTTAAAAGTTAAAGTTAAGTTACTTTATTTTTCTTTATTTTCTACAATAAATTTTCCCATTAAAAACTTTTATCCTTTAAATGATTCTGAGGATACTTAATTTTTTTAAATCCTTCATATGAAAAGTTATCTTGAAATCCTTCAGAGTTTGGATTATTTTTCTAATTTATTTTCATTTTTTCTATTAAATCTAAAAATAATTCTCTTATCTCCTAAAGTTCATATTTTGTTTAGGTTACTTTCTTATTATCCTCTTACTCCACTATCTATGGCTCTAAAGCACGACTCGTTATCTTTTGACCCAATGTAGCAATTTATTTCAATGGAAGCATAATTTAATTGGTTTAAATGTTGATTATTATGACAATAATGACAAAAGTAAAAAAGGCTATTATTGAGATTATAATTGCAAACACTTCATAATTTTTCTTAAATTCATCTTCGCTTTCTTCAGATATTTTATCAATTTCGTCAATTTAAGTATAAGAAATTAAGACTCCAAGGCAATAAGTCTAAATAATAAACTTACAGGTCTATATTATTTTTATATTGCATAGATGAATTTTCTGATGTAGTAGTATTAGGTACCATTGAAATATGTATACTTTAATACTTTTTCCTCTGAAATACTTTCGTTAAAAATAACATTTTCCCAGTCATAATAACTAATTCCTGTTTTTTTATAGTCATATATTCTATCAACTCCTGGGTCTACTTCTCAAATTTTCACTCTATTACTTATTGAACCTCCATACATTACAAAAACAGCAAATCCGTTTGTAAAAAGCTTAAAAGAGTCAAAGAGGTTTAGTAAATAATTTCACTGAAGATCAGCAAAAGGGACAGCAAAAGGTTCTTAAAAAGGAGTATTAGTATTGTTGTAAATAACCTAGGAAGTAGAGACAGTTAGCATGCTAGTACCATATGAAACGTATAGATTGGTAAGACTTTAGCTTCCATTCAATTCCATTGCCTTGTAATATCATTCTCTTATGTAATAATTATAGTTTATAAATTCTTAACCTGGATATGTCAAAAAGCATCCACCTTTATAGAAGCCGATTCCGAAGTGATAAAGAGGAAAGGAAAACAAGGAACGTCAATAATAATCGAAATTTCCTGAATAATCCATATATGATTTACATTCAAGTGTTAGTTCATCTAACGAATTTAAGGAATAGAAAGTGCTAAAATTAAAGGTAATTTCTTAATTTCCAAATATTTCTTATGTATAGTTATTGTAAATAGCCATCTCTTCTGGTATATTTTAATGTCAAATTCCAGGTTTTTTTTAATGAACATTCCTAACATTATTATCTAACTAGTAAACATCTTTTACTATTTTTACAAATATATCAAACCTCTATAGAAATTATTCTAAATAAAATTTTATAACTCCAGAATTTCAAGCAGTATACTAGTACAAATGAGTTAAAACTTGGTCTTCGTAGGTATCTTCTGCAGACTTAGAAGAATACTTAGATATTAAAAAGAATAAAATCAAAAATAAGAAAGTGAAGAAAGAAATGACTAATAAGCATACTATAAGCAGCTAAATTGTTAGCACTTTATCCAAGTTCCTGGTATTAAATTTAAGCCTCATTTTATTAACTATTAAACTAAAGAATTTAATATATCAAAATCATTTCACTAGTTTATTATTAAGAGTATTAAGATGCTTTTGACTTACTTATATAAGAAATTAACATTTGTCTTAAATTAGTGCTTATCTTTACTCTTTTAAGTAAAAATGCTTAATTGTTAAAGTTACTTTTCAGAAATAGTTACTAAGCATAAATGATGAAATGATGATGGTTAACTGAACCAATAAAGCATAGGACTGAATAAGAATAAAATGATTTAAATATTAAATTAAAAGATAAATTTAAAGATAATAGTAGGAATATTCTTAAAATATGAAGAAATAAATGCAAAAGAAAATGATGATATAAATAGAAAATATGGGAACTATAGTGACTATATATTTTTATATTTTTTTATTATTTATCTCTTCTTATATTTTTAGATTATTCCTCTGCTTTACATTCTTTTTTTAAGAAAAATATCTTTATAATTTATTAAGAAATTTTCGTTTACAACTAAAACTCCCTTGAAATTATCATGGATTTTTTTAGATATAGTAAAGTTTATTCTTAAATTAATAAAAAAATAATAGACTCAATAAAGTAAAGTCCTGTATTGCTATTTTTTAACTATAGAATATTTAAAAAAATATTAATTAAGTTGAATTAATAAAGATCATACAAACATATATCTAATCTAATTTCTCTTGTAAAGATTATAGCTTTTTATGAATTTTAGATAGTTCATTTAATTTTCAGAAATATACATACGTAGTTAAACTAAATTCATGTTTATTATTTTATAGCTTTTGTTTTAAACGAAAAAATCAATTGGCAATAATTTTTATTGATTGTTTCAAAAAAAAATTAAAAATATTTAGTAATTGTCATATTTTACACTTATCAAAGGATAAAATAACGTAAAAAAATAATCTCAAGTTTTCTCTTCAAGATTATTTCAGTAAACATTTTAAAAAAATTAAATAGCTTTAAACCTATTATATATCAAGCAGATATAGATAATTACTTATAATTTTAGAAAATAAGAAATAATTAAAAAAGTTTAAATAATGAATTGTAAAAAATCAAAAAAGGATTATATTGTCATAAAATTTAATCCTTTAAAATAGCTATAGAATATTAATTAACTAACTTTTTTATCTAGCAATAAAAGAATAATTATTTATAATAATATAATAATAATTATTATTCATTTACGTTGCTCTACCTTCAATAGATTAACTATGGTTTGATAAAAAGTTCTTAGTTCAGTTCATATTTTCTTCTAGCTTTATCTTGCAATTTTTTTCTTTTCATATTCTTCTATTTCTTCTTCTAGTCTTTTCATAATTTCTTCTTATGTTAAATTTGAATATATTTCTATTATTAAGTCTTCTTGTAATAGTTAAATTCTTTGGTATTTTTGAATTTCCTAATTTTTCTTTCTATTTTTCTATTGCCATGCTATCTGTTAGCCTTTTTTTGCCCTTCTCCTAATTGTCCTATATAATTATAATTTGATTTAAATGTTTCGCAGCAGTCTACATCACCGCCGCGTAAAATAAGTTTGTAAAAAGATTTCTTGATTTATGTCTTGTTTTCTCTTCCTTGGTCCTATTTACATTTCTTGTTTTCCCTTCTTCCGTATTATTAAGGTTCTTGTTTTACCACTTCTTTGATTCCATCTTTTTTTATATATATTCCCCTCTGCGCTACAATAGAGCATTTCTCTTTCTTTCTTTTCTCTTATCCAATATTCTCTTTTGTATTCCTGGAATTTCCTACATTTCCTATATAGGTGTCTATAGCTACCACAGAAATAGCATTTCTTCTTAATTCTTTTCTCTCTTGTCATTTTGATTACTTGCTCTTCTTCAATGTCCATTTTCTCTATCTTAGGAATTTCTTGCACTTGGCTCTGGTTCTAGATTATTTGCTTGTTCTGCTCTTGAATCGTCTTTATTGAGTCATTCATATGTTTCATTTGTTCCTGTTGGTGTTTCCAGATGTTGTCGAGCTCCCTTTCCCAGTTTGCCATTTGGAGCTCTCTTGTATCCTGTTGTTTAATCAGGTCCATTAGTTTCGTATTTTCCCTTTTAAGCTTCTTTACCTCTTGCTAGAGACTTAGCACTACTTTAATGAACTGCTCCACGCTCATTTGTCCGGAAGGATAGATTTCCGATGTCTCCTAATGTAGAGCAGACTTAGGTTGTTTCCTTGGCTTCTCCTAAGATGCCGGGGTAAGTTCGTGGCTTTTCCTAGTCTGTTAGTACTCTTCCCTGGTTTGTGTTCCTGATAGATGAGATTCTTGTTACTTGGTAGGGGTCTGGGTTATTTCGGTTTCTGGTTTCCTCTCCTATTTCTTGGAGGTGATGTAGAAACCTTTCTTTAAGCCTTCCATTTTCAAATTTATTATAATTGTTCTATATTATTTTGAAATTTAGAGATCTATTCTTTGCTTTATTATTTATTTCTAATAGGTTCCTTTAAGCTCCATGTATGTTCACTTAAACCTGCCCTGTAATCCTTTCCTATTACTTTCACCCAGTGAAGAATTTTACTTGCATACCCTTTCTTCTTATGTTCAATATTCCTTTTATTAAATCTTTTACTATTAGATCATTTTTTTCTCTTTAGCTATCTTTTAGCGTGAGTATTCAAAGTTCTAATTTGTTGATTTCTCATGCTATTTCTATTAATTGAAATTTTATTATTTATTATTTATTATAATTTCTATTTATTTATTTTATGTAGTTCTTATAATTTTTTCTGCACTGATCTCTTTGTTCTCTATATTCTTACACATGCTTGTAATGTGAATCTCACCTTCTTCTTTGCTGCAAAATTTTCTTATCAGAAGATTTTTTTTCAGTGTCTTTCCTGCTCCGATACATTTTTTACGTAATCTGAATTAGTAGCAAATTTCTTTTTTTCTATGTTTATTAAATGATAATAAAATGGCTTCTAAGAAATAACAGAACTTTGAACAAAACATTTAAGCAGGAAAATTCTCTAAAAAATAAAAAAACGAAATAATTACAATGAGTGAAAGTGAGAAATATGATTGATATGACGAACATTAACCACTTGGAAATCCAGAATTAAAAAAACTTCCAACACAAGCTCAAATAGAAATATTATCTAAGTCATTAAAAGAGTTTATGTTTAAAAATAGATACCTCACTGATAAAGTAGAAAAATTAGAAAAACTAATAACGTCTTTACTTTAGAAACAATATTAATAATCATAAGAAATAGAAAACAAACTGGAACAAAGAATTCTTTAAATTTAATAATAATCTCAGGTTACGCCATTTTCGATTTAAAAGAATTAATCAGATCCTATGGAAATAGAAAATGAAGCCTCAAATTAAAATAAACAGTAAACGTTTATTTAAAATAAGTAGTAAATTTAAATTAAATAAGTGTTACGGAAATAATAGGTTAAAAGAAGAATAAAATGCTACGTGTGCAATAAATAACACCAATGAAAATACTGCTACTAACTAAGCGAAATTTAAAGAAAGAATAAATAAGATATTTTTAGAAAACTATTTAGGATATATCCAACATAAAGCGGAAAAATTTATAGAAAAAAATTCTTTAATTCAAATCTTAATCCTTGGATAAATAATTAGGAACGCTACATGCAAGATGAAAACTATACAGAATATTAAAGGATGGTGCGCTAATGAAGTGCTACACCGCCTAACTAAGCCTAGTAGAAGTTCAAGACAAACTAATGGAGACAAGCTGATAGAATAGGTCATATGGTTGACTACTAAGGCTTTAACAAAGCTTTTTAACTTTTAACTTTTTAAATCATAAATAGATAGATGCACCTTCGATGTCTCATAGGATCCATTTATTGCAGTATTAGAAGCAGATGCTTATTTTTACATCCGTTCTATAGATTATGCTCAATTTTGTTGTTTAATTTTTTCCATTATTATTGTTTCAACTTTTTGTCTATTCCATTAATCTTCTGAAATAATCTAATCCTTTAGTTCAATCTTTTTCATAACTTTTTTTTGAGTAAATTTCGAATATTTTTCATTTTTACTTGATAGCTGAAACATTAGTTCATTCAGAGATAAATCTTGATTTATCAATTTTTTTTCTAATGAACTATCAATTAAGGCTCTCAATATTCTTCGTTAATTTATTTCAATTTTTTAAGGATTTCAGTGCCTATAATTTCTTCAATAAACTGGATGCATTCACTTCTATATCAAAAAATTTGATTATAGAATGCCTTTTATATCATTGATGCATTATAAGGAGTTATTCCTTCTCTATTGTTAACTTATTTAAAATCCATGCCTTTGTTTCTAGTTTTCCGTTATTCTCACTCTAAATATACTTGAAAAGAGATGCTTTCCTATATTAAACTCCCTAGATATTTGTATTTGCTCACTCTTTCTACTGATATTCTACACATTTTTATTATTTATTTGTTTCTTATTTCATAACATTCATTTTTTATTATTTACTATTTACATATTATACTATTTAATCATTCTTCTAATACCCCAATCATCTCTTTTATTTAATCAGGACTTATAAGTAAGCTATATTATCAGCATATGTTATGTATCATTCATTTTTCATATTTTTGCTTAAACTACCACCATTTGTCTTACTTTATTTAGTGTATGTTTATAATTATGTAAATAGTTTTGGAGAACAGTTATTTTCTTATTTTACCCTATTTTTCTACTTTAAATTTATCTGATAGCATATTATTAACTTTAGTTTTACGTTTTCTTCTCTGTATCTCCACTAAAACTTTTATTAGTTATTCAGGTACCCCAATTTCATTTAAGACTTATATTATATTTTCTCTCATTATGGAGTCAAATGCTTTCTGAATGTCCGTATATATTAATATCGTTTCTTAATTTTTCATATAGTCAGTTTTATGCAGTACTTATATTGAAGATTCGCTATAAGCTAGATTTGCCTTGCTTGAAGCCATATTGTATAAAGAAGTTAGCCTAAAGAAAAAAATTGGACTAGACAAAATCCAAATACGAACTAAAAAAGCAGAAGGAGATAAATTAGAAAAATTGATAATAATATTAGTGAAAAGAATAATTGAACAAAGATTAATCCCAAGTGAAATCAAATATTTTAAATTACATTTCTACAAAAAAAGGTTAGAATAGATTATCCTTTGAATTATAGGCCTATTTTTCTGCTAAATCACACCTTAAAAGAATAGATCCTTGATTATACGAATAAATAAACTCCTATCCAACTAGATGTGATGATGAACTACAATTTTGAGGTTTTCTTTTGAGACCAGATAGAATTTTTTTTAATTTTCTGATTGCTTGCTTTTTCCATTTAAGTACGGTTTCTCTATGCTTTCTTTTATCTATAAATATCTTGCTCATCTATTAGAGTTCAAGGTGTATTTTTTCTTTTTTTCAATCATCTTTAAAGTCCTTTTCAGATTTCACTTTGAATTTCTTGATTAATTTGTCTAAATATAAATTCAATTAATTTATCTTGTCTTTTTTTTCTTGTTGACATAATTCTTTAATATCTAATCTTTTCTTAATTTCCTGATTAATGTTTTTTTGTCTATATCTGATTAACCATTTAACTCGTCTTGCTTATTTTCTTAATTATTTCGCTAGTTTTTTAGTTTCTACTGTTTATTAATATGTTCTTTTTTAATTGGTTATATATCGTAAATTTCCTTAACTTCTTCTTCAATACGATTCTTTCATTTTCTATAGAAATTATCATCATTTACACTCTTTGACTTCTTATTCATCTATTTTTGATTCATTATTAGGGCTATTTTTTGTTGTTTTTTGCTTTTAAAGTAACAGTCTTTTTTATATCCGATTTTCTCTTCATTGATTAATATCTTTTAGTTTCAATTTTGATGGTTAATAATCTCCTGTAGTTCTCTATTAGTAAATTTTTTTATTAAGTATATTGGGATTATATATTAGCTTACTATATTATATTATATTATATTATATTATATTATATTATATTATATTATATTATATTATATTATATTATATTATATTATATTATATTATATTATATTATATTATATTATATTATATTATATTATATTATATTATATTATATTATATTATATTATATTATATTATATTATATTATATTATATTATATTATATTATATTATATTATATTATATTATATTATATTATATTATATTATATTATATTATATTATATTATATTATATTATATTATATTTTAAATCTACATTTTCTTTATATTGCTATATAAGCTGGGTCTTAAGATGTATCTTTACATACTAATAAGAATTCCCTCATTTATTCCAGAAGATGTACTCCTTCATTATTCATTTCATAAGATAGGAATTGTGATATATTAGCATTAGAGTCTCCTAGTATCATAACCTAGATACTTTTGCTATTTGCTGCTATTATAGATTATTTGAGACATTCGTAAAAAGTTCTATTTAGTCTATATCTGACGATGTTAGTGCAAACATATTTATTATAGCTAACATTTTGTCTAGAATTATACTTATTATTCTTCTTCCTAAGAATAAAATAACTTTGTCTACATCAGCTATTTCCAGCTCTTTAGTTTTTAATGTAAATTATTCCTTTAGATAAAAGGCTACTCCTTTACTATACCTGTTTCTGGATTTATTATTGACCTATATCTAAATATATAAGGCATCTCTTTGATTTAGTCTAGATTATTTCTTAAATGGTCATAACATCATTTTTTTGACCTATATTTAATCAGCTCTTCTTTATTTGATTTTATTCCTCTTACGTTTATTGTATCTATGTTTAATTATTTTTATATTATTTATTTGTATTTCTCTTCCTTTTGATATTCCTCAATACTTTAAATTTATTTTTTCTTTTTTTATATGTTTTTCTTTAAGAATTCAAATTAGAATTGCTCTAATTTTGGCTTTTATATTTTTTATCTAATTTTTTTTCTATATTATTTGTCATTTATTTGATTTTTTAATTTTTTAGAGATATATCAGTTTTTTACTCATTTCTCCGTTCTCATTATTTTTAAGATGCTTTCAATTTATTTTTTCATATTTCTTGTAATCTCTTCTATTGTCGAGATGAATAGTTGATCACCTTTTCTCAATTTTTATTAAGATATCTTTCTGTTAATTTTGTACTAGAGTAATCTACTTTTAAAATGATTTCAATCTTTTATGCATAATTTTTTACATATTCCTTTAGTTGTATTTCTATAAGATTAAGATTAGCTTTTATATAAAGCCCAGTAAATAGGGTAGTTTTAATATTGCTATGTTCTTCTATTTTTTTCTCTATTGTTATTAGCCAATTTTTATATTTTCATATTTGTTTTTCCCCAAATTTTGTATTTTCTTCTTCATTTTTTAATCCAATAAGAATTTTTCTTGTTAGTTGGATTTATATTCTTGCTCTGTTTTACCCATGCTCTCAATTTAGATGATCAAAAATTGCGTAAATTACTTTATCTTATTTATTTTCTGTTGGTTTTATTCTTTGATATTTGTATTTCGTATCAAGGTATGTATTAAATTAGGAGCACCTATCCATTATGTGACGCATATCTGGTCGTTTTTTTATACCGATTAAGCCATTTGTTCATTTGGGTTTTCTTCTAATGATGTAATTCTTTCCTAATTATTAACTGGAATGATTGCTTTTAATGTCTGTTTTTTATAATAATCATTTAAATGAAATTTTACTGTTACTTTTTTCTTTTTATTCCTCCTTAAAGTCAGAAGCACTTGTGATAAACTAGATATTTTTGTGTTAACTTAAAGAGATTTGCTAATAGGAAGAAATCCTTATATAAAATTGTATAGTTTCCAAATCAGTTCCAATCCAAATTAAGCGGCATGTTGGAAGCGGGTCTGCAAATTTTCAATAGAGTCCCATTATTAAATAGTTTAAAATTATAATAAAATAAAAATACTTATATAGCAATTTCTCAGTAGATTTAATATTTAGCTAAAGAAATGCTTATTCTATGATTTTAGATATTCTATAATGAATTATACCAATATAATTTTAAATGTATCTTAAAATTTATTTATAGTAAAAGAAAAGTATTAAATAGATCCTAAATCAATCTATATATCTTAAAATTATATAGAATATTTAAGTTTTAAAGCTAATATTAGTGAACTATGTCTTAATATCTATATTCATATATAAATTATTTTACTTAATGTATATATTTATATATTATAACTTTATATAACTATAATATAATAACTTTAACTAACTGCATATACTTTATATTACTCTTATTAGTTACTTCACAAATAAATAATTAAGCTTAAAATTATTAATGATATCTTAGAAATATAGATAAATATATATAAATAAATAAATTTGATTATAGAGCGCGTAGCACTCTCATTGGCTCGCAGATCTTTAAAAAAAAATGTTTCATACTGACAAGAATGTTTGTTACTGATCAAATTATCAGATACTGATAAACCTTGTTCAATACTGGTATAATTATTCAGTACTGATAAAAATGTTCAATACTGATATAATTTTAGAATACTCGTAATCTTTAATACTTGCTGGAGGTCCAAGGACATGGCAGGATTGTGTCTCATTGCATCACCAAAACAGAGGACGACATGTGTCAATTATGGGTACTTAAATTCCACACCTCTGATGAAGCTCGCAATATTATTTCTTTTTCGTTCCAGCATTAAATCTAAACTAAGCCAGTGTCGAAGGTCTAAGAATCTTATGTCTCGAGGTCAAACCAAAGCAGAGGAAGACATAAAGTCGATTATGGGTACTTAACTTCCCCAACCTCTGATGAAGATGACCTTGTTGTTCTCTTTCGAACAACTATGGCGGTTTAAAAAAAAATATATATATAATTATTAAATGTATTATATTTTATATAGATACTTGCTTTAAATTGCATTTATAGTTATTATCTATATCATACTTATGCTTTTTAATCCCTTCCTATTATTAAAATTTAGAATTTTAGGCAAATTTGAAAATAGATAAAAATCAAATAAATTAAATTGCTATAATAGTTAATTTGCTATAGTGCTATATAATATTAATTTTAAGTTTTCCGTTTTAGGGATTTCCAACCCCGTCAGGAATACAGCAGTTCATGCTCCCTGCTGTTAAATATAAAAGTTCGGGTCGTCCAATTTTAGCGAGATTGGGAACTCGGATTTTTCCAGGTTTTCCATCCTTTAACTTGCCTTGGTTCCATCTTAATCTTGTATATTGAACCATCCGGGTTGCAATACATTCTTTTCATTCTTGCTTCTTTTTTTTTCTTTTGTTGCTCTTTTATCTAATAGTTTCTTTATTTCTATTAGAATTTCTAACATTTCCGATAAAAATGTCATACGCTTCCACAACAGAAACATTTCTTTTTTATTTTTAATTATTTTCCTTGATTCGTTTGCTCTTTCTAGGCTTCGATTTCCATTTATATAGCTCCAGTTTCGCTTTACTCTTTCTTAAAAATTTATAATTTCTCTTCTACTTTTCTGAGTCTGTTATCCAGTTCAGTCTGTTTCTTAAGCTAATTTTAGGATTCGTTAGTCTGACTTTGTGAGATATTCCAAAAGGCGTTAAGATCTCTTTCCTAGGACATAAGTCTTGACTCAATTCCTTCTACTAGGTCTAGTTTTGCCATCAGTATATCATTGTCCTTTTTCAATCTCTTGACCTCTTCCTGGAGGTTCAGTACCATTTTGATGAGCTACTCCATGCTCATCTAGCCAGAAGGGTTGAACCTGATACCTTCTGGTGGAGAACACACTTCATCTGTTTCCTCGGTTTCTCGCTTGAGGTTGGAGTTTCCGTGTGTATATTCTTCAAGGTTGGCTTTCGTTTGTTTTTTTAGATTTCAAGTTGTTAGTTCAGTGTTGGTTAAGGTTGTGATAAAGAAGATTGTTAAGATTATTAAGATTTGGTTTCTTGCTTCCTCCCTTCCTTTTTGGCTTAGGAAGAGGTGGTATAGAAGCCTGACTTTGAAACCTTCAACCATTTTTTTAATATCTTTAGTGCTATATTTATCATATTTAAACTTTTACTTTAATCTCCACTTATATACTTAAAAATTAAAAATTTAGGAAATAATTAAATTTAATATTTGTAACATTTTTAAGAATTAAAGGTATATTTCCTAGTATATTTATTATTTATTTATTATTAATAAAATTTTAACTTAAAACTATAAAAAATATACAAATTAGTTAGATGTATTACAATTTTTTTGCATATGCTGTTTAGTTATTATCAGATATGAGATTTTAAGCAATTTCTTACTTCTTTAGCTTGCATGCAAATTACTTGGATTTTAGTAAGATTTATTGTTTGTAAAATAAAATATATCCTATAATTAATATTAGATTTGATATATAGTAAGGCTTATATATGAAGTATCTCATTTAATAAATATGGTTATTAGTATGTTATATTAAATTATTAAAGTATTAAACTCTTTAATATCATAAGAATAAATTCTTAATCTATAATGTCTTATAAAATTAATTATTTATCATATTTTTATTTATTTTCACTTATATTTATCCATCTATTCACAATAATTTTGATAGTTTAGACTTTATAACACTTAACTATACAAAGATAATTTGAATTTTCTAATACTTACCCTTTAACTAGATTTTTCACCTTTTAACTTAACTTAAAATTTTATAAATATATATAATTATTTACATTGCTTATGTAGAATACTAATCATTAAGCTGTAAGAACTGAGATAAAAATTCAGAACAGAAAAGTTAACACAGCTCTCAACGTCTCCATTAAAAACTGAAAAAAGAGACCACTCAACTGAATAGATAAAAGTAATAACGAAAAAATAAAAAATAAACGAAGAAGGTAAAGTATAATAATTCAATATAGATCCTTTTATCTTTGATTTAGACAATATTGAAATAGAGCAAATTAACTCTTAGTAGATGAAACAACTGATTTATCAATTTATTAGAAACATAAAAAACTCGAAGATAAATTAAACTTTTAGAAGGAAGAGATGTTTGTAATAAATCAGGATTTGATAAATCATGAAGATGATGATGAAGTTCTTATGGTAGACCGAAGAGCTAATTTGGATTTTATTAGCAAATTACAAATTTAGAGAATGATATTTTAATAACGCAAGAGCAAGACGAGAAAAACTGAGTAAAATTAGATTAAAGACTCAAATTAATAGTAGAAAACTTATAGAAGCCTTCATAAGGAACTCCAATGGAAATAGAGAAACAGGAAAAGACATTTCCTAGAGCAAGAAAAAGATGCTCATTTGCAACAGCGCTTGACATTTCTGACGGAAATGTACCCAATAGAAAAAAATAAGAATGAATATCTGGAAAAATGTTAACTAATAGCAACTGAAGTAAAGAGCGGTGGAATTCTTCCCATTGGGAAATGGAAAAACTTTGAAAAAAATTCTCAACTCAGATTATATAAAAGAGAGAAGTGAAGAAAAAAGTGTAATGCAAGGACAGAACATATAGGAAAGGAAATTTTATACATTTAAAACTTCAAATAAGCCGGAAGGCGAACAGTTATTTTAATGATTAATCTAAAAGATTTTAAAATTTGATATATTAAAAACTCTTATTTACATGTGTATAATGATGATTCTATTTAAAAAATGTTTATCCTTATTTAAAATATAATAATACTTTTAATCTTAAAATTAGTATAAATAGGTGTACTCAAAGTTGTAAATATACATTAGATAACTAGGAAAGAGAGGATAAAATTGAATTTAGTAGTATATTTATCTATTTTTATTTAATATACATAAAATGCTTATATTAAAGAACAGCTTAAAGAAACTATTTAGAAAATTATTTGAACAAATTTTAATTGTTTTAGTTAAATAATAACTATTTAATACTTTAATTAATATGAAAATAATTTGCTTCACTAAAATAAAGATAATTTAATGTATAAGAGCAAAAAATATTAAATATATATCTTACAGCTTTAAAATATTTTCTATTGCTATTACTTTTATCAAATTTAAAGAGAATAATAGTAAAATTTATCTTATATTATCTTTAAAAACTATTAAAAGATAAAGAATCACAATCAATTGCATGATAATTACTTCTAAATCTTTACAAAAGAATGAGAGTTACATAATTATACCTTCTGTTGTAGATAAATATAAATTTGTAAAATTATACTAAATATGGTTTTTTTTGATGCTGCTGTTTTAATTTTAAAAAAAATGTTTAAAAGTAAGAAAGGAATTTACAAATATAAAACTTAAGAAAATATATTTTTGATTAAATTAGCATCTTAACAGAGTTCTAGGCTTTTTATGATTTTTTAACTACTATACATAAAATAAAATACCTATTTTTAATTTGATTCTGATATGAAATAATTAAATATACTATATTATATCTATTTTTATAAATTATTTCATAGAGTAACTTAAAGGGTATTATTGTAAATAAATTAATGCTAGCTTTAATAGTAAACATTAAACAGCAAAACAATTAAAAGAGTTAAAATAAATTAGCATTTAAATATCTAAGAATAAGAATCATTTAATATAATAAGAACATTTCTTTAGCTAATTTGATAAGCTAGTCAGATTGAAGTTATTTTAGAGGTATATAAAGCAAAAAATGATTTAATTATAATAATCCTTATAATTCTTATATTGTTTATAATTATAAACCTATAGAAATAACTAATTTGAAGAGTAAAGATTCTATTAGCTATTATGTGTACTATACGGTTAATAGACTATTATCTATAAATTTACATAAAATTAATATATTATTATAATTAGGTGGTAGTAACTTCTACTAATTTTGTTTAGAGTTCTTTATAGTTATTAATTTTATAATATTGATTGACCTAAATAAAGAAGTATAAGTTGATTTATCTTTTCATTAGAATAAGATTTAATAAAAGATTTTAAATGCATAAAAGCTAAATTGATATGCTAGGATATTTAATACTATAATGGTATATAGAAACCTTTATAATAATAATAAAAGGCAACTAATATTTATTGATTACTTCTAGGAATTATTATACTTAAACCATATTTATTTCATAATATTCTTTTTATACAGGAATAAACATAACCATGGGCATGTGTTGATTATAATATTAATTCTCTATATATAAAAAGCTAATAGTCAATTCATATAGATAACTTTCTATAAAGAAAATTAAATTATATATAAAGCTTGATCAATGTAATATTTAAAAGATATTATTGTAAATATATAATAGATATCTAACTTGTAGAGATTACTAATATAATATTTAAAGATAAAGAGAAAAAGTGAGCTTATGAAAAATAATTTAGTTATTCATTCTAAGATTTTAAATTATGTCTCTTAAGCAGTTTCTTGCATATCTAAATTAAATAAGAAATTATAAGAAATTAAACGTTTTTCTACGTTTTTAATCAAAAGCATCATAGGGATGTTTAAATTGTAAAGTATTTTTAAATTTTATAAATGGAAGCTGAATAGACTGCCATCATTTGTAAGTGCGTGAAAGTGAATCAAGATTAGAAAGATTTAGCGAAAAAAATGTTCGTAGTATCGTGTGTAATATCCATAATGTCATTTATAGCGATGCTGCTTATTAGTATAAATACTGGGACTGGAAAAGGAGTCTTAATTTGCATGGCTGCGATATTTCTTCCAGCATGCGAAATAATAGGCTTTTAAAAGGTAAAATATTAAAAAATATTCTTTGGGATCTTAGATCTTTTATTAATTATATACATTCCTTTAATAGTCTGAGGAGCAGTTTTCTGAACAGTTGAAAACGTTTTCTATTGATGGCGATGTTATCGTCCAGATGCTTACTGTGAATAAATTGATGGGAAAAGATATTGTAATAATGATAACGGTGATTTGTAAAGATGCTCTCTTTCCGAAAGTGGAACATGGGCTTTATTTATAGGCTTATGAATGGCTTTAGCTATTAGTATACTTATATTTTGTCTTTGCACTTGCAACACCATATACGCTTGTAGAATAAAGCCAAAAAGCACTGATTAGCAATTACTTTAGTAAAGATAAGAAAATGCAGGAGATATGAATATAAGTCTGGAGTAGATCGAATAGGAAGAGCCTAATTAACATTTGATTTCTCTTTAATTTTAATTTACATTTAATATTCTTTATATCCTCACTCTATTATTATATCAATCCTCTATAATTTCATACTTAAGCTTATTTAGCATTATAAATTATAACAATTAAGGCATCATTATTATTCACAACAAGTTAATTTAAACTTAAAACTAAAGCATTTAAATTAATAGAAAAAGAATGAAATAGTAGATAGACAAATGCTAGGAATAAATATAAGTATAATTATTTCTTATATAATACTGCTATATATTTTAAAATTATCTTGCAATACTGTTATCATTAAAAAATGAAAAAGAGACTTTTATTTAATAATAAAAAATTTAGGAAAGGAAAAATAGCAAAAATATTTTTATCCTTATACAATTAGAAAAAATTTCAAATAATATGGAATATAAAAGCAATAGGAGACTGGAGAATAAATAGAGTTGGGACGATTTATCAGTATTTTTGCAAATTCAAAGAGTAAAATATAAAATTTAATAAAGAGATTAAAAGTTATTGATAATCTGTTAAAACTTAATAAAATTGGTGAGGAGAGTGAAATAAATCTTCAAGCATAATGGAGTAATCAGATTGATTGGTAAATAAAACTGAAATAATAAAAGAAGATATTTAATTTTATTAATAATAACTAGCAAAATATCTACAATAAACAAATATAATCCAGGAATATACTTATCTAAATTTAACGAAATAGAAGGAATAGGAAAATTCATATAAAATCAATTATATAATTTGATTAATTAAAAGAAATATGCTATATCCTTAATTACTTAAATTCCTAGGAATAATCGCTATTACTACGGCTCGACCTAAAATTTAGTAAGATTTTATTAATTATTATGAAATGGAGGAAGGTGAAAACTGAGAATTATTAGGTGCTTAGGCAAGATGCATTAAAATAATGAATATTGAGCAAGTTGATATTTAAATCAAGCTATGTATCGTAATGAATAATGAAAAGAAAGCAGTAAAAGCCTATCCAAGATCATTTAAATTTAAAAGCAGAGGATCGGAAGGTTTTCAACTTTTTAACTCTATTACTTATCTTACAATCTAATAATTATATATCTTTTGGAATATTAATTATAATTAAATAAACCTTAAATTGCTATAAATTTAAAACTTGAAAAAAAAGGCTAGCTAAATTGATATTCATTATAAGTTTAAATCTTTTAATAAAGCATCGAAATTCAAGCTATATAAGTTATATAATAATTAAATAAACGAATCTTTTTTAAGGAATTGGAATAAAGTTATTAGGATAAAAGATATAAATTAATAGAATATAAGATGAAATAGAATTTTAACTAAAATTGCATTCAATCTCTGTATTTCTTTGTAAAAAATCTAAGAATCCCATCTTACGAACTTCAAAATTTAAAAACAAAATAAATATATTTTATCTGGAATTAAAATGATTAGATAGTAAAGATTTTATGAGATAGACACGAAAAACTAAAATTTCTTCTACCTCTATGCCTATTATTAGATTGTTGTGTTAGAAATTATATGGAGAAACAGAATAATATGAAGTGCATGTAATTTAAAAAGAACTTGGAAAAAAATGCTGTTCAAGAGAAATTTATTTTATTATTTTTGTTAGAATAAGCAAATAAACATTTAAGATCATGAATCTAATTTATGGAGAAGATTAGAGTCTTTTAACTATTAAAACTTAAAATAATGTTCTGGTATCTTATTAAACTTTAAAAATGGATAGTAGTAAGCATAGCTTGAAATTTATGTTATAAAAACTATATTAATGAAAGCGATGAATTGAGAATACATTTCAATTTTCAAGCAAAATAAAATTAATTCCAGTCAAACATTTTCTATATAAAAAAAATGTAAATTCTTGAGTAATCTTCTTTTTTAAGTTGAGAAATTAAAATAATAAATTTTAATCTAATCAACCAATCAATAAATCTCTTTATTTAAAAACAAAATATAATATTTTAAAAATAATTTTGTTTAAATAAATAAGATTAGAGAGCGCATGGCACCTCAATGGCGTGCAGCTCCTTAATAAAGATTTTTAAAATCAAAAAGTTCTTTTTTGAAGTCTTCCACAGTGCTAGCATTCTTTGTGAGTCTTGTCTTCTATAAGGCTTGATCTGAATGCTCCCTAAGAGACCTTAATATCTGGCATCTTTCATCAATAACGTTACTTGATGCCTCTTTAGTCTTTGTCTTCTCTCTTGGCTCCTACCAAGATTCTCGTTTGGTTCCTCGCTCATGGGTCCGAGTACCAGATCTTAAGTCAATGTCAGTTTGAGATTGCTCCTCCCTATTTATTTATATTTAATAAATTATTTATGAAGATAAGGATTTCTTATACTATAGAAAATTGTATGAATATATTGTTATCAACTTAGCCTGACTGTAATCATTATAAATTAAAATAAGTTTTTTTTGCAATAATATTCGAAAGCATATAGAACATTAAATCAAGTTAAAATATTTTTAATGCTTCAATTAAAATAGTTATTTTATCTAAATTTCTTATTTTTCTTAATTTTAATACTTTTATTTATATATTATAATTTTTTCATATTTTTTAAAATAACCTTAAGCGTTGAAAACAGTGTCTAATAGCATATATTAGTTTTTAGCTCTCCCATATAAATATCATTTTATATAAGTAAATTTAGATTTGTTTGCACATATATAAAATATTGTAAGTTACTATTTTAACTAAAATAACTAAGTTTTAAATAATATATATTTCAAATTTATTTCAGGATTCTATTATTATATTACCTAAACTTGCTTATTTTAAGTATTAACTAATAATTATTTAGTTTACTTAAAATTTTAAATGATATTTCTCTTTACTTGTAGTTGATGATGTAATCATAGCATTAATTATGTTTTTAAAGTTATACTATTTTTATATTTTATTTTTAACTTGAAAGTTAATTTATTAATACTTTACCTAAGCAGGAATATAATATTTGAAATCTAATTATTCAAATAAAGTCTTTCAATGTGATACCGTAGTCAAATTTAATAATTCTATTATTTTTTGCCTTAAGATTCTAAATTAATTGATGCAGAGTTATATAAAGTATGGTAAAAATAAAATATGAGTAATATAAAAGGTATTAAGAAGTTTATACTTTAAATATTTAAAAATTATTTAAATTTTAAAATCAAGATATTAAAAAAAATATGTTAGAGACTAAAAGAAAGCATTTTTCTAATCTCCATAGAAAAAGAAATAAAGGACATATTCATAGCCATTGGAATAAATCAGCAAAAAAGCATAAAATTGCATATTTTACAAATCAAAAGGACTAAAGAAAATATACTATAAGAATATTAACTTATGATATTTCTGAAGTTTTCAGCTAAATAAAAAGTTTTAAATAACTAGTTAAAGTTATTATAAACTTAAAAAATGAATCAGAGACCTAAGAAAGACAATGAAAAAATAATTGAAAACATTTAATAAAATGAATAAATTAAATTCAAAATTATAGTCTCAAGAGATAGGTCTATAAGCTATTTTAACTATATAATAAAGTTAATATATTTAAAATAATATTTATGCTTAGGAACAAATGAAAAGGGGCAAAAATGAGAAGGCAGTTAAGAAATGGAAATATATGAAAAATTAATCCAGCAAAAATTAAAGAAGCGATATTACACAAAAAAAGAAAATAAAAATCTAAAAAATTTAATTATGAAAAACGATGCTAATTTATGATCTACGCTATCTTCTATGTAATATGCCATAAATTTCAAATTAAAAACATAAATTAAGAATAATATAATTCTAATTAAAAAATTACTACTGAAGAAATGAAATGAGAATTTAAGAGAATTCAAAATATAATAGATAAAATAAGCTTAGACGTAAAAAATAGCATTACTGATGAAAAGGATACATAAACAGTATAAATATCTAATAATATAATTCAAGAATATTTTTATTAATCTCTTTAAATCGTAGAAAATTAATTGTAAATGAATTTAAATAATTACGAAAAAAGCAAATTTAATTTATTTTTCCTAGTGTATTAAGGTTAAAAATAAAAGATTAATTATTCTATAAATAAAAATATTAGGATATGTTATGAGAAATTATAGTCAAGTAATATTTTATAAGATAAGATAAATCAAAATGATATCACCATCATTAGTTTTATCACTGATAAGTTTATAAGTTGTTTTATGAAATAATAGGATTGTTTCATACGTTCATAGGATCATTATAATCTTCTTCAGAGCTTACTTCTTCTATTGCGTAACAGCTTGCGCAATTTTAATCTTTCTTGACCACAGGAATCTTGCTCCATTCTCATTTCGGCCCAAACATTTATTATTTTCTTCTTTTTTGAGCATTTACTATATCTAATAATAATTAATCTCCCCCGTATATCTTTTTCTTGTAAATCTTTCCTTCTGAAGAGCAGTATAATTTAGTCATATTATTTCATATCTTTTAGATATTTAGTCCTTTTTTCTTCTAAAAATATCAGCATCTTCTAAAAATATGCCCAATCTTCTAAAAGTAGAATGATTTTGCTTAATAATTCTTTGAGCCATGACCTATTTTAGACATTCCCAAATTTTTAGATTTTTTCCAATCCGAAAGAGTTTTTTCATTCTTTTCTTCAATTACAATAGTATCGTTAAAAGGATTGTGATGAGAAATGATTATATATTTTACTCGGCTTATTAATTTCTTCTATTTTTTACTCCGTTTTTTCCAGTTCTTAATTAATTTGTGAAATTGAAGCCTTAGTGTTAATTTCAGCTTTTAATCCTTGGTTTCCATTTATATTTTTTATATATTATAGGTTAGAGAATAATAATAAAATGGTAGAAGGGTTCAAGAAAGGCTTTTATACCACCTCCTAAAAAGGGGAGAGAAAGTAAGAACCCTCATCTCTAACTAGCACATCTTCTTCCTAGAAATAATCTTCTTCTCAAAACCTTCAAGAATAATAGACTCAACTAGGAACTTCCAGATCAACTTAAAAGATGGGACAAAAGCGCCAAAAGGCTACCTCGATGACACCAACTGAAGAGGAAGGACCTAGAAAGGTGCTGGAGACGCAAGAAGCAGCAGCCGTGCGAGAGTTTGCGATGCCACAGTTCCAGGAAGAACAGGCATAAATTTTAGTCGCATTCTCTGACCTGAAGGAGGAAGTAAAGAAGCTACGATTAGAGAATAGAGCTCTAAAAAATCAAGTTACTGAGCTCAAGGAATGGAAAGAAAGCTTCTGGGAAGTCTACGATCGAGAGCAAAACACTTTCTTCAGGGAAATGGGATTGCTACAGCAGAGAACAACTGTGCTTGAAGAGAACAGCAAGTAGCAACAGTAGACAATTCAAGATCCAATGGACATAGAATGAGCTATTAATTTACCGAGGAGTCCAGACAAGAAATGAATTAGGAATAAACCAAGATGTTTTGTATGCAAACAAACTGGACATAAATATAGACAATGTTAGAAATTGAAATTAATTAAATAATAGTACTGGAATAGAAAATAATTAGAAAAATAATAGTACTAATATTAGGATAAGATTAGACGAGAATTCTGTAACTAATTTTATCCGTCAGGAGGTCAAATCTATAAACCGAAGTAGTATACAATCTAAGGCGACTGAAGAAAGAGTCCTGAAGGGAGCTGGTTCCAGCCAGGTTATCAAACTGGTCCTGTGAACACGAGGTTGAAAGTCCTCCAAGTTCACTAAACTCCAATTTAAACTTTTTAATTTTAATTTAATATAGGTTAGAGAATTGATTCGTTAATTTAAGTCTTAAAATTATTATTAAAGTTGTTTATTTGCTGCCTCAAGAGAGTAAATTTCAATAAACGAGTTTTATAGTTGATGATCACACCTTTCTATATTTTTGATTTTTAAGCAGCTCTACTTTATCAAATAATAAATTTTTACTTAAATATATATAAAATATCTCAATCTTTAAACTAAATTAACTTTTCATTTTTATTTTACTTACTTATATTCAAAATAATTAGAACTATACAAATTATAAGGATGTAATTAATAAAAATGCGCTTCTAAACTGATTTAGAATAGAGAATCTTTCTTAACTTGTGATATTATTAAAATATAGAATGTTTAGATTTATCCTTATTAATATATATTATAAAATTTATATTTTTTTAAAGAAATTTCAGATATCAAATAGATTGATATTTTAAAATAAAAACAAAAGATTAATTAATTATAAATTATATACTTTAATTCTTATTTTATTAGCTTTTCTCATAACTAAATACTCATGAAATCTTATTTTATTTATAACTTTATTTATTTTTTTTAATTTTACTACTTTATAATTAATTTTTACTTTAAAGATGTAATTACTTGCTAATATTTTAAAGAGCTTTATTTAAATATTTTACTTGTGTTGCAGTTTGATAAAGAATAGTTGAATTTATACAATTTATAAATAGTAAAGTAGATATTTTTTACTTATTTTCCAAATATATGATTAAAGCTCTTTACTTTATTATAAGCTTTACTATAATAATTTTAAATATTTATCTATATTTCCTCAAAAGCTAAGATAAAAGTTATTGAATTTATATTTTCTGAAAATAAGATAAATAATTTATATAATAGTCTATTTTTTATAGTGTTTGTAACTATTTTTAATTTTAATATTATATAAAAAATAGAAATATATTAAGATATAAAGAAACAGAATAATTTTCTTTATAAATAATAAATAAATTTTATTATAAAGCGCGTAGTACCTTGTTGGTGCTCAGTTCTTTTCGTGCTTCAATATATGTTCGTTTCTTCAAGTAAACCTTTGGGTAATATTATAAGATAAGATAAGATAAGATAAGATAATTTATTAATGAGAAGTAGCCCTTATTGGCTCTTCACATATTAGTTTATAAAAAGGTTCAAAATCATCCTAAGATTCATTGAAATCTTCTCCAGTTTCGTATTTTTTATAACATATATATGGCTGTTAATCTGGTCTTTTTTACGGTTGGTATCTGGTTACAATCTCAGCTCTTACAAAACATTTGGATGATTCTTCTTCTTTGAAAATCTACTATTTATTCTAGTAATTTTTCTTTATCAATCATTTTTCTTCTATATAACTCACCTTTAGATGTACAATAAACTAATGTTAGGTCTTTTAGAATAATTATTTTCGTACTTTTGAAATTTATGGTATTTCCAACAGTTCTTTTTTATGTGCCCTATTTTTCTTCATAATCAGTATGTATTTGATCTTCTTTTTATTTCCTGATTATTTATCTATTATTTTATGTTTGAATAATAATTAAATTTGATTATTCAATCTCCTTTGGATCGTCTATAGTTTTAAACATAACTTGCTCGTGGTCTATTTAGTTAATATTTCGAATTTCTTAAATTTTCTCTTCTATTCTTTTAATTTCTTGATTAAATACATGTGCTGATACTTATAAGCTCAATTCTGTGTTCAGTATTTTACTATAATTTTTAAGTTAGTTTATTTTTATATCTAGTCTATCTATTTGCTAAATTAGTTGCTGTACCACTCCTAAAGTTTTTTACTCTCAACCTATAAAGATAAAATTTCAATTAAGGTATCTTATTGTTAGTTGGAAGGAGACTATTTTTAGGTTAATTGTTTCTTAGGTGCTATTTTATTATATATAATAAATATGAAAGCATGGTTTATCTATTTAATTTTAGAAATAGCTTTTTAATTTAGTTCAATTATGCAAGAATTTAATAAAATACTTCTTTTTAATACTCTCACTTTGTTCTAAATTTAAATCTTAAGCTATTAAAGTTTAACTTAAATGCTAAAAGAACATTTAAAATACTTTATATTTTTTTAATTTAATTGATTTTCTTTTAAACAATAAAAGCATTAGAAAAATAAATTAACAGAAAAAGTAATTTTGCTACTTAAAATTCTTATTTATAATATAATTTATATAAATGATCAAACAATAATAATTTAAATAGGTATTCTTAATGCTTAATTTAAGTAATTTTAACTAATTAAAAAATTATTAATTTTGATAGCATATGAATAAAATATATATACACTAAATTTATCATAATATATAATTATTTAGCATTTTAGAAATATATAGCTAAATTAGATTTAGCAAATTTAAAATTAGTAAGATAAAGAACTAAATAAATGATATCAAAGTAAATGTCTTTTAATAAATTTATTTGCAAGTCTTTACACAATTATTCATAATATATAAAATAGGATTTTTTATATTTTCTTATTTAATAAAATTGATTTTCATATTTAAATGCATAAAATATTTATTAACATTTCTTCATTATACCACTTTGTTATTTCTATAAGTTGCTTAAAATACATAATACTTAAGCTTTAGTAATTCATTATTGTCTAATATTTACTTATTTTACAGTGAATATTATTTGAAATAATTCGCTTTATGATTAAATAAAAATTTGAATACATTTGTAATTTATATAGAGATGAATTTCTTTATTATTGAATTCTTAGAAGTAGATTGAAGAATTGAAAAGATGAATAAATTAAATTAGATTTGCTAAATCAAGCAACAATTTTTAAATTTGTATAAAATTAAAGTAGAAATTTAAAATAGCTATAACAACTAAACAAATTAGAAATAAATAATTCTTCCCAGTTATTAATAATTGTTTCTTTATTATATTAGATTTAAAAAATGGAAAACTTCTTAGAAAAAGGATAGTTCTCTCTTAAGAAGCAATAAGGAAATCATCCTCCAAGAACTTCAAAATATATAAAATAAAATGATAAGTTTTTGGAACAATTACAAGAACTTGAAGGGAAAGTCTAGTAGCTTATTTCAAAAATCTTAAAACTAAAGAAAACGAAAATCCATAAAAAGATAAATTCAGAATCGATTTAATTGAAATAAAATTTAATCAATTTGCCGAGTTAATTAAAAGCTTATTTCTTAAAAATATATCAACAAACAAACCCATAGAGGTGGAATCGAATATTCAACCAGCAAAAATTCCTCAATTTTAGAAAAGAAAGTAATGCTGGTATCGTAGAACATTGGGCACATTTTAAGATAGTGCTTTAGATTCTAGCAAAAATAAGAACTAGAAAATTTAAGTATATTGAGATAATTTAGTAATCTAAACTGTACTACAGAAGGTATATTATACAGAAAAAAGATTAATAGAGGGAATGAAGGCATGAATGACATTTTATTTGCTCAACAAATGAAAAATTAAATATGATCGTAATTGAACTCGACTAAAGAAAAAACTCTTAAAAAGAGTAAGCGTAATTCTGGCAAATATGTATTCAAAGAAGATAATCCAGAAAAAGGCTTGAAACATAACTAATAAACTTTAAAACAATGATGAACCTATTTGAAAGGTTACACCACTATAATTCATTATAATTATTATTATTTAAAACAAAAAATTTGAAGCAGTTTAGCTCATCTAAATTATATTATTTAAATAAATTAAGAAAATAAAAATCTACAAAGAATAGAATTAAGTATTTCTATAGTACACTAAAGAAAAATAAATAAATAATGATTTTCAAATCTATTTAATTGTTTACCAATAATAGGATAAACAAATTTACTGAAGACGAACCATTTTAATAGTTAATTTATAAATATTAATTTATTTAAATTAAGTATAAAATAAATTAAATTTTACACTCGAAATCGATTTATTTTATTCAAATTTAATACTTTAACTTAAATAATATAATTGAGATAAAATAAAAAATCTATTAGTATATAGATTATAAAAATAAAGTTAAATAATATTAAAACTTTGATAGAAATAATAAGAGGGGTTTAGATTAATTAATTTGATGCCATTGAAATTATGTTTTTTATTAAATAAGAAAAATTTATAATAAACTATCTAGAAAAATAATTTTAATTATGTTTTTCACTTCGATCAATCAACCATTTTATAGGATATTTATCTGCCTATAATTTGAATTAATGGAAATTATCTCAAATTTATAGATTTTAGAAAGAGATAAAATACCTTCTGAACTTTTAATAAAATCAAATTAATTATCTAAATCTAAACTATAAAATAAAATGTCAAAATATATATTTAAATAAATAGTTAAACAGTAAAGGGTTCAGGATGCTAACTTGAAAGATATATATAAAAAAAAACATAATTAAATCACTTATTTTATGTTAAAAATAAAAGAAAGAAAAAGATAAAAAAGCAGGAATATCATTGCAATAAGATAAATTATCTAAGCAAAAAATTATTATAAATATTATCGATTAAAAATTTATGCATATAAATCACTTTAAAAAATATAAAAATTAAAAATCTAATATTGAAAAAAGTGCTAAGAGGAATTTATTAAATCTTTATTATGATTACATAAGTGAATTTATAAAATAAAAAAGAGGAATTCAAGATAAAAAAGAAATCAACTTATTGATAAAACTAAATAAAAATAGGAAAATAATGAAAAATAAGATTAAACTTTTTTAGTTTCCAGAAAATGAAAATTTTGAGAAAAGTTTAAAAATTCTCCAATAAAAATAAATGTCAATTTATTAATATCATAAAAGCTATAATATTATATTTAAATCATTAAATCAAATATTCAAGTTTAATATCCACTTTATTAATATTTTACCATTTAGATGAAAGTAAATCTTTATATGAGAATCTATTTAATTAGAAAGGTTATCTCATATTCTCTAATTAATTAATTATTTTATCTTTAATATGCTCTCTGTAACGTTTTTGTAAAATCTTACTAAGTTAGAAAAGTTTATTTAGAGATAAAAAAGCAATCTATATAAATAAACCTTCTCGAATTATTAAAAATACATAAAATAAACTAACATAATTATTAAATTATTATTTTTATATATTCTTAAATATGGTACCGACGGAGAATGGTACAAGGAGTCAAAATGCAAGTTATTATTTTGTTTAATTGTATCCTCCAAATTATTTTGCGAGGTGACATGCCTATTTAATTGTTCCGGGAAGATGAGGTTTTGAAAAAAACGATTGATGTCTAAACTTTCGCAATGTCTGAGTTGGATTATAGAGTCTTTGGTGGCTTGATATTGCTAACTGATCAGTGAGGAGAAGATAAATACTCAAACGTAACTTCTTATGAGGACTTTATGTATTGTACTTAATGACTTCTAGAAATCCAAAATCCTGAGCTTTTAAGCAAACCAAATTTATTATTTTTCATCTTTAATCCTTATTATATAACTAAACTAAGTTTAAATAAAGTTTTCTCTTTTTTATATATTCAAATACATTCCGAGTAACCAATTTTTCTCTAATCGAAATTACTTAAATTTCCACATTAAATTTTCTCTGTCGTTCTATTTCCGGATTAGGATAAGATGTTCAATTTTTATTGTAGATAATTTACTATAAGTTAAAAAAAATCTTTATATATTATTTTAATCATTTATCTTTTCTAAATAGCTTACATTATCAATAGAAATAGTTTTCATTTCTACAGAAGATCACTTTTTCTTTATTTGCTTTGTTAGTCGGTGGCCTAATCTAATTTCATTTTGTCTTATTTTAAAATTGAGTTGTTTCTTTAATCTTTTTGGTTAATTTTTTGTTAAAATCTATATTATTTTTCTATTTTTTCTTTTATTTTTAGATTAGTTCTTACTGCTTTTATTTCAAGGTAAAAGCTTGAAATATAGTCTTGAGATATGTTTCAAAAGCTTTTATTTCTCTCTCTTGAGACGTGAGCCTTGATCCTATACTTTCATGGATGTTTAAGTTTTCCATTATTTTTATTGTCATTTTTAGCCAATTAACCTCTTCCAAAAGAATTTGCACCACTTTTATAGTTTTTCATAGCTTATTGTGGTGAATTCCGATACTTCATCTTGTAATATATTTTTTACCTAATTCCTAGGCTTTTCTTCAAAAATAGGAGGGCGATTTGTTGAATAATCTTCTTGCCTGTTTTTTCCTAGTCCTAGATTTTTAAAGATACTGTTTTATCCTAATTTTTGGAAGTAAGAAATCCTTTCGTTTTCCATCACTTTTTTAACGAATTTTTCTTAATTATTAAAGGATTAAATATCTTTTAAAAGGAATATAGTATTAGAATTAAATTTTAATTATTTTATAAATTTTTAATCAGGGCAATCCTGATTTTTTGACTCTAAAAATAATTTTAAATTTGACTAGCAATAAATTAAGCTATAAGCAATTTAATTATTTTTTATTTATAATAATTAGTTTAGTATTAAAATGAAAAATTAAATTATTATTCTATATTTTTACTTCCTCATTGTATGGAAGAAGAATGATAAAAATTAGATGTTTGTGAATTAAATTATTAATTCTAAGAGCTGTTTAAATAATCTATTAATTTTTACTTTTTACTATAGATATAACTTATATTTATAAAATTAAAAACTTAATTTAAATCCTTCTTATTATTTACCATAATGAGCAAATAGATTTTATTAAAGTTACTATATAATTTTATTTTAATTAGCAATTTTAGTTTAATTTGATTTAAAGGGCTTAACAAATTATATAATAAATGAATTATTTATAAATTTATATATTTATATTTACACTTTTCTTTATCATTTTAGAAAAATACTCTATTTTATAATCTTTTATTTGTCATTTTTTTAAGGCTGTTTTGACTCAAATAAAGGATTATCTAGGATAAAAAAATGACAAATATACTTAACAACATCTTTTTCTTTTAAATTATAAAATAAATTTCTTTATATCTAACCTGTAAGTATCCTTATGGACTCACCAGACAATATTTTTTCGTTATCGAGGGGTGTGATTTTAAATTCCTTAATAATAAATATATTTATTTTTGTTAAATTTCTTAAAATAAATTAATAAAGAAAATGCTTAATTAAATTAAATGTATAATTGATATAAGCAAAGTCTTGCTTTTTATTTGTTTATTTTAAATATTCTTGATTTATTTAGTTATAATACTTCTATAATTGTATTTATTTATGAAGTAAATTTAAATTTAGATTTATTTATATTAATTAGCCTAGATATTTTATATAGATACTAAATTAATTTACCAAGTTTTTTTTAAATTGTTTAAATATTTATTTAAAGGAAATTTTAATTTATTATTTCTGAATTAAAAAATACAAGAAAAAAATTACTTTTAGATAGATTTGGTATATCATTTATAAAAATTTAGAGCAGTTTTAAATTCATAATAAATTTTGGTAGTGAAAGTTTTTGATATATTACATTAAATAATAATAATTAATAAAATGAGGTTAAAAATTAATACCAGGAACTTGGATAAGGTACTAATATTTTAGTTGCTTATAATATGCTTGCTAGTTATTTCCTTTTTTACTTTCTTGTTTTTGATTTTGTTCTATTTGATATCTAAATGTTCTTCTAAGTCTGCAGAAGATACCTACGAAGACCAAGTTTTAACTCATTTGTACTAGTATACTGCTTGAAATTCTGGAGTTATAAAATTTTATTTAGAAGGATTTCTATAGAGGTTTGATACATTTGTAAAAATAGTAAAAGATGTTTACTAGCTAGATAATAATGTTAGGAATGTACATTAAAGAAAATCTGGTACTTGACATTAAAATATACCATAAGAGCTGGCTATTTACAATAACTATACATAAAAAATATTTGGAAATTAAGAAATTTCCTTTAATGTTAGCACTTTCTATTCCTAAAATTCATTAGATGAGCTAACGCCTGAATGTGAATCATATAAGGATTATTCAGGAAATTTAGATTATTATTGACATTCCTTGTTTTCCTTTCCTATCTATCACTTCGGAATCGGTTTCTATAAAGATGGATGCTTTTTGATATACCCAGGTAAAGAATATGTAACCTTTAATCATTACGTAAGAGAATGATATTACATTGCAATAGAATAAAATGGGAGTTAAACTATTACCAATCTATACGTTTCATATGGTACTAGTATGCTAACTATTTCTGCATCTTAACTTATTTACAACAATACTAATACTCCTTATTAAGAACCTTTTGCTGTCCCTTTCGCTGATCTACAGTGAAATTACTTAATTCATCTTTTCGACTCTTTTAAGCTTTTTGCAAATGGATTTGCTGTTTTTGTAACATATGGAGGTTCAATAAGTAATAGAGTGAATATTTGAGAAGTAGACCCAGGAGTTGATAGAATATATGACTAGAAAAAAACAGGAATCAGTTATTATGAATGGGTAAATGTTATTTTTAACGAAAGTATTTCAGAGGAAAAAGTATTAAAGTATACATATTTCAATGGTACCTAATACTACTACATCAGAAAATTCATCTATGCAATATAAAAATAATATAGACCTGTAAGTTTATAATTTAGACTTATTGCCTTGGAGTCTTAATCTCTTATACTTAGATTGACGAAATTGATAAAATATCTGAAGAAAGCAAAGATGAGTTTAAGAAAAATTATGAAGTGTTTGCAATTATAATCTCAATAATAGCCTTTTTTACTTTTGTCATTACTGCTATAATAATCAACATTTAAGCCAATTAAATTGTACTTCCATTGAAATAAATTGCAACATTAGGTCAAAAGATAACGAGTCGTGCTTTAGAGCCATAGATAGTGGAGTAAGAGGATAATAAGAAAGTAACCTAAACAAAATATGAACTTTAGGAGATAAGAGAATTATTTTTAGATTTAATAGAAAAAATGAAAATTAATTAGAAAAATAATCCAAACTCTGAAGGATTTCAAGATAACTTTTCATATGAAGGATTTAAAAAAATTAAGTATCCTCAGAATCATTTAAAAGATAGAAGTTTTTAATGGGAAAATTTATTGTAGAAAATAAAGAAAAATAAAGAAACTTAACTTTAACTTTTAAAATATTCCTTTAATATAAACTTTAATAATTACTAAAATAGAACTCTCTTAACTTAGAGTCTCTGCAAATATTACTAATATAAAGTTATTAATTTAATAATAAATTTCTTAATTAGATTAAATTTATTTATTCTTCTATTTTAAATTTCTTGGTAATTCCTACTTAATTTAAATATTAAGGAGTTGTTTAAATAATTGCTTGCTTATATCTAGCAATCTAATATATTTAACTTAAAAAATAAATAATAATTTAAAAATATATCATTAACTGTCTAATTATATCATACTTAATTATCTATAAACCTTGCAAAAGCAAATATTTATTTTAAGCTTATTTAAGTAAATAAATAGTAAGTAACAATTATTTTGATTAGAAGCTTAAAGTTTATCTTTCTTTAAACTAAATTAATTAATTTCAACTAAAAAAGTTTTTGGACTAGAAACTCCTTTCCGATTGCACTACCCGACTCTCTTTTTTTATGGAATAGCGGGGATATCCTGTTTTGCTCCAGGCACAGCTGCTAGGGAGCTCCATCGCTATGAGCAGCCAGGTTTCAAGCCCCTACCAAGAGTGGATAATCTCAAAGACAGTATTCCCTTCAGAAAATGACTCTGACCAGGGACTTTCTCAGCGATAGGAAAGGAACTTGCTCCTAGCCATAAAACCAGAAAGTGTTGTCACGAAGGTCATTCTCAACTCCCACCATCTTTTCAATTATATAAATATTTTAAAACTAAAGAAGAATTCACTTTGATACAAATATTAATGACATGAAACTACTGATATGAGTAAATTCTTTGTTGTTTCTTCTTTAAACTCAAGTTAATTGTTTTTGATTTGTTCTGCGATTTCAATTTTTGCAGTATACTCCTGTGAAAATTTTTTAATTGAAGGTCGTCTTCATCTTTTTGTTTATGAGGAGTGAATTGTTAATTTATGTAGACTTAGTCACAAGTTATTGATTTTTTACAGGTTTCTAGGGAAAGTAATTAGATAAATTTCTAATAAAACCCAAAATAGAATTAGAATGCATATCCAAAGATATACTCAAACTAGTCTTTACCTCCGTATGGGCAGAACACGTTTTTAATAGAATATGACGTGAATGTAAATCATTTGAATATTTAAGATTAAGTGCGCAAACTAAAGTTTTAAATTATTTCTTTCTTAGATTTTTACTAAGTTTAATAATTTTTCTCAGGAAATTTCTAAAATCCTTCAAGTTGTTATCAGAAGATTTGTTCAATTGGCATGTCTTTATAGCATAAAGTAACTTCTAAATAATATTATGTTCTAATCACTTCTTCAATTTGTTTTACAAGAAGAGAAAATATAAATTGAATATCTATCTTCATTTTATAGAACTTTAACATCTTTTATACTTGCTAAAAATATTAAAATTATTAGTTCCAATTGACTGTTAAAAATTTTTAAGAATAAAAGATTGCTTTATCCTTATAACTTTTCAATTTAGCTAAATTTTCTTTAAGTATTACAATTAAAAGATTATTAAATTAAAATTTATATAAATAAATAAGTTGGATTATAGAGCGCGTAGCACTCTTGTTTGTGCGCAGCTCTTTAAATTAATTTTATTTAATATAGAAACAAAATTTTATGGTTTTCAGTCCTTGTTTTCTCTTTCTGTAGTACGTCCCTGTAATTTTTCCTTCCAAAGCATAGGATGCAATATGCGATTACGGGTACATCTTTCCCCGACCTATGATGAAGAAAGTTTCCTCCTGGCATTCAGAGTTCTCCAGCTTGTTGAATCTTCCTTCTCTTGTTGATGGTTTCTCTTCCTCCAATTTATCTTAAGTCCGCGCTCATTTTTTTGTTGTCTTGCTGGGCCTCCAAGCAGCATCCGAAGGAAAGGGCTATACACCTTATTTAAAATTTTTTTATATATAATAAAATTTTACTAGTATATGAAAATTACCCTTATAAAGGTTGCTGCATAACTAGTAAGAAAATAAAAAATTAAAGTTAATAAGCAATGCTTTAAAAATAAAATAACTTTAACTAATCAAGCATTTTACATACATATAAGCAAAAATAATATTATTCATATTTACCTTTGAAGTTTATTTTTGATTTAAGAAAAATTACTTAAAATAATTATTTTATTTCCTGTAGTGTAACTTTCCTTTTTAAATTTATTTAAGTCTTTAAAATATTTAAACTAATAGATACACTTTTAGCTTAAAAGGAATATTAGTTGAAAAACTAGCACTTAGTTGAATATAAGTTTTATTAATATAAGTTTTATACTTTTTAAACTTAAAAATATGATACTAGTAAATTAATTAAACTTACACTTATATAGCAATTTAATTATATAATTATATAATTAAATATCAATACTTTATTATTATCATATCAATCCAAGTTAAATCATTCTCAAAAAAACCTCACAAATTAAAGAAAAATCATAATCAGAGTTATCATATGATTCTCAAAACTATAAATTATTTAAAATGAAAATTATCAACTAGTATCATAATTATAAACAATTTTAGAGCAAATTTCTAATTTAAATTCTAGTACGACTTTGATAAGATTGGAGAGTCAAAATCTTAAAGCTGAATTAAGTAATTATATTATTATATTATACGAAGGAAATCAATATACGATTTTAATAAATAGAATAAAAGATAATTAAATTTACCGATATTATAGAAAATTTCTTTCTAAAAAGATTTTCTTAAAAAGATCCCATTGACGTTGAATCAGTGTTACAACTATTATAGACAATAAGGAAGAAAAAAAAATGCTGATATTGTAAAGAGTTTTGACATTTTTAAGATTCTATTAAAAGTTTCAAAATAAGTTAAAACGGAAAGATAGAAACTTTAAATAAAATAAAAACATTTTAATTATTTCTTAAAGTAACATTTATAGATTTAAAATATCGAATGGAAAATATTTAAATAATAAATTTAAAGGAATCCAAAGATGTCAGCATTATTAAATATTTAGAACTAGTCTGAATTTTAGTCAGCACCTATAATTAAGACAGGTGAAAGGACACCGGTAGATAAATTTTAATGTAAAAAAAAGTGGATAAGACTATCAAAATTTCTGTAAAAAAATTAATTTCAATAAATTTAAATATTTATCCAGTAATAAACTTAATTGAAAGGGATATCATAATAAATCATTATTATTATATAAAAAAATATGGATATTGACTGAGGAGAACTAGTAGTCAATCTGGTGCAGTATATACTGCATTGCGAGTTTTTCGTACTAGATGCCACCACGGGAAGGGGCGAACAAGCTCGAAAGAGACAAACCTAACTTGCCTAAAGGTCTAACTAACAACTTAAAAGTTTGGCTGGTAGATTGCTAATAATTTAATAACTAATTCTTTATTAATCTTATTCAAGAAGACTGGAGCATTTGGTTCTAGATTTATGAATAATTTTAATGAGTAGATTCTCTATTTGGAGAAGCTGACTTGACCCATCGAACTGCTAGAATGACAAAAAGAAGTATGAGAACATTTTTTAATATCATTATTGAAAGAACTGCGCACTAACAAGGTGCTAATCGCTCTATAATTTTATTTATTTATTCTTTACTAAAATGATAAATAAAATGGAATTTAAGAAGCAATTCACCTAAAATCAAACTTCTAACTAACAATAAAATACCTAGATTGAGAATTATAACCTATAATCAGAAAATAAGGAATTATAGGAAGCATTGCAACAATAAATTTAGTAAATAAGCAATCTAGACTTAAAAATTAAATAACTTTAAAATTATAATAAAATACTAAATACAGAAACGAGCTTAAAAGCTTCGAAACATCTATTTAATTAAGAAATTAAAAGAGCAGAAGAAAAAATATAAGAAATTCGAAATTTTAATTAAATAAGACAAGAGCAAGTTATGATTAAAGCTATACACTATCCAATAGAGTTTAAATAATCAAATTCAAATATTATTCAAGCATAAAAAATTAAATAATAATTAAGTAATTAAAAAAAAGACAAATTATATGTTGATTCTGTAGAAGGTATAGGATACACAAAATAAAACTGTTGGAGATACAAAAAATTTCAAAGTTGCGAAAATAAAAAATGCCTATAAAATCTAACCCACATTTATTGTATATCTGAAGATGATCTATATCGGAAAAAATAGAGGAGATTAGTTACTTTAATAGATAGTAGATACTCAAAAAATAAGTAACAAGAAAATACTTGGAAAGGACTGAAATTGAAGCAAGAAACCAACAATAAAGAAAGACCAAATTAGCAGACATAGATATGTTATACAAGAATGTAAATCTGAAGAAGAAATGGACAATTTCAATGATTTTTACAATAATTCTTAAACTTATTATAAACTAATAAGTAAAAAACCAAATAAAGTTGACACCATATTAATAAATTATAATTATTTAAAAAAAATAAAATTAATAGATAAAGTTCAATTCAGTAATATGATTGACTAAAAATATAAAGCATTTTTTCTTAATAATAATAATAATAATGAACTTAAAGTTAAAAAGTCTTGCAATACCTGGAATCTCAACCAGTTTCTTGCTGCCATTTTTTTAACGTGGATGGATACCACGACCAAGTTTTTTACGTGTGAGGTAACCATTAAAAATCTTCCGAGTTTCCAGCAAATATTTTTCTTTTATAGACTCCGGCTTCAGTAATTCATAGCCTATTAAGAGTCTTTCACGTTCTTAATTGTTCTTTTAATTATATTTATTTTCAGCCTCCACAATTTTTTAATAAATGTCATCTTGACTTGCAATACCAACATTGTTTGGTTTATCTTTTCAAAGGTTTTTTCTAAAATACTTTTTTTTCAAGCTGATTTATTCGTTTTATTAAATCTTATTCAATATTTTCATTTTTCTATTTTTCTGCAACATCTTTTTAAATTAATTCCTTTTCAATGATCATGTCTTGATCTTGCTTAAGGTTCGTTTGAGACTATTAGTATAATTATTGTTCCGTTACTAAATTATTCTGGATTAACTGACGTCTAATTATTAACAATTCATTATTTTGATCATCTATGAAGTTCATTAATTCTCTGATTTTTTCTAAAGCATTTTTTCTTAGATATTTATCTTTAAGTTCATAAATTGAATAATAAAAAGTATATTTATAAAATAAAAAAGAAACTTAAATATAAATCAGGAGGTTTATTAAACAGCTAGTTTAAAATATTATGATAAAGTTTAGTTAAAATTAAAAAAAATGTAGACTTCAGAAAAGCTTATTTTCTGCTCCTAAAAAGTAAAATCATGGTACAGAAAGAGAATGAGGAGCGAAAAAGTTTACTAAAAAAGACCTATATGGAAACATCAAATCGGAGGAGAAATCCAGGAAACAGGTGAAATCTACCCTACACCAGAAGGTCTCTTAGTTTAACCCTTCTGGCCATATGAGTATGGAGCAGCTCATCAAAGCGGTCTTAAACCTCCAGAAAGATTTTAGGAAACTTAGTAAGGAGAACAAGAAGCTAGAATAATGAATCTAGCACGGGTTGTAAGAGACTTTAGACATCAGGATGGTCAACCAAGAGAGAGAATTAGACGCCCTTTGGAATTACTGAAGAGAATAATTCAAACAGACTAATTCGTAAGTACAGTAGATATAGGATCAGAATTAACAGGTTGAAAGTATCCTATAGAGCTAGCAGAGCTCTTAAAGCTGTAAAATTACTAGGAAAAAAAATAAACAAATAAGAGAAAATTATGTGAGAATAAGATTAAAATAATAACTCAATGATATTTTTGTTAAAGCAAGAAAATTGATTAAATTATAATATAAAATAATTAAATTATTATTATATATTAAATTTTTTAATAAATACATAAAATGGCTGGCTTAAAGAAGGGTTTTTTTATCACCTCCTCAGAACAGGAGAGAAAACCAGAAGAACATATTCTTACCACGTCTTCTTCAACTTAACGCTCTCCTTAATAAATAATCAGAATTATCTAATAGATTAGAAGAACTTATAAAAAGTACTAACACCTACAAATTAAAATAAAGCAGATCCCTTTCATGAAAGGATAAGTAAGAACTGAGATAAAAATTCAGAACAGAAAAGTTAACACAGCTCTCAACACCTCCATAGAAAACTGAAAAAAGAGACCACTCAACTGAATCGATAAAAATAATAACGAAAAAATAAAAATAAACGAAGAAAGTAAAGTACAATAATTCAATATAGATTCTATCACCTTGGATATAGACAATATTGAAATAGAGCAAATGAACTCTTGAAGCAACTAATTTATTATCTTAGTAGAAACATAAAAAACTCGAAGATAAATTAAATTCCTAGAAGGAAGAGATGCTTGTAATAAATCAGGATTTAATAAATCATGAAGATGATGATGAAGTTCTTATGGTAGACCGAAGAGCTAAAGTTGGAGTTTATTAGCAAATTGCAAATTTAGAAAATGATATTTTAATAACGCAAGAGCAAGACGAGAAAAACTGAATAAAATTAGATTCAAGTCTCAAATTAATAGAAGAAAGCCTGTAGAAGTCTTCATAAAGAACTCCAATGGAAATAGAGAAACAGGAAAAGACATTTCCTAGAGCAAGAAAAAGATGCTCATTTGCAGCAGCGCTTGACATTTCTGACAAAAATGTACCCAATAGAAAAAATAAGAATGAATATCTGGAGAAATGTTAACTAATAGCAACTGAAGTAACGAGCGACGGAATTCTTCCCGTCGGGAAATGGAAAAATTTGGAAAAAGTTCTCAACTCAGATTATATAAAAGAGAGAAGTGAAGAAAAAAATGTAATGCAAGGACAGAACATATAGGAAAGGAGATTTTATACATTTAAAACTTCAATTAAGCCGGAAGGCGAACAGTGATTTTAATGAATTAAAAAAATTAAATTTATTTATTTTCATAATATTTACTTATCTTCAAAGTATGATATTGAAGACTAATATCATTTTACTAAGCTGATGTTATCTCTTTATTTTATGTATGCTATCTTCTTAAATAAAAGATTAATAATTTTGCAAACCTTTAAGGATAACCATATTCATATCTTTTGTAGTGGAGATTATTCTTAAAACTTTCCATCTTTTGGTGCTAATAAAATATTAAAAAATAAATTAAATTATAAAAGAAACAGTTTAAGAATATAATTTTACAACTGAAAAAACATTTATTTATTTATAAAATCTAAATATAACGTAATATCAAACCTGAGTTATATAAACCTACAACGAAGATAATTTGAAAATAATGAAATAGAAAAAGTGAAGATCTTAAATGAATTTTCTTAAACATTTTAAGAGTTATGTAAAACAAAGTTAAAAAATGTAGTTAAAAATTAAATCAAAGATCTTAATATTTTGTTTTAAGAAACTAAAGTTAGGTTTTACGTTGAAAATAACTTAGAAAAATCTTAGATTTCTATATAAGATTATCAAATTTATATCAATTCATACATATTAGATGTGAGGGGCATGTTATGCTTTTGCGGTTGATTTTATATCCATCTAATCGTTCTTGATTTTTTTATTTTAAATAAAATAAGTTTTTATTTATAGAGAAAGTTAGGATAATGAAAATCTAATAAAGGCATAAGTCTTTAAGCAGTTTCTTATTGATTAGAAAAAGAATGATTTTGATAATAAAATTATTTTTGAAGAATGTATCAAAGGGAACTTGAAAAATGAACAGAATAGCTCATCTAAATAAGAAATTTGAAATTATCTCCTTCAACAATTTTTTTAAAGTAAATATTGCTCTCATAAATAAAATTTAAAGAACGAAACAATTTATTTCTCTAATCTTATTTACAATACTCATTAAATTATAAAACTTATTTAGCATATATACAAAATAATAATAAATTTCTCTTGTTACAATATATAAGAGTAAAATTAAATTTAAAGCAACTTAATCATCATAAAATATTCTAAATAATAAAATTTACAAATTATTTTGTCAATAAATTTTATTTAGGTGAGTAAGATTAAAATACCTAGAGGATTTTACAGTGAGAAGTCTAATAAAACGATTGAATTTAGAGTCTACTTTATAAATAAATTTTTATTTAATAAGTGAAATTTAAAATTAAGAGTCTCATAATTGTTTTCATTTTATTTATTGCTATTTATCTTATTAAAAAATAAAGATGAATTGTATTAGGGATAATTTCTAATATCTAAATTTAAAAAATAAATAGAATATCAGTCTTAAATAAAAATGATATACCTTTTATTTTTGATTGAATTAGAAGCATAAATAGAATTAATAAATTTGCAAGGAAGTCTATTTTATTTTCTATTAGCTAGGATTATTATAATTTATTCCTTAATAATCTTATAAGATTATTAATTCTTTATATATAAAATATTAGATTGATGGTTGTTTAAGGATATCTAAATTATTTTATAAGTTTATATAAATGGTTATTGTAATTGACTGTACAAGCATCCTAATTGTTAATTATTTAATTTTAATTTTTATCTATTTAAAATAATAAATAGCTTCTAATTTATCCTTATTTTTATTTAATGAAAGATGTTCTAATAATGATGATTTTATAATTTATTCGTATTATGTATGATTAAGAACTCTATAGATAAACCTTAAGTAAATAAGAATCAAATTAGGAGTGTTTTTAATCTAAATGTTTTAATAATTATTAAATGAGAAATCTTAGTCTTTTAGTTGAGCATTTCTTTTATTTAAGCTATCATTTTATTTTTTAAGTTATTATAATCTACAACAATCTTAACTTAGCACACTAAATATTTATTCCCTATTTAGGAAACCCTTTACTTCTAACTTTTTTGTAAGAAATAAAAATTGAAGATGCTTGCTTAAGTAAAAAAGGTAGAGATGATATGTATTGCTAATAAAGTTATTTGAGAGATAAATATAAATTTTATCTTGTAAATTATTTGCAAAGAAGGATATTCATAATAATAAAGCTAATATATTTAATATGCTTATATCTTTTAAGATTTATGCTGAAGGAATTATAATTATCATATCTTTTATTTTAGTCTTTAGTCTCATTTACTTACTTAAAGATCATTACGGAAAGTAGAAAAATTTGGTTATTCAGCTTTAAAATAAACAAGTGCTTTTGTTCTAAAGGAATAGCTAAAAATGCTAGATATATAATTTATTAAAGAGATTTTATTTTAATTTATAAAGAAGAAGATAATTTCAACGAAAATTAAATAATAAAGCATTATAATATTTCTTTATTAATAAGTTAAAGAAAGTAAAGCTGATTTGGAAAAAATCAACTAGTTTAAATAATTATAATTAAGGAAATAAAAAAGACTGTAAGCATATTAGTAAAATAAGTCAAAGCTTTAACTTTGCAAAGTGAGGTAATTGGATTTACCTATATATATTTCTTCTTTATAAATAGCTTTTATCATGTGATTTCTATTTACTAGTTAAAAGAGAAAATTTATAAATATAAGTTTAATTGAAAAATATATGAGCTATTCTGCTTTATTCTACAAATATAAAATTTAGGTATCTAAATAAATAAAATTTTTACAAAAGAGGCATTTCTTTCAGTTACCTTATTAGCATGTATTAACAAATGGACTAGATAGTTAGGACTAAGTAGAGATTTACTTAAATTAAATAATAAAATTGAAGATTCTACAATTTATAATGGATTCGTATTGCATCTCATAATTGACATTTTTAAAGTTTTAAATATTTTGCTTTAAAAGAGTAAGTATCCTGACATTTTTTTATTTTGCTGTTTAAGTTAGTTGATCTAAGGCTTATAATAAAATGTAAGCAGTGGTCTTTTGCTCATCTTAAGGCTGCGCTTATGCTATAAGCTAGTGCTTCATAGAATGTTTTTAATTTGAGTGATATAAATAGTAGGAAAATAACTAAAATATAAAGCTAAAAGGCTCTTTATGAAACAAAAAAGTTGTTCTTACCATAATTTATGTAGATTAACCTCTATATAAATTAAAATTTCCTGGATCTCTTTCAAAATATGAAGAAATAGAGTTTGTTAGTTGCAACATCATGTAAGAACCTATTGATGAATAAGCTATTCTGAACATTAAAAGGCAAACTAAAAAAGCTAATTTAATTTTGTTTATGTTGGAAAACTCTTTATAAAATGAGTCAAAGTGTGGCTAGATAAAGAAAATAATAGACTAAAATAAAGGAAAAATAGATTATGATTTAAAAAGAATCTAAATTGATTCGATGTCCTAATAGCAACTGTAGAAAGCTTTAATCTCATAATAATATTAAGAAGATTAATTGCAAGAAAAATGAATAAAGTACTACGATGCTATAGCTGAAGTAGATTATCGAATCGAAGCAGCTTTTGACTAGATTCTTAATGAATATTCGGATAAAATGAATCTTCCCAAAAAGTCTTTAAAATATAACCCTGTTTTCACTCCTATTTTAGCTCTAGTAATTGAATAATATGATAAAATATTGGCAACTAATAATTTTAAAAAATACTGCGTTGCAGTCAAAGTTGAAGCATCAAACGGAGTTAATTTCTCTTTATACTCTTAATTCTAGTTTGCCAATGAAAATAAAGTTATTAATTTCATCAAAAATCGTTAGCTTGAAAATCTTGTAAACGATTCTATATAAATATAGGAAATTGAAAATAAAAACCAACAAAGTAGAGCAAGACCGAAAGCTCTTAATGCATATTATCTAATAATTGAAGCTTCAAAATATTTGAATTTTGAAGTAGCTGAAACTTAAGAATATTCTTGGTATCTTTATATATATGGATTTATTACATTTCCAAATACAAATGCTTAAAATCATAATAAATTTTACGACTATGAGTGACTTTTAGATTAATTTAGTTAGAATTGGTATTGAAAATGAATAATCTAAGATTTAAAAAACTAATAATATTTCTATGAATAACTAGACGAATAAATGCCAATTATTCCCTTATAAGTTTTAAGCCATCATGATTTTATGAATTTTTTTTATGATTTTCCTTAAAAGCAAAGAATGTTCGATTTATACTGTTTAATTGTAAATCATCTTTTCGCAAGTTTGGCTGAATAAATGATTGAGTAAAAAACTATAATAAAGGCGTATATTAAAGATATTCCATTTGTAGGGACAGGCTTTAAAATAGTAAAAAAAGGACCAGCGGCTTTCAAACCTTTTAGTTAAGATTTTTCTCATTATCAAAGTTACATTCATACAATTTAGAGACAGGATTAACTTAAGCTGCTTAGGTTTTATCCAGCAACAGGAAGTGATTTAAAAGCTCCTAGATTTTTATATGAGCACTATATAATAGAAATATTATGAAGATAAATAGAAAAATAAAAAAGTTAGATAAATAGTTAGTTAATTTAATCATTGGAAAAATTCGTAACAATTGAGTAGCCAAATAGAATATATGTACCTACTAAATTAGGTATTGCATTTATTCATGCATTAAAAAAAATAGATAGAGACTTAGTTGATATTTTTTTGTGAGATGGGAAATAAGAATTGTTTAATGATATATTAGAAAAAAAGCAAAATTAAGATTAAAAGATTATATGTTAGTGTCTAAATTTTTATTAAGAAAAACTCATTAAACTTAGAGATAATTTCAATGCTTTTAAAGAAGTGTTCGATGATGAATATTTTAACTAGCCTGAAGTAATCAATTTATTTGATTGCTTTGTTGAAAAATGCGGGAAAGGAAAAAAATTGAAATATATGCCTGGCTTTAAATAGAGGATTCAATGCTAAAATTGGAACTGCCTTTCAATTTATTAGATTCCATAAAAGCATATTCTACCAGACATTGAAGATTATGCAATCAAAACAGTAAATATCTAACTAGCAAACACTAAAATCAATTGTAAAAAGTGTAAATAATTTGGAATTTTAACAGCCGAAATGGTAGAAGGTATTATCCCTTTCTGTTTACAATGCTATAATAAATCAAGAATTTCTTGCTTGACATGTGATGAAATTACTTGTGATCTTAATATGAAAAACAAGGGAATAACGCTCTGCTAAAACTGCAATCAAAATGGACATAAGATTCCTGTACGATTGAGTACTTAAGTAAGCTTAGATACAAACCCATTATTTTTATATGGTAAAAAGATTAAGATTTTCTGTAGAAATTGCTGATATTACATAGAACTAAATGAAAAAATCATTCGAGCAAAAGAAAGTTAGAAATAATGTCCAGAATGTGAAAATAATTTTATAAAAAGCTTTCTTCTTGATGTATAAGAACTATAACCTGATAAATCCGTAAAAGAATAATAAATTTGCATTGTTTGTAGTGGCTATTATAATTAAAATCCTCCATCATTTGACTTAACTTAAAAATAATTAAATAATAAAATGTAATAAAATTAATCTATCGAAAAAAATAAACTTTAAATTGAGAAAGATGGATTTTATTATAAAAATAAAATATAATAAAGCAGTCGTTCACTTTAGCATAAACCTTCGAAAGAAGAAAATTATTTAAGATGAAATAGAGAATGTGAAGAACTTTAAGAAATGTGTTTAAAGGATTAAAATGGTTTTGAAAATGAAAACTTAAGAGTGCTACTGGAAATAAAAGTAAAAGAGAATTCTTTGTGGTAAAGAGCTAAAGTTAACTTTTCAATTACGATTAGTTAAGAAAACACTTATTAAGATCCTTTCGAAGTTAGATGTCTAAATAGAATTTATCATCCTTGTATTTTGATTACAGGTGAGGTAGATCTTTTTTAGTTGAGAAAGTGAAGCTAGAAGACTACTCTAATTTAAATATATTAAGCATTAAAAGATATATTTATTGACTGGGATGCACCTGTCAAAATCAATGATACTATTTGTTAAGTGATTAAGAATAATCAAAAAGAGTTCGAAAAAAGAGCAAAATAGCTCATTCAAGGAGGAATTTTTGAAGGTATCTCCTACGACAAGCTAGTATGAGAGAAAATAAAATTTATAAATAAAATTTAAGGAATTAAAATAAAATTTTTTTATTTTAAAATAAAGTCATTTCTAAAAAAGATAAAGCACTTCTTTCTCGGTATTTAAATAATTAAAAATTACAAAAATGAACAATTATAATTAAAATCATCTATAATTCGATATAAATTAAAAAATTTCTAGTTATAGATAAATTTAAATATCTTGGTGTTTTCAAATCTTAATAAAAGATCCCTTTAGGATGATTTACAAGAAATTATGATATTTTAAGCAGTGAAAAACTAATTTTTATAATAAATTATGTTAAATACCATAAAATATTTTTAAAAAAAGCTTCTATCATTTTAGTTTTACATTTATAATTTTAAGCATCTGTGTCTCTTATATAAAAATAAATTAAAAGATAATTAAAAAATAATAATTTCTCTTACTTATAAAATAGAAAATTATGATGGTTTATCTAGTTAACTATTTATAAATTATCTTATAAAACAATTAAATAATATATTAAAGAAACTTTTAATCTAAATAATTAAATTTTTTATTTTAGACAAGGAAAATAAGTTTTAAAAATTCTAACGTTTAAGGAAAGATTTTTAGATTTAAATAAAAATCCAAAATTAATTGATTTTTATTATTTTAATTTAAACATTTTTATGTATTTTTTATAAATTGTTGTAGTGTTTATTCACTATCTTTTTTATAAAAGTAATAATAATTAAGAAGAACAATTAGTAAAGCAAGCTTTGGTTATTTTAAACTCTCTAATTTACAGGATCGATGTTTTTATTTATTTTTTAGTTATCTCGATTTATTTTATAATTCCAATGAAACAAATAAAAGCAAATTAATTTTAATTTTGTTTATCTTAATTATTTGAGAACTTAAACTATTTCTTTGTATCTATAAATTCTATCATAGGATCAAGGAAATATTTATTTTTAGTATTCAATTAAGTCAAAATTAAGATATTGTATATTTTCTTTATCTCATTGCTTTATTAAATTTTATGAAATTATTATTTTTAATTAAGCTCAAACAGACAATATTTTCAAAGAATCATCTCATTAATTTAAACTAGTAGGGGCATTTTAATTAGATAAATATAATTTTAATTTTTAATTTAAGGATTAATTAATTTTTCAATCATTAAGGAGATAAATAAATAATAGACAATTGCAACTAAATGATTTTATTTTAATTTTATTCCTGCTATTTATCACTAAAATATTTTTTCTATTGTTTTACTATTTATTTATTTTATGAAAAATAGGCTATTAAGATTTATTACTAAATAAAAAATTAATTTTTTTAAAATCTCTTAAATGGAAATTAAATTTATTTTTATAAATATTTTAAACTAAGTATCTTTCAGATTATAAGCTAGTTAATGCTTATTTAATTTATTATTAGTTCATTGTTCACTATTCTTTTTATTTATGAGATAATTGCATGTCTTTACTTTTCTTATGAAAATTTATAAGTAATAATTTAACCTTTTTTAAATCCTGTATTATACAATTCTCTTAAAGCTATATATATTTTAAATATATCAAAATATTTTTATTTAAATAGCTAACAATTATCTCTTTCTTTTTAATAAAGATTTATAAAGATAATTAACCTTTATTTGGTAAATAATCAAATATAATAGCATATTGCAAGCTATTAGGATTTCTACTATTATTTTATAGAGTTTCTACTTCATTTAAACATAAAATTTGCCTTAATTAAATTGAATACAATTTTAGCCAACTTTATGATACTTTAAAATTAATGCTAGCCTCTGCCTTTATATGCAAAGTATCTTCTTATTTAAGAGATAAAATAGTTCAAACATCTTTTGACTAAGTAATTATAATTGCTTAAATGAAGAAATAAAAGCTTATATGTTTCTACAATTTTAAATTAATTATATCATTATATGTTTAATATTATTTTACTTAGTTAAATAAGATTTTAAGCAAAACTTATTTATAAGATAATTGTAACAATACAATAAAAGCTTATTTTCTCTTATATTTTACTAAATAAACAAATTCTAATTTAAGACAAGTCTATTTTTAATTTATATGTCCTTCATTTTAAACTTGATTGGTTAAATAAACTTTTATTATTCTATTTCAATTTCTTTTAGTTCTAAGCTTTAGTTTCGGAAATGCTTATAAATTTTTTTCCAAATTAAGTTTTTTTATTCTAAATTATATATGAGATTGTAAAATCTTGGGTGCTAAACATTTCTTCATTATTTATTAGTTAAAAGGATTATAAAGGTATAAAAAGCTAATGAAAATATCTAAAATAAACAAATATTTAAATTTGTTTTAGAACATTAAAAAAGCTTATTTTAAATATTTTATATCTAGTAAATTTGATGAGAGGTTAAATTATTTCGTAAAATTTAATGACTGTCTCTCTCTATTTTCTAAATAGATAAAGCAAATTGCATCTATCTTTCTAAATTTAATGTTCTTTCCTTATTAAATATAGATTTTATAAATCATATGCAAAAATTAAAATTTTATTTCTCCTTATAAAAATTTCTATTTTTCTACTTTCTTTCAGAATTTAAAATTTTATTCCTTTTTCTAGTTAGATAATTAAATTTTTAAATAAGCAATGATTTATATAATTAACTAGAGTAATAGTCTAAATTTACCTATTTATTTAATTTACTAGTTAGAGATTATATTAATTTACTTTAAATTTAATTTTATAGTATAAAAATATGATTCACTTCATCATCTTAATTAAATAATTTATTACTAAATTTTAACTATAAAAGTATTTTAATTAGATTATAAATAATTAAGAGAATGTTTAAGAAGTAAGATATATTTATTTTTAATTATATTGCTATTATCATACAATCTTCTTAATTTTTACATTTTTTAAGTAAAAGCTACTACGAAATGATATAGAATGAATATATTAAAAATTTAAAAGAGTGAATCTTAAAACTATTATCATACATTTTATCCAGGTATAATTGAAAAAACTAAGCTATGAATACTTGTTGAGTGTAATAGAATATTAAAATTAAATAATAATTTACCTGATAATAAACTATAAATATTAAGATTTATTTATCAAATGATAATTAATTATTTTAAATATTTATAAATAATATTCATAATTTAAGCATATTTTATATTTTTAATTATTTATTTATTTATTTATCTTAATTATAATTATAATTCAATTAAAAGTTAAATCTTTAGCTTCCCCTTGACTTTCAGCCAGGTACCTGCTACCATTTATTTACGTGGATGAATTCCTCGACTTTTTTTTATGTGGTAGGTTCCCATTAATAATAATCTTTAATTCTTGATATATTTTCTATTTATATACTCATTTTCAGTTATTCAAAGTTTATTCATCTTCCTTCATGTTCTTTGTTATTCTCTTATTTTTATTATTTTCAGATTCAATATTATCGTAAAATGAAGTATATTGAATGGTAATACTTGCATTTTTTGATATATTTTTCTGTATGAATTTCTAAAACATTTTTTTTTCAAATTCTTCATTCTCTTTTGTAACTTAATTTTAACTTTTTCTTCTTATTGTTTGTTTCTTAATCAAACAATAAGTTTAATATTCTTCTATTGCAATGCTTTATTATTGCCTAACTATAGATTATGATTTTTCATAAAATTAATGTTCTTTTACTAAGTTATTTTAGATTAGCTGAAGAAGTAATATAAATTATATATATAATTAAATTTAAGTATTTCCGTGGAGATTTTCAATTCTGTCAAGAAGAGTGTAGTTTATACTTCCTGCTGTTAAATAAAAAATTTTGGAATATTCAATTTTAGTGAGATTGGAAACTCGGGTTTATCCAGATCTTTATTCATTTTGATCTTATTACTTTCATCTTGATCTATTATATTGAACTGTAGGACTACAATAAATTTTTCTCATTTTGGCTTCTTCTTTTTTCTTCTTAAATTACGCTTGGGTTAATAAATTCTGTATTTCTAATAGAAAATCTTAAACTTATAATAAAGATATTATGCGGTTCAACAGCAGAAGCATTTTTTCCTGAATTTTAGTTATTTTTCTTGCTTTATTTGCTCTTCTTTGGCTTTAATCTCCATTTATATTGCTCCAGTTTCGCTTAACAATATCCTTTTTAACTTATCTTTTTATTTTGTTCTTTTACTAGTATCTAATTTGTCAGGCTGGTCTTGCTAAAGGATTCAAAAGCGTCCATTTCCCTTTCTTAGGTCATTAGTTTTGATTCATATTGTTACTCTTATTTATCTTTTTATTCCAGTTTTATGATGAACTTCTCATACAAAAATTTCAGATTTTTAACCTCTTTCTGGAGGTTGATGATCATAAACTCAAGCTGAGAAATATAATTTTCTTCTCTAAAATTAGAAAATTGTACTTCCTTGATCATTACAATTTCCTATATCTTGTGCGGTTTTCCTTTGTAACTAGATTAGGCATGTCTTACTTCTTGGTATTTTTGCTTCTTACTAAAATTTGTACCGTGGTGGAGATTGAATCCCTAATAATTCTATAATTTGGCATAAGATTCTTAAGAAAAAGACTGATTTAATAGAAGCTAAGACGTGAGTAATGCAGAGGAATTAATATCTTGCTTACTCTATTTTTTATGCTCAAGAGGAAGTAGTATTCAAACCTTTCCTAATACCTTCAACACTTTTTCCACTTTACGAAATAATTTTAATAATTCATTATTTTAGTTGATAATATTCTTCATTAATTTTTCATGATTTTTTCCCCTTAACTATATATTGTTCCTTTATATTTTAGATTAATTATTTTTGGTTTATTTAATTTTTGATTTTTTGGTAATTTCATTTAAAGCTATCCAATCTCTATAGTTCTAATTATAGTTTACCTTTTGATGAAGAACTTTATTCTTCTTTTTCTATTGATTTTTCGCCATTTTTTTAGCCACTTTTCTCTGTGAATTTCTAAGTTAATTTTTAGAGAGATGAGCAGATTACTCCATTTTATTTTTATTAAATTATATTGATTACTAAATATAAATAATAAATCTTAAAGATAAACCAAATTATTAATACTCTGAAAGTTTTATCTACATAAAATTTTATTATACTTTACTTTTACTCAACTTTAAGCAAAAAAAATGTATTGAAAATTAATTTTTCTTATCTTAGAAAGTTTGCATTGAATGAAAATTCCTTTATTATAATTAAATATTTTTAAAATAATTTAGATAAATTTTATATTAATTAATAAATTAAAAAATTAAAGGATGACATAATTTAGAAGTATAATCTATAATTAATTAAATTATTCATTATTTAACTAAAAGTTATAAATTAATTAGATAATAGTAGATAATTATTTATAATCAGTCATTGCTTATTTAAAGTAATTCATTTTTATATTTCTATATAATTTGATTAAAGATGTTCATTATATCTCGTTCTTATTATTTAAATTTCTTATATTTTAAAATTTTTAAATCAATCTTTATTCTAAAAGGAAAATTAGCTAGAAATAAAACTTTTCTATGGATTTAATTTCTATATAATTAGTTTCTTTAACTTTAGAAAAGTAATTAGAGTTTAAAAGACTCTCATATGTACTTTAACTTCTTTATTATTTTAAATTTATCTTAACTTATTAATTATTGCTTTAAATTATAGTCTATATGATTTATCAATACTCATTTCCTAAACATTATTTTAATTTATTTCTAATTTAAAATATTAAGAATACTATATATTTTATTATTATTATAGAAAGTCTAAGTTATCTCTAAAAAAGAAGATAAACTTTCAATGCTTTTGCCAATAAAATAAAAAAATTAAATAATAGGAATAAAGAATCAAATTAATGTATATACTTAATTCTATCATTAAGCTTCGTATATATTTTCAATGCTTAGTTAATCATTTTAAGCAGATTTTTTATTTAAAAAATTAGATTTTAATTACCATTTTACATAATAAGTGTACCTGTATAATAAATATAATAATTCTTTAATTGTCTTAATTTCTTTAATAATTATTTAAGATTCTATTTAAAATAATCTAAATTTAGTGCTTTTCTATAATATTTTAAATTTAATGAATAAAGAGATAAAGAGTCATACTTCTTATTTAATTAAATTTATTCTATTTAGTAGTTCATATCACTAATTATTTATATTTTATAACGAAGTTATAAATAAACTTGATATAACGGATATTTATCTCACTTTTAACTGTTTTTAGTTATTTAATTAAATTTAGCTATAAATTAATAACTAAATCTTAAATAATTAAGAATTACTTAGTTAGTATTCTTTATGATTAAGATATTCATTTTATTTTATTTTTTAATAATAAAAATGCAAAAAATCCGAGAATGGAAATCTTAAAATCTAACCTAATAGATCAGACTTAAATCTTAGTTAGCGAAAAAGAGCCAAGAATTAAAAAAATATAAATCTACTTCTTTTAAGGGTTAGGAAATACTAAATTTCCTAATAAGATAAAAAAGCTTAAGAAATTACATGAGCAAGAATTTATTTAGTTTTATTTCTTAATTTATTAAATGAATGCAGAAATATAGATCCTGAAGAGAGAAAACTAGAATCTTCGACTTCTTTCGCACGATAAAAAAGGGAAGATCAAGGTTTGGTAAATTAAGTATAGTTTTAAATTGAAGCATTAACTTCTAAATTTGTACTATTAGAAAAATCCTTGTAGCAAATCCATTGGAAATTAAAGAATAATTTAGCTACCAATTAAAAAACTAATCTCAAATTGGTAAGATGGAAGAACAAAAATTTTAATGCAATAAAAATTTTAGTTAAATACCCTTAATAAAACGTTGCTATTGATGTTAAAAATCTGGAAAATTATGGAGACAATGCCTAAAGTGAAAAAGAGTTCTTGAGCAGCACTAAAAAAATTCGGAGCATCGAAGAGGCTACATAATAATTGCTTTGGAGTTATTTATAGAAAGAAGACAGCAATTTTTGATTCAAGTGTGATACTACTTAAACTGGATCTTGATAATTAAAAACAATAAAATAAATAGCTTCAAAAGGACAAAGATGATCTTATAATTTATTTAGAAGATGAAGAAAAATTAAAAGAAGATTGAAGAACAATTTTATGAGCTTTTGAAGAGAAAGAAGAATTATCTTATTTTGAATTTGGCCCAGACTAAGACAAGTACAGATAAGCAAAGAATAACAGAAAATTTTATCATCCACAATTTGAGGAAACATCTTCTCTAAGTAAAGATGACCCTAACTCTTTTAATATTAATCTCAATTAAAATTAAAATTAAATAAAATTTGCATTTCGGTTAGAAGTTTGAAAAGTTTCCAGCGTCTGTAAGATTCTCCTTTCTCTAATAGTTCATAAGTTAAATCTGATGATTCTTGATTTCTCCGTCAGATCTTTCCATCGCTTGATGGAAAGAAAGTTATGCCTTGTGTCAGATCAATCTTCAGATTTTGCTTCTTTTTTTTAATTGCAGATATTTCCGTCAAAGGAGCCATCGATTTTAGCAAATGCTGCATGTTTTTCTAATTTTTTTTGGATTTATTTGTGCTTTTTCATTTCTTTTCTCTATTTTAATTGGAATACAACCACTCTATAAGTTTTTTAACAGAATTATTCCAGTTTTCTTTTAATCTCTGTATTAAATTAGTTTGCCTGACTAGATTTATTTTATCTAAGTTTTCTTATTAATTAAGACCAATTCATTAATTTAAAAAATTCAAAATGTTTCCCTAATTACTTTTTCTTAGATATAAGTGAGACAATATACAACTTATATTAATTTAATTTTAGTTTAGTCTATTCCACAATCAATTATATTTTAGTAGGTAAAAATTTTTATTATAAGCTAGATTTATTTCTTTTCCTTCTTCATATAACTAGGAATCATTGAATAAATGGAAAGCTCAGCTGCAGTATTAGCCTTTCTTTTTAAGAGTTTTTAAATATCTAAAAATATTTATTTTTATTTTTAAACCCTAAATTTATTATATTTATTTTATTGCTTTTCATTGTCCCCTCTATATCTTTTTAAAATAATATTTTTTTTAATTCAGCAGCATAAAATGCTTTTTGAGAATTTTGCTAATTTAAATTACTAAAATTAATTCTCTTCTTTAATTAATTTATTTATTTATTTTTAAACTAAAAGAGCTTTTGGACGGCAACTTCTTGCAGTTTAACGACCCCAACACTCCCTTCATGGGATAACGGGGATATCCTGTTGCTTTCGAAAAGCAGCTGCCAAAAAGCTCCATCGCTATGGGCAGCCAGGCTTCAAGCCCCTACCAGGAGCGGATAATCAAGAGGAAGGCGTTCCCTTGCAAAGGTTGACTTTGACCAGGGACTTTCTCAGCGACAGGAAAGGAACTTGTTCCTAGCCATAAAACCAGAAAGTATGATTCAGAAGGTCAATCTCAGCTCCCACCATCTTTGTAGATATAATTCTCTTCTTTAATTAATTCAATTGTCTATAGCTAATAATCTGATTACCACATTAGGCTTAAATATCCATTTTTATGATAAAAAAATGTCAGTATTTAGATAAGGATTTTTCGTTGTTACAAGAAAACGGGGGTTAGCAACATCCTAGAGAAATTAGGATTAGGAAAAGGACTCCAAAAAGACCATCCACTAAATCGTGAATTTCACTTCAGAAGAGAAAAAGTGGCAATAGGTTAAAAAAATTATGCACTCTGATGACTCTAGTTTAACTACAGAGCATTAATAAGCTATGATTAGCTGATTCAAGTGATCCTTGATCTCCATGAGGCGTAAAAAAGCTAAAGAAAGACATAAGATACTGATAGAAAAACTTAGTTTAGTAGAGGAAATGGGAAATCATGATTCATGGCCTAAAAGAGACCTAAGGCTTTCTGAAATATTTAACAAGACTGGAAAAACCAATCATATAACTCGCAATAGAAAAAGAAAGAACTGAGCAATAAGATAGAAAAATAGAAGCAAAACAACAAGGGTTGCAGCATTAAATAGAACTAAGAGAATAGGAGAAAAATCCAATATAATACAAAGAAAATACCCAAGATTTAAACATTAACGAAAAAAAAAAGATACTTTTACTATAACTCTCGTGTGCATCTGTGGAAAAGAGATGCCAGAAATTTTACACTTTAGACAAAGTACTAAATCTACTAGAAGAAATGAAAAAACAGAAAGAAGAGGCTTCATCAAAAATAACTAAAAAGAGAAAGATTATTCTGCAATAAATTTGGAAAAATATTTTAAAAAATATTTTAAACATTGTATAGAAAAAAGAGCACCTCAAGAACCTTATACATAGAAATAAGAGGAATTTTAGAGATTTTCAGTTTTTTATATTTAGTCTCTAGAGCTATCTAGAGGTTGGCGGGAAAGAGACTGAAGTGAATCCAAAAACGCACAGCATTCAAATTTATATTTGTATTTAAAGATCTGTTTCATAGCAAATAAACCTTTTCTTCTAAGTTTAAACAGATTTGAAGCAAATCTTTCATTCTCTTCTTAAAATAGGAAAATGTTTCTTTTTAATTTCTAAAAATAGAATTTAATCTCCAACACAAATTTTTTCTTGAGCTTTTTATAAATAAATTTGATTATAGAGCGCGTAGCACTCTCATTGGTGCGCAGCTCTTTAAAAAAAATGTTTCATACTGACAAGAATGTTTGATACTGATAAAATTATCAGATACCGGTAGACCTTGTTCAATACTGATATAATTATTCAGTACTGATAAAAATGTTCAATACTGATTTAATTTAAGAATACTCGTAATCTTTAATATTTGTTGGAGGTCCAAGGACATGGCAGGATTGTGTCTCATTGCATCACCAAAGCAGAGGACGACATGTGTCGATTATGGGTACTTAACTTCCCCAACCTCTGATGAAGATGACCTTGTTGCTCACCTTCGAACAACTATATATATAATAAATATATAATAAATTTTACATCTATTTCACATAAAAATTTCCCCAAATTTTAATTGACTAAATAACATTTTACTTTTTTTATTTTTTATATATATTTCTTTTAATCAATTACTTATTTCTTAAGATAAAAGTAATTCTCAATTTTTATTGATAAAAGTATTGCTAAAGTTTATTTAAAAATATATAGGCAATATTTGTAAAAAGCAATAATAATACTTATATTTATTTTTAACTTTTAGTTATAGATTCTTACATTACATATCTATCAATTTAAACCTTATAGCTTATCTTAAGTTTGGATTTACTTGTGTAAATTAAAAATAATGCTTTAAATATCTAGAATTTATAATTTTAAATAAGCTAAAGTAAGCAATTTTATATATTAAATAGGGTTAATATAATAATAGAGTGAAGATATAAAGAATATTAAATGTAAAGAAATTTAAAGAAAAATAAAATGTTAATTAGGCTCTTCTTATTCGATCTAACCCAGATTTATATTTATCTATCCAGTATTTGTTTTTCTTTATTCAAGTAATTGCTAATCAAAGTTTTATGGCTCTATTCTACAAGCATAAATGATGTTGCAAGTACAAAGACAGAATATAAGGATACTAATAGCTATAACCGTTCATAAGCCTATAAAAATAGCCCATGTCCCGCTTTCGGAAAGAGGACATAATTCCAAATCACCGTTATCATCATTGCAATATCTATCCCCGTCTTCATATTCACAATAAGCATCTTGACTATAACATTGCCATCAATAAAAGAGGTTATAAACAAACCAGACAATTGCTCCTCAGACTATAAAAGGAATATATATAATTTAAAAAACACTTAAGATAAAAAATATAGCTTTTTAATATTTTACCTTTTTAAAACCTATTATTTCGCATGCTGGAAAAAATATCGAAACTATACAAATTAAAACTCCTTTTCCAGTTCCAGTGCCCACACTAATAAGTAGCATCGCTATGAATGACATTATGGATATTATGCACGATACTACGAAAATTGTTTTAGCTAGTCCTTTCTAAGCTTAATTCACTTTCACGCACCTGCAAATAGTGACTATCTATTCGGTTTCCATTTATAAAATTTAAAAGTACTTTACATTTTAAACATTCTTATGATGCTTTCTGATTAAAAACATTGAAAAATGTTAAATTTCTAGTTATTTTTTCTAAATGGTTTGCTAGTTTTGTTAAAAGTAATTAAAGAATGATTGACTGACTTAGAAATTAAAGAGTTATTTATTTTTACATAAACTTATTTACTCTATATGTTTCGATTTAGCTTGTATTAATCCTTCAGATAGATATCCAATATATAATTTGAATAGAATCCTAGAAACAATAAATAGATAAAATTTAACTATATAATTAAGTTATTTAAAAAATAAAAATCTAAAATAGCTTACATTTAGCCTTTTAATTATAGAGAATATTTAATATGATATACAAAAGTGTAAGATAGTGTATTTCTATATAAATAATAAAATGCTAAGGATATTTATTTAAGTATAATATTCCTAGTTATAATTAATTAATAGTAGCTAAGTATATTAAATTATAGAAGTTTCTCTATAAATTATAATATTTTATTATGCTACACTTTAATTTAGTAATAATACAACTATATCTTTTATTAGTAATCTACTCTAATAAATAGATATTCATGCTTAAATATCTAGTTTAAGCTTGATCATTGATAGATAATTAATTTCTAATAAAAGAAATCTTAGCACAATTGTAAAAAGTAGTTGGTTGAATAAAAATAATAATGTATATAATTTAATTTAATCTTAATTTAAATATAGAAAACAATAATCATACAAAGCAAATTAAGTTTAATTTAATGTTTTTTTCTTCTATTGCATATCTGTTTGCTAAAGTTATAATGTTATATCAAACAAATATTATAAGGATTATTATAAACTTCATTTTCTTTTTTGCTTTATATGCTTCTAAAATAACTTCTATCTGACTAGCTTATAAAACTTATTTAAGTTAATTTTCTTAATAAATTAAATCATACTTTGTCTTAAATATTTAAGATAAAATTTCTTTAACTCCTTTAAAAAAATTTTAATATTACACTCGAAGTAACTAATTATATGTTTTATTATCATGCCCTTTAAATCCCTTTGGACAAAATATTGATACTAAAAATGAATCATATCGGGAAGTGACGATGGAACTTGGAAGAGATGAGATTTTCTGAGAGATATTATGAAATAATTTATAAATTTTCTACATTTAACTATGTAATTTCTAATAAAACTAAAATTGGTATTATATTTTATGCATAGCATGCAAAAAAATAATAAACATTCTTAGAAATTGTTAAACTGTGAGGTGATAGTTATTGAATATAATTTTAACTTTATTTTTTCTCTTAGCAGAAGATAAAACTGTATATCTCTCATAACTTTGTAAAATTTAAGACACAACTTCCCTACATGTTATTGCGATATTTTCAAACTTGCTTAATAAAATATCTAAATTTGCTAACGTAGAAATTTTAGTTTATTTCTATTCTCTATAATTAGTTAAAATTAAATTGTGGTTGATATTATTTTTTCACCTCTAAGAGATGAGTATATTATTATTTTTCACTTATCATATTAATATAACTTTCTATATATGTAAAGCAAAATCTATTTCCATCTTAATAAAATGCTATTGTTATTATTTAGCTAAAATAGTTAAATGTTTTATAAAATAATCTCTATAAATAATTTCGTAATTCATCAATTGTTTATAATAGGCCTTCTATATGAATATTAACTAATATTAATTAAATATATTTCAAATTTAATTTATATCCTATAATGGTTAGCTATTAATTATGTAATTCACAAAATTAAATATATTTATTAATACTAATTTTTAAATTAGGCTATTTATTATACCTTTAAAAAGTAGAAAGAGAGTTTTAAATATTTGCTTAGTGTTTTGGAATAGTTATAAAAAGAGATTTAATAAATTAATATTTTGCTTAGTGATATTGTTAAGCATTATGATTCGATTTATAAATATTCTTACTTTAAATTAATAAATAGTTATTAGCAGAATCATATAGTTTAAGGTTATATAACCTTAAAACTAAGAATAAGTTAGCTCTTTAGATATTTGGAAAATTACTAAGTTTTAATATTTAAATAAAAGTGTTTTTTTAAAATAGAGATAGTAAAGGTGCTTATGCTATTTAAGAGTATTGTATATTTCCAATTATTAAGTGTTTCTAAAATTTTTAAAGTTGCTAAATTATTATGTATTGCAAGCTATTCATCTTTTCCAAGGATTTATACATTATAAAATTTTAAATTTTTTAAGATTAAATAAATTAAAGAGTTATTAGTTTTAATCTTAAGTATTAGTCCTTTAAAAATCTTATAAGTGAATACTCTAAAAAAATAATAACTAAACTATGAAGGTATATCTAATAAAGCCTCTCTAAACGCTAAAATAAAGAATGTTTTTATTATTATGTAATAATTTAAATTTAAAAGTTTATTGTTTTTCTTTATTAATTTATATAATATAGTTACTAAGATTTATTTGATAATTTTGATGTTATTTATTAATAGAACTTATTAAAATTATAAATGAATAGTTAATTTTATAATGGTAGAAAATAATTACTAAATTTTGTTTTCTTTACTTATTTTCTCATAAATATAACTCTATAGCTAAAGAAATCTTTTTGATGATTTAGTTTAAAACTTGTTTACACTGATTTTTCTATAATTTAATTATTTCTACTCTAAAGATATAAATACTTGGTATATTAAATTTACAAATAAATAAGAAGGTATTATACTAGATATTTAATAAAATTGATAATACTAGATAGTATTTATCTTCTATTGCTTTAATATTTTATATATTTTTATTTCCTTAAAACTAGGATGAAGGATATTAAATAGTAGAGTATTAAATATATATCTTAATATACTTTATAATATTTTTTTATTTTAATTATTGGTTATAGAACAAACTACCTTATATAAAATAAAAAAACTTTTAATTAATTAACTAATTTTAACTTAAACAGTTTTAGACTGCAACTTCTTGCAGTTTAACGCCCCAACACTCCCTTCATGGGATAACGGGGATATCCTGTTGCTTTCGAAAAGCAGCTGCCAGAGAGCTCCATCGCTATGGGCAGCCAGGCTTCAAGCCCCTACCAGGAGTGGATAATCAAAAGGAAGGCGTTCCCTTGCAAAGGTTGACTTTGACCAGGGACTTTCTTAGCGACAGGAAAGGAACTTGTTCCTAGCCATAAAACCAGAAAGTATGATTCAGAAGGTCAATCTCAGCTCCCACCATCTTTTTAATTATTAAAAAAAACTTTTAAATATAAAGAAACTTTATTTCATTAATATATTAATAAAGTACAAATATCTAGTTTATAATTTATAAATAACTAATTAAGAAATATAAATTATTATAAGCTTAAACTAAGCATGAAAATATTAAATAATAGAAAGATATGCTTTTAATAATAAACCTTAAAGCTGGTATATTAATTTTAAGTTAATAAGTTTCATATAAAATTATTATCATTCTTTTATATAAAAAATAGAAAACTTATCCTATAAATACTTTCTAATTATCTTCTAATAGTAGGGAGAAAGACAGAAGCATAAATTCTCTAGCATAAGTTTTCTTTAATAACATAATCTTCTTATTGAAACAAACAGATATAAATATCAATGACTTCTCTGAAGCAACCTATGAAATTTTAGCCAGAGATATCTCAACTAAGAAATTAGCAAAGAGGTAGAAAATCAGCGAATTCAACATTTAAGTCAAGACATTTAACCCTATATAGATTTTGGCCACTTAAAAAAGAGTAAAAACATAAAATGGCTAAGGTGACATTAGCTCTTATCACAAAGATTAAGTATCTAGAAAATTAATTTGATGGTTTTGTTCATGACTATGGGAAAATAAATATAATAAGACAGGACTCATACAGTCCTAGAATGATGACGGAGTTCATAGTAGAAAGATAAGCGAAAGCTGGAATATTATTATAACTAAAAAGGATTTCTATAGATTTAATGTAATTCTATTAATAATAAGTAAATTATTTGCTAAATAAAAAAATAAAATGATTCATTTAGAAAAATAAGAAGAAAAAATCTATGGAATCGAATAGAAAAGTATAATAAGCTAAACAATTATAAGCGATTCTATACCAATGGAAATTGAACAATCAATAATCAAGACCTAAGCAAGTTAAAAAATGCAAAAATTAAGAAATCTAAAATTTGCAAAAAGATCAACACTTTTGAAAAAATGTTAGGAAAGAGAAAGAATAAAATAGAAAAGAAACTAAAAGACAAGATTTGAAAGGAGATGGCATCAATTTATCCAGCATCAAATGTGAATATATATAAGAAGAAGCTAAGAATTTCAGAGTTGTTCGAAAAAACCTTGAAATGTAAATCCTGCAGAAGATAGAGATACAAGGAGACTAGTATTAAGCTAGGACCGAAAGGCAAACTATTATTTTGAACAATAAATATTATAATTATTTAATTTAATTATTATATCGTTAATTCAACTAACCATAATTCATATTAATCTATAATTTCATATGTCTATGAATTATTTTAATATGAATTTAAAATATTTCTAATTATTTTTATAAAGTGAGGAATAGAAAGAACAAAAGAAAATAAAATTTAGTAAATAAAAAATTAAATTAGAATTAGTTTTATACTTAGAAATAGAAGGTTATTATAAAGAACAACTAATTAATTAAATCATTATTTTCTCATTATTATAAAGTATAAATATCTAAAATGCAGGCAATCTTACTCATATCCTAGTTTAAAAATACAAGCTTAATCTGATTTTAGGTGTCAGAAATTGTAGATAATTAGTCAAATAAAGATATAGTTAAAAAGATGAAAATAAATATTAAATTTATGATGATGGTTTTAGTGCATATAAAGGAATATTTATGAGTTTCAATGAATAAGTATAAAAAATTAAATAGATGATTGATATAACATCTTTTATAGGCAAGATTAAGCATATCTAATTGCTAAGATATTAATTATAAATATTCCTTAATTTTAAATATTTTATTACTTAGACAAGTTAATTTAATATATTTAATACTCAATACTCAATAACTCATTATTTTCTCATATTTACATATTTTAGAGTGAAAGATTATTTACAATTATTTATGCTCATATGAGATTCACTGAATTATATAAATAAATAAGATTATAGAGCGCGTAGCACCTCAATGATGCGTAGCTCTTTAATAAAGATTTTTAAAGTTAAAAATTCCTTTCTATAATCTTCCACAGTGCTTGCATTCCCTTGTGAGTTTTGTCTTCTATAGGACCACAATCGGAATGCTACCTAAGAGACCTTAGTATCTAGCATCTTCCGTCATTAATGCTACTTTATGCCTCTTTGATCTTGTCTTCTCTTCTCTTCTCTTGGCTGGTTCTTCACTTCCTGGTACCAGAGTTTAAGTCAGTTTCAGTTGGAGGATTGCTCCTCCCTATTTATTTATATAATAACGTATATTTTAAGATTCTTTGATAATGAATTTAGATAAATTTAGAAAATGTTAACATTGTAGAAATTAAGCAAACATAACAAGATACATGCCATGGATTATTCCTTATATGTAAATTTTAAATTTAAAACAAAAATGTATTATGCAATTAATTATTGAGTAAGTCAGCTTTTATTAGTATGCATTACTAATTAAAATGACAATAATGGGATTAAAGTACTAAAATTAAGTGATGATTAAGTGCTTTTATCAAGCATTTGGTAAAGTCAATAAAGCAAATTCCTAATAATTATCTATTTATTTTTTCTTTTAGTTTAATATTAATCTAAGATAATAATCTTCGCTTTATTATGTTCTTTCTTAAGTTACTTAAAGTCTAAATTCATAAGTGGTAAAATTTATTAATTTTTGTACTTAAATAGCTTAAAGGAAATATTAATAATATTAAAGAAGTAAACTGATTATTAATATATAAAAAATTGTAAAATTGATTGCAAACTATTTTTACTTAAAGGATTCATCTAAACCAAATTACTATTATCAAAATATACTTAAAGAAATAAAAAATATGTAAGAGAAAAATTAAAAATTTTAAAACACGTACAAGAATTTGAAGGAACATTTTATTCCTGATTTCAAACACTTAAGGATTAAAATGAAATGCGGTAAAAAAATAGAAAAATTTAATCAAAATCTAATTAATAAACAGAATAGACAGAATGAGAATCTCTTTCAAATATAATGATGAACGATTCTATGGATATAGAACCTGAAAATCAGCTAGAAAAATTTATTTTTTAAAGAAAAAAGTGATGTGTTAATTGAAGGAAATTTGGTTATATTCAAAAACACTAAATATATTTTAAATGAAATAAATAGCTAGAAAATTAAAAACTATGACAATATTTCAATAATTTATATTGCACTCCAAAAAGGATATTATACACAAAGAAAATGTATAGAAGGAGTGAAATTCTGAGAGACATATCAATAGCACAATAAAGTTGGAATGAATAAATGCAAGGCAGTTAAATTGATTGAAACTTGTTTCCAATAATAAAAAAAGGCTAAAGTCAGTATATATAAATATGCTTTTAAAGAATATGATCAAGATGAAACTAGAAATTCAATAATTGACGAACAGTTAAATTTTAAAACAGTGATGAATCTATTAAAGTTGAAATTACTATAATTAATTATTATTTTAGGCTTTATAAAATTCTATTCTTTATTTCTTATATAAAACAAATAAAAAAGTTAAAATTTAAGCTTTATTTTACTATTTCGACAATTTTTTCTTTAAAAATATTAAAAATTAATATTTTAAACAAAAATCCATATTCATCAGTAAAGAAAAGTAAATCAAAGGTAATTAGAATTTTATTTCTTAAAATTAAAAAGTTAAATAAAAATTTTAAAATTAATGAAATAAGTTTAATGAGTTTAGATAAACTAATTATAAAAAATAATAATTTGTTATTAACTAGATATACCAAAATTCTTTTTTTAGTATTTTAAATAACTATTAAAGAGCTTACATATGTTTTAAAAGCAAAGGATTTAGAAGCAGATGCAAAATCTAGTTATAAGCAAGGTATAAAAAATTAGAGTTTAACTATTTTTATCTATATATGAATTTATAAGTTATTATAATATGAGTAGATATGAAATTTTCTTTATACTAGCAATATATTTAGAAAGATAAGGATTTATTTTATTTTACTAGAAAATAAAACTTAATTAAATCCAAATATTTCTGTATACCAACTTCAATATAATTTATTATTTTAAATCTCTCAATATAGAATACACAAAGCATTTTAAAATAAAACATAAACTTATGTTGTATGAATATCTTAAGGAATGACTAAATATTAGGAAATATATCTTCATTTTTAAATATAGCAAAATAAAAATATTTATAAATTTAGTATTATACCCTTTTTAACTTCTATTAAGTTTATATTCTTAAATTTTAATATAAAATAGAAATATTTATAAAAGGAAGGATTTAATTAGCATAAATATGATTTTCTTTTTTAAATTAAATATAAATTAAGCTTTACTATAGAAAAACACTCTATACTAAATTTAACAATAAAATAAAGCTATTAATTTGCTTTATTTTTAATATACCATTAATACAAGATAAATGCTTAATATAGGATTTAACTTAATAAGCTTAAGTATAGAAGAATAGATGCTTTATTAGTTAAAGTGAAGTTTAAATATAGAAATTCTTAGTAAAGATATTATTCTATTTTGCTTACTAAAGGAAATAAATTAGATATGAATCAGTTAAGATATAGCTGCTTAAATTTATTAAGGCTTTGTTATTCTATTCTATTAAGCATAAATAAACTAGTTTAAAATTGCTAGTAAATTTAATTCTTTATTTAAAATAAACTTTAAGTCATGCTTAAAAATTATAGATGAGATAGTTCAAATAGAATGCCATAAAACAATATTCGCAAGCATTTCTTTAACTATAATAAGCAAGATTATAGAAAATACTTATTATAAAGATATACTAAACTAATATGATTTATTATTCTTTAATTACTAAATTAAAAAGAAGCTAACTAACTTTTCATTGATAACTTTCTTAATTAATATTAGCTTCTATGGCAATAAATCTATTTAATTATTTATAAATTATCCTTAAACCTTTTATAGTTCTTTCTTATTTTTCAATTCATAAGCAATTTTAATGTCTGTCTAGTATACTTTAAATTAAGAGTTATTTCAATTCTTTGTATAAATTAGTACCTTAATAATTTTGAAAGGATAAATTGAGATTATTGTTTTTTACTTATATTTTTTTAAATTAGAAAATAAGGAATTATGAATTTTCCTTTTTATTTAAAATTATTAATTCAACCGAAATGCATAAAAAAGCTATCAATTTAAATTATTTTTTCCAAAAACTAAAAAATGAGATTCCATTGTCTCAATTCTGCAAATAATTTTTAATGAGAATAGAATAAAATAATCAACCTTAAATTATAAAAATGTTTTTCGTTTTAAAGAGTAAATAAGCTTAAATTATATTGATTTAAGAAAAATACATAACTGGAGGAAGATCTTTAATAGGTATAAGGGATAAAAAATAAAGGCAATGTTTAAAATATATAGCTATTACATTCAAATATATATTTTCATACTTTCTTCAGTCTTAATTTCTTTTAATTTAAGAATATACCTAAAATTATCTCCTAATTTACATTTAAATATCTTTATTTTAAATTATTTCTCTAAATTCTATTGATTGTGTTAAGATCCATAAATTAAGATCAAGCTTATAAATAATTTGTAAGAAATGTTCTTATTAACTTTTAAATAAAAACTTAAAGATAAAATTGATTTGAAATATATGTTAATTTCTTATATATGCAAGTTAAAAGCATCTTAATACTCTTAAATAGTTAGCAAATCAAATTATTTTGATATATTAAATTCTTTAGTTTAATAATTAATAAAATGAGGCTTAAATTTAATACCAGGAACTTGGATAAAGTACTAATAATTTAGCTGCTTATAGTATGCTTATTAGTCATTTCTTTCTTCTCTTTCTTATTTTTGATTTTATTCTTTTTAATATCTAAGTATTCTTCTAAGTCTGCAGAAGATACCTACGAAGAATAAATTTTAACTCATTTGTACTAATATACAACTTGAAATTCTGGAGTTATAATATTTTATTTAGAAGGATTTCTATAGAGGTTTGATATATTTGTAAAAATAGTAAAAGATGTTTACTAGCTAGATAATAATGTAAGGAATGTTCATTAAAAAAACCTGGAATTTGACATCAAAATATTCCACAAAAGCTGGCTATTTACAATAACTATACATAAGAAATGTATGGAGATTAAGAAATTACTTTTAATGCTAGCACTTTCTATTCCTTAAATTAATTAGACGAACTAAAATCTGAATGCAAATCATATATGGTTTATTCAGGAAATTTCGATTATTATTGACATTCCTTGTTTTCCTTTCCTCTTTATCACTTCGGAATCGGTTTCAAAAGTGGTGGATGCTTTTTGATATACCCAGGCTAAGAATTTATAAACTATAATCATTACATAAGAGAATGATATTACAAGGCAATAGAATCGAATGGAAACTTAACTGTTACCAATCTATGCGTTTCATTTGGTACTAGCATACTAACTGTCTCTACTTCCTAGGTTATTTACAACAATATTAATACTCCTTTTTAAGAACCTTTTGCTGTCCCTTTTGCTGATCTAGAATGAAATTACCAACTTAATCTTTTTGACTCCTTTAAGTTTTTTGCAAATGGTTTTTCTGTTTTTGTAATGTATGGAGGCTCAATAAGTAATAGAGTGAAGATATGAGGAGTAGAACCTGGAGTTGATAGAATATATGACTATAAAAAGCAGGAATCAGTTATTATGAATGGGAAAATGTTATTTTTAATGAAAGTATTTCAGAGGAAAAAGTATTAAAGTATACATATTTCAATGGTACTTAATACTACTACATCAGAAAATTCATCTATACATCATAAAAATAATATAGACCTATAAGTTTATTATTTAGACTTATTGCCTTGGAGTCTTAATCTCTTACTTAGATTGACGAAATTGATAAAATATCTGAAGAAAGCAAAGATGAGTTTAAGAAAAATTATGAAATGTTTGCAATTATAATCTCAATAATAGCCTTTATTACTTTTGTCATTATTGTCATAATAATCATCATTTAAGCCAATAAAATTGTGCTTCCAATGAAATAAATTGCACATTGGGTCAAAAAATAATGAGTTGTGCTTTAGAGCCATAGATTGTGGATTCAGAGGACAATAAAAAAATAACTTAAGCAAAGTATGAGCTTTAAGAGATAAGAGAATTATTTTTAGATTTGATAGAAAAAATATAAATAAATTAGAAAAATAATCCAAATTCTGAAGGATTTCAAGATAACTTTTCATATGAAGGATTAAAAAGAATTTAGTATCCACATAATCATTTAAAGGATAGAAATTTTTAATGAGAAAATTTATTGTAGAAAATAAAGAAAAAGAAAGTAACTTAACTTTAACTTTTAAAAACCTTTCTTTAATATAAACTTTAATAATTACTAAAATAGAACTCTTTGCATTGCTCCTCAACAAAATTTTTATTTTATTAGTAAAATTATTTAAGGAATATTTTTCTTTAATCTATAACACTAAATTCCTTGTTTTTTCATTCTGATTTTAAGTTATATATTGAGATTTTACATAATTTATAGCTATTAGCTAACAAATTTATATATTCTCTCAACTTTCAAAATTTAAATAATAGCTAGCTTTTTTATTTATTTTATTCAGAAAGTATCTTAAAATGATGCAGAAGCAATTTATGTTTTAAACTTATTAAATGGGTGTAATATAAGTAAATTATTTATTAATAAGATTGGAACTCCTCATTCTTTAAACTAAATTAAATCTAATTTTTACATATTTTATCATAAGGAAATTATTTAGATGATAGCTTGGAAAATTTTCTATGAGCTAAAAACGTTTAAGTTAAAGGACACCTAAAGAGTAATAGATTTTAGTTATATACATTTAGATATAAACATAATTTATTATTAATGATAGTTAAAAGATATGAAATATATCTAAATAACAAAAAGCTTTTTAGTACAAAATCTAAATAAATTAGAAATAAAACGTGGTATTTATTCATTTGATTATTATACCAAAAATAATAAGCTATTGTTGCTGCTTTTATTCACTTTTTTTAAATAGGTTTAAAAATATATTAGAAGGATGATTTAAAGATCAATATATTTTAAATAATAGAATTAAAATTCCTTTAATAAATTTATTTATATGAGATATAATAAATTGATAGAACTATATCAATCAAATTTTAAAGAAAGACAGCTTATGCATAAATAAGTTTAGATCAATTTAAAACTCAAAAATAGTATTGATAATTAAATCTTTCTGACTGTCAATTTCAAGCAAGTTTTTATAAGCGTTCTTATATTTTTAATTAAATTCATAACTCTATTATTTTATTTTCTGTCTAAAATACTTTTTGGGTATTAGTTCTTTAGTTACTTATCTTCAAATTTAAGCAAAGAATCATATTATTTTAGAAAAAACATTATGTATTTTTTAATAAAATAACAAGCTTTCTTTATTAATTGAGATTGCATATAACAGCAAATTTAATTTTTATAAGCACTATTTAAAATATTTTCTTATATAAACATTATATTTAATTGCCCTTTAGCTTATCAAACATTCGCTTGAATTTCTCAACTAAGTTAAAGATTTTAAATAACTTAACAGCAAACTTTTGATAATTCTCTCATAAGTTTATCTATAATACTTAATTTTTCTAAAATATCTAAAAATATATTTAAAAAAGCGAAAATCTTAAATAATTTAAGCTTTTATTATACAAAAGGAACTATTTAAACACTTTAAATATAATGTAATGCAAGATGTTTTTGACTTTAAATTTAATAAAATATGTGTATAATTGTTAAAGCCAATTTTGCTTTAAAGCTTATCTTACTTTATATGTCATTAGTAAAAAATAGAATACACATAACTAGATTGATTTTTATAGTTATTTTATATATAAAATTTTAATTTAATCAAGTTTTCACTAAATTAATGGCCCATGGATAAAAAAAATGGATTAATCTCTTCGACTCTCAAAGAATTAACTTAAAAACCTAAAGAGAAAAGCGGCAAAAGAAATTTAGAAAAAACAATAGCAACGAGAGGAGTCAAGTTCGTCATCAGAAGATAAAGTGATGGTAGGATCTATAGAGATAAGATAACCTAAGAATGAATCTGATCAAAAACTTTAAATTTAACTAGATCAAATGTAAAAGTTAATTTCAAAGTATGAAGAAATAGCTTATAACTAAGGAGAAAAAATAAGGGAATTAATGAATAGCATAGAGGATTAAAACAACGAATTATTAATACTCAGAAGACAGCTCATTCAAAGCAATTTGATAACGGAAGAACAACTCTGAACTTAGTCACAATAAAACTTTAAATATGACACGAAAATGGAAATAGAAAAAATACAAATAGAATTAAAAACAGAATTGAATCCAGAAAAAGAAATGATTGCTACAAATTTCATTAAAAGATTAGAAAATATAGAAAATAAATTATCATAAAAAAGAACGAAATAAAGACAATAATACAAACTTTGTTGATGTTGCAAATCAAATCAACATATTTTAAAAAACTGTTGATAATGAAAGAAAATAAACGAATAAGAGCAGAAAAGAACATGGAGACAACTCAATAAACTATGAATAACTCCAACAGGGATCTACAAATAAAAGCTTTTTGCAAGACCACTTGAACGGTTACAGTGGTAGCCTTCCACTTAATAAAAAGGTCGTGGATCACACCCACGTTAAAAAAACTGTCCGCAGGAACTGGTTGCAATTCCAGAGAATGCAAAACTCTACTAACTTTAAGTATATTATTATTATTATTATTAATGGTCCATGATGTTAATTAAAAGTAGTGTCCTTCTATTATAAGAAAGAGTATAATAATGTAGAAAGCAAATCTTCTATATCACTAAATGATGAAAATTTTATTCTTATTATATAGTAAAATTATACTAAATAAATTAAATTATTGGACTAAAGATATATCTTAAATATTTAAGAAAAATGAAAGAGATATAAAAAAATAAAAATTACTAGAATTAATAATTAGACTTCTTTAATTATTACTCTCAAAGTATAAAATATTTATTTAAGTAATATTAATAATATAATTATATATCAAGTAACTATTTAATATTTTCAGGTTGAAAATTAAAAAATGCTAAAATAAAAGTTTTAGCAAATAAATTAATTAAATAAGCTACTTATAATTTTAGATATTCAAGTTTTATAAATTTTAGTTTATTAAAGAATATAGAATATTCAATTTATTAAATACAATTACATTTAATTTCCTTAAAGATCTCTAGCTTTATTTATTTTTAATATTATAAACTCTAAACCATTAAAATAAAATTAGATAGCACTTTAAAAAGGAAATTAACAAATTATGAGAAATAAATTATAAGCAAAATATTACTATATATTCTGTAATACTAATTATGAAAGTATTAATATTATAATTTTAAATTATCTTTATCATTAATTTCTTCAAATTAGTAATAAGTTTTTATTTTATATATTTTATACATCCTTTCTCTTATTTCTTAAAGTTAAGAAAACTTTACTTTAATAAAGTACTATGTTATCTTTTATATCATATTTTAAATATACTCTCAGTTAGAGATTTATATACATCTCTACTTTTTAAGGAATTTAATAATTTAAAGAGTATAAAAATAAAATAAAAGCTTAGCGATTTGCTATTTTTATTTGAACAAAATAGTAACTTAGTATAAGAATCTAAAAGAAAAAGAAATAAAAAGCTAGAATTTTCTAAATTGTAAGAAATAATTTTATCTTAATTTTGAGGAGCACTTGATAAAATATTTTATAAATGCGTATTTCTAACTAAACTAAATATTTTCTCTAGTTTGCTATATTTCATTTAAATATACTCTTTATCTATGAAATTAGAAGATTAAGTTTTTATTATGTTTTAGTACAAAATCAGTTTACTTTTAAATTAAAAATAACAATCCTAATATAAATCTTCGAAATAATTTAACTACAAAAGATTCTAGTAGGAATAATAAATATTTTTACAATCATATCCCTTCTTTGTCTTTTATAATTTATATGATTTTAAGCTTGCTAAAATTATAAAATCTAACTATAAATTATTAATTTAGATTCTTTAGAAAACTAATTAAAAATTAAATAAAAAAGAAATATCAACAAGTTAAGCAAAATTTATTATAATTGCAATTATTTAATTATAGCAACTTAAAATTTATTAGACCTTTATACAATTTTTATAAAATAAGGTTCATTTGTATGTTTAAATGTTTATATAATCATTATAATTATATTAACTTATACCTAAAATTATTAACTAAGTAATTCTCCAATAACACTATAATAGGGAGAAAATCTTAATTTAATATTTCAAATTAAAATTACATTTTTTCCTGCTTTACTTAAAAGATAATAAAGAAGTTAAAAGAATGATGAAACATTTAGATCGTACATATTATTATTAATAATTATAATAAATTTATTAAATTTAAAAATAAAAATTTGAAAAATACTGAAAAAAAGTAAAATAACTAATAAGAGAAGGGATCTTTGAAAATAACTCTACTACAATTTATTTTTGGAAATTTTAATTTTAATTTAAACAAATAAAAGAATTTATTTATTTTAAATTATTACAAGTATTCTTTTCTTTTTTAATTATTTTATTTAAAGATAAAAATTTAAGCATCCTTTTCCCCGAAATAAATTAAAAATTTAATAATTTTATCATAAAAATTTATAAATAAATAAATAATAAATGAATAAATAATAATAAATAATAATAATAAATAAATATGATTATAGAGCGCTTAGCGCCTCACTGGAGCGCAGCTCTTTTAATATTAATATTAATATTAAATATTAAGAAAAATATACTCATGGTTCTTTTTAAAATTTTACTAGTCCAATGAGTCATATCAGCTACTCCTAATGGGTAATCTACTTATTAAAGATCATTCACAAATCTAGAAACAAATGCTTCAGTCTTCATGAATAATGTCCAAATAAAAATTAATTATATAAAAAACTGCGCTACAACGAGGTGCTACGAGCTCTATAATCAAATTTATTAATTTATTTATTATTTAAGTCATTAATTAGAAGACCGTCTTTCAAACTTACATACTGCTAGAGAGAACATTCAGGCAAGTCATGATTGTCTCTTCCGAGCTAGCCCACCTTCCCTTAGTGGCATCTAGTGCGAGATTACTCGCAATGCAGTATACACTACACCAAATTATCTACAAATTTTTCTGCTGCAGAAGACATCTATTTTATGTTATATATAAATTTTTACAAAATTTTAAAGTTTTAATAATAATTATTTGTAAATAGATGCAAATGATTAAATTATTTGTATACATTTATACCTTTAAATTAGAAATTATCAAACTAGTTTGTCGTATGCAACACCTTCGTAAATTCCTCCATTCTTAAGCTACTTTGCTCTATTCTCGAACTCACTTGGTCTACTTCTTATCACATCATAAATTTTTTTATTTATAAAGTCTTCTATTTCCTAGTCAATAAACAACTTCTTTAAAGCTTCATATATCTAAATAAGAGTAGTCTTCTAACTCCACTTTCTCAACAAGCCAAAACTTGTCTCACCTGTAATCAAAATACAAGGATGGTAAATTTTATTTAAACATCTAACTTTGAAAGGAACATTATAAGTGTTTTCTATATCAATTTCAACGGAAAATTTAACTTTAGCTTTGTACCACAAAGAATTATCATCTTATATGTTGATTTCCAAAGAAACCTTTTAACCATCATTTTCAAAAGCGTTTTTATCCCTTAAGCATATTCCTTAAAGTTCTTCGCTTTCTCTATTTCATCTTTTCAAATAATCTTCTTTTGTAGGATTATATTATTCAGGCTTAACATCATACTGTATTTTGAGTTTATAAATAAAAGCATCTTCTTCAATTTTAAGTTTATTTTCTTAAACAATTTTCTTTTATTGAATAGGTTTCTTCTAGATTTTTTTATTTAAGTTAAATGATGGAGGGTTATAAGAATATCCACTACAAAGAATGCAAATGGTTTTGATTTATATAGTTTAGTTTGGTTGCCGTTCTTTTATATCTAGAAGTTAGCATGATACGTTTTACTTTTTACATTTTATACATTATTGTTTATTTATTCTAGCTCTAATTATATTTTCATTTAGTTCAATATAATGTCAGCATTCTCTACAGAAAATCTTTATCTTATTACCATACAAAAATAGCTAGTTATTATCTAAACTTTCTTAAGAACTCAGATATAGCATAGATTTTTAAGTTTTTTTACAGCACTTTTAGCAGGATGTTATTATTTTATGTTGCATGTTAAATTAACAGTCAGTATTTTTACATGTCAAGCAAGAGAGTTTATTATCATTATAGCATTTTAAACAGAAAGAGATAATACCTTCTACCATTTCACCAGCCATAATATCATATTATCTACAATTTTAGCAACTTTTCTCGATGCTTGTTTGTTAGATGTTTACTATATTACTTGCTAAATCTTCGATTTCTGGCAGAATATGCTTTTATGGAATCTGATAAATTTGAAGGCATTTCTTATTTAAGCATTATATTTTCTATTTAAAACCCTATAAGTATTTCAAATTCGAGCCTTAATTGCGCCTCTCTTTCATGCATTCAAATAGATCGATAATTTGAGGCTAGTTAAAATATTCTTTATCGAATACATCTTTAAAAACTTCGAAATGTTATTAAAGTTTAATGAATTTTAATTTATAATAACTAAGGCACTAGTTTATAATTGCTTAGTCGTTCATTTCCTTTTTCTTTAGTATATCATAAAGTTTTTATTCTAGCCCTGCTCTCAATTTAACATTTACTAAGTCTTCATCTATTTTCTTAAGTGCGTGATATAGTACTACACCTAATTTTGTAGGAATATAAGTATTTCTTAGTTTTTATACTGTAACTAAATTTTCTTTTAACTCCTTAAACTGATTGTCTATTTAATCTCCTGCTCCAATATTTTAATTTCTTAATTCTTGTAATAGAAGCGCCTCATTATAAAATCATGGAGCATTTTCAATATTTTGGGTTGAAGGGTGAAAATACTTTAGTGTAAGTCTATCATTTTATTAAATAGAATGAACCAAATTTGTTTTGCCTAAAAGCTATTAATTAAATGTTAGGAAAACTGAAAATCCTTACTATATAATTTAAAAGCCTGTTCCTTCGAATTCAACTCCCTAAATATGTGCTCTTATTTTAGACTGCATCTCAACCATATCATCAGCCAAACTTGCGAAAAAATGGCTTACTATTAGGCAGTATAAGTCAAACATTCTTTTCAAGGAAAAATCATATTATTGAAACATTCAATGAAATTAATTTTTATCCAAAGCTACTAAAGGAACAATTGGTATTTAATCATCAAGTTTTCCTGTGTTAAAGTTTTACTTTCATAAAGTTTATACATATTAACTTCAATATTAATTCTATCCAAACATATATAAAAGCTAGTTATAATCAATATTGCTACTATGATTTTTAGCATATGATTATGGATTTGTAATTATTCCATTTTAGTAAAATATCTAAGCATATTTCATAGTTTCGTCTACTCCAAGTCTAATATATTTAGAGGCTTCAATTATTAAATCTTATGTATCAAGAGGTTTTAACCTTCTTCTGAAGAATGGCTTATGTTCAATATTTTCTATAGGATAGGTTTTATCAATATTTTCTTCGAATCTCTAATTTCTAATGAAATTAAGAACTTCTTTTTCAGTGGCAAATTCTATCAAAGAGTATAAATTTACATAAACTGAGTTCGTGGCTTAAACTTCGATTCCCACTCGATATCTTTTAAAATTATCAATTTCTAGTATTTAATCATATTTTTAAACAATTAGATCTAAGGCTGGGGTTAAAACTGGACCAAATTTTAAAGGTCTACGAGGAAGATTAATCTGATCAGAATATCTATCTAAAATTGAACCAAAAGCTTTTCCAAGACGTAAATCCACTTCATTTATGGCATCGAAATAATTGACATAATTATTTTGTAATTTATTTTAATGATATTTTTTTTAGGTTAGAACTATCTTCAATTATTCTTAGGAGATTGATATCATTTTGAATCTTATGAAACTTCACTAGTCACTCTTTTTTTTATTTTCGCCAACTATTTTCAATATCTGATTGCATTTCGACTCATTTTCTACATTATTATCCAATAAAAGTAAAATTTAGCTAGCGTGTCTAGTTTACCTCTTAATGTTTTCTATTACCTGTTCATTGATAGGATCTTATATGATATTACAGCTAAAGAAGTCTATTTCTTAATAGTTTGAAAGTGATCCAGGAAATTTTAATTGGTATAGTGGCTAATCTACATAAATGATGGTAAGAAAAGTTTCTTATTCTCATAAGATACCCTATAGCTAAATGTTCTTCTTCTCACGTTTAAACTAAAATCCAAAGCAGTCTATAAAGCATTATTTTAATGCTAAAGAGCTCTCTTTAGTTGTGCAAAACGCCACAGTTTGCATTTGATTATAAGTTTATTTAAAACTCCCTTAAATAGCTAAAATTTAAAGATGTCATCATAAATTATTCTACTTAGAGCTAAATATTTTAATTAATACAATTACTAAATATAAAAGGCAATAGAGATTCTACTGTAAATTATAGAATCTTTAAAGTTGTAAAATTAAGTAAATCACTCTCAATCTATTTGATTCTATTAATTAATACTTATAATTAAGGCAATAAGTTGCTCTCTTTATAAATTATATTATTAAGCTATAGTTGAAATATTCCAAGTTTTTAAACTTTTAGAGTCAATAGAGTGGCTTTATTTAATTTTGTATTTTAGCTTATACTAAAATTTTATTTCTAGGTAGCAAAAATGAAAATTAGAAAGAAGCTTTTTGCAAAGTTATATAAGCAAATTAGTATAATTTAGTAAGCTAAAGCTTTCAGTACTTCTACTATTTATTTACAGTATTGTCATAAATAATCAAGATGGTAATTTATTTTCCTAAAACTAACATTCCATTCTTTAACTAAATTATGATGCTTTATTTTAAAGACTAGAATCATTTAAAGTAAAAATAAAAGCTTATTAGAATGCTCTGAATAGTTTAATTTTAACTTTAGAACAAAGAGTCTTATTCATTTTTATCTAAAATAGAAAGTGTTCCATATTTACTACTATGACAGTTTAGTAAGAATTAAGAACAAAGGATATTATTATATTAGCTCTATAACTTAAATACATAAATTCTAAAATTAATCCCATTAATCAAGAAAATTCCTTGCTTTTTAAAAAAACTTGCAACCAAAAAATTATTAAGTATGTCTTTATACTTAGCACTCCAGATAGACCATAAAATTACTAAATTAGTTTAGCTCAATTAAGATTATTATTGATTCTAATTATTTCAAGTAGTGACTTTATTAAACAAAAGAGCTTCTGATATAGAAATTAAAAACTCATATCTAGCTACTAATAAAATATTACAGTTAGAAAAGAGATTAGAATCACTAGGAAACAAATATTCCCAAAAAAGATAATTTAAAAATAGAACAAAAATTGTAAGCCAAATAATCTTACCATCAGTAAAACTCCAGATAAGAGAAGAACAAGGACATTAATAAAATTTAATAAACTCTAATAAAAAAGAAATTTACTGTATAAGTAGAAAATTTTATACCGAACTAAAAATGATTATTAGTGTTAATCTATCACATAAATGGTCGTGGTATCCAACCACATAAAAAAATGGTAGCGAATACCAGCTTGAAAGTAAAGGGGAAGCTTAATATTTAATCTTTAAGAATCTTATTATAAAAGAGCTTCATAATTTTAAATTTACTATTTAAATAAATGAAGCTAAATAAACATCTTACCAAGACAAGATCATTGTAAAATGTTCTTTTAACTATAACTCATATGAATAGATTTTCTTAAACAATATATGCAAATTTCTACTAATTTGAATATTTTAGATTACTAAAAAATATTTTTTACAATTATTGCTATTTTTAAAGAAATTGATTCTTCACTTTTATAAATTTTAAAAGAATCTTTTAATTAAATGATATCTGTAATAGATGCAAATAACTATTTATATAAATTAGAAATTATCAAACTAGTTTGTCGTATGCAACACCTTCGTAAATTCCTCCATTCTTAAGCTACTTTGCTCTATTCTCGAACTCACTTGGTCTACTTCTTATCACATCATAAATTTTTTTATTTATAAAGTCTTCTATTTCCTAGTCAATAAACAACTTCTTTAAAGCTTCATATATCTAAATAAGAGTAGTCTTCTAACTCCACTTTCTCAACAAGCCAAAACTTGTCTCACCTGTAATCAAAATACAAGGATGGTAAATTTTATTTAAACATCTAACTTTGAAAGGAACATTATAAGTGTTTTCTATATCAATTTCAACGGAAAATTTAACTTTAGCTTTGTACCACAAAGAATTATCATCTTATATGTTGATTTCCAAAGAAACCTTTTAACCATCATTTTCAAAAGCGTTTTTATCCCTTAAGCATATTCCTTAAAGTTCTTCGCTTTCTCTATTTCATCTTTTCAAATAATCTTCTTTTGTAGGATTATATTATTCAGGCTTAACATCATACTGTATTTTGAGTTTATAAATAAAAGCATCTTCTTCAATTTTAAGTTTATTTTCTTAAACAATTTTCTTTTATTGAATAGGTTTCTTCTAGATTTTTTTATTTAAGTTAAATGATGGAGGGTTATAAGAATATCCACTACAAAGAATGCAAATGGTTTTGATTTATATAGTTTAGTTTGGTTGCCGTTCTTTTATATCTAGAAGTTAGCATGATACGTTTTACTTTTTACATTTTATACATTATTGTTTATTTATTCTAGCTCTAATTATATTTTCATTTAGTTCAATATAATGTCAGCATTCTCTACAGAAAATCTTTATCTTATTACCATACAAAAATAGCTAGTTATTATCTAAACTTTCTTAAGAACTCAGATATAGCATAGATTTTTAAGTTTTTTTACAGCACTTTTAGCAGGATGTTATTATTTTATGTTGCATGTTAAATTAACAGTCAGTATTTTTACATGTCAAGCAAGAGAGTTTATTATCATTATAGCATTTTAAACAGAAAGAGATAATACCTTCTACCATTTCACCAGCCATAATATCATATTATCTACAATTTTAGCAACTTTTCTCGATGCTTGTTTGTTAGATGTTTACTATATTACTTGCTAAATCTTCGATTTCTGGCAGAATATGCTTTTATGGAATCTGATAAATTTGAAGGCAGTTTCTATTTAAGCATTATATTTTCTATTTAAAACCCTATAAGTATTTCAAATTCGAGCCTTAATTGCGCCTCTCTTTCATGCATTCAAATAGATCGATAATTTGAGGCTAGTTAAAATATTCTTTATCGAATACATCTTTAAAAACTTCGAAATGTTATTAAAGTTTAATGAATTTTAATTTATAATAACTAAGGCACTAGTTTATAATTGCTTAGTCGTTCATTTCCTTTTTCTTTAGTATATCATAAAGTTTTTATTCTAGCCCTGCTCTCAATTTAACATTTACTAAGTCTTCATCTATTTTCTTAAGTGCGTGATATAGTACTACACCTAATTTTGTAGGAATATAAGTATTTCTTAGTTTTTATACTGTAACTAAATTTTCTTTTAACTCCTTAAACTGATTGTCTATTTAATCTCCTGCTCCAATATTTTAATTTCTTAATTCTTGTAATAGAAGCGCCTCATTATAAAATCATGGAGCATTTTCAATATTTTGGGTTGAAGGGTGAAAATACTTTAGTGTAAGTCTATCATTTTATTAAATAGAATGAACCAAATTTGTTTTGCCTAAAAGCTATTAATTAAATGTTAGGAAAACTGAAAATCCTTACTATATAATTTAAAAGCCTGTTCCTTCGAATTCAACTCCCTAAATATGTGCTCTTATTTTAGACTGCATCTCAACCATATCATCAGCCAAACTTGCGAAAAAATGGCTTACTATTAGGCAGTATAAGTCAAACATTCTTTTCAAGGAAAAATCATATTATTGAAACATTCAATGAAATTAATTTTTATCCAAAGCTACTAAAGGAACAATTGGTATTTAATCATCAAGTTTTCCTGTGTTAAAGTTTTACTTTCATAAAGTTTATACATATTAACTTCAATATTAATTCTATCCAAACATATATAAAAGCTAGTTATAATCAATATTGCTACTATGATTTTTAGCATATGATTATGGATTTGTAATTATTCCATTTTAGTAAAATATCTAAGCATATTTCATAGTTTCGTCTACTCCAAGTCTAATATATTTAGAGGCTTCAATTATTAAATCTTATGTATCAAGAGGTTTTAACCTTCTTCTGAAGAATGGCTTATGTTCAATATTTTCTATAGGATAGGTTTTATCAATATTTTCTTCGAATCTCTAATTTCTAATGAAATTAAGAACTTCTTTTTCAGTGGCAAATTCTATCAAAGAGTATAAATTTACATAAACTGAGTTCGTGGCTTAAACTTCGATTCCCACTCGATATCTTTTAAAATTATCAATTTCTAGTATTTAATCATATTTTTAAACAATTAGATCTAAGGCTGGGGTTAAAACTGGACCAAATTTTAAAGGTCTACGAGGAAGATTAATCTGATCAGAATATCTATCTAAAATTGAACCAAAAGCTTTTCCAAGACGTAAATCCACTTCATTTATGGCATCGAAATAATTGACATAATTATTTTGTAATTTATTTTAATGATATTTTTTTTAGGTTAGAACTATCTTCAATTATTCTTAGGAGATTGATATCATTTTGAATCTTATGAAACTTCACTAGTCACTCTTTTTTTTATTTTCGCCAACTATTTTCAATATCTGATTGCATTTCGACTCATTTTCTACATTATTATCCAATAAAAGTAAAATTTAGCTAGCGTGTCTAGTTTACCTCTTAATGTTTTCTATTACCTGTTCATTGATAGGATCTTATATGATATTACAGCTAAAGAAGTCTATTTCTTAATAGTTTGAAAGTGATCCAGGAAATTTTAATTGGTATAGTGGCTAATCTACATAAATGATGGTAAGAAAAGTTTCTTATTCTCATAAGATACCCTATAGCTAAATGTTCTTCTTCTCACGTTTAAACTAAAATCCAAAGCAGTCTATAAAGCATTATTTTAATGCTAAAGAGCTCTCTTTAGTTGTGCAAAACGCCACAGTTTGCATTTGATTATAAGTTTATTTAAAACTCCCTTAAATAGCTAAAATTTAAAGATGTCATCATAAATTATTCTACTTAGAGCTAAATATTTTAATTAATACAATTACTAAATATAAAAGGCAATAGAGATTCTACTGTAAATTATAGAATCTTTAAAGTTGTAAAATTAAGTAAATCACTCTCAATCTATTTGATTCTATTAATTAATACTTATAATTAAGGCAATAAGTTGCTCTCTTTATAAATTATATTATTAAGCTATAGTTGAAATATTCCAAGTTTTTAAACTTTTAGAGTCAATAGAGTGGCTTTATTTAATTTTGTATTTTAGCTTATACTAAAATTTTATTTCTAGGTAGCAAAAATGAAAATTAGAAAGAAGCTTTTTGCAAAGTTATATAAGCAAATTAGTATAATTTAGTAAGCTAAAGCTTTCAGTACTTCTACTATTTATTTACAGTATTGTCATAAATAATCAAGATGGTAATTTATTTTCCTAAAACTAACATTCCATTCTTTAACTAAATTATGATGCTTTATTTTAAAGACTAGAATCATTTAAAGTAAAAATAAAAGCTTATTAGAATGCTCTGAATAGTTTAATTTTAACTTTAGAACAAAGAGTCTTATTCATTTTTATCTAAAATAGAAAGTGTTCCATATTTACTACTATGACAGTTTAGTAAGAATTAAGAACAAAGGATATTATTATATTAGCTCTATAACTTAAATACATAAATTCTAAAATTAATCCCATTAATCAAGAAAATTCCTTGCTTTTTAAAAAAACTTGCAACCAAAAAATTATTAAGTATGTCTTTATACTTAGCACTCCAGATAGACCATAAAATTAGTAAATTAGTTTAGCTCAATTAAGATTATTATTGATTCTAATTATTTCAAGTAGTGACTTTATTAAACAAAAGAGCTTCTGATATAGAAATTAAAAACTCATATCTAGCTACTAATAAAATATTACAGTTAGAAAAGAGATTAGAATCACTAGGAAACAAATATTCCCAAAAAAGATAATTTAAAAATAGAACAAAAATTGTAAGCCAAATAATCTTACCATCAGTAAAACTCCAGATAAGAGAAGAACAAGGACATTAATAAAATTTAATAAACTCTAATAAAAAAGAAATTTACTGTATAAGTAGAAAATTTTATACCGAACTAAAAATGATTATTAGTGTTAATCTATCACATAAATGGTCGTGGTATCCAACCACATAAAAAAATGGTAGCGAATACCAGCTTGAAAGTAAAGGGGAAGCTTAATATTTAATCTTTAAGAATCTTATTATAAAAGAGCTTCATAATTTTAAATTTACTATTTAAATAAATGAAGCTAAATAAACATCTTACCAAGACAAGATCATTGTAAAATGTTCTTTTAACTATAACTCATATGAATAGATTTTCTTAAACAATATATGCAAATTTCTACTAATTTGAATATTTTAGATTACTAAAAAATATTTTTTACAATTATTGCTATTTTTAAAGAAATTGATTCTTCACTTTTATAAATTTTAAAAGAATCTTTTAATTAAATGATATCTGTAATAGATGCAAATAACTATTTATATAAATTAGAAATTATCAAACTAGTTTGTCGTATGCAACACCTTCGTAAATTCCTCCATTCTTAAGCTACTTTGCTCTATTCTCGAACTCACTTGGTCTACTTCTTATCACATCATAAATTTTTTTATTTATAAAGTCTTCTATTTCCTAGTCAATAAACAACTTCTTTAAAGCTTCATATATCTAAATAAGAGTAGTCTTCTAACTCCACTTTCTCAACAAGCCAAAACTTGTCTCACCTGTAATCAAAATACAAGGATGGTAAATTTTATTTAAACATCTAACTTTGAAAGGAACATTATAAGTGTTTTCTATATCAATTTCAACGGAAAATTTAACTTTAGCTTTGTACCACAAAGAATTATCATCTTATATGTTGATTTCCAAAGAAACCTTTTAACCATCATTTTCAAAAGCGTTTTTATCCCTTAAGCATATTCCTTAAAGTTCTTCGCTTTCTCTATTTCATCTTTTCAAATAATCTTCTTTTGTAGGATTATATTATTCAGGCTTAACATCATACTGTATTTTGAGTTTATAAATAAAAGCATCTTCTTCAATTTTAAGTTTATTTTCTTAAACAATTTTCTTTTATTGAATAGGTTTCTTCTAGATTTTTTTATTTAAGTTAAATGATGGAGGGTTATAAGAATATCCACTACAAAGAATGCAAATGGTTTTGATTTATATAGTTTAGTTTGGTTGCCGTTCTTTTATATCTAGAAGTTAGCATGATACGTTTTACTTTTTACATTTTATACATTATTGTTTATTTATTCTAGCTCTAATTATATTTTCATTTAGTTCAATATAATGTCAGCATTCTCTACAGAAAATCTTTATCTTATTACCATACAAAAATAGCTAGTTATTATCTAAACTTTCTTAAGAACTCAGATATAGCATAGATTTTTAAGTTTTTTTACAGCACTTTTAGCAGGATGTTATTATTTTATGTTGCATGTTAAATTAACAGTCAGTATTTTTACATGTCAAGCAAGAGAGTTTATTATCATTATAGCATTTTAAACAGAAAGAGATAATACCTTCTACCATTTCACCAGCCATAATATCATATTATCTACAATTTTAGCAACTTTTCTCGATGCTTGTTTGTTAGATGTTTACTATATTACTTGCTAAATCTTCGATTTCTGGCAGAATATGCTTTTATGGAATCTGATAAATTTGAAGGCATTTCTTATTTAAGCATTATATTTTCTATTTAAAACCCTATAAGTATTTCAAATTCGAGCCTTAATTGCGCCTCTCTTTCATGCATTCAAATAGATCGATAATTTGAGGCTAGTTAAAATATTCTTTATCGAATACATCTTTAAAAACTTCGAAATTTTATTAAAGTTTAATGAATTTTAATTTATAATAACTAAGGCACTAGTTTATAATTGCTTAGTCGTTCATTTCCTTTTTCTTTAGTATATCATAAAGTTTTTATTCTAGCCCTGCTCTCAATTTAACATTTACTAAGTCTTCATCTATTTTCTTAAGTGCGTGATATAGTACTACACCTAATTTTGTAGGAATATAAGTATTTCTTAGTTTTTATACTGTAACTAAATTTTCTTTTAACTCCTTAAACTGATTGTCTATTTAATCTCCTGCTCCAATATTTTAATTTCTTAATTCTTGTAATAGAAGCGCCTCATTATAAAATCATGGAGCATTTTCAATATTTTGGGTTGAAGGGTGAAAATACTTTAGTGTAAGTCTATCATTTTATTAAATAGAATGAACCAAATTTGTTTTGCCTAAAAGCTATTAATTAAATGTTAGGAAAACTGAAAATCCTTACTATATAATTTAAAAGCCTGTTCCTTCGAATTCAACTCCCTAAATATGTGCTCTTATTTTAGACTGCATCTCAACCATATCATCAGCCAAACTTGCGAAAAAATGGCTTACTATTAGGCAGTATAAGTCAAACATTCTTTTCAAGGAAAAATCATATTATTGAAACATTCAATGAAATTAATTTTTATCCAAAGCTACTAAAGGAACAATTGGTATTTAATCATCAAGTTTTCCTGTGTTAAAGTTTTACTTTCATAAAGTTTATACATATTAACTTCAATATTAATTCTATCCAAACATATATAAAAGCTAGTTATAATCAATATTGCTACTATGATTTTTAGCATATGATTATGGATTTGTAATTATTCCATTTTAGTAAAATATCTAAGCATATTTCATAGTTTCGTCTACTCCAAGTCTAATATATTTAGAGGCTTCAATTATTAAATCTTATGTATCAAGAGGTTTTAACCTTCTTCTGAAGAATGGCTTATGTTCAATATTTTCTATAGGATAGGTTTTATCAATATTTTCTTCGAATCTCTAATTTCTAATGAAATTAAGAACTTCTTTTTCAGTGGCAAATTCTATCAAAGAGTATAAATTTACATAAACTGAGTTCGTGGCTTAAACTTCGATTCCCACTCGATATCTTTTAAAATTATCAATTTCTAGTATTTAATCATATTTTTAAACAATTAGATCTAAGGCTGGGGTTAAAACTGGACCAAATTTTAAAGGTCTACGAGGAAGATTAATCTGATCAGAATATCTATCTAAAATTGAACCAAAAGCTTTTCCAAGACGTAAATCCACTTCATTTATGGCATCGAAATAATTGACATAATTATTTTGTAATTTATTTTAATGATATTTTTTTTAGGTTAGAACTATCTTCAATTATTCTTAGGAGATTGATATCATTTTGAATCTTATGAAACTTCACTAGTCACTCTTTTTTTTATTTTCGCCAACTATTTTCAATATCTGATTGCATTTCGACTCATTTTCTACATTATTATCCAATAAAAGTAAAATTTAGCTAGCGTGTCTAGTTTACCTCTTAATGTTTTCTATTACCTGTTCATTGATAGGATCTTATATGATATTACAGCTAAAGAAGTCTATTTCTTAATAGTTTGAAAGTGATCCAGGAAATTTTAATTGGTATAGTGGCTAATCTACATAAATGATGGTAAGAAAAGTTTCTTATTCTCATAAGATACCCTATAGCTAAATGTTCTTCTTCTCACGTTTAAACTAAAATCCAAAGCAGTCTATAAAGCATTATTTTAATGCTAAAGAGCTCTCTTTAGTTGTGCAAAACGCCACAGTTTGCATTTGATTATAAGTTTATTTAAAACTCCCTTAAATAGCTAAAATTTAAAGATGTCATCATAAATTATTCTACTTAGAGCTAAATATTTTAATTAATACAATTACTAAATATAAAAGGCAATAGAGATTCTACTGTAAATTATAGAATCTTTAAAGTTGTAAAATTAAGTAAATCACTCTCAATCTATTTGATTCTATTAATTAATACTTATAATTAAGGCAATAAGTTGCTCTCTTTATAAATTATATTATTAAGCTATAGTTGAAATATTCCAAGTTTTTAAACTTTTAGAGTCAATAGAGTGGCTTTATTTAATTTTGTATTTTAGCTTATACTAAAATTTTATTTCTAGGTAGCAAAAATGAAAATTAGAAAGAAGCTTTTTGCAAAGTTATATAAGCAAATTAGTATAATTTAGTAAGCTAAAGCTTTCAGTACTTCTACTATTTATTTACAGTATTGTCATAAATAATCAAGATGGTAATTTATTTTCCTAAAACTAACATTCCATTCTTTAACTAAATTATGATGCTTTATTTTAAAGACTAGAATCATTTAAAGTAAAAATAAAAGCTTATTAGAATGCTCTGAATAGTTTAATTTTAACTTTAGAACAAAGAGTCTTATTCATTTTTATCTAAAATAGAAAGTGTTCCATATTTACTACTATGACAGTTTAGTAAGAATTAAGAACAAAGGATATTATTATATTAGCTCTATAACTTAAATACATAAATTCTAAAATTAATCCCATTAATCAAGAAAATTCCTTGCTTTTTAAAAAAACTTGCAACCAAAAAATTATTAAGTATGTCTTTATACTTAGCACTCCAGATAGACCATAAAATTACTAAATTAGTTTAGCTCAATTAAGATTATTATTGATTCTAATTATTTCAAGTAGTGACTTTATTAAACAAAAGAGCTTCTGATATAGAAATTAAAAACTCATATCTAGCTACTAATAAAATATTACAGTTAGAAAAGAGATTAGAATCACTAGGAAACAAATATTCCCAAAAAAGATAATTTAAAAATAGAACAAAAATTGTAAGCCAAATAATCTTACCATCAGTAAAACTCCAGATAAGAGAAGAACAAGGACATTAATAAAATTTAATAAACTCTAATAAAAAAGAAATTTACTGTATAAGTAGAAAATTTTATACCGAACTAAAAATGATTATTAGTGTTAATCTATCACATAAATGGTCGTGGTATCCAACCACATAAAAAAATGGTAGCGAATACCAGCTTGAAAGTAAAGGGGAAGCTTAATATTTAATCTTTAAGAATCTTATTATAAAAGAGCTTCATAATTTTAAATTTACTATTTAAATAAATGAAGCTAAATAAACATCTTACCAAGACAAGATCATTGTAAAATGTTCTTTTAACTATAACTCATATGAATAGATTTTCTTAAACAATATATGCAAATTTCTACTAATTTGAATATTTTAGATTACTAAAGAATATTTTTTACAATTATTGCTATTTTTAAAGAAATTGATTCTTCACTTTTATAAATTTTAAAAGAATCTTTTAATTAAATGATATCTGTAATAGATGCAAATAACTATTTATATAAATTAGAAATTATCAAACTAGTTTGTCGTATGCAACACCTTCGTAAATTCCTCCATTCTTAAGCTACTTTGCTCTATTCTCGAACTCACTTGGTCTACTTCTTATCACATCATAAATTTTTTTATTTATAAAGTCTTCTATTTCCTAGTCAATAAACAACTTCTTTAAAGCTTCATATATCTAAATAAGAGTAGTCTTCTAACTCCACTTTCTCAACAAGCCAAAACTTGTCTCACCTGTAATCAAAATACAAGGATGGTAAATTTTATTTAAACATCTAACTTTGAAAGGAACATTATAAGTGTTTTCTATATCAATTTCAACGGAAAATTTAACTTTAGCTTTGTACCACAAAGAATTATCATCTTATATGTTGATTTCCAAAGAAACCTTTTAACCATCATTTTCAAAAGCGTTTTTATCCCTTAAGCATATTCCTTAAAGTTCTTCGCTTTCTCTATTTCATCTTTTCAAATAATCTTCTTTTGTAGGATTATATTATTCAGGCTTAACATCATACTGTATTTTGAGTTTATAAATAAAAGCATCTTCTTCAATTTTAAGTTTATTTTCTTAAACAATTTTCTTTTATTGAATAGGTTTCTTCTAGATTTTTTTATTTAAGTTAAATGATGGAGGGTTATAAGAATATCCACTACAAAGAATGCAAATGGTTTTGATTTATATAGTTTAGTTTGGTTGCCGTTCTTTTATATCTAGAAGTTAGCATGATACGTTTTACTTTTTACATTTTATACATTATTGTTTATTTATTCTAGCTCTAATTATATTTTCATTTAGTTCAATATAATGTCAGCATTCTCTACAGAAAATCTTTATCTTATTACCATACAAAAATAGCTAGTTATTATCTAAACTTTCTTAAGAACTCAGATATAGCATAGATTTTTAAGTTTTTTTACAGCACTTTTAGCAGGATGTTATTATTTTATGTTGCATGTTAAATTAACAGTCAGTATTTTTACATGTCAAGCAAGAGAGTTTATTATCATTATAGCATTTTAAACAGAAAGAGATAATACCTTCTACCATTTCACCAGCCATAATATCATATTATCTACAATTTTAGCAACTTTTCTCGATGCTTGTTTGTTAGATGTTTACTATATTACTTGCTAAATCTTCGATTTCTGGCAGAATATGCTTTTATGGAATCTGATAAATTTGAAGGCATTTCTTATTTAAGCATTATATTTTCTATTTAAAACCCTATAAGTATTTCAAATTCGAGCCTTAATTGCGCCTCTCTTTCATGCATTCAAATAGATCGATAATTTGAGGCTAGTTAAAATATTCTTTATCGAATACATCTTTAAAAACTTCGAAATGTTATTAAAGTTTAATGAATTTTAATTTATAATAACTAAGGCACTAGTTTATAATTGCTTAGTCGTTCATTTCCTTTTTCTTTAGTATATCATAAAGTTTTTATTCTAGCCCTGCTCTCAATTTAACATTTACTAAGTCTTCATCTATTTTCTTAAGTGCGTGATATAGTACTACACCTAATTTTGTAGGAATATAAGTATTTCTTAGTTTTTATACTGTAACTAAATTTTCTTTTAACTCCTTAAACTGATTGTCTATTTAATCTCCTGCTCCAATATTTTAATTTCTTAATTCTTGTAATAGAAGCGCCTCATTATAAAATCATGGAGCATTTTCAATATTTTGGGTTGAAGGGTGAAAATACTTTAGTGTAAGTCTATCATTTTATTAAATAGAATGAACCAAATTTGTTTTGCCTAAAAGCTATTAATTAAATGTTAGGAAAACTGAAAATCCTTACTATATAATTTAAAAGCCTGTTCCTTCGAATTCAACTCCCTAAATATGTGCTCTTATTTTAGACTGCATCTCAACCATATCATCAGCCAAACTTGCGAAAAAATGGCTTACTATTAGGCAGTATAAGTCAAACATTCTTTTCAAGGAAAAATCATATTATTGAAACATTCAATGAAATTAATTTTTATCCAAAGCTACTAAAGGAACAATTGGTATTTAATCATCAAGTTTTCCTGTGTTAAAGTTTTACTTTCATAAAGTTTATACATATTAACTTCAATATTAATTCTATCCAAACATATATAAAAGCTAGTTATAATCAATATTGCTACTATGATTTTTAGCATATGATTATGGATTTGTAATTATTCCATTTTAGTAAAATATCTAAGCATATTTCATAGTTTCGTCTACTCCAAGTCTAATATATTTAGAGGCTTCAATTATTAAATCTTATGTATCAAGAGGTTTTAACCTTCTTCTGAAGAATGGCTTATGTTCAATATTTTCTATAGGATAGGTTTTATCAATATTTTCTTCGAATCTCTAATTTCTAATGAAATTAAGAACTTCTTTTTCAGTGGCAAATTCTATCAAAGAGTATAAATTTACATAAACTGAGTTCGTGGCTTAAACTTCGATTCCCACTCGATATCTTTTAAAATTATCAATTTCTAGTATTTAATCATATTTTTAAACAATTAGATCTAAGGCTGGGGTTAAAACTGGACCAAATTTTAAAGGTCTACGAGGAAGATTAATCTGATCAGAATATCTATCTAAAATTGAACCAAAAGCTTTTCCAAGACGTAAATCCACTTCATTTATGGCATCGAAATAATTGACATAATTATTTTGTAATTTATTTTAATGATATTTTTTTTAGGTTAGAACTATCTTCAATTATTCTTAGGAGATTGATATCATTTTGAATCTTATGAAACTTCACTAGTCACTCTTTTTTTTATTTTCGCCAACTATTTTCAATATCTGATTGCATTTCGACTCATTTTCTACATTATTATCCAATAAAAGTAAAATTTAGCTAGCGTGTCTAGTTTACCTCTTAATGTTTTCTATTACCTGTTCATTGATAGGATCTTATATGATATTACAGCTAAAGAAGTCTATTTCTTAATAGTTTGAAAGTGATCCAGGAAATTTTAATTGGTATAGTGGCTAATCTACATAAATGATGGTAAGAAAAGTTTCTTATTCTCATAAGATACCCTATAGCTAAATGTTCTTCTTCTCACGTTTAAACTAAAATCCAAAGCAGTCTATAAAGCATTATTTTAATGCTAAAGAGCTCTCTTTAGTTGTGCAAAACGCCACAGTTTGCATTTGATTATAAGTTTATTTAAAACTCCCTTAAATAGCTAAAATTTAAAGATGTCATCATAAATTATTCTACTTAGAGCTAAATATTTTAATTAATACAATTACTAAATATAAAAGGCAATAGAGATTCTACTGTAAATTATAGAATCTTTAAAGTTGTAAAATTAAGTAAATCACTCTCAATCTATTTGATTCTATTAATTAATACTTATAATTAAGGCAATAAGTTGCTCTCTTTATAAATTATATTATTAAGCTATAGTTGAAATATTCCAAGTTTTTAAACTTTTAGAGTCAATAGAGTGGCTTTATTTAATTTTGTATTTTAGCTTATACTAAAATTTTATTTCTAGGTAGCAAAAATGAAAATTAGAAAGAAGCTTTTTGCAAAGTTATATAAGCAAATTAGTATAATTTAGTAAGCTAAAGCTTTCAGTACTTCTACTATTTATTTACAGTATTGTCATAAATAATCAAGATGGTAATTTATTTTCCTAAAACTAACATTCCATTCTTTAACTAAATTATGATGCTTTATTTTAAAGACTAGAATCATTTAAAGTAAAAATAAAAGCTTATTAGAATGCTCTGAATAGTTTAATTTTAACTTTAGAACAAAGAGTCTTATTCATTTTTATCTAAAATAGAAAGTGTTCCATATTTACTACTATGACAGTTTAGTAAGAATTAAGAACAAAGGATATTATTATATTAGCTCTATAACTTAAATACATAAATTCTAAAATTAATCCCATTAATCAAGAAAATTCCTTGCTTTTTAAAAAAACTTGCAACCAAAAAATTATTAAGTATGTCTTTATACTTAGCACTCCAGATAGACCATAAAATTACTAAATTAGTTTAGCTCAATTAAGATTATTATTGATTCTAATTATTTCAAGTAGTGACTTTATTAAACAAAAGAGCTTCTGATATAGAAATTAAAAACTCATATCTAGCTACTAATAAAATATTACAGTTAGAAAAGAGATTAGAATCACTAGGAAACAAATATTCCCAAAAAAGATAATTTAAAAATAGAACAAAAATTGTAAGCCAAATAATCTTACCATCAGTAAAACTCCAGATAAGAGAAGAACAAGGACATTAATAAAATTTAATAAACTCTAATAAAAAAGAAATTTACTGTATAAGTAGAAAATTTTATACCGAACTAAAAATGATTATTAGTGTTAATCTATCACATAAATGGTCGTGGTATCCAACCACATAAAAAAATGGTAGCGAATACCAGCTTGAAAGTAAAGGGGAAGCTTAATATTTAATCTTTAAGAATCTTATTATAAAAGAGCTTCATAATTTTAAATTTACTATTTAAATAAATGAAGCTAAATAAACATCTTACCAAGACAAGATCATTGTAAAATGTTCTTTTAACTATAACTCATATGAATAGATTTTCTTAAACAATATATGCAAATTTCTACTAATTTGAATATTTTAGATTACTAAAAAATATTTTTTACAATTATTGCTATTTTTAAAGAAATTGATTCTTCACTTTTATAAATTTTAAAAGAATCTTTTAATTAAATGATATCTGTAATAGATGCAAATAACTATTTATATAAATTAGAAATTATCAAACTAGTTTGTCGTATGCAACACCTTCGTAAATTCCTCCATTCTTAAGCTACTTTGCTCTATTCTCGAACTCACTTGGTCTACTTCTTATCACATCATAAATTTTTTTATTTATAAAGTCTTCTATTTCCTAGTCAATAAACAACTTCTTTAAAGCTTCATATATCTAAATAAGAGTAGTCTTCTAACTCCACTTTCTCAACAAGCCAAAACTTGTCTCACCTGTAATCAAAATACAAGGATGGTAAATTTTATTTAAACATCTAACTTTGAAAGGAACATTATAAGTGTTTTCTATATCAATTTCAACGGAAAATTTAACTTTAGCTTTGTACCACAAAGAATTATCATCTTATATGTTGATTTCCAAAGAAACCTTTTAACCATCATTTTCAAAAGCGTTTTTATCCCTTAAGCATATTCCTTAAAGTTCTTCGCTTTCTCTATTTCATCTTTTCAAATAATCTTCTTTTGTAGGATTATATTATTCAGGCTTAACATCATACTGTATTTTGAGTTTATAAATAAAAGCATCTTCTTCAATTTTAAGTTTATTTTCTTAAACAATTTTCTTTTATTGAATAGGTTTCTTCTAGATTTTTTTATTTAAGTTAAATGATGGAGGGTTATAAGAATATCCACTACAAAGAATGCAAATGGTTTTGATTTATATAGTTTAGTTTGGTTGCCGTTCTTTTATATCTAGAAGTTAGCATGATACGTTTTACTTTTTACATTTTATACATTATTGTTTATTTATTCTAGCTCTAATTATATTTTCATTTAGTTCAATATAATGTCAGCATTCTCTACAGAAAATCTTTATCTTATTACCATACAAAAATAGCTAGTTATTATCTAAACTTTCTTAAGAACTCAGATATAGCATAGATTTTTAAGTTTTTTTACAGCACTTTTAGCAGGATGTTATTATTTTATGTTGCATGTTAAATTAACAGTCAGTATTTTTACATGTCAAGCAAGAGAGTTTATTATCATTATAGCATTTTAAACAGAAAGAGATAATACCTTCTACCATTTCACCAGCCATAATATCATATTATCTACAATTTTAGCAACTTTTCTCGATGCTTGTTTGTTAGATGTTTACTATATTACTTGCTAAATCTTCGATTTCTGGCAGAATATGCTTTTATGGAATCTGATAAATTTGAAGGCATTTCTTATTTAAGCATTATATTTTCTATTTAAAACCCTATAAGTATTTCAAATTCGAGCCTTAATTGCGCCTCTCTTTCATGCATTCAAATAGATCGATAATTTGAGGCTAGTTAAAATATTCTTTATCGAATACATCTTTAAAAACTTCGAAATTTTATTAAAGTTTAATGAATTTTAATTTATAATAACTAAGGCACTAGTTTATAATTGCTTAGTCGTTCATTTCCTTTTTCTTTAGTATATCATAAAGTTTTTATTCTAGCCCTGCTCTCAATTTAACATTTACTAAGTCTTCATCTATTTTCTTAAGTGCGTGATATAGTACTACACCTAATTTTGTAGGAATATAAGTATTTCTTAGTTTTTATACTGTAACTAAATTTTCTTTTAACTCCTTAAACTGATTGTCTATTTAATCTCCTGCTCCAATATTTTAATTTCTTAATTCTTGTAATAGAAGCGCCTCATTATAAAATCATGGAGCATTTTCAATATTTTGGGTTGAAGGGTGAAAATACTTTAGTGTAAGTCTATCATTTTATTAAATAGAATGAACCAAATTTGTTTTGCCTAAAAGCTATTAATTAAATGTTAGGAAAACTGAAAATCCTTACTATATAATTTAAAAGCCTGTTCCTTCGAATTCAACTCCCTAAATATGTGCTCTTATTTTAGACTGCATCTCAACCATATCATCAGCCAAACTTGCGAAAAAATGGCTTACTATTAGGCAGTATAAGTCAAACATTCTTTTCAAGGAAAAATCATATTATTGAAACATTCAATGAAATTAATTTTTATCCAAAGCTACTAAAGGAACAATTGGTATTTAATCATCAAGTTTTCCTGTGTTAAAGTTTTACTTTCATAAAGTTTATACATATTAACTTCAATATTAATTCTATCCAAACATATATAAAAGCTAGTTATAATCAATATTGCTACTATGATTTTTAGCATATGATTATGGATTTGTAATTATTCCATTTTAGTAAAATATCTAAGCATATTTCATAGTTTCGTCTACTCCAAGTCTAATATATTTAGAGGCTTCAATTATTAAATCTTATGTATCAAGAGGTTTTAACCTTCTTCTGAAGAATGGCTTATGTTCAATATTTTCTATAGGATAGGTTTTATCAATATTTTCTTCGAATCTCTAATTTCTAATGAAATTAAGAACTTCTTTTTCAGTGGCAAATTCTATCAAAGAGTATAAATTTACATAAACTGAGTTCGTGGCTTAAACTTCGATTCCCACTCGATATCTTTTAAAATTATCAATTTCTAGTATTTAATCATATTTTTAAACAATTAGATCTAAGGCTGGGGTTAAAACTGGACCAAATTTTAAAGGTCTACGAGGAAGATTAATCTGATCAGAATATCTATCTAAAATTGAACCAAAAGCTTTTCCAAGACGTAAATCCACTTCATTTATGGCATCGAAATAATTGACATAATTATTTTGTAATTTATTTTAATGATATTTTTTTTAGGTTAGAACTATCTTCAATTATTCTTAGGAGATTGATATCATTTTGAATCTTATGAAACTTCACTAGTCACTCTTTTTTTTATTTTCGCCAACTATTTTCAATATCTGATTGCATTTCGACTCATTTTCTACATTATTATCCAATAAAAGTAAAATTTAGCTAGCGTGTCTAGTTTACCTCTTAATGTTTTCTATTACCTGTTCATTGATAGGATCTTATATGATATTACAGCTAAAGAAGTCTATTTCTTAATAGTTTGAAAGTGATCCAGGAAATTTTAATTGGTATAGTGGCTAATCTACATAAATGATGGTAAGAAAAGTTTCTTATTCTCATAAGATACCCTATAGCTAAATGTTCTTCTTCTCACGTTTAAACTAAAATCCAAAGCAGTCTATAAAGCATTATTTTAATGCTAAAGAGCTCTCTTTAGTTGTGCAAAACGCCACAGTTTGCATTTGATTATAAGTTTATTTAAAACTCCCTTAAATAGCTAAAATTTAAAGATGTCATCATAAATTATTCTACTTAGAGCTAAATATTTTAATTAATACAATTACTAAATATAAAAGGCAATAGAGATTCTACTGTAAATTATAGAATCTTTAAAGTTGTAAAATTAAGTAAATCACTCTCAATCTATTTGATTCTATTAATTAATACTTATAATTAAGGCAATAAGTTGCTCTCTTTATAAATTATATTATTAAGCTATAGTTGAAATATTCCAAGTTTTTAAACTTTTAGAGTCAATAGAGTGGCTTTATTTAATTTTGTATTTTAGCTTATACTAAAATTTTATTTCTAGGTAGCAAAAATGAAAATTAGAAAGAAGCTTTTTGCAAAGTTATATAAGCAAATTAGTATAATTTAGTAAGCTAAAGCTTTCAGTACTTCTACTATTTATTTACAGTATTGTCATAAATAATCAAGATGGTAATTTATTTTCCTAAAACTAACATTCCATTCTTTAACTAAATTATGATGCTTTATTTTAAAGACTAGAATCATTTAAAGTAAAAATAAAAGCTTATTAGAATGCTCTGAATAGTTTAATTTTAACTTTAGAACAAAGAGTCTTATTCATTTTTATCTAAAATAGAAAGTGTTCCATATTTACTACTATGACAGTTTAGTAAGAATTAAGAACAAAGGATATTATTATATTAGCTCTATAACTTAAATACATAAATTCTAAAATTAATCCCATTAATCAAGAAAATTCCTTGCTTTTTAAAAAAACTTGCAACCAAAAAATTATTAAGTATGTCTTTATACTTAGCACTCCAGATAGACCATAAAATTACTAAATTAGTTTAGCTCAATTAAGATTATTATTGATTCTAATTATTTCAAGTAGTGACTTTATTAAACAAAAGAGCTTCTGATATAGAAATTAAAAACTCATATCTAGCTACTAATAAAATATTACAGTTAGAAAAGAGATTAGAATCACTAGGAAACAAATATTCCCAAAAAAGATAATTTAAAAATAGAACAAAAATTGTAAGCCAAATAATCTTACCATCAGTAAAACTCCAGATAAGAGAAGAACAAGGACATTAATAAAATTTAATAAACTCTAATAAAAAAGAAATTTACTGTATAAGTAGAAAATTTTATACCGAACTAAAAATGATTATTAGTGTTAATCTATCACATAAATGGTCGTGGTATCCAACCACATAAAAAAATGGTAGCGAATACCAGCTTGAAAGTAAAGGGGAAGCTTAATATTTAATCTTTAAGAATCTTATTATAAAAGAGCTTCATAATTTTAAATTTACTATTTAAATAAATGAAGCTAAATAAACATCTTACCAAGACAAGATCATTGTAAAATGTTCTTTTAACTATAACTCATATGAATAGATTTTCTTAAACAATATATGCAAATTTCTACTAATTTGAATATTTTAGATTACTAAAAAATATTTTTTACAATTATTGCTATTTTTAAAGAAATTGATTCTTCACTTTTATAAATTTTAAAAGAATCTTTTAATTAAATGATATCTGTAATAGATGCAAATAACTATTTATATAAATTAGAAATTATCAAACTAGTTTGTCGTATGCAACACCTTCGTAAATTCCTCCATTCTTAAGCTACTTTGCTCTATTCTCGAACTCACTTGGTCTACTTCTTATCACATCATAAATTTTTTTATTTATAAAGTCTTCTATTTCCTAGTCAATAAACAACTTCTTTAAAGCTTCATATATCTAAATAAGAGTAGTCTTCTAACTCCACTTTCTCAACAAGCCAAAACTTGTCTCACCTGTAATCAAAATACAAGGATGGTAAATTTTATTTAAACATCTAACTTTGAAAGGAACATTATAAGTGTTTTCTATATCAATTTCAACGGAAAATTTAACTTTAGCTTTGTACCACAAAGAATTATCATCTTATATGTTGATTTCCAAAGAAACCTTTTAACCATCATTTTCAAAAGCGTTTTTATCCCTTAAGCATATTCCTTAAAGTTCTTCGCTTTCTCTATTTCATCTTTTCAAATAATCTTCTTTTGTAGGATTATATTATTCAGGCTTAACATCATACTGTATTTTGAGTTTATAAATAAAAGCATCTTCTTCAATTTTAAGTTTATTTTCTTAAACAATTTTCTTTTATTGAATAGGTTTCTTCTAGATTTTTTTATTTAAGTCAAGCAATCCTATAAATTTAATAGTCTTGCACGGAAAATTTGTAACTGTTTTAAAAATTCAATTAAGATTCTATTTTTATAGCAAGAAATTAGCTTACTATTGATAAAATAAAATTGAAATTATAAGTTTAAATGTAAAGGCTATATAAAAGTTTTTTTAGAGATGAGAAATTGTTATAAAGCATGTATGAAATTTAAGGATTTTCTAGTTATTATAATAATTGAGTTATTTTATTATTTTAATCCTTTTTAAATGCTTTAGTAAACATTTCTATAAGTTACTTTTTAAATAAATTAAAATAATATAATTGCCTAATTCTTTATTAATTTTTTATTAATTAATTTCAACTTAAAGATTTTTGGACTGTAACTTCTTGCAGTTAATCGACCCCAACATTCCCTTCATGGGATAACGTGGATATCCTGTTGCTTTCGAAAAGCAGCTGTCAGGCAGCTCCATCGCTATGGGCAGCCAGGCTTCAAGTCCCTACCAGGAGTGGATAATCAAAAGGAAGGCGTTTCCTTGCAAATGTTGACTTTGACCAGGGACTTTCTCATCGACAGGAAAGGAACTTGTTCCTAGCCATAAAACCAGAATGTATGATTCAGAAGGTTAATCTCAGCTCCCACCATCTTTTTAATTATTATTAATTTTTTATTTTAACTAGTTATCTCTTGACTTGAAATACATAGATTTTCTTATTTAATTTAATAATATTTATTCTTTTGGCTAGTTGCTATTTTCCTGATTCTATAATTATTTCTGCTTTACTTTTATGGTTAAAGCTTTTATTCTTAAATTTTGAACTTTAAAAGCACTATTAATTTAAAAAGTATCTAAATTCTTGATTGATCATAGTACCAGGTTAGAATGTATTATTCTATTAGTGACAATAAAACTATATAACTTTAAGTTTATTATTTTTTTACTATCTAGTTGATAGTCTAATTTAGTGACTATGGCTAGATATTTCTCATTTGAATGAGTTTTAAATGATTAATTAATAAAAGCTTTAATTATATTAAATGTTAGCTATTATTCTAATTTTATTTAGCTAAATACAATCCAGATAGTTTAATAGCTTTAAAGACTAATATCGTTAGGACATTAATAAATGGGAGACATTAAAGAAATTAAAGAAGAGTTTCTTATCTCAAAAATTATTCTTGAAGATGTGTAGATGCTTAGATATTTATGAGCTGAGTACCAATGAGTTGTAATGTGATCTTTAATCTTCGTTTTTTATCTTAAAAAGGAAAGCACTAAAATAGGAATTAAATAAAGTAATATACTTTAGTAATTTTTCAAAATAAACTTTAATAATTGTCATGGATGAGTCATTTTATTTAAAAATGATATAGATTAAGTTTCCTTACAAATAAAGCTTATTTATTTTCTTTAACCTAAATTTAATATCTATTTTTCTACTTAGTATAATTATTTATACCAAAAGTATAGCCCTCTATGAGAATTATAGCAAAGTGTTTATACATTTTAGAGCCAACAACTTTTACTTTTAATTAATTAAATGAAATATTCATTCTAAACTTAATCAATATCATACTAATGATTTATTCTAATTTCTAAATGTTTTTTGCTGAAGCTATTAATGAGAAATCCTATATTTTCATATTAATAATTAATTGTTAACCATAAATAAAGACTTTTATTTAGTTATTTTAGTTTTATTTTCATAAGTTTTATTTACTTTTAGATTACTTAAGAAATTTAGTATATTTAAATATTAATATAGAAGGAGAATTCTTAAGGAATAGTTATTATAAGAATCAAAGCAAAGGGTAAATTAGAACAAAAGCGTTATTAAGAAATTAGATTTCAATTATAATTTTAACTGTTATTCTAATATTTTATAGCTTTGTTGAAACTAATATCCTTGATACCAACTCTTATAGCAACTTTTAGAAATTATTATTGAAAACTTTTAAGTTTAGATAAATTTTTTGTTATAAAAACCAGGAATATTGAAGCTAGTTTAGACTTAAAATGCTTTCTAAAATTATTAAAATAGCTTAGAAAAAGCTGATAATTTCGAGGAAAGGAAAATTTGGTTAATTGATACCTCATGTATGAGGATGGCTATAGTAACATTTAAATATGGTTTTTAATTTTCTTTTACACAAGGCCAATCAATTCAAGGAAAGCTTTTTTATCTTATGATGATTAATTATTATCTTACTTCCAAAAATAGTTAAAAATTTAATTTAAGAAAGATTTATAGAAACCAAAAGCTAATATAAAGAAGGGTTTTTTTGGGAAATTAGATAGATCGCTTTGAGATTAATAAATGATAGCAACAGTTTTAAAAGTTTTTATCTAAGCAAGTGAAAATAAATAAATTTGATGATAATTAAATTATTAATTAATTTCCTTTTACCATTTAATATAATATAACTTCTTTATATCCTAATATTTAATCTTAAATTAGCTTGCATACAGTTCTAATAATCCTATATTTAATTTAATTTAAAATTTAAAAGAACTTAACTTAAACCAATTATAACTTATTGATCTATTATTAATTTAAATTAATAAATTTTAAATTAATATTAAATTATTAATATAGGAATTATTGCTTCTAATATAATTATTATTTATAGTTAATATTATATTAAATTATATAAAATACATTTGTTTTACTAAGAAATGTTTGCTTTAATTACTTATTAAGCTATCTTTACTATTTTACTTTTTATAATAATAATAAATCATATTCCTAATATTTTTCTATCTATTATACTTTATATTATATAATTTATTGTCTTTAGTTTAATAGATAATTCTTAAAAACCAACTAATAAAATAATATAATTAAGATAAAATATAAAATAACTATAATTTAGTTTAAACTTTAAGCTTCTAATCAAAATAATTGTTACTTACTATTTATTTATTTAAATAAGCTTAAAATAAATATTTGCTTTTGCAATGTTTATAGATAATTAGCTATGCTATAATTAGACAGTTAAGGATATATTTTTAAATTATTATTTATTTTTTAAGTTAAATTTATTAAATTGCTAGATATAAGCAAGCAATTATTTAAGCAACTCCTTAATATTTTAAATTAAGTAGGAATTACCAAGAAATTTAAAATAGAAGAGTAAATAAATTTAATCTAATTAAGAAATTTATTATTAAATTAATAACTTTATATTATAATATTTGCAGAGACTCTAAGTTAAGAGAGTTCTATTTTAGTAATTATTAAAGTTTATAATTAAAGGAATATTTTAAAAGTTAAAGTTAAGTTACTTTCTTTTTCTTTATTTTCTACAATAAATTTTCCCATTAAAAACTTTTATCCTTTAAATGATTCTGAGGATACTTAATTTTTTTTAAATCCTTCATATGAAAAGTTATCTTGAAATCCTTCAGAATTTGGATTATTTTTCTAATTTATTTTAATTTTTTCTATTAAATCTAAAAATAATTCTCTTATCTCCTAAAGTTCATATTTTGTTTAGGCTACTTTCTTATTATCCTCTTACTCCACTATCTATGGCTCTAAAGCACGACTCATTATCTTTTGACCTAATGTAGCAATTTATTTCATTGGAAGTGCAATTTTATTGGTTTAAATGATGATTATTATAACAATAATGGCAAAAGTAATAAAGGCTATTATTGAGATTATAATTGCAAACACTTCATAATTTTTCTTAAATTCATCTTCGCTTTCTTCAGATATTTTATCAATTTCGTCAATCTAAGCATAAGAAATTAAGACTCCAAGGCAATAAGTCTAAATAATAAACTTACAGGTCTATATTATTTTTATGATGTATATATGAATTTTCTGATGTAGTAGTATTAGGTGCCATTGAAATATGTATACTTTAATACTTTTTCCTCTTAAATACTTTCATTAAAAATAACATTTTCCCATTCATAATAACTAATTCCTGTTTTTTTATAGTCATATATTCTATCAACTCCTGGCTCTACTCCTCATATCTTCACTCTATTACTTATTGAGCCTCCATACATTACAAAAACAGCAAATCCATTTGCAAAAAGCTTAAAAGATTCAAAGAGGTTAAGTAAATAATTTCACTGTAGATCAGCAAAAGGGACAGCAAAAGGTTCTTAAAAAGGAGTATTAGTATTGTTGTAAATAAGCTAGGAAGCAGAGATAGTTAGCATGCTAGTACCATATGAAATGTATAGATTGGTAAAACTTTAGCTTCCATTCGATTCTATTGCCTTGTAATATCATTCTCTTATGTAATGATTATAGTTTATAAATTCTTAGCCTGGGTATATCAAAAAGCATCCACCTTTTTTGAAACCGATTCCGAAGTGATAAAGAGGAAAGGAAAACAAGGAATGTCAATAATAATCGAAATTTCCTGAATAAACCATATATGATTTGCATTCAGATGTTAGTTCGTCTAATTAATTTAAGGAATAGAAAGTGCTAACATTAAAAGTAATTTCTTAATCTCCATACGTTTCCTATGTATAGTTATTGTAAATAGCCAGCTTTTGTGGAATATTTTGATGTCAAATTCCAGGTTTTTTTTAATGAATATTCCTTACATTATTATCTAACTAGTAAACATCTTTTACTATTTTTACAAATGTATCAAACCTCTATAGAAATCCTTCTAAATAAAATATTATAACTCCAGAATTTCAAGTTGTATATTAGTACAAATGAGTTAAAATTTATTCTTCGTAGGTATCTTCTGCAGACTTAGAAGAATACTTAGATATTAAAAAGAATAAAATCAAAAATAAGAAAGTGAAGAAAGAAATGACTAATAAGCATACTATAAGCAGCTAAATTATTAGTACTTTATCCAAGTTCCTGGTATTAAATTTAAGCCTCATTTTATTAATTATTAAACTAAAGAATTTAATATATCAAAATCATTTGATTTGCTAACTATTTAAGAGTATTAAGATGCTTTTAGCTTGCATATATAAGAAATTAACATTTGTCTTAAATTATTGTTTATCTTTACGCTTTTTAGTAAAAATGCTAAAGTTAAAAATTACTTTTCAGAAATAGTTACTAAGCATAAATGATGAAATGATGATGGTTAACTGAAGCAATAAAGCATAGGACTGAATAAGAATAAAATGATTTAAATATTAAATTAAAAGATAAATTTAAAGATAATAGTAGAATATTCTTAAAGTAAAAGAAATAAATGCAAAAGAAAATGATGATATAAATAGAAAATATGTGAACTGTAGTGACTATATATTTTGATATTTCTTTATTATTTATTCTTTCTTATAATTTTAGATTATACCTCTGCTATACATTCTTATTTTAAAGAAAAAATCTTTATAATTAATTAAGAAATTTTCGTTTACAACTGAAACTCTTTTTAATTGATCATGGAGATTTTTAGATATAGTAAATTTTATTCTTAAATTAATAAAAAAATAATAGAAGATAAAGTAAAGTCCTGTATTGCTATTTTTAACTATAGCAAAAATTTTCAAAAATATAAACCAACTAAAATTAATAATAATCATACAAGCATATATCTTAATCTAATTACTCTTGTAAAGCTTAAAGCATTTTTAGGAATTTTAGGTAGTTCATTTAATTTTAAGTTTAAATACACATACGTAGTTAAAATAAATTCATGGTTATTTTATAGCTTTTGATTTAAACAAAAAATTCAATTTACAAAATTTTTTATTGCTTGTTCAACAAAAAATAATTAAAAGCATTAAATATTTGCTATATATTTTAATTATCAAAGGAAAAATGACGTAAAAAATAATCTCAAGTTTTCTCTACAAGATTATTTCGGTAAGTATTTGAAAAAAATTGTTTAAATAGCTTTAAACCTATTATATGTCAAGCAAATATAAATAATTACTTATAATTTTAGAAATTAAGAAATAATTAAATTTAATATTTGTAACATTTTTAAGAATTAAAGGTATATTTCTAGTATATTTATTATTTATTTATTATTAATAAAATTTTAACTTAAAAATATAAAAAATATACAAATTAGTTAGATGTATTACAATTTTTTTGCATATGCTGTTTAGTTATTATCAGATATGAGATTTTAAGCAATTTCTTACTTCTCTAGCTTCCATGCAAATTACTTGGATTTTAGTAAGATTTATTGTTTGTAAAATAAAATATATCCTATAATTAATATTAGATTTGATATATAGTAAGGTTTATATATGAAGTATCTCATTTAATAAATATGGTTATTAGTATGTTATATTAAACTATTAAAGTATTAAACTCTTTAATATCATAAGAATAAATTCTTAATCTATAATGTCTTATAAAACTAAATATTTATCATATTTTTATTTATTTTCACTTATATTTATCCATCTATTCACAATAATTTTGATAGTTTAGACTTTATAACACTTAACTATACAAAGATAATTTGAATTTTCTAATACTTACCCTTTAACTAGATTTTTCACCTTTTAACTTAACTTAAAATTTTATAAATATATATAATTATTTACATTGCTTATGTAGAATACTAATCATTAAGCTGTAAGAACTGAGATAAAAATTCAGAACAGAAAAGTTAACACAGCTCTCAACGTCTCCATTAAAAACTGAAAAAAGAGACCACTCAACTGAATAGATAAAAGTAATAACGAAAAAATAAAAAATAAACGAAGAAGGTAAAGTATAATAATTCAATATAGATCCTTTTATCTTTGATTTAGACAATATTGAAATAGAGCAAATTAACTCTTAGTAGATGAAACGACTGATTTATCAATTTATTAGAAACATAAAAAACTCGAAGATAAATTAAACTTTTAGAAGGAAGAGATGTTTGTAATAAATCAGGATTTGATAAATCATGAAGATGATGATGAAGCCCATATGGTAGACCGAAGAGCTAATTTGGATTTTATTAGCAAATTGCAAATTTAGAGAATGATATTTTAATAACGCAAGAGCAAGACGAGAAAAACTGAGTAAAATTAGATTAAAGACTCAAATTAATAGTAGAAAACTTATAGAAGCCTTCATAAGGAACTCCAATGGAAATAGAGAAACAGGAAAAGACATTTCCTAGAGCAAGAAAAAGATGCTCATTTGCAACATCGCTTGACATTTCTGACGGAAATGTACCCAATAGAAAAAAATAAGAATGAATATCTGGAAAAATGTTAACTAATAGCAACTGAAGTAAAGAGCGATGGAATTCTTCCCATTGGGAAATGGAAAAACTTGGAAAAAAATTCTCAGCTCAGATTATATAAAAGAGAGAAGTGAAGAAAAAAGTGTAATGCAAGGACAGAACATATAGGAAAGGAAATTTTATACATTTAAAACTTCAAATAAACCCGAAGGCGAACAGTGATTTTAATGATTAATGATTAATCTAAAAGATTTTAAAATTTGATATATTAAAAACTCTTATTTACATGTGTATAATGATGATTCTATTTAAAAAATGTTTATCCTTATTTAAAATATAATAATACTTTTAATCTTAAAATTAGTATAAATAGGTGTACTCAAAGTTGTAAATATACATTAGATAACTAGGAAAGAGAGGATAAAATTGAATTTAGTAGTATATTTATCTATTTTTATTTAATATACATAAAATGCTTATATTAAAGAACAGCTTAAAGAAATTATTTAGAAGATTATTTGAAAAAAATTTAATTGTTTTAGTTAAATAATAACTATTTAATACTTTAATTAATATGAAAATAATTTGCTTCACTAAAATAAAGATAATTTAATGTATAAGAGCAAAAATATTAAATATATATCTTACAGCTTTAAAATATTTTCTATTGCTATTACTTTTTAGCAAATTTAAAGAGAATAATAGTAAAATTTATCTTATATTATCTTTAAAAATTATTAAAAGATAAAGAATCACAATCAATTACATGATAATTACTTCTAAATCTTTACAAAAGAATGAGAGTTACATAATTATACCTTCTGTTGTAGATAAATATAAATTTTTAAAATTATACTAAATATGGTTTTTTTTGATGCTGCTGTTTTAATTTAAAAAATAATTTTAAAAGTAAGAAAGGAATTTACAAATATAAAACTTAAGAAAATATATTTTTGATTAAATTAGCATCTTAACAGAGTTCTAGGCTTTTTATGATTTTTTAACTACTATACATAAAATAAAATACCTATTTTTAATTTGATTCTGATATGAAATAATTAAATATACTATATTATATCTATTTTTATAAATTATTTCATAGAGTAACTTAAAGGGTATTATTGTAAATTAATTAATGCTAGCTTTAATAGTAAACATTAAACAGCAAAACAATTAAAAGAGTTAAAATAAATTAGCATTTAAATATCTAAGAATAAGAATCATTTAATATAATAAGAACATTTCTTTAGCTAATTTGATAAGCTAGTCAGATTGAAGTTATTTTAGAGGTATTCAAGCAAAAAATGATTTAATTATAATAATCCTTATAATTCTTATATTTTTTATAATTATAAACCTATAGAAATAACTAATTTGAAGAGTAAAGATTCTATTAGCTATTATGTGTACTATACGGTTAATAGACTATTATCTATAAATTTACATAAAATTAATATATTATTATAATTAGGTGGTAGTAACTTCTACTAATTTTGTTTAGAGTTCTTTATAGTTATTAATTTTATAATATTGATTGACCTAAATAAAGAAGCATAAGTTGATTTATCTTTTCATTAGAATAAGATTTAATAAAAGATTTTAAATGCATAAAAGCTAAATTGATATGCTAGGATATTTAATACTATAATGGTATATAGAAACCTTTATAATAATAATAAAAGGCAACTAATATTTATTGACTACTTCTAGGAATTATTATACTTAAACCATATTTATTTCATAATATTCTTTTTATGCAGGAACAAACATAACCATGGGCATGTGTTGATTATAATATTAATTCTCTATATATAAAAAGCTAATAGTCAATTCATATAGATAACTTTCTATAAAGAAAATTAAATTATATATAAAGCTTGATCAATGTAATATTTAAAAGATATTATTGTAAATATATAATAGATATCTAACTTGTAGAGATTACTAATATAATATTTAAAGATAAAGAGAAAAAGTGAGCTTATGAAAAATAATTTAGTTATTCATTCTAAGATTTTAAATTATGTCTCTTAAGCAGTTTCTTGCATATCTAAATTAAATAAGAAATTATAAGAAATTAAACGTTTTTCTACGTTTTTAATCAAAAAGCATCATAAGAATGTTTAAATGTAAAGTACTTTTAAATTTTATAAATGGAAGTTGAATAGACTGCCATTATTTGTAGATGCGTGAAAGTGAATCAAGATTAGAAAGATTTAGCGAAAAAAATGTTCGTAGTATCGTGTGTAATATCCATAATGTCATTTATAGCGATGCTGCTTATTAGTGTAAGTACTGGGACTGGAAAAGGAGTCTTAATTTGCATGGCTGCGATATTTCTTCCAGCATGCGAAATAATAGGTTTTTAAAAGGTAAAATATTAAAAAATAATATTTGGAATCTTAGATCTTTTATTAATTATATACATTCCTTTAATAGTCTGAGGAGCAATTTTCTGGACAATTGAAAACATTTTCTATTGATGGCGATGTTATTGTCCAGATGTTTACTGTGAATATATTGATGGGAATAGATATTGTAATAATGATAACGGTGATTTGTAAAGATGCTCTCTTTCCGAAAGTGGAACATGGGCTTTATTTATAGGCTTATGAATGGCTTTAGCTATTAGTATCCTTATATTTTGTCTTTGCACTTGCAACATCATATACGCTTGTAGAATAAAGCCAAAAAGTACTGATTAGCAATTACTTTAGTAAAGATAAGAAAATACAGGAGATATGAATATAAGTCTGGAGTAGATCGAATAGGAAGAGCCTAATTAACATTTGATTTCTCTTTAATTTTAATTTACATTTAATATTCTTTATATATTCACTCTATTATTATATCAATCCTCTATAATTTCATACTTAAGCTTATTTAGCATTATAAATTATAAAAATTAAGGCATCGTTATTATTCACAACAAGTTAATTTAAACTTAAAACTAAAGCATTTAAATTAATAGAAAAAGAATGAAATAGTAGATAGACAAATGCTGGGAATAAATATAAGTATAATTATTGCTTATATAATACTGCTATATATTTTAAAATTATCTTGCAATACTGTTATCATTAAAAAAATGAAAAAGAGACTTTTATTTAATAATAAAAAATTTAGGAAAGGAAAAATAGCAAAAATATTTTTATCCTTATACAATTAGAAAAAATTTCAAATAATAAGAGATGTAAAAACAATAAAAGATTGGAGAAAAAATAGAGTTGGGACGATATCAGTATTTTTGCAAATTCAAAGAGTAAAATTTAAAATTTAATAAAGAGATTAAAAGTTATTGATAATCTGTTAAAGCTTAATAAAATTGGTGATGAGAGTGAAACAAATCTTCAAGCATAATGGAGTAATCAGATTGATTGGTAAATAAAACTGAAATAATAAAAGAAAAGATTTAATTTTATTAATAATAGCTAGCAAAATATCTACAATAAACAAATATAATCCAGGAATATACTTATCTAAATTTAAACGAAATAGAAGGAATAGGAAAATTCATATAAGATCAATTATATAATTTGATTAATTAAAAGAAATATGCTATATCCTTAATTACTTAAATTCCTAGGAATAATCGCTATTACTACGGCTCGACCTAAAATTTAGTAAGATTTTATTAATTATTATGAAATGGAGGAAGGTGAAAACTGAGAATTATTAGGTGCTTAGGCAAGATGCATTAAAATAATGAATATTGAGCAAGTTGATATTTAAATCAAGCTATGTATCGTAATGAATAATGAAAAGAAAGCAGTAAAAGCCTATCCAAGATCATTTAAATTTAAAAGCAGAAGATCGGAGGGTTTTCAACTTTCTTAACTCTATTACTTATCTTACAATCTAATCATTATATATCTTTTGGAATATTAATTATAATTAAATAAACCTTAAATTGCTATAAATTTAAAACTTGAAAAAAAAGGCTAGCTAAATTGATATTCATTATAAGTTTAAATCTTTTAATAAAGCATCGAAATTCAAGCTATATAAGTTATATAATAATTAAATAAACGAATCTTTTTTAAGGACTTGGAATAAAGTTATTAGGATAAAAGATATAAATTAATAAAATATAAGATGAAATAGAATTTTAACTAAAATTGCATTAAATCTCTGTATTTCTTTGTAAAAAATCTAAGAATGCCATCTTACGAACTTCAAAATTTAAAAACAAAATAAATATATTTTATCTGGAATTAAAATGATTAGATAGTAAAGATTTTATGAGATAAACACGAAAAACTAAATTTAATAAAATTTCTTCTACCTCTATGCCTATTATTAGATTTTAGTGTTAGAAATTATATGGAGAAACAGAATAATCTGAAGTGCATGTAATTTAAAAAGAACTTGGAAAAAAATTCAGTTCAAGAGAAATGTATTTTATTATTTTTTGGTAGAATAAGCAAATAAGCATTTAAGACTCAAGAATCGAATTTATGGAGAAGATTAGAGTCTTTTAACTATTAAAGCTTAAAATAATTTTCTGGTGTCTTATTAAACTTTAAAAATGGATAGTAGTAAGCATAGCTTGAGAATTTATGTTATAAAAATTATATTAATGAAAGCGATGAATTGAGAATACTTTTCAACTTTCAAGCAAAATAAAATTAATTCCAGTCAAACATTTTCTATAAAAAAATTAATGTAAATTCTTGAGTAATCTTCTTTTTTAAGTTGAGAAATTAAAGTAATAAATTTTAATCTAGTCAACCAATCAATAAATCTCTTTATTTAAAAAAAATATAATATTTTAAAAATAATTTTGTTTAAATAAATAAAATTAGAGAACGCATAGCACCTCAATGGCGCGCAGCTCTTTAATAAAATTGTTAAAGTAAAAAAGTTCTTTTCTGAAGTCTTCCACAGTGGTAGCATTCTTTGTGAGTCTTGTCTTCTATAAGGCTTGATCTGAATGCTCCCTAAGAGACCTTAATATCTGGCATCTTTCATCAATAACGTTATTTGATGCCTCTTTAGTCTTTGTCTTCTCTCTTGGCTCCTACTAAGATTCTCGTTTGGTTCTTCGCTCATGGGTATTTCCGAGTTCCAGATCTTAAATCAATGTCAATTGGAAATTGCTCCTCCCTATTTTTTATATATTTAATAAATTATTTATGAAGATAAGGATTTCTTATACTATAGAAAATTGTATGAATATATTGTTATCAACTTAGCCTGACTGTAATCATTATGAATTAAAATAAGTTTTTTTGTTGTTGCAATCATATTCGAAAGCATATAGAACATTAAATAAAGTTAAAATATTTTTAATGCTTCAATTGAAATAGTTATTTTATCTAAATTTCTTATTTTTCTTAAATTTTAATACTTTTATTTATATATTATAATTTTTCATATTTTTTAAAATAACCTTAAGCGTTGAAAACAGTGTCTAATAGCATATATTAGTTTTTAGCTCTCCCATATAAATATCATTTTATATAAGTAAATTTAGATTTGTTTGCACATATATAAAATATCGTAAGTTACTATTTTAACTAAAATAACTAAGTTTTAAATAATATATATTTCAAATTTATTTCAGGATTCTATTATTATATTACCTAAACTTGCTTATTTTAAGTATTAACTAATAATTATTTAGTTTGCTTAAAATTTTAAATGATATTTCTCTTTACTTGTAATTGATGATGTAATCATAGCATTAATTATGTTTTTAAAGTTATACTATTTTTATATTTTATTTTTAACTTGAAAGTTAATTTATTAATACTTAGCATACCTAAGCAGGAATATAATATTTGAAATCTAATTATTCAAATAAAATCTTTCAATGTGATACAATATGATACTGTAGTCAAATTTAATAATTCTATTATTTTTTGCCTTAAGGTTTTAAATTAATTGATGCAGAGTTATATAAAGTATGGTAAAAATAAAATATGGTTTCCTATAGTCAATTCCCATTCATTTCTTATTGAACTCATTGACTGCTCGCTAATTACATGGAGCTTCTTTGTTTAGTTGAAGTATTTTTTTCCTTCTTGAGTACAATAGATTCTAAAAATATTTTTTCATTATTTTTCTTAATTCCTTTTCTTTAAATCTAAATTGGAAGCAATTCCGAACTTTATGTCCAAGTCTCTTGCATTATCAGCATGTCATATCTTTCCAATAGGGAATATAAATCGTTGGAGTTTGCTGTTCGACATCCATTGGGGATCATTCATCGAAATTTTTTAGAGAAATGTTCTTTAGGTTAACTCTGCAAATTGGTTGAATTTTGCTTCTAGTTCTTCTATTCTGATATTTCCTGACTATTTATTTTCATTTTTTTGTTCTTATTAATTAATCATCAGGTATTCAATTTTCCTTTCGAGTTCTTATAGAATTCCTAGGAGTTTAAAATTTTCTATCTACATAGCTTGGAGTTCTTAAAGTATTTTTTACTGATCATAACTTGATTGAGATGCAACCTTTTAAGAAGAGACTTTTTGCAAGAAATTTTCCATTTTTTATATATATAATTTAATAATTTCCCTTTAATGCCATCTAGGTTTGGTGCTTTACTACTAGGTATATCTTATATAATTCGCTTGATTTCTTTAAGAGAAAAAGGCTAGAGGTGTATTATCATATAGGTTTTTTTGAATCTTACTATTATTTTTATAAATTAATCGATTTATCTATTACTAAATCTATCTATTCTTGTGTCAAGCTTAGGTATTTATTAAAAACTGAATTTTCTCATTGATCAATAAAATCTTTTTTAGCCATTAGTTAGAATTCATTTTATGTCTCTATCTAGATCTTAGTAATTTCTTAACTTATGAGAACATTATTTTTGGATTTTCTTTGAGAAAAAGAAAGTTTTTTTTGCTTTAATCCTAAAATTTTTCAAAAATGAAATTTGTATTTTTTCCAATGCTTATTAGTTATATTTTTGAAGATCAATAACTTTTAATTGGCTTTTTCAAGATGGGGATGGGTTTTTTTTAAAAGCTGCATTGCTTACTCAAATAAACTTAAAGGAAATATGAATAGTTTAAAAGAGTTAACTATTTATTATAATTAATGCTAGGCATTGAACTTGACTAAAGCCAGTTTCCAATAATAAAATGAAACTAATCATAAAATAGAAATGCCTTAAAGGCATATGATTAATATGAAGACTAGAAATTCAATAACTAACGAAGCAATTAAACTTTAATACAAAGATGAAGCTATTAAAGGTGTAAATACTATAATTAATTTATATATTTAGGCTTTATAATAATTATATTCTTTATATCTTATATAATAAAAATTAAAAAAACTAACATTTAAGCTTTTTTTATTTATTTCGTCAATTTTTCTTTAGAACTATAAAACTTAATACTTTAAACTTTAAAAATACAACTATTTTTAATAGTAAAGAGAAGAAAAGCACAAGATATAAAGCTTTATTTCTTAATAGTAAAACTTAATAAAAATTTTAAATATATCGAAAAAAATTTGATGAGTTTAGATAAACTAATTATAAAGTAGAGATTAATTTTATTTACTAGATATAATAAAGCCCTTTTTTATATTTTAAATTATGATATAAGAGTTAATATTTATTTATAAAAAGCAAAATATTTAGTAAGAACATGTAAAATCTAGTTATAAGCAAAAGATTAAAAAGCAATATTTGTTTTTGTATAAATGAGTGTAATTAAATATTAATTGCTAATTTTTATGAGAGTATAAAAGTAATTCTGATCAAAAGTCTAACTAACATATTTATTATAAATATTATAGATTAAGAATTCTTTTAGCGAAGTTAAGAAAGAGCAGATAATAAAAATATACAAATTTAAGGATTTTCTAGCTATATATTAATTTATAAGATATTAAAACATGAATAAATATAAAAACTTACTAAAAAATGGCTGAAGGTTTCAAGTCAGGCTTCTATACCACCTCTTCCTAAGCCAGTAAGGAAGGGAGGAAGCAAGAAACCAAGTCTTAATAATCTTAGCAATCTTCTCTATCACAACCCTAACCAACACTGAACTAAAAACTTGGAATCTAACAAAACGAACGAAAGCCAATCTTGAAGAATATGCACACGGAAACTCCAACCTCAAGCGAGAAACCGAGGAAACAGATGAAGTCTGTTGTCCACCAGGAGGTATCAGAGTTCAACCCTTCTGGCCAGATGAGTATGGAGTAGCTCATCAAAGTGGTACTGAACCTCCAGAAAGAGGTCAAGAGATTGAAGAAGGACAATGATATGCTGATGGCAAAGCTAGATCTAGCAGAAGGAATTGAATCAAGACTTATGTCCTAGGAAAGAGATCTTAACGCCTTTTGGAATATCTCACACAGTCAGATTAACGAATCCTAAAATTAGCTTTAGAAACAGACTGAACTGGATAATAGACTCAGAAAAGTAGAAGAGAAATTGTAAACTTTTAAGAAAGAGAAAGCGAAACTGGAGCTATACAAATGGAAATCGAAGCCTAGAAAGAGCAAACAAATCAAGGAAAATAATTCAAAATAAAAAAGAAATGTTTCTGCTGTGGAAGTGTATGACATTTTTATCGGAAGTGTTAGAAATTCTAATAGAAATAAAGAAACTATTGGATAAAAGAACAACAAAAGAAGAAAAAAAAAGAAGCAAGAATGAAAAGAATGTATTGAAACCCGGATGGTTCAATATACAAGATCAAGATGGAACCATATCAAGCAAAAGGAAGGAAAACCTGGAGAAACCCAAGTTCCCAATCTCGCTAAAATTGGACGACCCGAACTTTTATATTTAACAGCAGGGAGCATGAACTACTGTATTCCTGACGGGGTTGGAAATCCCTAAAACGGAAAACTCAAAATTAATATTATTATTATTATATAAAATTTTCATTATATAGCAATATACTTAAAAAGAAAAGGATTTATTTTATTTACTAGAAAATTAAATTTACTAAACCCAAATATTTCTGAATGCTGGCATGAAAAGAAAGTTATTTTAAGATCTCTTAATTTAGAATACCTAAAAGCATTTTAAAATAAAATATAAGCTAGGATTGTTGGAAATATCTTAAGGAATTACTTCTTTAAATATCTTTTATAAATAAAAGTCATAGAATTATATAAAAAATCATTTTTTATCTATATACTAGGAAATATATCTTCATTTTAAAATATAAAAAAAGTTAAAAAGCTTTGTTAAAGCCTTAGTAGTCAGCCATATGATCTATTTTATCAGCTTGTCTCTACTAGTTTGTCTTGAATTTCTACTAGGCTTAGTTAGGCGGTGTAGCACTTCATTAGTTCACCATCCTTTAATATTTTGAATAGTTTTCATCTTGGATGTAGCGTTCCTAATTATTTCTCCAAGGATTAAGATTTGAATTAAAGAATTTTTTTCTATAAATTTTTCCGCTTTATGTTGGATATATCCTAAATAGTTTTCTAAAAATATCTTATTTATTCTTTCTTTAAATTTCGCTTAGTTAGTAGCAGTATTTTCATGGGTGCTATTTATTGCACACGTAGCATTTTATTATTCTTTTAACCTATTATTCCTGTAACACTTATTTAATTTAAATTTACTACTTATTTTAAATAAACGTTTACTGTTTATTTTAATTTGAGGCTTCATTTTCTATTTCCATAGGATCTGATTAATTCTGTTAAATCGAAAATGGCGTAACCTGAATTTATTATTAAATTTAAAGAATTCTTTGTTCCAGTTTGTTTTCTATTTCTTATGATGATTAATATTGTTTCTCAAGTAAAGACGTTATTAGTTTTTCTAATTTTTCTACTTTATCAGTGAGGTATCTATTTTTAAACATAAACTCTTTTAATGACTTAGATAATATTTCTATTTGAGTTTGTGTCGGAAGTTTTTTTAATTCTGGATTTCCAAGTGGTTAATGTTCGTCGTATCAATCATATTTCTCACTTTCACTCATTGTAATTATTTCGCTTTTTTATTTTTTAGAGAATTTTCCTGTTTAAATGTTTTGTTCAAAGTTCTGTTATTTCTTAGAAGCCATTTTATATATATAATAAAATTAAAATTTTATAAATTTAGTATTATATATATTCATTTTTTAACCAGATATTGGATTCTAGCAAATTGAGTTCCTAATATGGCACAGTATAGACTGGATTGCAAATATTATTGTAAAAGAAGCCACCGCGAATAAGTAAGCATGTGCCCTTTGTCTGATTAGCCTAATTTATTTGAGAGTTCTCTCTATCTGTAGAAGAATCTGACCAGGAAGTACTGAATTCTAGGTATCAGTGTTATTATGCCTTTACATGTCGTTAATCTAGTTAACAAATAGAATCAAATTAAAGAAATGACTTAGTTCAGAAATAATTTTAATTTAGAAGAAATAAACTCGATTGTGGCCTTTGACACAGTATCGGATTATCGTCTAACTTCTGCCTTCGAATTAAAACACAAAAAATTAGAAAAAGATAAAATTAATTTTGATTTGAAAAGCGGAGAAAAGAAGAAAATATGAAAAAAGAGATTAGGTGAAGCTAGAATATTACTAGATCTTTATTAAGTTTTATTTATTCTTTCTTTTCTTGATATATTTTTAAATTTTTTCTATAAAATAGAAATGCTAATAAAAGGAAGGAATTAATTAGCATAAATAAAATTTTTCCTTAATTAAATTAAATAAAACTTAAACCATATTACAACAGAAAGATACTTGATACCCCATTTAACAATAAAGCAATTTTATTAACTTGCTTTGTTTCTAATGTATCATAAATACAATCTAAATGTTTATTATATGAATTAACTTAATAAGAGTAAATATAAAAGATTATATAATTTATTAGTCAAAGTCAAGTTTAATTATAGAAATTCTTAGATAATTATAAATATTATTTTATTTTGCTTGCTAAAGGAAGTAATTTAGATATGAATCTGTTTATTAAGATACAATTATTTAAATGTATTTTTAAAGCTTTGCTATTATATTCTATTAAGTACAAATAAACTAGTTTAAAATCCCTAGTAAATTTAATTCTTTATGTAAAATAAACTTTAGGTAGTTTTTTAAAATTATAGAGTAGATAATTAAAATAGAATGTCATAAAATAATATTGTAAGCATTTCTTAAAATTAATAAGAGAACTTATAATTAGTATAAGGATATTCTTAATTAATGCTATTTATTTTTCCTTAATTATTAAATAAAAAAGAAGCTAACTAACTTATTTATTGATAACTTTCTTAATTGATATTAAACTTTATGACAATAAATCTAATTTCATTTATTTATAAATTATCTTTAAAGTTATCTCTTAATTTACATTTAAATATATCTTTATTTAAATTATCCCCCTAAATTTTATTGATTGTATAAAGACCCATAAATTGAGGGCTTATTTAAAAACACTTTTTTAAGAAATGTTCTAATTAACCTTTAAATAAAAACTTAAAGATAAGATGGATTTGAGATTTATGCTAATATCTTATATATGCAAGCTAGAAGCATTTTAATACTCTTAAATAGTAAGCAAGAGAAATGATTTTATATATTAAATTCATTAGTTTAATAATTAATAAAATGAGACTTAAATTTAATTCCAGGAACTTAGATAAAGTACTAATAATTTAGCTGCTTATAGTATGCTTATTAGTCATTTCTTTCTTCACTTTCTTATTTTTGATTTTATTCTTTTTAATATCTAAGTATTCTTCTAAGTCTGCAGAAGATACTTATGAAGACACAGTTTTAACTCATTTGTACTAATATACAACTTGAAATTCTGGAGTTATAGTATTTTATTTAGAAGGATTTCTATAGAGGTTTGATATATTTGTGAAAATAGTAAAGGATATTTATTAGTTAGATAATAATGTAAGGAATGTTCATTAAATAAAGCCTGGAACTTGACATTAAAATATACCAGAAGAGCTGACTATTTACAATGACTATACATAAGAAATGTATGGAGATTAAGAAATTACTTTTAATGTTAGCACTTTCTATTCCTTAAATTCATTAGACGAACTAACACCAGAATGCAAATCATATATGAATTATTCAGGAAATTTTGATTATTATTGACGTTCCTTATTTTCTTTTCCTGTTTATAGCTTTGGAATCGGTTTTTATTAAGGTGGGTGCTTTTTAACATATCCAGGCTAAGAATTTATAAATTATAATCATTACATAAGAGAATGATATTACTCTGCTATTGGTTAAAATGGAAGTTAAACTTTTACCAATTTATACATTTCATTTGGTACTAACGTATTAACTATTACCGCGTCTTAACTTATTTACAACAATACTAATACTCCTTTTTAAGAACCTTTTGCTGTCCCTTTTGCTGATCTACAGTGAAATTACTTACTTCATCTTTTTGACTCTTTTGAAATTTTTGCAACTGGATTTTCTGTTTTTGTAACATATGGAGGTTCAATAAGTAATAGAGTAAAAATTTGAGAAGTAGACCCAGGAGTTGATATAATATATGACTATAAAAAAACAGGAATCAGTTATTTTGAATGGGAAGATGTCATTTTTAATTAAAGTATTTCAGAGAAAAAAGTATTAAAGTATACATATTTCAATGGTACCTAATACTACTACATCAGAAAATTTATCTATACATCATAATAAAAATATAGACCTGTAAGTTTATAATTTAGACTTTCTGCCTTGGAGTCTTAATCTCTTATACTTAAATTGACGAAATTGATAAAATCTCCGAAGAAAGCGAAGATGAATTTAAGAAAAATTTTGGAGTGTTTGCAATTTTAATTTCAATAATAGCCTTTCTCACTTTTGTCATTATTGTTATAATCACCATAATTTAAGCTAATCAAATTGTACTTCCATTGAAATAAATTACTACATTGGGTCAAAAGATAATGAGTCGGGCTTTAGAACCTTAAATAATGGAGTCAGAGGATAATAAGAAAGTAACCTAAACAAAATATGAGCTTTAAGAGATAAGAAAATTATTTTTAGATTTAATAGAAAAAATGTAAATAAATTAGAAAAATAATCCAAACTCTGAAGGATTTCAAGATAACTTTTCATATGAAGGATTAAAAAAAATTAAGTATCCCCAGAACCATTTAAAGGATAGAAGTTTTTAATGGGAAAATTTATTGTAGAAAATAAAGAAAAATAAAGAAACTTAACCTTAACTTTTAAAATATTCTCTAATTATAATTTTTCATCATTAATAAAAAGTATTCTTTGCATATGATGCTAATGTAGTTTTTTATTTTATTAGCAAAATTATTTAAAGGGTATTTTTCTCTAATCTATAACGCTAAATCCTTCTTTTTATCCTAATTTTAAGTTATATATTTAGATTTTACATTTTTTATTGCTATTAACTAACGAACTTATATATCAGACTTGAAAGTTTAAATTTCGCTAGAATAGGCAGCTTTTTTATCTATTTTATTTATACTGAAAGTAACTTAAAACGATGTAGATACAATTTATGTTTTAAACTTATTAAATAAATGTAATAAAAGTAAATTATTTATTAACAAGATTGGAACTTCTCATTTCTTAACCTAAATTATATCTAATTTGCATAATTTATCATAAGGAAATTGTTTATATGATAGCTTGGAACATTTTCTATAAGCTAGAGACGCTTAATTTAAAGAATACCTGCATTAATAGGTTTTAGTAATATATGGAGATATAAGCATAAATTTAAAGCATAATTAATTATTTAATAGAAAGTTAAAAGATTTGAAATATATCTGTATAATAAAAAACTTTTTAGAACTAGATCTAAATTAATTAAAAAATAAAAAGGATTGTATATTCATTTGATTATTATAACAAATCTAGTAAGCTATTATTCCTACCTTTATTTATTGTTTAAATAAGTTTACAAATATATTAGAAGGATAATTTAAAGATCAATAAGTTTTAAATAATAGAATTAAATTCCTTTAATAAATTTATTTATATGAGATGTAATAATTAACATACTATATCAATCAAGTTTAAGAGAAAGATAGCATATGCATAATAAGCTTAGATCTATTTAAAACTTAAAAAATAGTGTCTAGATAATTAAATCTTTCTGGCTATCTTTTCCGAACAAGTTTTTGTATGGGTTCTCTTATTTTTAATTTAATTAATAACTTTACTATTTTATTTTCTGAATAAAATCTTTTTAGATATTTTATCTTTAGTTACTTATCTTCTAATTTAAGCGAAGAATCATATTATTTTAGAAAAAACATTTAATATTTTTAAAGAAAATAGCAAGTATCCTTGTTTAATTAAGATCGCATATATCAGCAAATTTAATTTTTATAAGCACTATATAATATTTTCTTATATCAATATTTATTTTAATTGCCCTTTAGTTTATCAAGCACTAGCTTGCATTTCTCAACTTATTTTTAAGATTTTAAATAAATTAGCAACAAATTTAATATCTCTCACAAAGGTTTATCTATATCACTTAGTTAATTTAATAATTCTATTAAAAGATATTAAAAGCATTAAATAATTTAAGTTTTAATTTGATAAAAGGAACTATTAAAGCATTTTAAATTAGTGTTATGCTAAATATTTTAACTTTAAATTTAATAAATTAAGTATATAACTATTAAAGCAAATTTGGCTTTAAAGTTTAAAGTTTATCTTACTTTATACATCATTTGTAAAAAATATAATACAAATAGCATGAATTACTTTTATAGTTATTTTGGCTATAAAATTTTAATTTAATAAAGTTTCACTATTTAAATATTCTATTATAATAATTAAAAAATAAGAAAGGGTATAATAATGTAGAAAACAAAATTTCTATATCGCAAATGCTGAAAAGCTTATTCTTATTTAAAGTGTAAATTATAAGAAATAAATTAAATTCTTGGACTAAAGAAATATCTTAAATATTTGGGAGAAAAATGAAAGCAATATATAAGAAAAATAAAATTATAATTACTAGAATTAATAATTAGATCCCTTTAATTATTACTCTTAAAGTATAAAAGATTATTTAAGCATATATTAAGAATATAACTATATATCAAATAACTATTAATATTTTCAGATTGAAAATTCTAAAAATAAATAAATTAAATAAGCTATTTATAATTTGAGATATTCAAGTTTTATAAAGTCTTAATTCATTAAAGAACATAGAATATCTAATTTATTAAATATAATTACACTTAACTTCCTTAAAAGTCTCTAGCTTAATTAATTATAAATTCTAAGTAATTAAAATAAAATTAGATAGACTTTAAAAAAGAAATTAAAATTATGAGAAATAAATAATCAAAATATTAGAATTGAATAGTAATTTTCTATAGATTCTAGATTATTTATTAGTAATATGATAAATTTAAATTATCTTTATCATTAATATTCTTCAAATTAGTAATAAGTTCTTATTTTATATATATTTATACATCTTTTTTCTTATTTCTTAAAATTAAAAAAGCTTTATTTTAATAAAGACTATGTAATCTTTTATCATATTTGAAATATACTCTCAGTTAGAGGTTTAAATACATATCTCTATTATATAATACCTTTCATAATTTAAAGAGAATAAAATTAAAATCTAAGCATTTTGCTATTTTTATTTGAAGAAAAATAATAATTTAATATACCAATCTACAGCAAAAAGAATTAGAAAGCTAGAATTTTATAAAGTGTAAGAGCTAATTTTATCTTAATTTAGAGAAGAATTTAATAAAATATGTTATAAATGTGTATTTCTAACTAAACTAAATATTTTCTCTAGTTTATTATATTTCATCTAAATATACATTCTATCTATGTAAATAGAAGATTAAGTTCTCATTATATTTAGTATAAATCAGTTTATTTTTTAATTTATATTCCTAAGATAAATTTTCAAAATCATTTAACTAAACTAAAAGATTCTAGTAGGAATCATAAATATCTTTACAAGTATATCCTTCTTTTTCTTTTATAACTTTTATGATTTTAAGCTTGTTAAAATTATAAAATCTAGCTATAAATTATTAATTAAGATTGCTTAGATAATTAATTAAAAATTAAATAAAAAAGAAATATCACAAAGCTAAGCAAAATTTACTATAATTGCAATTATAACGATAAAGCTTAAAATTTATTAGATACTTACATCTTTTGATAGAATAAGATTCATTTATATTATTTAAATTTTTTATAGAATCATTGTACTTATAATAACTTATACCTAAAATTATTACCTTAGTAATTCGAAAATAACACTGAAGCAGGGATAAATTCTTAATTTAATATTTTTAATTAAAAATAAATTGCTTGCTGCTTTATTTAAAAGATAATAAAGAAGTTAAAGAATGATGAAACATTAAGGCTATATTTATGATTATTAATAATTAAAAACAAATATATTAAATTAAATAATTAAGAATTTTAAAATTTATTTGGAAAAGCTGATAAAAGAAGGGATCTTTTAAAATGATTTTTACAACAATTAATTTTTGGTAATTTTCATTTAAGCAAATAAAAGAGTCTAAATAATTTATTTCTTTTTAAATTATTACAATACTCCTTTGCTTTTTTAGTTATTTTATTTAAAGATAAAAAGAAAAGCATCCTTATCATTGAAATTAAAATTAAAATTAAAATATTAATAATTTTATCATAAAAATCTAAATTAAATTTGTAATAAATTACTAATATTCAAAATATTAATTAAATATATGAAAAGTTAAGCTTTAGTTAATAATCAACATAGCCATGTATACAATAACTTTATTTTTAGGATTTTTATAATGATGATAGATTGTATAAAACTTAAGAATGCTTTGAAATATAAGTAGCTTTATTATTAATTTTAACTATTAATATCTTTTCACTTATAATTAAATTAATAAATTGACTAAAGATAAAATTATTATTATTACTTAAACTCTTAAAAATTTGATACTAATTTATAAATGAAAATATTTTTTCTTGCTTAACCTTAATTATAATTATAATTATAATTTAGTGTAATATAATTTTATAAGAAGCTTTGTTTTAAGCTTAAATAATAGTGTGAATATTTATAAGATATCTTAGTATTATTATAAAAAAAATTAAAAGGATGGACTTTACATTTTAAGATCGCGAGAAGAATTCCCCAGAGATGAACTGACTGTGAAGCAACCTTTCTAAATGTTGGACCTGACTAATTTCTTAATCTTTGGTTGGAAATCTACCTGTAATCGCATGTTGGCATCCTGTACTTTGAAGATTTAAGAACTACAAATAGAAGAGAAAATGCTATGGGAATATTGGAGACTAAAGAGACTTAAAATTTGACTTTTTAAAAAGATGCGCCATATTGAAGGGCTACGCACTCTATAATAACTTTTTTTTAATAATATGCTTTTGATTCTTATCTTCCTATTTATAAATTATTATTAATAGATATTAATTAAAATTAGCCTTTATGATTATTAGATACTTTATAAAAAATATGCTATCAATTAGTTAAATTTAATTTAACAAAAAATAAATATAAGCATAGAAATTTTCTAATTTTTATTTAAATAAAGGAGCGAAAAATATATTTCAATGGTAATTTAATTAAATTAAAATTTGAAAGTATATATAAGCCATAGAGAACATATGTCTCATGAATAAAAGTTAAATAACAAGACTTTTATAAATGTGAAATTACTTATTTGTTAAAATAATCTGTAAAATACTTATTAATATCTCAATGTGAGATTTTTATGTTTTATTTGATTCTATTTTATTCAATCCTTTTTTATAAAAAAAATAAAAAAAAACGAGAAAAATTACTTTTTCACTAGAAACGAGAGAGTTTAGGCTATTTAGTAGTTTGCAAGAAGGAATAAAATAAACTTGGAAACTATTATTATTATATATTTATTTTTTAGGATATTAAGATTTCTTTAGCAGGTGGAACCTCCAAAGGTACTCAAGCCATGATTGAAGGGAGAAAAGAATAGCTTCTTCAGAGGTTGGGGAAGTTAAATACCCATAATAGATTATGTCTTCTTTTGCTTTGGCTAATCCTTGGACCTGGAACGGAATGACTTTTGGTTTTGATCTTGGTAGTCCTAAGAGATGCAACCTGCCAAGGCTTCATTTCTTTTTTAAGATGTATTTATTTATCAGTATTGAACATTTAAGTTAGTGGCTAACCAAAAAATGGTGAAGACACTTTAATAAATTATTTATTTATTATTATTATTTGTTAAATATAAAAGATTAACTATTAATTAGATCTAGTGATTTAATTAGTATAATTTAGCTATACCTTTAAGCTATTATGATCCTATCTTTGTTCTTTCTTTATATTTTTAATGTATATATCTAGTTTAAAATTCTTTATTGTAAAAAATTTATTTTAATTTATCCCTCTAAATGTAAAATTAGTGTGCTTGGAGTTATATTTGATAAAGAATATTTAATAGTTTTTAATAATTTTAAGAAAATAAAGCTTAAATATATATCAAAGCATAGAAGATTACTTTGTATAGTAGAATATAAAAGTCAACGAAAAGAGAGAATTTAATTAATATTTTTGATAATAAGATTTCTCAAGAAAGAAGAATATCCTTAATAAGCTTAAAATATTTTGAATTTTTGGCTTGTTTAAATGTAATCTCTTTAACTAGGCTATAATCTAGAAATTGTTATAAAAGTTTTAATTATTTTTTCTTATAATTTTTTTGAATAAATAAAATTAGAAAAGAAGATTGTATGAAAATAAAATGATATGAAATAACTTGATTCTAGGAATAAAAAACTCTAAGTATATTTATATTAGCTATACAAGCTAATGTAAATTTTTAATATTAGAGACTGTTAATAAGCTTTCGTTAATTGAAAAAATAGTTAGAATTTAGTGATAAATTACACTATCTAAAAGTAAAAATTAAGAATAAATATATTATAATAGAAAGTTTTTCAATTTAATATTTGAAATTTTAAAATATTTAATTGAGAAACAACTATTAATTGATGATAGTTTAAAATTTTACTATTTAAGTTAGTAAAATAGATTTAATTATAAAAATGAATACAGTGGTCTTTTGTTCAACTCAAGACTGCGCCTTAGCATTAAGAGAGTGCTTTGAATATTCTTTTGGATTTTAATTTATACGTTAGAGGAGATATAACTAAAACATTGAGCTAGATGGTAATTTATGAGACTATGATACTCATCTTACTATTATTTATGTAGAAAGACATCTATATAAACTATAATTTCCAGGATTTCTTTCAAACTATGAGGAAATAGAATTTTTTAATGAGGACATCATTTAAATTCCTTAAAGTAACCAAAGTAGAAAAGAGATATAAAATATCGAGAATGTAACTAAAGATGCTAACTAAGTTTTGTTTATGTTGGATAATAATATAGAAAAGGAGTCGATTTGTAGTTAGATACTCGAAGTTGTTTAATATAATTAAATGAGAAAATAAAATTTTGATTTTTGAAGAATGGAAATTTTAACAGTTTCCTCATACTATTTGGAAGAAGTGTTATGATATGAAGAGTATTAAATACATGGATTAAGAAATAATTGAATCAATTATTACAATGCTAAAAGAGAAGTTGATTTACGTATCGGAATAGCTTTTAGTTAGCTTTTAAATAGATATTCAGATAGAATGAATCTTTTTGGAAGACCTTTAAATTTTGGTTTTGATTTGACTCCTGCTCTAGCACTAATTGTTGATAAATATGATTAAATAAAAGCTAAAGATAATTTTTATAAATATTACGTGATAATTGAAGTTTAAGCATCAAATGAAGTAAGGCTCTGCTTATATTCTTAAGTCTAATTTGATAGTGAAGATGAACTTATAAGATTTATTGAAAGAAAAAATTTCCAAGAACATATCAATGATGCATATCCTATAACAGATATTATTCAGGAAGAGTTAAATAATAGAAGAAGGCCAATGGCTCTTAATACATACTATTTAGGTATAGAAGCCTCTAAATATTTGAGACTTAAAGTGGCTGATACTTAAAGATACGCTGAGATTCTTTATTAATAAGGAATTATTACAAATCCTATATCATTTGCTAAAAAACATAATAAATACTTTAACTATGAAGAACTTTTAGATGCCTTTTTTTAAATCTAGTATTGAAGAAGAGATGTCTAAATTTTAAGAAATTAGTAATACAACTATGGATAATTAGGTGATTTAATGCCTATTATTCCTTTAGAAGCTTTGGATGAATAGTAATTTATGTAGATATTTTAATAATTTCACTAAAGGAAAAAAATTTTCGAATTATACTGCTTAATAGTATATCATCTTTTTGCAAGTCTGGCTGAATAAATGGTTGAGAGAAGGACTATAATAAAGACATTTATTTAGGATGTAGAATTCTGAGGAAGAGGTTATGATATGATTTATTAAGGAGCTTCAGTTTTCGGATACTTTTAGAAAGATTTTTCTCATAGAGTTAGTAGAATTTATACAATTACTCGGCATGATAATCTCAAAATAATGAGTATACGACTAGGAATACAATGTGATTAAAATGCTCCTAAATTCTATAGTGAAAGTGAACTTTTATAAGTATTAAAAAGCAAAAAAATTGGATCTGAAGGTTGAATAAGTAGCTAATTAGAAAAGCTGTAAGAAAATAATTTTGTTACAGTAGAAGATCCAAATAGAATTTATATGCCTACAAAATTAGGTGTCACTTTAATCCATGCATTAAGAAAAGTTGATATAGATTTAGGAGATGCTAATTTGAAAGTGAGTTTAGAAGAAAAACTAAATGAAATATTAGAAAGCCAAGTTAATAGTTAAAGTGTTATAGATCAGTGTCTAAATTATTATAAATAAAAATTAATTAAACTTAGAGATAATTACTAAGCCTTTAAAGAAGTATTCGATAATGAATATTTTAACTAGCCTGATATTATTGACTTATTCGATTGTCTCAATCAGAAGTGCAAAAAAGAAAAGAAGTTGAAATATATGTAGTGCACTAAATAGAAAATATAATGCCTGAATAGAAACTGTCTTTAAGTTTATTAGATTCCACAAAAGCATATTATGCCAGACATTGAAGAATTAGCAAGCAAAACAGTAAATATCTAACTAGCAAACCTTCAATTAAAATGCGAAAATTGCTAATAATTCGATATTTTGACAGCTGAAATGGTAGAAGGTAGCATCTCTTTCTGCTTAAAATGCTATAATGATTCGAAGATTTCTTGTTTAACATGCAAAAACTTTGAATGTGATCTTAATATAAATAATAAGATAATTACATTCTGCGAACCCTGTATTTAAAATGGAAAACAATCATTTTTACGCTTGAGTACATAAGAAAGCTGAGATTCAAATCCGTTATTTCTATATGGTAAAAAAATAAAGATTTTCTGTGCAGGATGCTGAAATTATATTGAACTAGAGGAAAATATCCTTCAAGCTTAAATAAGTAGAAACAAATGTGCAAATTGCTATAATGAAAGTATAACTAGTTACCTTCTTGAAATAAAAGAATAATAACCTGATAATACCATTAAAGATAAAATAATTTGCCTTCTTTGTGATACATTTTCTTCTTATAATCCTCCATCCTTTGAAATAAATAAAAATATAATAAATCCACTTAAATAAGAAAAATAAGTTATTGATAAAAGCAAGCTTAAAATTGAAGAAGAGGGATTTGTTTATAAACTAAAAATATAGCAAAATTTATAATCTGCTTAATATAAGCCAACGAAAGAGGAAAGATAGAAAAGATGAAATAGGGAATGTGATGAACTTGAAAGAATCTGCTAAAAAGATAGCAATGGTTTCAAAAAGTAAACTTAAAGTTTGTTATTGTAAATAGAAGTAAAAGATTAGAAATCTTTGTGGTACAAAGCTAAAGTTAATTTTATCATTGCGATTAACTCGGAAAATATTTATGAAGTTCCTTTCAAAGTTAGCTGTTTTAATAGAGTATATCATCCTTGCATTTCTCCATAAGGAGAGATAGGTCTTAGTTTGCTAAAAAACTGGAGTTATAAAACCACTCTTTTTTAAATTTACGAAGCCTTGAAATAATTGTTTATTGACTAGGATATTGAAGACTTTATAAATAAAAATATTTATGATTTGATAAAGCGAAATCCAAAAGAGTTCGAACAAAGAGCAAGAATGCTATTAAAAGGAGGAATCTGTGAAGGTATCGTCTACGAAAAACTAGTTTGAGCAACTCTAACTTTATTAAAATAATTAAATGGAATCTTAAGAATTTATTTATTCACTAAAAATACGTAAAATTCATAGTTAATAAAGTTTAATTTCAAATTCTTTAAGTTATATAGTTAATTTTAATATAAAGTTAGCTAATAGTATTAAAATTCCTATATTTTAATATAATAATAAAGTAATCATTTCAAAAAAAATTCGAAAGCTATTATTTAAAAAAATAACCTTAATTTCATCTAGGAAGATGAGAATTTAAATACGACAAGGATAAACTAATGAAAGACGTTGATAACTAAATTAAGTATAAAATCTTTAGAAATAAATATAAATCTCGGCATAATTTAGATTATATTATAGATTTAAATATTAGTGTTATAAACTTAGAAAAAGCTGTTTCAAAATTAAATTATTTTCATCATATTTAGAAATCCAAAGATTTCTCGCTTAAATTAAATATTTTAATTTTAAAATTCCTTAAAATTAGCTAGCACATTAAATCTTAATAATTGTTTTATCTATTTTTAATAACTTATTTAAATTCTTAACTTTTATCTGTATATTTATCTGATTTTAATCAGAAATCCTAAAATCATTCAATTTGCAAAATTTTAGCTTTCAGATTATCTATTTTTATAATTTTATTAGTGGTTATTTTTATTTATTTTATGAATAAATTAGTTATAGGATGAAAAAGAAGGATATTAGATCAAATTTAGTTAAAGAGTTTTTAATTTATAAGAAGCTAGTTTTAAGTCTTCTGGTTTCTCTTAATTTGTATTAGAACCTATCTAGTCTAATAAAAGTTTAACTCTGCTAAGCATAAGAGTTTATAGTTAAAATTTTATTTTAAAAACAGATTCATTTACCATTTAAAGCTCTATATATTCACAGCAATCTCTATTTTATTTCTTACTAAGAAAAAATTACAATGCATGCAGGGTTAATTTTTTTAATTAACTTAACTAAAATTCAGATCTATTTGCTTTGCTTTAGCATGACTAAATTGTTTCTTCTAGCAAGCATCTAATATTATATAGCAAAATATTTAAAATCAATATATTTTAAAATTTATTTCAATAATTAATACCTCATTTCTATAGGAATAAGATTAATTATAAACAACTAGAAAATAAATTTAATAGTTTAAATCTTTTAAATTACAAGTTATTTTCTATCTTAATTCAATTATAAATTTAAATTTAGCAATAAATCATCTCTCAAAATTTATTTATACAGGTTAGTCCAGAAGATTTATTTTTAAGGCTACTAAAGTAGAATTCAATCTAATTAATTTAAAAAAATTAAACTTTATTATAACCTAAATTAAGATGTTTTCAGCTTATAAGCTATCAAAAGCTTTATTTAAAGTTAATTAATTTCTTATTTATTTATTAATTAATTAATTAATTAATTAATTAATTAATTTATTTATTTATCTTCATTGAGAGTCTTTAGATAAAATTGTTTTATAAGGATAATTGAAAGAAATTAAAATTGTAAATTTTTCTAAATAATATCTTTAGTTCAGTTTAAATAAATTAAATATTATAAATCAAAATAATTAAGCATCTTAATTCTTCTTAGAAATGTTTATACAAATCTATATAATTTAAACATCTAAAATCTAAATTTTTTAATATTTTATCAGTTTTATGAATTAAGTGAGATGTCTAAGGAGTATTCGATCCAACTAAGCATAAAATAATTTAAAAATGAATTTATTTTATTTATACTCTTTAGTGATGTTTAAAATTTGGAATTTCTTGGTCTTTGATTTTTATTTTAAAATTTAATTTTAAACATAAGAGCTAAAAGGATATAATAGTTATATCTAAAATGTAAAATTTACTATGATTATTTAAAATAAAATTGAAAGCTTTGGCAAGTCATATTTAATAAAAATTGAAGATAATCTTAATATTAATTAACTTAAATTTTATTTTATTTAAATAAATTTATCTTCTTTTAACACATCTTTTATCAATTATAGTAGTGCAACACTTTTATTTATTTATTTATTTTGAAAATAAAAAGTGTAAATATATTTCAATTATATTTTTAGTTATTATCTTTTATTTATTTATTTCATAACCAATTTATATCCTTAGTAATATAGCAATATGCTTTTTAATTTTTAACTTTAAATTAATTTTTATTTAAAGCTATGTCTACTAAGAATTAAATTTCTGGTTTCAGATTTTTATATAAAATCTATTTTTTCATAAATTTGCTTATGATTAAATAATTTAAACTATTCTAAGAAATTTAAGTTTAAAATTAAATTATCAAAATTTTATTCTTAAAGTATAGCATCCATTAAATTTTTATTTATTTGTTTATTTATGAATAAAAATGTTTGGCCTTCTTGAAGTATTTCAACCTATTTCTAGCCTGCCTCCATATTGCACCAGAGGCTAAAATCAAATTTTCGTACTCCAACCACTGTTCTGAATTGCTTATTCTTAAAGTCTCAAATTCCTCTTCCATTACTATTACCTTTTTTCTTTTATATATTCCCAAGAACGTTCATCCATAACTGTTTCTATTCTTAATTAGTTTGAACCACTGCTACCTCTTCCTTTTTCCTACTGTTGTCTTTGCTTTTGCCAGTAACTCCGTTTGAAATTTAGAAATTTACTTTCTTCACAAGTGTTCTCTTGAACCACAGTAGTAGCAGGATTTCACTTCTCCCTTGTATAAAGTCTTGTTAACTTCAATTTCTTCGATCTCCATTTTATCTTATTTCTTCTTGATTCAATTTACTTTCGCAATTTCTGCTGATTTTCTTATTAGCTGTGTTAATTTACCATCAAATTCTAAGTATTTTTAATCTTGATTCTGGAATTAGTTGTTTTGACTCTGAGATATGTTCCAGAAAGCGATTAGATTTCTTTCATGAGTCTTGATTCGATTTCCTCTTGTTTATTTAGATTCTTCTATTAGTTTGTCATTGTTCTTTTCAGCTTCCTGACCTAGAGGTTTATTTTGATGAGCTTTTCCGTACTCTTCTAACTAGAAGGAATGAACTCTGAGATCTCCTAGCGAAGAGCAGACTTCATCTACTAATTCGATTTCTCTTATGAGGTTAGAGTTATTGTATGTGCTATCTTCTGAGCTAGTTTCTTCTCCTCTCCAAGTTATTAGGATTAAGAAAAAGGTTAGTGTTGAGAGAAAGAAGACTATCCAAGATTGGATTAAGGTTTCTTTTCCAACTTTTTAGAGGTGGTGTAGAAATCTCTTTTGAATCCTTCCATTTTATATTTTTTATTTTCCTCCCAAACTTAAACTAAGCTAAAATAGTCTTGTAACATTTTTAATTGTTAGAATTACTTCCTTCAATTAAAGATACTATAGAATTATTAATAAGCTTTTCATCTCGAGCCATCATTTTCATCTTATACTTCAGCTTGATCATCTTGCTTATCAATTTATTCCTTCTATTCTTCCACTTACTCTTTTAGCTCTTCTTGTTATTCATTTTCTTCCTCGTTCTCATCCCTATTTTCTTGGTTTCTACTTCCTCTTCCTTAGATTCGTCACTTTTCAATCATTCATCATTTTTCATTTCTAATAATTCCAATCTACTTTTGAGCAGCGTTTTGTTGAAAATTTTTATTTGTAAATCTATGTATTCTATCTTATTTTTGGGAATTAGTTGATATAATTTTAATCATAGGCTATTGATTTTCTTATATCACCTTATTCAATCTTTGCTATTAACCATTCTCTTAATCTATGTAACAATTTTAATTAAAAATATGTTGGAACTTGTCCAATTCTCCACTATGCAATGAGGATTCTCGATAAGGTAATATCTGTCTTGAAGATCTTTCCGAAAGTTGTAGCTTTAAGTTCTGAGTTTGCATATACTGATTATCTATTTTCTATATTATTTATTTAGTTTTGGATAGGTAATTTCTGGGAATTTTATTTTCCTCCTAAATATTTAAATTATATCTTTAGTTTAAAAATGTAATTTATTTCATATAAATTAAGTAAAATATTAAAATTGTTTTCAATCATTTCTTATAGCAGAAATGATACTAATTTTAACTACAATTATAGAATAAAAACAAATAAATGTTCGATTATATGAAAACTATATAGTTAAAGCTATTATAAAATAATTTCTTTTATATTTATAGTTATGTTTTTATAAAACTCTGTAAAAGAAAAGGTTAAATTTAAATAAGCATAACTTTTATTAGTTAAAGATTTATCTACTATATATAATTAAAGTTACTATTTTTTGCTTGATAGATACTTCTAATCATTGTCTTATGATAAATGAGAAATAATAGGAATTTTATCAAGTTTAAATTGTTTGTACTTACATATTTAATGCTTTATATAGAGAAAAAATTTATTTAATTTCCTTTATAAAATTAAAATTTTAGCAACTGCTTTTTTCATATACCTTTGAGAATCTAAATTGCATTTTTTTAAATGCTTGGTAGAGTCGGATATTTTTGCTAGTTTAGCAATTAATTTAAGTGTGATTTATCTGTCTTTAATCTTAGTAGCTTCATTAAAAATATTGAGTTCTTTAAAGCTGAAAATATTAATAAACTTTAAAAAGAAAAGTTAGTAGTCTTAGAATATACAAGGCATTTTAAACAAAGAATGATAATATTTCTTTCAGTTTAAAATAAAAGTATTATATCCTTATAATTATCAAAGCCAAGGAATTATATAAATCATTATTCTCCTTTCTTTTTTAATTTTTCTAGATTTGCAAACATTTAATATAAGAGATTATCCAATCTCGCATAAAGGAATTTAAAAAGCTTGAAATTTTTAAGTTGTTGAGCAACTTTTGGTTAAAAATTAAAAAACCAATAATAGAAAATAAATAAGCATAAAATTTTTATACAGGTAAGATAAAATTGGAAAAGTTAGGAGTTTAATATTTTAAAATAAGAATAGAAGCATAAGTATAGAAATAAAAAGATATCAGGATTCTTTGTAGTTCCAAAAAAAGTTAACAACATCCTAGAAAAGCTAGGATCAGGAAAAGGGTAGCAAAAAGGTCACTCAACAGGATGAGTCTCTCACCTCTGAAGGAAAGCCTAGAAAATAGGATAAAAATATAATGCGCTCGGAAGTCTCGGATCTCACCACATAGCAGCAAATAAGCTATGATTAACTGATTAAAGTGGCGCTGGACCTCCAAGAAGAGATAAAAAAAATTGAAGAAGACAATAATAAGTTAACGGAAAAACTTGAACTTGCAGAGGAAATAGGATTGAGACTTATTACCTAGGAAAGAGCCCTTAATGCATTTTGAAATATTTCACAAGACTAGAACAGTTATCTCAAAACTATCAATAGAAGAAGAAAGATCTGATCAACAAGTTAGAAAAAATAGAAGAAAAACAGTGAAATTGAAGCAAAATATGTTATTATTGTAACTCTAGAATGTATCTGTGGAAAAGATGTTAGAAATTTCAAAAATTTAAATAAGAATACTGGAACTACTAAAAGAAGTTGGAATATAGAAAGAAGATACAACAACAACTAAAACTAAAAGAGAAAGATTATATTGCAACAAATTTGGAAAACATGCAAGATGAAAGATATCAATCATTATCTAGACGAAAGGATATCTCAGTGAAAGTATGCATAGCAAGGAGAAGAGTTGTAGAGACTTTTAAATGTATATTTAGTCTCTAGAACAATATAAGAGGTTGGCGGAAAAGAGTTTGAAATATTTCCAAGAACACCAAATATTTAGTTTTATATTCGTGTAAGTCTAAAGAAAGAAGCATATGAGCATTTTAATTAGATATAGTGCTAAACTAATATAATAACTTACTTGATAATAAAATTTTTAATAAAAAGTAAAAAATTATTATTAATCAAGTATTTTCAAAATAAATTTAACTTTATGTTCTTTTTTCAAATTTAATCTATACCACATTAATAAGAAAACTATAAAATTAAAGAAGATTGAATTATTTATAATGATACCATTGCATTTGATAAGCTAGGTAGTTAAAAGAGAGAAAATAATTATATAGCTTCATTTGCTTAATTGAACGAACTGGAATTATTTTCTTTAATTATAAAAAGATATTTAAATACATATTTACTGAAAAAAACTAAACAAATATAGATTTAAATATAAAATGGAAGGATTCAAAAGAGATTTCTACACCACCTCCAAAAAATTGGACAAGAAACCTTAATCCAATCTTGGATAGTCTTCTTTCTCTCAACACTAACCTTTTTCTTAATCCTAATAACCTGGAGAGGAACAGAAACTAGCTCAGAAGATAGCACATACAATAACTCCAACCTCATAAGAGAAATCGAATCAGCAGATGAAGTCTGCTCTTCGCTAGGAGATCTCAGAGTTCATTCCTTCTAGTTAGAAGAGTACGGAATAGCTCATCAAAATAAACCTCTAGGTCAGGAAGCTGAAAAAGAACAATGACAAACTAATAGAAGAATCTAAATAAACAAGAGGAAATCGAATCAAGACTCATGAAAGAGATCTAATCGCTTTCTGGAACATATCTCAGAGTCAAAACAACTAATTCCAGAATCAAGATTAAAAATACTTAGAATTTGATGGTAAATTAACACAGCTAATAGAAAATCAGCAGAAATTGCGAAAGTAAATTGAATCAAGGAAGAAATAAGATAAAATGGAGATCGAAGAAATTGAAGTTAACAAGACTTTATACAAGCGAGAAGTGAATCTTGCTACTACTGTGGGTCAAGAGAACACTTGTGAAGAAAGTAAATTTCTAAATTTCAAACGGAGTTACTGGCAAAAGCAAAGACAACAGTAGGAAAAAAGGAAGAGGTAGCAGCGGTTCAAATTAATTAAGAGTAGAGAACAGTTATGGATGAACGTTCTTGGGAATATATAAAAGAAAAAAGATAACTAGTAATGGAAGAGGAATTTGAGACTTTAAGAATAAGCAATTCAGGACAGTGGTTGGAGTACGAAAATTTGATTTTAGCCTCTGGTGCAATATGGAGGCAGGCTAGAAATAGGTTGAAATACTTCAAGAAGGCCAAACACTTTTATTCATAAATAAACAAATAAATAAACTCGATTATAGAGATAATTGAAAAGATAGTGGGAGCTGAAAATGACCTTCATGACCACACTTTCTAGTTTTATGGCTAGGAACAAGTTCCTTTCCTGTCGTTGAGAAAGTCCCTTGTCAGAGTCATTTTCTGAAGGGAACGCTTTCTTTGAGATTATCAGTTCTTGGTAGGGGCTTGAAACCCGGCTGCTCATAGCGATGGAGCTCCCTAGCAGCTGTGCCTGGAGCACAACTGGATATCCCCGTTATTCCATAAAAAGAGAGCGTCGGGTCGTGCAATCGGAAAGGAGTTTCCGGTTCAAAAACTTTTTTAGTTGAAATTAATTAACTCTATTATAGAGCGTGTAGCTCTCTCGATGGTGGGCAGCTCTTTAAATTTATTTTTTATAAAGTTAATAATTTCTCCTTAAAAGTTTCCTCCAGCGCTTCACTCCTTTGGGAATTCTGTCTTCTAATAGGGCATAGTCGAAGTCATGCTCCAAGAGACCTAGTCTTCTGGCAGCTTTCAACAACCGTTACTCAATGCCTCCAGTTTTTTCCTCTTGGCTCCTGCCAGAATTTTTGTTCAGTTTGTTGCTTCTGAAGAACTTCCTAGTACTTGTGTTAAGTTAGTCTCAGTTGGAGTATTGCTTATTCCTAATTAAAAATATATATATTCATACTAATATTTGGGAAGAAAATAATTATGTGAAAAAATTAAAAATTAAATTGCTAGATTTAATAGTAAGATTTCTTTAATATTTAATCTTGTCACCTAGAAGATTAATTTGGTTTTTTAAAGAATACAATAAAATACTTAGTAACCATTAATATTTTAAGATATAAGGTTAAGCTTATGCTTATTTAAAATTGTAAAAAACAGACAGTCTTATTAAGCTACATACATGATAAGATAATAAAGTTTTATAAAATATTAGTTCATTAAAGAATATAGAGTGCCTTATTTATTAAATATAATTAAATTTAATTTCCTTAAAAGTATTTAGCATCATTAATTTATTTTAATTACAAGAAATTCTTAGCTGATAAAATAAAATTAGATAGCAATTCAAAAGAGAATATAAAATATATGAGAAATAAGTTTTAAGCTTTAAACACAAAGGATTTCAGTATTCTTTTTATTTAATTTTAGAATATTTACTAAGAAAATAATCTTAATTTAGATTTTAAATTTTAAGATTTTTACCAACAATTTTCTTCAAATTTTTAGTATTAATTTTGTGTTATATATGCACTGCTTAAATTATTTTTCTTATTTCATAAAATATGGAAAATTTTAACTTTAATAAAACATTTTTTAATCTTTAAATGATATTTGTTACACACTCTAAATTAGAGATTTAAATATATATCTTTATTTTATAATCCTTTAATTTACTAATAAAGTATAATAAATAACTAAAACTTAGTAATTAGCTGCTTCTATTTTGAAAAAGGAAGCTTTTCTATCAAGAATGGCAGAAAAAAAGTAGAAAGTTTCATTAAGGATAGATTAATAAGAAAATATGATCTATTTTTAAAGAGAAGCTTTTAAATTAAAAAAATGTGTATTTTTGAACTAAATAGAATATTATAGCTACTTTATTTTAATTTCATATAAGTTTTATTTTATATTATCAAATTAAAAATATAAGTTTTTTATTTATTTTATTACTTGACAACTTATAATATAAAATGGCTGACTTCAAGAAGGGTTTTTATACCATCTCCTCAGAACAAAAGAGAAAACCAGTAGCACATATTCTCACCACGTCTTCTTCAAATTAACGCTTTTCTTAATAAAAATAACCAGAACTATCTAATAGATTAGAAGAACTTATAAAAAATACTAACTCCTACAAATTAAAATAAAGAGGATCACTTCCATCGAAGGACAAGTAAGAACTGAGATAAAAATTCAGAACAAAAAGTCAACATAGCTCCATTGAAAACTGAAAAAAGAGACCACTCAACTGAATCGATAAAAATAATCACTGAAAAAAATAATAATAAACGAAGAAGGTAAAGTACAATAATTCAATATAGATTCTATTACCTTTGATTAAGACAATACTGAAATAGAATAAATGAACACTTAGAAATGAAACAGCTGATTTATCAACTTATTAGAAACATAAAAAAACTCGAAGAGGAATTAAACTCTCAGAAGGAAGAGATGTTTATAATAAGTAAGGATTTGATAAATCATGAAGATGGAAATAGAGAAACAAGAAAAGACATTTCCTAGAGCAAGAAAAAGACGCTATATTTGCAACAGTACTTGACATTTATGGCTGAAATGTCCCCAATAGAAAAAAATAAGAATGAATATCTGGAGACATGTTAACTAATAGCTACTGAAGTAGCGAATGACGGAATTCTTCCCATCGGGAAATGGGAAAATCAGAAAAAAAATTCTCAATTCAGATTATTCAAAAGAGAGAAGTCAAGAAAAAGAACAATACAATGAACGTGCATGCAGGAACGTAGATTTTATAAATTAAAACTTCAATTAAGCCGGAAGTCGAACAGTTATTTTAATGATTAACTTAACAACTTACTTTTTAATAAAAATTTACAGTTATCACTATAAATTACAAACCACCATAAAGACTAAAAGTTTCTAGTAGGAAGATTAATAATCTCTAAATTTAATTTAATTTTATCCTCTTTATTATTTGTTATTTTTAGCTTGCTTAAAATTAAATTAATAAACTGATTAAAAAATAAAATTACTAAAATAACTTAAAATTTTTAAAAATTAGATATTTATTTATAAATAAAAATAAGATTTTTCTAGTTTATCTTTTACTATAATTTTAATTTAGTATAATGCAATCTTATAAGAAGCTTTGCTTTAAATTTAAATAATAGTGTGAAATATCTAATAAAATATTTTATTATTATTTTCATATTCTTTTGATTCTTTATATTCACGCTTATTAATTATTATTACAATATATTAATTAAAACAACCCTTTATAGATACTTTATGGATATATGCTAATAATTAGTTAAAGTAAACTGTAAACAATTATTTTTATTAAGTTTTCTAATTGTTATTTAGATAATGGAACCTTAAAGCTTCCTTCAATTGGTTATTAAGTTTGCTTAAGAAAATTAAAAATATATTTGATGAAGTCATAAAGAGCATATGATTCATAAATAAAAGTTAAATAGCAAGATCTATTAATAAAGGGGAAATTACTTATTTGCTAAAAGAAAGTATAAAATGCTTTATTAAAATGTTGATGTGAGATTTTTATGCTTTATTTAGATTCTACTTTTCTTAGTCTATTTAATTTACTATCAAATCATTACATTCATTTATTTATTAATGAACAAGTATAATCATTTTTATTATTATTAAATCCTTTTTATATGAAAAGAATTTGGAAATAGCAAGAAAAACTACTTTTTAATTATAAAATAGAGAGAGTTTTGGCTATTCAGTTGTTTTCTCATAAGAAGGAATAAAATAAAATTGGAAGCTATTGTTATTAATATTTGTTAAATATAAAAGATAAATTATTAATTAGATCTTATTGACTTAATTAGTATAATCTAAGTATACCTTTAAGCTAATATGATCCTATCTTTATTTTTAATTTTTTCTTCATATTTTTATAGATAAATCTAAGTTAATTTATTATCTTCTCTTAATTATAAAAATTAATTTAAGTTATACTTCTAAATATTAAGATTAATGAGTTTAGAGCTATTGCTGATAATGATGATTGAATTATATTTTTTATATATTAAATTAAAAGAAAGGTGCTTAAAAATTAATTAAGCATTGCAATTCGAAAAGAATAGATGAAGAGTAAATGATAATGAAAAAAGAAAACTAAATTAATGTTTAGATACTAAATAACTTTATAAGAAAGAGAAATATCCTTAATATACTAAAAGTTAAAGGTTTTAACTTATTAAAATCTAGTTACTTATCGCATGAAATCTAGATATTTTTATAAAAGCTTTAATTATTGCTTCTTTCTTAATTTTAGTAATACATAAAAAAGTAAAAATTATATGGATTGTGAGATGTACTATATTAATTTTTTTTAGAGTAATAAGATCTCAAATATATTTGAATATACTATCTAAGAAAATGAAATATTTTCCAAAAATAGTAAATTTTAGAGCTTGCAAACGAAGATTTCATTAAATAGAATCAATTAGCTAGAATATTGTAGTTATTTCATAAGATCTGAAAGTAAATGCAAAATATCGCGTTTATTTAGAGAATCTTCCTTCTCATATTTACAGCTTAAATATTTAAATAAAAGCAATTATTTATTGATAGGTTTTTAAAGTTTTCTATTTAAGTTAGTCAAATCATTTAATTATAAAAATGAAAACAGTGGTCTTTTGCTCAACTCAAGACTGCGCCTTAGCATTAAGAGAATGCTTTGAATATTCTTTTGGATTTTAATTTATACGTTAGAGTAGATATAACTAAAACATTGAGCTAGATGGTAATTTATGAGACTATGATACTCATCTTACTATTATTTATGTAGAAAGACATCTATATAAACTATAATTTCCAGGATTTCTTTCAAACTATGAGGAAATAGAATTAGCAACAATACTAATATTCCTTTTTAAGAACCTTTTGCTGTCCCTTTTGCTGATCTACAGTGAAATTACTTACTTCATCTTTTTGACTCTTTTGAAATTTTTGCAACTGGATTTTCTGTTTTTGTAACATATGGAGGTTCAATAAGTAATAGAGTAAAAATTTGAGAAGTAGACCCAGGAGTTGATATAATATATGACTATAAAAAAACAGGAATCAGTTATTTTGAATGGGAAGATGTCATTTTTAATTAAAGTATTTCAGAGAAAAAAGTATTAAAGTATACATATTTCAATGGTACCTAATACTACTACATCAGAAAATTTATCTATACATCATAATAAAAATATAGACCTGTAAGTTTATAATTTAGACTTTCTGCCTTGGAGTCTTAATCTCTTATACTTAAATTGACGAAATTGATAAAATCTCCGAAGAAAGCGAAGATGAATTTAAGAAAAATTTTGGAGTGTTTGCAATTTTAATTTCAATAATAGCCTTTCTCACTTTTGTCATTATTGTTATAATCACCATAAATTAAGCTAATAAAATTGTACTTCCATTGAAATAAATTACTACATTGGGTCAAAAGATAATGAGTCGGGCTTTAGAACCTTAAATAATGGAGTCAGAGGATAATAAGAAAGTAACCTAAACAAAATATGAGCTTTAAGAGATAAGAAAATTATTTTTAGATTTAATAGAAAAAATTAAAATAAATTAGAAAAATAATCCAAACTCTGAAGGATTTCAAGATAACTTTTCATATGAAGGATTAAAAAAAATTAAGTATCCTCAGAACCATTTAAAGGATAGAAGTTTTTAATGGGAAAATTTATTGTAGAAAATAAAGAAAAATAAAGAAACTTAACTTTAACTTTTAAAATCTTCCTTTAATTAATAATAATAATAATATACTTAAAGTTAGTAGAGTTTTACATTCTCTGGAATTGCAACCAGTTCCTGCGGACAGTTTTTTTAACGTGGGTGTGATCCACGACCTTTTTATTAAGTGGAAGGTTACCACTGTAACCGTTCAAGTGGTCTTGCAAAAAGCTTTTATTTGTAGATCCCTGTTGGAGTTATTCATAGTTTATTGAGTTGTCTCCATGTTCTTTTCTGCTCTTATTCGTTTATTTTCTTTCATTATCAACAGTTTTTTTAAATATGTTGATTTGATTTGCAACATCAACAAAGTTTGTATTATTGTCTTTATTTCGTTCTTTTTTATGATAATTTATTTTCTATATTTTCTAATCTTTTAATGAAACTTGTAGCAATACTTTTCTTTTTCTGGATTCAATTCTGTTTTTAATTCTATTGGTATTTTTTCTATTTCCATTTTTGTGTCCTATTTAAAATTTTATTATGATTAAGTTCAGAGTTATTCTTCCGTTATTAATTTGCTACAAATAAGTTATCTTCTAAGTATTAGTAATTCGTTGTTCTAATCTTCTATGTTACTCATTAGTTCCCGTATTTTTTCGCCTAAGTTATAAATTGTTTCTTCATAATTTGAGATTACTTTTTACATTTGGTCTAATTAAATTTAAAGTTTTTGATTAGTTTCGTTTTTAGGTTAACTTATCTCTATTTATCCTACCATAACTTTACCTTCTGAAGAAGAGCTTGACTCCTCCTATTGCTATTATTTTTCTAAATTTCTTTTACCGCTTTTCTCTTTAGGTTTCTAAGTTAATTTTTTGAGAGTCGAAGAGATTAATTCATTTTTTTTTATAATCTTCCTTTAATTATATACTTTAATTATATACTTTAATAATTACTAAAATAGAACTCTCTTAACTTAGAGTCTCTGCAAATATTACTAATATAAAGTTATTAATTTAATAATAAATTTCTTAATTAGATTAAATTAATATATTCTAATATTTTAAATTTCTTGGTAATTCCTACTTAATTTAAATATTAAGGAGTTGCTTAAATAATTGATTGTTTATATCTAGCAATTTAATAAATTTAACTTAAAAAATAAATAATAATTTAAAAATATATCATTAACTGTCTAATTATAGCATAGCTAATTATCTATAAACATTGCAAAAGCAAATATTTATTTTAAGCTTATTTAAGTAAATAAATAGTAAGTAGCAATTATTTTGATTAGAAGCTTAAAGTTTATCTTTCTTTAAACTAAATTAAAGTTATTTTATAATTTATCTTAATTATATTATTTTATTAGTTGGTTTTAAGAATTATCTATTAAACTAAAGACAATAAATTAAATAATATTATGTATAATAGATAGAAAAATATTAGGAATATGATTTATTATTATTATAAAAAGTAAAATAGTAAAGATAGCTTTAATAAGTAATTAAAGCAAACATTTCTTAGTAAAACAAATGTATTTTATATAATTTAATATAATATTAACTATAAATAATAATTATATTAGAAGCAATAATTCCTATATTAATAATTTAATATTAATTTAAAATTTATTAATTTAAATTTATAATAGATCAATAAGTTATAATTGGTTTAAGTTAAATTAAATTAAATTTTTAATTAAATTAAATATAGGATTATTAGAACTGTATGCAAGCTAATTTAAGTTTAAATATTAGGATATAAAGAAGTTATATTATATTAAATGGTAAAAGGAAATTAATTAATAATTTAATTATCATCAAATTTATTTATTTTCACTTGTTTAGATAAAAGCTTTTAAGAGTTCTTAATAGTATTAGTTAATCCCAAAGCACTGTTATCTAACTTTCTAAAGAATCTTTCTTTAGATGATCGTTTTTCGTCCCCAAAGCCTATTTAAATAAAATTCTTAATTATTTTGAAATAGATATAAGATATTCATGAAAATATAAAAAAGTACTATTGAGCTGACTGATATCGCATATCAGTATAATAGAAATTACAAACATTCTCTTCTAAAAAGTATATTTTCTTAAGCTATCAGATAATTACTATTTCACTTTCTCAACTTAAACAAATAATTTTAATTAATTTAAACTTTTTTTAATAACTTTAAGCTTTTGACAACTCTTGCTATACATGGTTTTTATAATACTCAATTTACTAAATTTTTAAGTTTTAAATCATAACTTCAAAATGTGATCTAAGAATCGATACAAAGATTATAAGTTTGACTAAATTTTCAGCATTTCATAAATATAAGCTATATTTTTACCTTAAATAAACATTGTTATCTCATTTTTAGTTCTAATTACTTTTCCTCTTGTTATATATCTTTATAATAATTAATCTTTGTTAATTTTAATTTTTATATTTAATAGTTTAGCATACCAAAATATTTACTAAGATTAAAAAAAATAATTTAGTAAATTCTTAAATTAAAAGACAAACAAAGCAAAAAAGTTTCTATTCCTTTAGCTATTTATTAACAAATAAACTATAATAATAATTCATTTTTTACTAAAAGTGTTATAAATATTTTAAAATTTAAGAAGAATTCACTTTGATAAAAATATTAATGACTTGAAGTTACTGATATGAGTAAATACTTCATTTTAGTATGTTCATATAATTCCATCATTTCACTATTAATTTTTGTAATTTCTTTCTTGTTTCTTCTTTAAACTCAAGTTAATTGTTTATGTTTTGTTCTGCGATTTCAATTTTTTGTTGTATACTCTTGTGAAAAATTTTTAATTGAAGGCCTTCATTTGTTTATTTATGAGAAGTTAATTGTTAATTTATGTAGACTTAGTCACAAGCTATTAATTTTTTTTCAGGTTTCTAGGGAAAGTAATCAGTTAAATTTCGTATAATTCCAAATAGAATTAGAATGCACATTCAAAGGTATACTCAAACTAGCCTTTACCTCCGTATGAGCAGAACACGTTTTTCACAGAATAATACGTGAATATAAATCATATTGAGTATTGTAAAATTAAGTGCGCAAACTAAAGTTTGGAATTATTTCTTCCTAGATTTTTACTAAGTTTAATAATTTTTCTCAGGAAATTTCTAAAATCCTTCAAGTTGTTATCAGAAGATTTGTTCAATTAGCATGTCTTTATAGCGTAAAGTAGCTTCTTAATAATATTATATTCTAATCACTTCTTCAATGGGTTTTACAAGAGGAAGCGGACTAGAAAACATAAATTAAATATCTATCCTCATTTCATAGAACTTTAACATCTTTTGTACTTGCTAAAAATATTAAAATTATAAGTTCCAGTTGACTGCTAAAAATTTTAAGAATACAATTTTTTTTTATCCTTATAACTTCTCAATATAGCTAAATTTTTTTAAATATTGCAATTAAAAGATTATTAAATTAAAACTTATAAAATAAAATTCTACTAGTATATGAAAACTATCCTTATAGGTTGCTGTAAAGCTAGTATGAAAATAAAAAAATTAAAGTAAATAACTAATGGTTTACAAATAAATAACTTTAACTTATCAAGCATTTTGCATACATACAAACAAAAATATATTATTCATATTTACCTTTGAAGTTGTTTGAGATTTAAAAAATTATTAAAATAATTATTTTATTTCCTGTAGTGTAACTTTCCTTTTTAAATTTATATAATTCTTTAAAGTATTTAAACTAATAGATGCACTTTTAGCTTAAAAAGAATATTAGTAGAAAATCTAGCACTTAGTTTAATATAAGTTTTATTAATATAACTTTTATACTTTTAAACTTAAAAATATGATACTAGTAAATTATCTAAACTTATACTTATATAGCAATTTAATTATATCATTATATCATTAATATCAATACTTTATTATTATCTTATCAATCCAAATTAAAAACTTATCAAAAAAGTCTCACAAATTAAAGACAAATTATAATCAGAGTTGTCATATGATTCTCAAAACTCTTAATTATTCAAAATTAAAATTAGCACTAGTATTATAATTGTAAACTATTTTGGACCAAATTCCAAATTTAAAATCTAACACGACTTTGATAAAATTGGATGCCAAAATTTTAAAGCTGAATTAAATAATTATATTATTTTATTATATGAAGGAAATTAATATGCGATTTTAATAAAAAGAATTAAAGATAATTAAGTTTGCTGAGATTTTAGAAAAATTTCTTTCTAAAAAGATTTTCTTAAAAAGATCCCATAGACGTTGAACCAGCACCTCAACTATTATAGACAATAAGGAAGAAAAAAATGCTGATATTGTAAAGAGTTTTGATATTTTTTAAGATTCTATTAGAAGTTTCAAAATAAGTTAAAACTGAAAGAAAGAAACTTTTAAATAGAATAATTAAATATTTTGCTATTCTAGAAAGTAATATTTATAGATTTAAAATACCGAATGGAAAATATTTAAATACTAAATTTAAAGGAATCAAAGATATCAGCTTTATTAATATTTAGAGCTAATCTAAATTTTAGTCAGCACCTATAATTAAGATAGGTGAAAGGAATACTGGTAGATAAATTTTAATGCAACAAAAAACGGATAAGACTATCAAAATTCTGCTAAAAAAATTATTTTCAATAAATTTAAATATTTATACGGTAAAGAACTTAATTGAAAGGGACATCACAATAAATAATAATTATTATATAAAAAATATGGATAGCGACTGAGGAGAATTAGTAATCAATCTGGTGCAATTATACTGCATTGCGAGTTTTTTCGTACTAGATGCCACCACGGGGAAGGGCAGACAAAATTGGAAGAGACAAGCCTAACTTGTCTAAGGGTCTCACTAACAACATAAAAGTTTGATAGATGGATTGCTAATAATTTAGCTACTAATTCTTTTTTATCTTATTCAAGAAGACTGGAGCATTCGGTTCAAGATTTAAGAATAATTTTTAATGAATATATTCTCCTAAGAGAAGTTGGCTTGACTCATCGAACTGAGAGAATGACAAAAAGAAGTATGAGAACACTTTTTTAATATTATTAATAAAAGAATTGAGCATTAACGATGCTGCGCGCTCTATAATTGTATTTATTATTTATTTATTAGAATAATAAATAAAATGACATCTAAGAAACAATTCACCTAAAATCAATCTTCTAACTAACAATAAGATACCTAGTTTGAGATTTATTTGTTATAATCAGAAAATAAGTAATTATAGGAAGCAATGCAGCAATTAATTTAGCAAATAAGTAATATAGACTTAAAAATTAAATATTTTTAAAATGATAAATAAATAAATTTGATTATAGAGCGCGTAACACTCTCATTGGTACGCAGCTCTTTAAAAAAAATGTTTCATACTGACAAGAATGTTTGTTACTGATCAAATTATCAGATACTGGTAGACCTTGTTCAATACTGGTATAATTATTCAGTACTGATAAAAATGTTCAATACTGATATAATTTAAGAATACTCGTAATCTTTTCGACTTGTTGGAGGTCCAAGGACATGGCAGGATTGTGTCTCATTGCATCACCAAAGCAGAGGACGACATATGTCAATTATGGGTACTAAAATTCCCCACCTCTGATGAAGCTCGCAATATTATTTTTTTTAGTTCCAGAATTAAATTTAAATTAAGCCAGTGCCGAAGGTCTAAGAATCTTATGTCTCGAGGCCAAACCAAAGCAGAGGAAGACATAAAGTCGATTATGGGTACTTAACTTCCCCAATCTCTGATGAAGATGACCTTGTTGTTCACCTTCGAACAACTATGGCGGTTTTATAATAAAATACTAAATACAGAATTTAACTTATAAGCTTCGACGAATCTATTTAATTAAGAAATTAAGAGAGTAGAAGAAAAATATAAGAAATTCAAAATATCAATTAAATAAGACACGAGCAAGTTATGATTAAAGCTATTCACGATCCAATAGAGATTGAATAATCAAATTTAAACATTATTCAAGTATAAAAATAAATAATAGATAAGTAATAAAAAGAAGACAAATTATGTGCTGATTTCGTAGAAGGCTAGGGTACAAAAAATAAAACTCTTGGATATACAAAAAATTTCGAAGTCGCTAAAATAAAGAATTCCGATAAGGTCTAGCCATGATTAATTGTATATCTGAAGATGATCTATATATAAAAAATGGAGGAAACTAGTTACTTTAACAGATAGTAGATATACAAAAAATAAGAACGAAACAAATGTTTAGAAAGGGCTGAGATTGAAACGAGAAATCAACAGTAAAGAAAGAAAAATTAGTAGCCATAATATATTATACAAGAATGCGAATCTGGAGATGAAATTGATGATTTTAATATTTTTGCAATGATTCTTAAAACTTATTATAAACTAATAAAATAAAGGCTACTTTATATTAGAAAATTATTATTATTATTATTATTAAAAAATAAAATTAATAGATAAAGCTAAGATCAGCATTATGATTAATTAAAAATATAAAATATTCTTTTTTCTAAGATTTTTATCTTTAAGTTCATAAATTGAATAATAAAAGTTTATATATAAAAATATAAAAAAGAAACTTAAATATAAATCAGGTAGTTTAATAAACAGCAAGTTAAAAATATTTTAATAAAATTTAGTTAAAATAAGCTATTTTTATAAAAATTCAGTACATACAAAATTAGGTACCAAACTTGTAAAACTACTAAGAAAAACAATAAATAAGAGAAATTTTAATGAGATTAAGATTAAATTAATAATTCAATGATATTTTGTTAAAGCAAGAAAATTGATTAAATTATAATATAAATAATTAAATTATTATTATATTATATAATAAAATTTAAATTGAGTGGTCCTTATTTTCTAATGTCGCGAGAAGAATTCCCCAGAGATGAACTGACTGTGAAGCAACCTTTTCTAAATGTTGAACCTGATTAATCTCTTCATCATGGGTTGAAAATCTACCTGTAATCGCCTGTTAACGTCCTATGCTTTGGATATTTTGAACCCCAACCTTGCCTACAAGTAGAAGAGAGAATGCTATGGGAATATTAGAGATTAATGAAACACATAAATTGACTTTTTTAAATAGATATGCCCTATTGTAGGGCTACGTACTCTATAATATCATTTTTCTTTTTTTATAAATTAAATTTATTTATTTTCATAATATTTACTTATCTTCAAAGAATGTTATTGAAGACTATATCATTTTGTTAAGCTGATGTTATCGCTTTATTTTATGTATGCTATCTTCTTAATATAAAAAATAAATAATTTTGCAAACCTTTAAAGATAGCCATATTAATATCTTTTGTAGTGGAGATTTTTCTTAAAGCTTTCCATAATTTGGTGCTAATAAAATATTAAAAAATAAATTATATTATAAAAGAAACAGTTTAAATAATAATTTTACAACTGAAAAAACATTAATTTATTTATAAAATCTAAATATAACATTATATCAAGCCTGAGTTATATAAACCTACAAGGAAGATAATTAAAAAAAATGAAATAGAAAAAGTGAAGAATTTAGATAAATATGATTAAACATTTTAAGAGTTATGAAAAAAAAATTTAAAAAATTTAGCTAAAAATAAAATCAAAGATATTAAATTTTTGTTTTAAGAAACTAAAATTATGTTTTCGTTGAAAATAACTTAGAATATCCTTAGATATCTATATAAATTTTAAAATTTATAGCAATTCATATATATTAGACGCTAGGGGCATGCTTTGCTATTGAGGTTGATTTTAACCATCTAATCGTTCTTGATTTTTTATTTTAGATAAAATAAGTTTTTACATATTGAGAAAGTTGAGATAAAAGAAAATCTAATAAAGAAGTAAGCCTTTAAGCAGTTGCTTGCTAATTAGAAAAATAATGAATTTGATTATATAAAAGAGAGCTTGAAAAAAGAGCGAAATAACTCATATAAAGAAATTGTCTCCTTCAACGATTTATTTTAAGTAAATATTACTCTTATAAATTAAATTTAAAGAACAGAAATAATATTTTTCTCTAATTTTATTAACAATACTCATTTAATTATAAAACTTATTTAAAATATATATATTAAGAATAAATTTCTCCTATTACAATAAAAAAGAGTAAAACCGCCTTTATAGCAACTTAGTCATCATAAGATATCCTAATTTATAAAACTTTTCAAATTATTTTGCCAACAACTTTTATTTAGATGAATAAAATTAAAATATTAAGAGCATTTTACAGTGAAAAATCTAATATAAAGATTGAATTGAAAATTTGCTTTATAAATAAATTTTTATTTAGTTAGTGAAATTTAAAATTATGAGTCTCTCTAAATGTTTTCATTTTAGTTGTTGATGCTTATCTTATTTAAAAAATAAAGATGAACTTAATTTAGGGATAATTTCTAATATCTAAATTTTTAAAAATAAATAGTTTAACAATCTTAAATAAAAATAATATATCTTATTCTTTTGAATGAATTGGAGGTATAAATAAAATTAATAAATTTTGCAAGGAAGTATATTTTTTAGTTTCTATTAGTTAGGATTATTATACATTACATTGAAATTGAATAGTTGATGATTTCTAAAATATTATATATATGTATTCTAATATTTTTTATAATTTATTGTACAGACATTTAAATTATTTATGGTTTCATTTCAATTCCTGAATAATTTTAAAATTACAAATCATTCTTTTTATCCTTATTTTATTTATTCTCAAAAGGATAAATCTAGCAAGGTATATTGATAACTAATTAATACTTTATAATGAGGAATTATATCTAACCTCAAATAAAATAGCTTCTACTAAATAACTAATTAAAGCAAAGAATATTTTAATAAGGTTAAAATGAAATTTTGAATTTCTAGAGAATTTCTTCTATTTAATAAATTATTTATAATCAAGATCATTATAATCTAGAACAATCTTAATTTCAAATAATTAACTATTGTTTTCATATTCAGCAAATCTTCTTCAAATAATAGAGTAAAAATAAAAATTGAAGATACAAATTTTGATAAAAAATAAAAAGCTGATCTATTTTAATAAGATTAGTAGTTTGAGAGATTATATATAAATGTTCTTTATCCCCTTATCTTTAAAAAGAAGGATATTCCTTTATTAATTAATTTAATAAACTTAATAAGCTTACGATTGTTGATTTTTATCGAATATATATTATTCATTGCTTTTAATTCTAAGATATTAATCTAATCCAAAGATTACTATTTTAAAGGTAAAATAGTTGATTATTAAATAAAATCTTAATTTGGGCTATTTTACTAGAGATAATTTAAAGAAATTTTATGAGAATAACTTATTAAAGGGATTTGATAATTAATTTATAAAATAATAAGAGAATTTAGGTTTTTAAATAAATAAAAAATATTATAATCTTTTTGGTTTAGTTGAAACAGAAAGTTAGAGCTGGAGAGGGAAATAAGCAGCTTTTATTATTTACTTTTATGGAAAACGTAAAAATGATGTAAGCTATATGTAAGTTAGTAAAAGTTTAAACTTATTAAATTTTAATTTGATTATATGAAAACATCTAATTATTTTTATAAAAGCTTTCATATAGATAAGTTAAAATTAAAATTTATTAAATATAAGTTAAAATTAAAAAAATTTATAATGCAATTCTAAATTAATTTTGCAAATTTAAAATTCCAAGAGCTATTTATTATCTTTGAGAACAAAATATTTTATAAAAAGATCAATTCTTACAGTCACTTAGCTTTTAAGCATTAATAAATGGAATAAGATAGTTAGAATTAAGTTATGTTCACTTAAATATAATAAAAGTTTAAAGATTTAAAATTATAATAGAATTTTATACCATCCTTAGATTTTAAATTTTAAAATTAAGTTTTAAATAAGGATAGAAGTGCTGACATTTTTAAATTTACTATTTAAGGAAGCTAAAGATAGATTTAATAATAAAATGTAAACAGTGGTTTTTTGCTCAACAAAAAGCTGCTCTATAGCATTAAAATAATGCTTCTAAAATAATTTCTAGTTTCTTTAAAGTTCTAAGCTTTAGTTTCGGAAATGCTTATAAAATTTTTTCCAAATTAAGTTTTTTTATTCTAAATTATATATGAGATTGTAAAATCTTGGGGTGTTAAACATTTCTTCATTATTTATAAGTTAAAAGGATTATAAAAGTATAAAAAGCTAATGAAAATATCTAAAATAAACAAATATTTAAAATTTGTTTTAGAACATTAAAAAAACTTATTTTAAACATTTTATATCTAGTAAATTTGATTAGAGGTTAAATTATTTCGTAAAATTTAATGACTGTCTCTCTCTATTTTCTAAATAGATAAAGCAAATTGCAACTATTTTTCTAAATTTAATGTTCTTTCCTTATTAAATATAGCTTTTATAAATCATATGCAAAAATTAAAATTTTATTTCTCCTTATAAACATTTCTATTTTTCTACTTTCTTTCAGAATTTAAAATTTTATTCCTTTTTCTAGTTAGATAATTAAATTTTTAAATAGGCAATGATTTATATAATTAACTAGAGTAATAGTTTAAATTTACCTATTTATTTAATTTACTAGTTAGAGATTATATTAATTTACTTTAAATTTAATTTTATAGTATAAAAATATGATTCACTTCATCATCTTTATTAAGTAATTTATTACTAAATTTTAACTATAAAAGTATTTTAATTAGATTATAAATAATTAAGAGAATGTTTAAGAAGTAAGATATATTTATTTTTAATTATACTGCTATTGCCATACAATCTTCTTAATTATTACATTTTTTAGTAAAATTTACTATGAAATGCTATAGAAGGAATATATTAAAAATTTAATAAAAGAGTGAAGCTTAAAACTACTATCATACATTTTATCTAGGTATAACTGATAAAACTAAGCTATGAATACTTGTTGCAGTGCTATAGAATATTAAAATTAAATAATAATTTAATTGATAATAAACTATAAATCTTATGAAATTAGTAATCAAATGATAATTAATTATTTTAATATTTATAAGTAATATTATAATTTAAGCATATTTTATATTTTAATTATTTATTTGTTTTAATTATAATTTAATTAAAAGTTAAATCTTAGCTTCTCCTGAACTTTATGCCAGATACCTGCTACCATTTTTTTTACGTGGATGAATTCCTAAATTTTTAATGTGGTAGGTTTCTGTTAATAATAATCTTAATTTCTTGATATATTTTCTATTTATATACTCATTTTCAGTTACCTTTTAATAGTAGGGGAGAAAATCCGTAGCGTAAATTCTTAGCTTAAGTTTTTTTTAAAAACATAATTAAAAAAAAGCAGCATTAAATATTAATGAATCCTCCAAAGCAACCTATGAAATATTAATATACGATATTTCGACTGAGAAATTTGCGAAGATACAGAAAATCAGCGAATTCAATATTTAAGTCGGGACATTTAACCCCTTATAGACTTTGGAGAGTTTAAAAAGGAGCAAAATCATAAAATGGCTAAGATGATATTAGACCTTAACAGAAAGATTTAGAATCTAGAGAAATAATTAGGTGGTCTTGCTCAAGACCATGAGAAATAAACGCAATAAGATGGGGTCTCATACAGCACGTGGAGTAATTTTAACTTTAAGAGTATAGGACATCTTTAATTATAAGAATTTATACTTTCAATCAAAAATATTTTAATAATTAAAAAGATGGTGGGAGCTGAGATTGACCTTCTGAATCATACTTTCTGGTTTTATGGCTAGGAACAAGTTCCTTTCCAGTCGCTGAGAAAGTCCCTGGTCAAAGTCAACCTTTGCAAGGGAACGCCTTCCTTTTGATTATCCACTCCTGGTAGGGGCTTGAAGCCTGGCTGCCCATAGCGATGGAGCTCCCTGGCAGCTGCTTTTCGAAAGCAACAGGATATCCCCGTTATCCCATGAAGGGAGTGTTGGGGTCGTTAAACTGCAAGAAGTTGCAGTCCAAAACTCTTTAAGTTGAAATTAATTTTAAAAAAAATTAAATCAAAAATATTTTAAAGTCTATAAAAAATCAGCTCAACAATCTCTTCTTTTCAGTTCATTTGACTTGATTTTTTACTCTTCTGACCTAATCTAATGCATGCACGAATTAAATTCTAAACAATAGAAGTTTTCTATGAAAATGTTTAATTTAATCATTTAATTACTCTCTAGGGAATTAATTGATGAATATCTGATCAAAAATTATCCTCCTTCTAATATCATGATTCCCAACCTTTCGTTAAGATCGTTCTCTTAAGTGTTAATAAAGCATAAATATCATAATATGTTAAAGTGAGTCCTTACAGTGATTAATGAGGCTCCTTTTTAATGCAAATAATATTCCTAAATATGTGACATAATGTTTTTAAATGATTGACTTCTTATTAGTCTATAACTCTAGTTTGGTTTATTAGATTCTATATACTTCATTCCGATTTAGATAGTAGGATTAAGTCATTTACCTATCCTCTAAATGCAATGCTGCTATCAAAGCTATTACATTTAAATCCAAATATATTATTTTTGATTTCTAAGTATCGAATTATAATGTCTAAGTACAACAAGGTTAATACTACCCCATGAGAACTAGCATGCATTACTCTATTATTGTATTAAAATAATCTTTATTATTTTCCATCTATTAATAAAAGATGAATTTATGCTAAAAGATTAATAAGTATTTATAAGGCTTAGAGGAAATTTAAACCATTTTAGTTAATCAAAGGTAATTTTCTCTTTATAGAATCGAACATTTTCTCCATAAATATCAGAATTGCTAGTAATTTGGTTTTTCTTTTGTTTATTTACGAAATATATCTATTATTTATTAAATAACTTAAATTTACATTATTGCTTGCTTCTTTTTCAAAAATCCCATTTAACTTGAATGTACTAAGCTTCTTTCATATGTCAAATTTATAATTTATTTGTAAGGGTATTTTCATATAATTTTAAAACTGTGTTTATTATAAATAGGTCGTCAATTGCTTCAATCATCTTTATTTCCTTTTTTGAAAATAGGAATAATGATTGAAGTATTTAATTTCTATGGTATTCTTTCGAATCTCAGCATAATATTCAGGAAAGAGTGAAGAATTAAGGTAAGATAATGTCCTCCATATTTTATATTAATAATTGATTAACAAGGAGTCACATTTATTTGGTTTTCCACTAGTTAATAGTTTATTGTTAAGTAATAGAAACTTCAAGATTGACTGAATCAAGTCTATCATAAATCTTCAAGATTTTTAATTTATTTTTACTAATGGTTTCCTATAGTCAATTCCCATTCATTTCTTATTGAACTCATTGACTACTCGCTAATTACATGGAGCTTCTTTGTTTAGTTGAAGTATTTTTTTCCTTCTTGAGTACAATAGATTCTAAAAATATTTTTTCATTATTTTTCTTAATTCCTTTTCTTTAAATCTAAATTGGAAGCAATTCCGAACTTTATGTCCAAGTCTCTTGCATTATCAGCATGTCATATCTTTCCAATAGGGAATATAAATCGTTGGAGTTTGCTGTTCGACATCCATTGGGGATCATTCATCGAAATTTTTTAGAGAAATGTTCTTTAGGTTAACTCTGCAAATTGGTTGAATTTTGCTTCTAGTTCTTCTATTCTGATATTTCCTGACTATTTATTTTCATTTTTTTGTTCTTATTAATTAATCATCAGGTATTCAATTTTCCTTTCGAGTTCTTATAGAATTCCTAGGAGTTTAAAATTTTCTATCTACATAGCTTGGAGTTCTTAAAGTATTTTTTACTGATCATAACTTGATTGAGATGCAACCTTTTAAGAAGAGACTTTTTGCAAAAAATTTTCCATTTTTTATATATATAATTTAATAATTTCCCTTTAATGCCATCTAGGTTTGGTGCTTTACTACTAGGTATATCTCATATAATTCGCTTGATTTCTTTAAGAGAAAAAGGCTAGAGGTGTATTATCATATAGGTTTTTTTGAATCTTACTATTATTTTTATAAATTAATCGATTTATCTATTGCTAAATCTATCTATTCTTGTGTCAAGCTTAGGTATTTATTAAAAACTGAATTTTCTCATTGATCAATAAAATCTTTTTTAGCCATTAGTTAAAATTAATTTTATGTCTTTATCTAGATCTTAGTAATTTCTTAACTTATGAGAACATTATTTTTGAATTTTCTTTGAGAAAAAGAAAGTTTTTTTTGCTTTAATCCTAAAATTTTTCAAAAATGAAATTTGTATTTTTTCCAATGCTTATTAGTTATATTTTTGAAGATCAATAACTTTTAATTGGCTTTTTCAAGATGGGGATGGGTTTTTTTAAAAGCTGCATTGCTTACTCAAATAAACTTAAAGGAAATATGAATAGTTTAAAAGAGTTAACTATTTATTATAATTAATGCTAGGCATTGAACTTGACTAAAGCTAGTTTCCAATAATAAAATGAAACTAATCATAAAATAGAAATGCCTTAAAGGTATATGATTAATATGAAGACTAGAAATTCAATAACTAACGAAGCAATTAAACTTTAATACAAAGATGAACCTATTAAAGGTGTAAATACTATAATTAATTTATATATTTAGGCTTTATAATAATTATATTCTTTATATATTATATAATAAAAATTAAAAAAGCTAACATTTAAGTTTTTTTTATTTATTTCGCCAATTTTTCTTTAGAACTATAAAACTTAATACTTTAAACTTTAAAAATACAACTATTTTTAATAGTAAAGAGAAGAAAAGCACAAGATATAAAGCTTTATTTCTTAATAGTAAAACTTAATAAAAATTTTAAATATATCGAAAAAAGTTTGATGAGTTTAGATAGACTAATTATAAAGTAGAGATTAATTTGATTTACTAGATATAATAAAGCCCTTTTTTATATTTTAAATTATGATATAAGAGTTAATATTTATTTATAAAAAGCAAAATATTTAGTAAGAACATGTAAAATCTAGTTATAAGCAAAAGATTAAAAAGCAATATTTGTTTTTGTATAAATGAGTGTAATTAAATATTAATTGCTAATTTTTATGAGAGTATAAAAGTAATTCTGATCAAAAGTTTAACTAACATATTTATTATAAATATTATGGATTAAGAATTCTTTTAGCGAAGTTAAGAAAGAGCAGATAATAAAAATATACAAATTTAAGGATTTTCTAGCTATATATTAATTTATAAGATATTAAAACATGAATAAATATAAAAACTTACTAAAAAATGGTTGAAGGTTTCAAGCCAGGCTTCTATACCACCTCTTCCTAAGCCAAAAAGAAAGGGAGGAAGTAAGAAACCAAGTCTTAATAATCTTAGCAATCTTCTCTATCACAACCCTAACCAACACTGAACTAAAAACTTGGAATCTAACAAAACGAACGAAAGCCAACCTTGAAGAATATGCACACGGGAACTCCAACCTCAAGCGAGAAACCGAGGAAACAGATGAAGTCTGTTCTCCACCAGGAGGTATCAGAGTTAAACCCTTCTGGCCAGATGCGCATTGAGTAGCTCATCAAAGTGGTACTGAACCTCCAGGAAGAGGTCAAGAGATTGAAGAAGGACAATGATATGCTGATGGCAAAGCTAGATCTAGCAGAAGGAATTGAATAAAGACTTATGTCCTAGGAAAGAAATCTTAACGCCTTTTGGAATATCTCACGCAGTCAGATTAACGAATCCTAAAATTAGCTTTAGAAACAGACTGAACTGGATAACAGATTCGGAAAAGTAGAAGAGAAATTGTAAACTTTTAAGAAAGAGTAAAGCGAAACTGGAGCTATACGAATGGAAATCGAAGCCTAGAAAGAGCAAACAAATCAAGGAAAATAATTCAAAATAAAAAAGAAATGTTTCTGCTGTGGAAGCGTATGACATTTTTATCGGAAATGTTAGAAATTCTAATAGAAATAAAGAAACTATTGGATAAAAGAACAACAAAAGAAGAAAAAAAAAGAAGCAAGAATGAAAAGAATGTATTGCAACCCGGATGGTTCAATATACAAGATCAAGATGGAACCATATCAAGTAAAAGGAAGGAAAACCTGGAGAAACCCAAGTTCCCAATCTCGCTAAAATTGGACGTCCCAAAAATTTATATTTAAAAGCAGGGAGCATGAACCGCTGTCCTCCTGACGGGGTTGGAAATCCCTAAAACGGAAAACTCAAAATTAATATTATTATTATTATTATTATAAAGAGCTGCGCACCAACGAGGTGCTACGCGCTCTATAATCAAATTTATTTATTTATATAAAATTTTCTTTATATAGCAATATACTTAGAAAGAAAAAGATTTATTTTATTTACTAGAAAATTAAATTTACTAGACCCAAATATTTCTGAATGCTGGCATGAAAAGAAAGTTATTTTAAGATCTCTTAATTTAGAATACCTAAAAGCATTTAAAAAATAAATATAAGCTAGGATTGTTGGAAATATCTTAAGGAATTACTTCTTTAAATATCTTTTATAAATAAAAGTTATGGAATTATATAAAAAATAATTTTTTATCTATATACTAGGAAATATATCTTCATTTTAAAATATAATTAAATTTAAATTTTATAAATTTAGTATTATATATATTCATTTTTTAACCAAATATTGGATTCTAGCAAATTGAGTTCCTAATCTGGCACAGTATAGACTGGATTGCAAATATTATTGTAAAAGAAGCCACCGCGAATAAGTAAGCATGTGCCCTTTGTCTGATTAGCCTAATTTATTTGAGAGTTCTCTCTATCGGTAGAAGAATCTGACCAGGAAGTACTGAATTCTAGGTATCAGTGTTATTATGCCTTTACATGTCGTTAATCTAGTTGACAAATAGAATCAAATTAAAGAAATGACTTAGTTCAGAAATAATTTTAATTTAGAAGAAATAAACTCGATTGTGGCCTTTGACACAGTATCGGATTATCGTCTAACTTCTGCCTTCGAATTAAAACACAAAAAATTAGAAAAAGATAAAATTAATTTTGATTTGAAAAGCGGAGAAAAGAAGAAAATATGAAAAAAGAGATTAGGTGAAGCTAGAATATTACTAGATCTTTATTAAGTTTTATTTATTCTTTCTTTTCTTGATATATTTTTTAATTTTTTCTATAAAATAGAAATGCTAATAAAAGGAAGGAATTAATTAGCATAAATAAAATTTTTCCTTAATTAAATTAAATAAAACTTAAACCATATTACAACAGAAAGATACTTGATACCCCATTTAACAATAAAGCAATTTTATTAACTTGCTTTGTTTCTAATGTATCATAAATACAATCTAAATGTTTATTATATGAATTAACTTAATAAGAGTAAATATAAAAGATTATATAATTTATTAGTTAAAGTCAAGTTTAATTATAGAAATTCTTAGATAATTATAAATATTATTTTATTTTGCTTGCTAAAGGAAGTAATTTAGATATGAATCTGTTTATTAAGATACAATTATTTAAATGTATTTTTAAAGCTTTGCTATTATATTCTATTAAGCACAAATAAACTAGTTTAAAATCCCTAGTAAATTTAATTCTTTATGTAAAATAAACTTTAGGTAGTTTTTTAAAATTATAGAGTAGATAATTAAAATAGAATGTCATAAAATAATATTGTAAGCATTTCTTAAAATTAATAAGAGAACTTATAATTAGTATAAGGATATTCTTAATTAATGCTATTTATTTTTCCTTAATTATTAAATAAAAAAGAAGCTAACTAACTTATTTATTGATAACTTTCTTAATTGATATTAAACTTTATGACAATAAATCTAATTTCATTTATTTATAAATTATCTTTAAAGTTATCTCTTAATTTACATTTAAATATATCTTTATTTAAATTATCCCCCTAAATTTTATTGATTGTATAAAGACCCATAAATTGAGGGCTTATTTAAAAACACTTTTTTAAGAAATGTTCTAATTAACCTTTAAATAAAAACTTAAAGATAAGATGGATTTGAGATTTATGCTAATATCTTATATATGCAAGCTAGAAGCATTTTAATACTCTTAAATAGTAAGCAAGAGAAATGATTTGATATATTAAATTCATTAGTTTAATAATTAATAAAATGAGACTTAAATTTAATTCCAGGAACTTAGATAAAGTACTAATAATTTAGCTGCTTATAGTATGCTTATTAGTCATTTCTTTCTTCACTTTCTTATTTTTGATTTTATTCTTTTTAATATCTAAGTATTCTTCTAAGTCTGCAGAAGATACTTATGAAGACACAGTTTTAACTCATTTGTACTAATATACAACTTGAAATTCTGGAGTTATAGTATTTTATTTAGAAGGATTTCTATAGAGGTTTGATATATTTGTGAAAATAGTAAAGGATATTTATTAGTTAGATAATAATGTAAGGAATGTTCATTAAATAAAGCCTGGAACTTGACATTAAAATATACCAGAAGAGCTGACTATTTACAATAACTATACATAAGAAATGTATGGAGATTAAGAAATTACTTTTAATGTTAGCACTTTCTATTCCTTAAATTCATTAGACGAACTAACACCAGAATGCAAATCATATATGAATTATTCAGGAAATTTTGATTATTATTGACGTTCCTTATTTTCTTTTCCTATTTATAGCTTTGGAATCGGTTTTTATTAAGGTGGGTGCTTTTTAACATATCCAGGCTAAGAATTTATAAATTATAATCATTACATAAGAGAATGATATTACTCTGCTATTGGTTAAAATGGAAGTTAAACTTTTACCAATTTATACATTTCATTTGGTACTAACGTATTAACTATTACCGCGTCTTAACTTATTTACAACAATACTAATACTCCTTTTTAAGAACCTTTTGCTGTTCCTTTTGCTGATCTACAGTGAAATTACTTACTTCATCTTTTTGACTCTTTTGAAATTTTTGCAACTGGATTTTCTGTTTTTGTAACATATGGAGGTTCAATAAGTAATAGAGTAAAAATTTGAGAAGTAGACCCAGGAGTTGATATAATATATGACTATAAAAAAACAGGAATCAGTTATTTTGAATGGGAAGATGTCATTTTTAATTAAAATATTTCAGAGAAAAAAGTATTAAAGTATACATATTTCAATGGTACCTAATACTACTACATCAGAAAATTTATCTATACATCATAATAAAAATATAGACCTGTAAGTTTATAATTTAGACTTTCTGCCTTGGAGTCTTAATCTCTTATACTTAAATTGACGAAATTGATAAAATCTCCGAAGAAAGCGAAGATGAATTTAAGAAAAATTTTGGAGTGTTTGCAATTTTAATTTCAATAATAGCCTTTCTCACTTTTGTCATTATTGTTATAATCACCATAAATTAAGCTAATAAAATTGTACTTCCATTGAAATAAATTACTACATTGGGTCAAAAGATAATGAGTCGGGCTTTAGAACCTTAAATAATGGAGTCAGAGGATAATAAGAAAGTAACCTAAACAAAATATGAGCTTTAAGAGATAAGAAAATTATTTTTAGATTTAATAGAAAAAATGTAAATAAATTAGAAAAATAATCCAAACTCTGAAGGATTTCAAGATAACTTTTCATATGAAGGATTAAAAAAAATTAAGTATCCTCAGAACCATTTAAAGGATAGAAGTTTTTAATGGGAAAATTTATTGTAGAAAATAAAGAAAAATAAAGAAACTTAACCTTAACTTTTAAAAATATTCTCTAATTATAATTTTTCATCATTAATAAAAAGTATTCTTTGCATATGATGCTATAGTTTTTTATTTTATTAGCAAAATTATTTAAAGGGTATTTTTCTCTAATCTATAACACTAAATCCTTCTTTTTATCCTAATTTTAAGTTATATATTGAGATTTTACATTTTTTATTGCTATTAACTAACGAACTTATATATCAGACTTGAAAGTTTAAATTTCGCTAGAATAGGCAGCTTTTTTATCTATTTTATTTATACTGAAAGTAACTTAAAACGATGTAGATACAATTTATGTTTTAAACTTATTAAATAAATGTAATAAAAGTAAATTATTTATTAACAAGATTGGAACTTCTCATTTCTTAACCTAAATTATATCTAATTTGCATAATTTATCATAAGGAAATTGTTTATATGATAGCTTGGAACATTTTCTATAAGCTAGAGACGCTTAATTTAAAGAATACCTGCAGTAATAGGTTTTAGTAATATATGGAGATATAAGCATAAATTTAAAGCATAATTAATTATTTAATAGAAAGTTAAAAGATTTGAAATATATCTGTATAATAAAAAACTTTTAGAACTAGATCTAAATTAATTAAAAAATAAAAAGGATTGTATATTCATTTGATTATTATAACAAATCTAGTAAGCTATTATTCCTACCTTTATTTATTGTTTAAATAAGTTTACAAATATATTAGAAGGATAATTTAAAGATCAATAAGTTTTAAATAATAGAATTAAATTCCTTTAATAAATTTATTTATATGAGATGTAATAATTAACATACTATATCAATCAAGTTTAAGAGAAAGATAGCATATGCATAATAAGCTTAGATCTATTTAAAACTTAAAAAATAGTGTCTAGATAATTAAATCTTTCTGGCTATCTTTTCCGAACAAGTTTTTGTATGGGTTCTCTTATTTTTAATTTAATTAATAACTTTACTATTTTATTTTCTGAATAAAATCTTTTTAGATATTTTATCTTTAGTTACTTATCTTCTAATTTAAGCGAAGAATCATATTATTTTAGAAAAAACATTTAATATTTTTAAAGAAAATAGCAAGTATCCTTGTTTAATTAAGATCGCATATATCAGCAAATTTAATTTTTATAAGCACTATATAATATTTTCTTATATCAATATTTATTTTAATTGCCCTTTAGTTTATCAAGCACTAGCTTGCATTTCTCAACTTATTTTTAAGATTTTAAATAAATTAGCAACAAATTTAATAATTCTCACAAAGGTTTATCAATATCACTTAGTTAATTTAATAATTCTATTAAAAGATATTAAAAGCATTAAATAATTTAAGTTTTAATTTGATAAAAGGAACTATTAAAGCATTTTAAATTAGTGTTATGCTAAATATTTTAACTTTAAATTTAATAAATTAAGTATATAACTATTAAAGCAAATTTTGCTTTAAAGTTTAAAGTTTATCTTACTTTATACATCATTTGTAAAAAATATAATACAAATAGCATGAATTACTTTTATAGTTATTTTGGCTATAAAATTTTAATTTAATAAAGTTTCACTATTTAAATATTCTATTATAATAATTAAAAAATAAGAAAGAGTATAATAATGTAGAAAACAAAATTTCTATATCGCAAATGCTGAAAAGCTTATTCTTATTTAAAGTGTAAATTATAAGAAATAAATTAAATTCTTGGACTAAAGAAATATCTTAAATATTTGGGAGAAAAATGAAAGCAATATATAAGAAAAATAAAATTATAATTACTAGAATTAATAATTAGATCCCTTTAATTATTACTCTTAAAGTATAAAAGATTATTTAAGCATATATTAAGAATATAACTATATATCAAATAACTATTAATATTTTCAGATTGAAAATTCTAAAAATAAATAAATTAAATAAGCTATTTATAATTTGAGATATTCAAGTTTTATAAAGTCTTAATTCATTAAAGAACATAGAATATCTAATTTATTAAATATAATTACACTTAACTTCCTTAAAAGTCTCTAGCTTAATTAATTATAAATTCTAAGTAATTAAAATAAAATTAGATAGACTTTAAAAAAGAAATTAAAATTATGAGAAATAAATAATCAAAATATTAGAATTGAATAGTAATTTTCTATAGATTCTAGATTATTTATTAGTAATATGATAAATTTAAATTATCTTTATCATTAATATTCTTCAAATTAGTAATAAGTTCTTATTTTATATATATTTATACATCTTTTTTCTTATTTCTTAAAATTAAAAAAGCTTTATTTTAATAAAGACTATGTAATCTTTTATCATATTTGAAATATACTCTCAGTTAGAGGTTTAAATACATATCTCTATTATATAATACCTTTCATAATTTAAAGAGAATAAAATTAAAATCTAAGCATTTTGCTATTTTTATTTGAAGAAAAATAATAATTTAATATACCAATCTACAGCAAAAAGAATTAGAAAGCTAGAATTTTATAAAGTGTAAGAGCTAATTTTATCTTAATTTAGAGAAGAATTTAATAAAATATGTTATAAATGTGTATTTCTAACTAAACTAAATATTTTCTCTAGTTTATTATATTTCATCTAAATATACATTCTATCTATGTAAATAGAAGATTAAGTTCTCATTATATTTAGTATAAATCAGTTTATTTTTTAATTTATATTCCTAAGATAAATTTTCAAAATCATTTAACTAAACTAAAAGATTCTAGTAGGAATCATAAATATCTTTACAAGTATATCCTTCTTTTTCTTTTATAACTTTTATGATTTTAAGCTTGTTAAAATTATAAAATCTAGCTATAAATTATTAATTAAGATTGCTTAGATAATTAATTAAAAATTAAATAAAAAAGAAATATCACAAAGCTAAGCAAAATTTACTATAATTGCAATTATAACGATAAAGCTTAAAATTTATTAGATACTTACATCTTTTGATAGAATAAGATTCATTTATATTATTTAAATTTTTTATAGAATCATTGTACTTATAATAACTTATACCTAAAATTATTACCTTAGTAATTCGAAAATAACACTGAAGCAGGGATAAATTCTTAATTTAATATTTTTAATTAAAAATAAATTGCTTGCTGCTTTATTTAAAAGATAATAAAGAAGTTAAAGAATGATGAAACATTAAGGCTATATTTATGATTATTAATAATTAAAAACAAATATATTAAATTAAATAATTAAGAATTTTAAAATTTATTTGGTAAAGCTGATAAAAGAAGGGATCTTTTAAAATGATTTTTACAACAATTAATTTTTGGTAATTTTCATTTAAGCAAATAAAAGAGTCTAAATAATTTATTTCTTTTTAAATTATTACAATACTCCTTTGCTTTTTTAGTTATTTTATTTAAAGATAAAAAGAAAAGCATCCTTATCATTGAAATTAAAATTAAAATATTAATAATTTTATCATAAAAATCTAAATTAAATTTGTAATAAATTACTAATATTCAAAATATTAATTAAATATATGAAAAGTTAAGCTTTAGTTAATAATCAACATAACCATGTATACAATAACTTTATTTTTAGGATTTTTATAATGATGATAGATTGTATAAAACTTAAGAATGCTTTGAAATATAAGTAGCTTTATTATTAATTTTAACTATTGCTATCTTTTCCTTAAAATTAAATTAATAAATTGATTAAAGATAAAATTATTATAACTTTTAAAAATTTGATACTAGCTTAAAATGAAAAGAGTCTTTCTTGCTTATCCTTAAATTATAATTATAATTTAGTGTAATATAATCTCATAAGAAACTTTGTTTTAAGCTTAACTAATAGTGTGAATATTCATAAGATATCTTAGTATTATTATCATATACTTTTGATTCTTCATTTCCCACTTATAAATTATTATTAATAGATATTAATTAAAATTAGCCTTTATGATTATTAGATTTTTATGAAAACATGCCATAAATTAGTTAAATTTAATTTAGCAAGAAATAATATTCGTATAGAAATTTTCTAATTTTTAATTTAGATAAAGGAATATATAATATTTTTCAATTTTTAGTTTAGTTTAATTAAAAATCGAAAGTATATTGATGGAGCCATAGAGAATATATGATTCATGAATAAAAGTTAAACAGTAAGATCTATTAATAAAGGGGAAATTACTTATTTACTAAAAGAAGTGTATAATGCTTTATTAATACCTTGATGTGAGATTTTTATGTTTTATTTAGATTCTATTTTTTAAATCCATTTAATTTACCACAGAATCAGTACACTCCTTTATTTTATTAATTGATAGTTATAATAATTGTTCTTATATTTAATCAATCCTTTTTATATGAAAAAATTAAAAAATAGCAAGAAAATTACTTTTTAACTAAAAAATAGAGAGAGTTTAGGCTATTCAGTTGTTTGATCATAAGAAGGAATAAATAAAATTGTAAGGTATTGTTATTAATATTTGTTAAATATAAAAGATTAACTATTAATTAGATCCTAGTGATTTAATTAGTATAATTTAGCTATACCTTTAAGCTATTATGATCCTATCTTTGTTCTTTCATTATATTTTTAATGTATATATCTAGTTTAAAATTCTTAATTGTAAAAAATTTATTTTAATTTATCCTTCTAAATGTAAAATTAGTGGGCTTAGCGTTATATTTGATAAAGAATTTTTAATTATTTTTAATTAATTTTAAGATAATGATAATGATAAAACTTAAATATATATAGAAGCTTAGAAAATTACTTGATATAGACGAATAGCAAATTAGCAAAAAGAGAAATTATAATTAATATTTTTGATAATACAATTTCTCAAGAAAGAAGAATATCCTTAAATAAGTTTAAAATTATTTAAATTTTTGAATTTCTAAAATGAAATCTCTTAAACTAGGATATAATCTAGAAATTGTTCTAAAAGTTTTAATTATTATTTCTTACAATGTTTTGAATAAATAAAATAAGAAAGAAGATTGTATGAAAATAAAATGATATGGTATATAACTTGATGGATATAAATTCTAGGTATATTTATATTAGCTATACAAGCTTATAAACAAATTTTAATTTTAGAGACTTTTAATAAAGCTTTCGTGAAATGAATAAAGCAGTTAGAATTTAGTAGTAAATTACACTATCTAAAAATAAAAGTTAAGAATAAATATATTATAATAGAAAGTTTTTCAAATCTATTATTTGAAATTTTAAAATATTTAATTGAGAAGCAACTATTAATTGATGATATTTTAAATTTTACTATTTAAGTTAGTTCAAATAGATTTAATTATAAAAATGAAAACAGTGGTCTTTTGCTCAACTCAAGACTGCTCCTTAGCGTTGAGAAAATGTTTTGAAAATTCTTTTAAATTTTAATGAATAAATTAGGAAGATCAAAATTAAAATATTAAATTAGAAGGTATATTGTGAGGAAAAAAAACAAATCTTACTATTATTTATGTAGAAAGACATCTATATAAACTATAATTCCGTGGATTCCTTTCAGACTATGAGGAAATAGAATTTTTTAATGAGGATGCCATTTAAATTCCTTAAAGTAACTAAAGTAGATAAGAGATATAAAATATCGGGAATGTAACTAAAGATGCTAACTAAATTTTGTTTATGCTGGATAATAATATAGAAAATGAGTCAATTTGTAGTTAGATACTCGAAGTTGTTTAATAGAATTAAATGGGAAAATAAAATTTTGATTTTTGAAGAATGAAAACTTTAACAGTTTCCTCATACTATTTGGAAGTAGTGTTAAGACATGAAGAGTATTAAATACACGGATTAAGAAATAATTGAATCAATTATTACGATGCTAGAAGAAAAGTTGATTTACGTATTGGAATAGCATTTAGTTAGCTTTTAAATAGATATTCAGATATAATGAATCTTCCTGGAAGACCTTTAAAGTTTGGCCCTGTTTTAACTCCTGCTCTAGCACTAATTGTTGATAAATATGACTAAATAAAAGCTAAAGATAATTTTTATAAATATTACGTGATAATTGAAGTTTAAGCATCAAATGAAGTAAGGCTCTGCTTATATTCTTAAGTCTAATTTGATAGTGAAGATGAACTTATGAGATTTATTGAAAGAAAAAATTTCCAAGAACATATCAATGATGCATATCCTATAACAGATATTATTCAGGAAGAGTTAAATAATAGAAGAAGACCAATGGCTCTTAATACATACGATTTAATTATTGAAGCCTCTAAATATTTGAGACTTAAAGTGGCTGATACTTAAAGATACGCTGAGATTCTTTATTAATAAGGAATTATTACAAATCCTATATCATTTGCTAAAAATCATAATAAATATTTTAACTATGAAGAACTTTTAGATGCCTTTTTTTAATCCTAGTAATGAAGAATAGATGTCTAAATTTTAAGGAATTAGTAATACGAATATGGATAATTAGGTGATTTAATGCCTATTATTCCTTTAGAAGCTTTGGATGAATAGTAATTTATGTAGATATTTTAATAAGTTCATTAAAGGAAAAAAATTTTCGAATTATACAGCTTAATAGTATATCATCTTTTTGCAAGTCTGGCTGAATAAATGGTCGAGGGAAGGACTATAATAAAGACATTTATTTAGGGTGTAGAATTCTGAGGAAGAGGTTATGATAAGATTTAGTAAGGAGCTTCAGTTTTCGGATGCTTTTAGAAAGATTTTTCTCATAGAGTTAGTAGAATTCATACAATTACATAGCATGATAATCTCAAAATAATCAGTATAAAACCAGGAATAGAATGTGATTAAAATGCTCCTAAATTCTATAGTGAAAGTGAACTTTTATAAGTATTAAAAAGCAAAAAAATTGGATCTGAAGGTTGAATAAGTAGCTAATTAGAAAAGCTGTAAGAAAATAATTTAGTTACAGTATAAGATCCAAATAGAATTTATATACCTACAAAATTAGGTGTCACTTTAATCCATGCATTAAGAGAAGTTGATAGAGAATTAGGAGATGCTAATTTGAGAGCAGGATTAGAAGAAAAACTATATGATATATTAGAAAGGCAAGCAAATAGTTAAAGTGTTATAGATCAGTGTCTAAATTATTATAAATAAAAATTAATTAAACTTAGAGATAATTACTAAGCTTTTAAAGAAGTATTCGATAATGAATATTTTAACTAGCCTGATATTATTGACTTATTCGATTGTCTCAATCAGAAGTGCAAAAAAGAAAAGAAGTTGAAATATATGTAGTGCACTAAATAGAAAATATAATGCTTGAATTAAAACTGTCTTTAAGTTTATTAGATTCCATAAAAGCATATTATGCCAGACATTGAAGAATTAGCAAGAAAAACAGTAAATATCTAACTAGCAAACCTTCAATTAAAATGCGAAAATTGCTAATAATTCGATATTTTGACAGCTGAAATGGTAGAAGGTAGCATCTCTTTCTGCTTAAAATGCTATAATGATTCGAAGATTTCTTGTTTAACATGCAAAAACTTTGAATGTGATCTTAATATAAATAATAAGATAATTACATTCTGCGAACCCTGTATTTAAAATGGAAAACAATCATTTTTACGCTTGAGTACATAAGAAAGCTGAGATTCAAATCCGTTATTTCTATATGGTAAAAAAATAAAGATTTTCTGTGCAGGATGTTGAAATTATATTGAACTAAAGGAAAATATCGTTCGAGCTTAAATAAGTAGAAAAAAATGTGCAGACTGCTATAATGAATGTATAATTAGTTACCTTCTTGAAATAAAAGAATAATAACCTGATAATACCATTAAAGATAATATAATTTGCTTTCGTTGTAGTGGATTTTCTTCATATAATCATCCACCCTTTGACATCAATAAAAAAATAATAAATCCACTTAAATAAGAAGAATAAGTTATTGATAAAAAAAAGCTTAAAATTGAAGAAGATGGATTTGTTTATAAACTTTAAATATAAAATACTCAATCTGTTTAATATAAGCCAACGAAAGAGGAAAGATAGAAAAGATGAAATAGGGAATGTGATGAACTTGAAAGAATCTGCTAAAAAGATAGCAATGGTTTCAAAAATTAAACTTAAAGTTTGTTATTGTAAATAGAAGTGAAAGATTAGAAATCTTTGTGATATGGAGCTAAAGTTAATTTTATCATTGCGATTGACTAGGAAAATATTTATGAAGTTCCTTTCAAAGTTAGCTGTTTTAATAGAGTTTATCATCCTTGCATTTCTTCATAAGGAGAGATAGGTCTTAGTTTGCTAAAAAACTGGAGTTATAAAACAACTCTTGTTTAAATTTATGAAGCCTTGAAATAATTGTTTATTGACTAGGATATTGAAGACTTTATAAATAAAAATATTTATGATTTGATAAAGCAAAATCCAAAAGAGTTCGAAAAAAGAGCAAGAAAGCTAATAAATGGAGGAATCTGTGAAGGTGTCTTCTACGACAAACTAATTTGAAAACCTCTAACTTATTAAAAGAATTAAATGGAATCTCAAGAATTTATTCATTAAAACTATGTAAAATTCATAATAATAAAGTTTAATTTCAAATTCTTTAATTTATATAGTTAATTTTAATGTAAAGTCAACTAATAGTATTAAAATTCCTATATTTTAATATAATAATGAGCAGTCATTTCAGAAAAAATTTTGAAGGTTATTTTAAATAAATAAGCTTAATTTCATCTAGATAAACGAGAATTTAAATATGACAAGGATAAACTAATGAAAGACGTTGATAACTAAATTAAGTATAAAATCTTTAGAAATAAATATAAACCTCTGCATAATTTAGATTATATTATAGATTTAAATATTAGTGTTATAAACTTAGAAAAAGCAGTTTCAAACATAAATTATTTTCATCATATTTAGAAATCCGAAGATTTCTCGCTTAAATTAAATATTTTAATTTTAAAATTCCTTAAAATTAGCTAGCACATTAAATCTTAATAATTGTTTTATCTATTTTTAATAACTTATTTAAATTCTTAACTTTTATCTGGTATATTTCTCTGATTTTAATCATAAATCCTAAAATCATTCAATTTGCAAAATTTTAGCTTTCAGATTATCTATTTTTATAATTTTATTAGTGGTTATTTTTATTTATTTTATGAATAAGTTTTTTAGAATGAAAAAGAAGGACATTAGATCAAATTTAGTTAAATAATTTTTAATTTATAAGAAGCTAGTTTTAAGTCTTCTAGTTTCTCTTAATTTGTATTAGAACCTATCTAGTCTAATAAAAGTTTAACTCTGCTAAGCATAAGAGTTTATAGTTAAAATTTTAATTTTAAAACAGATTCATTTACCATTTAAAGCTCTATATATTCACAGCAATCTCTATTTTATTTCTTACTAAGAAAAAATTAAAATGCATGCAGGGTTAATTTTTTTTAATTAACTTAACTAAAATTAAGATCTATTTGCTTTGCTTTAGCATGTCTAAATTGTTCCTTCTAGCAAGCATCTAATATTATATAGCAAAATATTTTAAAACCTTAATATTTTAAAATTTATTTCAATAATTAATACCTCATTTCTATAGGAATAAGATTAATTATAAACAACTAGAAAATAAATTTAATAGTTTAAATCTTTTAAATTACAAGCTATTTTCTATCTTAATTCAATTATAAATTTAAATTTAGCAATTCATCATCTCTCAAAATTTATTTATACAGGTTAGTCCAGAAGATCTATTTTTAAGGCTACTAAAGTAAAATTCAATCTAATTAATTAAAAAAAATTAATCTTTATTATAACCTAAATTAAGATGCTTTCAGCTTATAAGCTATCAAAAGCTTTATTTAAAGTTAATTAATTTCTTATTTATTTATCTTCATTGAGAGTCTTTAGATAAAATTGTTTTATAAGGATAATTGAAAGAAATTAAAATTGTAAATTTTTCTAAATAATATCTTTAGTTCAGTTTAAATAAATTAAATATTATAAATCAAAATAATTAAGCATCTTAATTCTTCTTAGAAATGTTTATACAAATCTATATAATTTAAACATCTAAAATCTAAATTTTTTTATATTTTATCAGTTTTATGAATTAAGTGAGATGTCTAAGGAGTATTCGATCCAACTAAGCATAAAATAATTTAAAAATGAATTTATTTAATTTATACTCTTTAGTGATGTTTAAAATTTGGAATTTCTTGGTCTTTGATTTTTATTTTAAAATTTAATTTTAAACATAAGAGCTAAAAGGATATAATAGTTATATCTAAAATGTAAAATTTACTATAATTATTTGATAAAATTGAAAGCTTTGGTAAGTCATATTTAATAAAAATTGAAGATAATCTTAATATTAATTAACTTAAATTTTATTCTATTTAAATAAATTTATCTTCTTTTAACACATCTTTTATCAATTATAGTAGTGCAACACTTTTATTTATTTATTTTGAAAATAAAAAGTGTAAATATATTTCAATTATATTTTTAGTTATTATCTTTTATTTATTTATTTCATAACTAATTTATATCCTTAGTAATATAGCAATATGCTTTTTAATTTTTAACTTTAAATTAATTTTTATTTAAAGCTATGTCTACTAAGAATTAAATTTCTGGTTTCAGATTTTTATATAAAATCTATTTTTTCATAGATTTGCTTATGATTAAATAATTTAAACTATTCTAAGAAATTTAAATTTATAATTAAATTATCAAAATTTTATTCTTAAAGTTAGCATTCATTAAATTTATATTTATTATTATTTATGAATAAAAGTGTTTGGCCTTCTTGAAGTATTTCAACCTATTTCTAACCTGCCTCCATATTGCACCAGAGGCTAAAATCAAATTTTCGTACTCCAACCACTGTTCTGAATTGCTTATTCTTAAAGTCTCAAATTCCTCTTCCATTACTATTACCTTTTTTCTTTTATATATTCCCAAGAACGTTCATCCATAACTGTTTCTATTCTTAATTAGTTTGAACCACTGCTACCTCTTCCTTTTTTCCTACTGTTGTCTTTGCTTTTGCCAGTAACTCTGTTTGAAATTTAGAAATTTACTTTCTTCACAAGTGTTCTCTTGAACCACAGTAGTAGCAGGATTTCACTTCTCCCTTGTATAAAGTCTTGTTAACTTCAATTTCTTCGATCTCCATTTTATCTTATTTCTTCTTGATTCAATTTACTTTCGCAATTTCTGCTGATTTTCTTATTAGCTGTGTTAATTTACCATCAAGTTCTAAGTATTTTTAATCTTGATTCTGGAATTAGTTGTTTTGACTCTGAGATATGTTCCAGAAAGCGATTAGATCTCTTTCATGAGTCTTGATTCGATTTCTCTTGTTTATTTAGATTCTCTATTAGTTTATCATTTTTCTTTTTCAGCTTCCTGATCTAGAGGTTTATTTTGATGAGCTATTCCGTACTCTTCTAACTAGAAGGAATGAACTCTGAGACCTCCTAGCGAAGAGCAGACTTCATCTGCTAATTCGATTTCTCTTATGAGGTTAGAGTTATTGTATGTGCTATCTTCTGAGCTAGTTTCTTCTCCTCTCCAGGTTATTAGGATTAAGAAAAAGGTTAGTGTTGAGAGAAAGAAGACTATCCAAGATTGGATTAAGGTTTTTTTTCCAACTTTTTAGAGGTGATGTAGAAATCTCTTTTAAATCCTTCCATTTATATTTTTTATTTTCCTCCCAAAGTTAAGCTAAGCTAAAATAGTCTTGTAAAATTATTAATTTTTAGAATTACTTCCTTCAATTAAAGATACTATAGAATTATTAATAAGCTTTTCATCTCGAGCCATCATTTTCATCTTATACTTCAGCTTGATCATCTTAGTTATCAATTTATTCCTTCTATTCTTCCACTTACTCTTTTAGCTCTTCTTGTTATTCATTTTCTTCCTCGTTCTCATCCCTATTTTCTTGGTTTTTACTTCCTCTTCCTTAGATTCATCACTTTTCAATCATTCATCATTTTTCATTTCTAATAATTCCAATCTACTTTTGAGCAGCGTTTTGTTGAAAATTTTTATTTGTAAATCTATGTATTCTATCTTATTTTTGGGAATTAGTTGATATAATTTTAATCATAGGCTATTGATTTTCTTATATCACCTTATTCAATCTTTGCTATTAACCATTCTCTTAATCTATGTAACAATTTTAATTAAAAATATGTTGGAACTTGTCCAATTCTCCACGATGCAATGAGGATTCTCGATAAGGTAATATCTGTCTTGAAGATCTTTCCGAAAGTTGTAGCTTTAAGTTCTGAGTTTGCATATACTGATTATCTATTTTCTATATTATTTATTTAGTTTTGGATAGGTAATTTCTGGGAATTTTATTTTCCTCCTAAATATTTAAATTATATCTTTAGTTTTAAAAATGTAATTTATTTCATATAAATTAAGTAAAATATTAAAATTGTTTTCAATCATTTCTTATAGCAGAAATTATACTAATTTTAACTACAATTATAGAATAAAAACAAATAAATGTTCGATTATATGAAAATTATATAGTTAAAGCTATTATAAAATAATTTATTTTATATTTATAGTAATGTTTTTATAAAACTCTGTAAAAGAAAAGGTTAAATTTAAATAAGCATAACTTTTATTAGTTAAAGATTTATCTACTATATATAATTAAAGTTATTATTTTTTGCTTGATAGATACTTCTAATCATTGTCTTACGATAAATGAGAAATAATAGGAATTTTATCAAGTTTAAATTGTTTGTACTTACGTGTTTAATGCTTTATATAGAGAAAAAATTTATTTAATTTCCTTTATAAAATTAAGATTTTAACAACTGCTTTTTTCATATACCTTTGAGAATCTAAATTGCATTTTTTTAAATGCTTGGTAGAGTCGGATATTTTTGCTAGTTTAGCAATTAATTTAAGTGTGATTTATCTGTCTTTAATCTTAGTAGCTTCATTAAAAATATTGAGTTCTTTAAAGCTGAAAATATTAATAAACTTTAAAAAGAAAAGTTAGTAGTCTTAGAATATACAAGGCATTTTAAACAAAGAATGATAATATTTCTTTCAGTTTAAAATAAAAGTATTATATCCTTATAATTATCAAAGCCAAGGAATTATATAAATCATTATTCTCCTTTCTTTTTTAATTTTTCTAGATTTGCAAACATTTAATATAAGAGATTATCCAATCTCGCATAAAGGAATTTAATAAACTTGAAATTTTTAAGTTGTTGAGCAACTTTTGGTTAAAAATTAAAAAACCAATAATAGAAAATAAATAAGCATAAAATTTTTATACAGGTAAGATAAAATTGGAAAAGTTAGGAGTTTAATATTTTAAAATAAGAATAGAAGCATAAGTATAGAAATAAAAAGATATCAGGATTCTTTGTAGTTCCAAAAAAAGTTAACAACATCCTAGAAAAGCTAGGATCAGGAAAAGGGTAGCAATAAGGTCACTCAACAGGATGAGTCTCTCACCTCTGAAGGAAAGCCTAGAAAATAGGATAAAAATATAATGCGCTCAGAAGTCTCGGATCTCACCACATAGTAGCAAATAAGCTATGATTAACTGATTAAAGTGGCGCTGGACCTCCAAGAAGAGATAAAAAAAATTGAAGAAGACAATAATAAGTTAACGGAAAAACTTGAACTTGCAGAGGAAATAAGATTGAGACTCATTACCTAGGAAAGAGCCCTTAATGAATTTTGAAATATTTCACAAGACTAGAACAGTTATCTCAAAACTATCAATAGAAGAAAAAAGATCTGATCAACAAGTTAGAAAAAATAGAAGAAAAATAGTGAAATTGAAGCGTTAAATGGAACTGAAAGAATAAAGGAATTATCCAATGATAATAGAAGGAGAAAATAACTCAAGATTTAAACCAAAACGAGAAGCAAAAATATGTTATTATTGTAACTCTAGATGTTAGAAATTCAAATATTTAAATAAGAATACTGGAACTACTAAAAGAAGATACAACAACAACTAAAACTAAAAGAGAAAGATTATATTGCAACAAATTTGGAAAACATACAAGATGAGTTATCAATCATTATCTAGACGAAAGGATATCTCAGTGAAAGTATGCATAGCAAGGAGAAGAGTTGTAGAGACTTTTAAATGTTTATATTTAGTCTCTAGAACAATATAAGAGGTTGGTGGAAAAGAGTTTGAAAAATTTCCAAGAACACCAAACATTTAGTTTTATATTCGTGTAAGTCTAAAGAATGAAGCATATAAGCATTTTAATTAGATATAGTGCTAAACTAATATAATAACTTACTTGATAATAAAATTTTTAATAAAAAGTAAAAAATTATTATTAAAAAGTATTTTCAAAATAAATTTAACTTTATGTTCTTTTTTCAAATTTAATCTATACCACATTAATAAGAAAACTATAAAATTAAAGAAGATTAAATTATTTATAATAATAGCATTGCATTTGATAAGCTAGGTAGTTAAAAAAGAGAAAATAATTATATAGCTTCATTTGCTTAATTGAACGGATTTGAATTATTTTCTTTAATTATAAAAAGATATTTAAATATATATTTACCGAAAATAACTAAACAAATATAGATTTAAATATAAAATAGAAGGATTCAAAAGAGATTTCTACACCACCTCTAAAAAGTTGGAAAAAAAACCTTAATCCAATCTTGGATAGTCTTCTTTCTCTCAACACTAACCTTTTTCTTAATCCTAATAACCTGGAGAGGAGAAGAAACTAGCTCAGAAGATAGCACATACAATAACTCTAACCTCATAAGAGAAATCGAATTAGCAGATGAAGTCTGCTCTTCGCTAGGAGGTCTCAGAGTTCATTCCTTCTAGTTAGAAGAGTACGGAATAGCTCATCAAAATAAACCTCTAGATCAGGAAGCTGAAAAAGAAAAATGATAAACTAATAGAGAATCTAAATAAACAAGAGAAATCGAATCAAGACTCATGAAAGAGATCTAATCGCTTTCTGGAACATATCTCAGAGTCAAAACAACTAATTCCAGAATCAAGATTAAAAATACTTAGAACTTGATGGTAAATTAACACAGCTAATAAGAAAATCAGCAGAAATTGCGAAAGTAAATTGAATCAAGAAGAAATAAGATAAAATGGAGATCGAAGAAATTGAAGTTAACAAGACTTTATACAAGGGAGAAGTGAAATCCTGCTACTACTGTGGTTCAAGAGAACACTTGTGAAGAAAGTAAATTTCTAAATTTCAAACAGAGTTACTGGCAAAAGCAAAGACAACAGTAGGAAAAAAGGAAGAGGTAGCAGTGGTTCAAACTAATTAAGAATAGAAACAGTTATGGATGAACGTTCTTGGGAATATATAAAAGAAAAAAGATAATTAGTAATGGAAGAGGAATTTGAGACTTTAAGAATAAGCAATTCAGAACAGTGGTTGGAGTACGAAAATTTGATTTTAGCCTCTGGTACATTATGGAGGCAGGTTAGAAATAGGTTGAAATACCTACAAGAAGGCCAAACACTTTTATTCATAAATAAACAAATAAATAAACTCGATTATAGAGATAATTGAAAAAATGGTGGGAGCTGAAAATGACCTTCATGACCACACTTTCTAGTTTTATGGCTAGGAACAAGTTCCTTTCCTGTCGTTGAGAAAGTCCCTGGTCAGAGTCATTTTCTGAAGGGAACGCTTTCTTTGAGATTATCAGCTCTTGGTAGGGGCTTGAAACCCGGCTGCTCACAGCGATGGAGCTCCCTAGCAGCTGTGCCTGGAGTACAACAGGATATCCCCGTTATTCCATAAAAAGAGAGCGTCGGGTCGTGCAATCGGAAAGGAGTTTCCGGTTCAAAAACTTTTTTAGTTAAAATTAATTAACTCTATTATAGAGCGTGTAGCTCTCTCGATGGTGGGCAGCTCTTTAAATTTATTTTTTATAAAATTAATAAAATTACTCCTTAAAAGTTTCCTCCAGTGCTTCACTCCTTTGGGAATTCTGTCTTCTAATAGGGCATATTCGAAGTCATGCTCCAAGAGACCTAGTCTTCTGGCAGCTTTCAACAACCGTTACTCAATGCCTCCAGTTTTTTCCTCTTGGCTCCTGCCAGAATTTTTGTTCAGTTTGTTGCTTCTGAAGAACTTCCTAGTACTTGTGTTAAGTTAGTCTCAGTTGGAGTATTGCTTATTCCTAATTAAAAATATATATATTCATAATAATAATAATATTTGGGAAGAAAATAATTATGTGAAAAAATTAAAAATTAAATTGCTAGATTTAATAGTAAGATTTCTTTAATATTTAATCTTATCACCTAGAAGATTAATTTTGGTTTTTTAAAGAATACAATAAAATACTTAGTAACCATTAATATTTTAAGATATAAGGTTAAGCTTATGCTTATTTAAAATTGTAAAAAACAGACAGTCTTATTAAGCTACATACATGATAAGATAATAAAGTTTTATAAAATATTAGTTCATTAAAGAATATAGAGTGCCTTATTTATTAAATAAAATTAAACTTAATTTCCTTAAAAGTATTTAGCATCATTAATTTATTTTAAGTACAAGAAATTCTTAGCTGATAAAATAAAATTAGATAGCAATTCAAAAGAGAATAGAAAATATATGAGAAATAAGTTTTAAGCTTTAAACACAAAGGATTTTAGTATTCTTTTTATTTAATTTTAGAATATTTACTAAGAAAATAATCTTAATTTAGATTTTAAATTTTAAGATTTTTACCAACAATTTTCTTCGAATTTTTAGTATTAATTTTGTGTTATATATGCACTGCTTAAATTATTTTTCTTATTTCATAAAATATGGAAAATTTTAACTTTAATAAAACATTTTTTAATCTTTAAATGATATTTGTTACACACTCTAAATTAGAGATTTAAATATATATCTTTATTTTATAATCCTTTAATTTACTAATAAAGTATAATAAATAACTAAAACTTAGTAATTAGCTGCTTCTATTTTGAAAAAGGAAGCTTTTCTATCAAGAATGGCAGAAAAAAAGTAGAAAATTTCATTAAGGATAGATTAATAAGAAAATATGATCTATTTTTAAAGAGAAGCTTTTAAATTAAAAAAATGTGTATTTTTGAACTAAATAGAATATTATAGCTACTTTATTTTAATTTCATATAAGTTTTATTTTATATTATCAAATTAAAAATTAAAGTTTTTTATTTATTTTATTACTTAACAACTTATAATATAAAATGGCTGGCTTCAAGAAGAGTTTTTATACCATCTCCTCAGAACAAAAGAGAAAATCAGTAGCACATATTCTCACCACGTCTCCTTCAAGTTAACGATTTTCTTAATAAAAATAACCAGAACTATCTAATAGATTAGAAGAACTTATAAAAAATACTAACTCCTACAAATTAAAATAAAGAGGATCTCTTCCATCGAAGGACAAGTAAGAACTGAGATAAAAATTCAGAACATAAAGTCAACATAGCTCCATTGAAAACTGAAAAAAGAGACCTCTCAACTGAATCGATAAAAATAATAACTGAAAAAATAAATAATAAACGAAGAAGGTAAATTACAATAATTCAATATAGATTCTATTACCTTTGATTAAGATAATACTGAAATAGAATAAATGAACACTTAGAAATGAAACAGCTGATTTATCAACTTATTAGAAACATAAAAAAACTCGAAGAGGATTAAACTCTCAGAAGGAAGAGATGTTTATATCAAGTAAGGATTTGATAAATCATGAAGATGGAAATAGAGAAACAAGAAAAGACATTTCCTAGAGCAAGAAAAAAACGCTACATTTGCAACAGTACTTGACATTTATGGCGGAAATGTCCCCAATAGAAAAAAATAAGAATGAATATCTGGAGAAATGTTAACTAATAGCTACTGAAGTATCGAGCGACGAAATTCTTTCCATCGGGAAATGGGAAAATCTGGAAAAAAATTCTCAACTCAGATTATTCAAAAGAGAGAAGTCAAGAAAAAGAGCAATACAATGAACGTGCATGCAGGAACGTAGATTTTATAAATTAAAATTTCAATTAAGCCGGAAGTCGAACAGTTATTTTAATGATTAATGATTAACTTAGCAACTTACTTTTTAATAAAAATTTACAGTTATAACTATAAATTAAAAACCACCATAAAGACTAAAAGTTTCTAGTAGGAAGATTAATAATCTCTAAATTTAATTTAATTTTATTCTCTTTATTATTTTTTATTTTTAGCTTGCTTAAAATTATAAATATTAACTGACAAATTTTAATTTTTTTTTATTTCTTAAGTTAACTATAAAAAAGGTATATATTTAAAAATAATGAATGTATTTTAATTGTAAATATTTAAGTAAAAATAGGCTTCATAAAATTTTACTATTTAAATAAATAGGACTCATTTATTTATTTTAAGAGTATTTATAAAAGCACTATACTCATAATATAACTTGTTCCTAAATTTCTTATATTTAGAAATATTCTTGACAATGAGAAATTTTAATTTACTAGCTAATAATACTAAAAAATATTTGCTTATTTAAATTAAATTACTAAATTAAAAAGTTTAAATTGGAGTTTAGTGAACTTAGAGGACTTTCAACCTCGTGTTCACAGGACCAGTTTGATAACCTGGCTGGAACCAGCTCCCTTCAGGACTCTTTCTTCAGTCGCCTTAGATTGCATATCACTTCGGTTTGTAGATTTGACCTCCTGACGGATAAAATTAGTTACAGAATTCTCGTCTAATCTTATCCTAATATTAGTACTATTATTTTTCTTATTATTTTCTATTCCAGTACTATTATTTAATTAATTTCAATTTCTAACATTGTCTATATTTATGTCCAGTTTGCTTGCATACAAAACATCTTGGTTTATTCCTAATTCATTTCTTGTCTGGACTCCTCGGTAAATTAATAGCTCCTTCTTTGTCCATTGGATCTTGAATTGTCTACTGTTGCTACTTGCTGTTCTCTTCAAGCACAGTTGTTCTCTGCTGTATCAATCCCATTTCCCTGAAGAAAGTGTTTTGCTCTCGATCGTAGACTTCCCAGAAGGTTTCTTTCCATTCCTTGAGCTCAGTAACTTGATTTTTTAGAGCTCTATTCTCTAATCATAGCTTCTTTACTTCCTCCTTCAGGTCAGAGAATGCGACTAAAATTTATGCCTGTTCTTCCTGGAACTGTGGCATCGCAAACTCTCGCACGGCTGCTGCTTCTTGCGTCTCCAGCACCTTTCTAGGTCCTTCCTCTTCAGTTGGTGTCATCGAGGTAGCTTTTTGGCGCTTTTGTACCATCTTTTAAGTTAATCTGGAAGTTCCTAGTTGAGTCTATTATTCTTGAAGGTTTTGAGAAGAAGATTATTTCTAGGAAGAAGACGTGTTAGTTAGAGATGAGGGTTCTTACTTTCTCTCCCCTTTTTGGGAGGTGATATAAAAGCCTTTCTTGAACCCTTCTACCATTTTTTTTCCTTATTTAAATTAAAAAAAAGAAATAAGTATAAGAATGACGATACAGTTAAATAATAATTATGATTTTTAAATAATTTACAATAAAAATATATAAAAAAAGCTAAAAATTGTAGAAAAAAGTACAATAGAACAAATAAAAGGAAGATCTATGAAAATAACTTATATGACAAACTATTTAGAGAAAATTTAGATTTATTGTAAATAAAATAAAAAATTTTAGAATGTGCTTCTTTAAATTTCTTTACAATACTCCTTTTTATATATTTTTATCTAAAATTAAAAAAAAGAAGTGATACTTTGTTCTGAAATAAATAAAAACTTTACATAATTGTATCATAAAATCAAGAAAAATTATAGATAAAATATGAATATTAAAAAATTAAGTAAATATAGGAATAATTTAAATTAAAGTTAATAAGATCTTAATAACCATGTATACAATAACTTACTTTAAGGATTTTTAATTTAATAAGAGCCTATATCAAACACATTAATATTTAAATTTTCAAGTCTCTTTATTATATACTTTTTTTATTTTTATCTGATTCATTAAAATTAAACTAATAAACTGATTAAAAGATAAAATTACTAAAATAACTTAAAATTTTAAAAAATTAGATATTTATTTATAAATAAAAATAAGATTTTCTAGTTTATCTTTTACTATAATTTTAATTTAGTATAATGCAATCTTATAAGAAGCTTTGCTTTAAATTTAAATAATAGTGTGAAATATCTAATAAAATATTTTATTATTATTTTCATATTCTTTTGATTCTTTATATTCACGCTTATTAATTATTATTACAATATATTGATTAAAACAACCCTTTATGTCTATTAGATACTTTATGGATATATGCTAATAATTAGTTAAAGTAAACTGTAAACAATTATTTTTATTAAGTTTTCTAATTTTTATTTAGATAATGGAACCTTAAAGCTTCCTTCAATTGGTTATTAAGTTTGCTTAAGAAAATTAAAAATATATTTGATGAAGTCATAAAGAGCATATGATTCATAAATAAAAGTTAAATAGCAAGATCTATTAATAAAGGGGAAATTACTTATTTGCTAAAAGAAAGTATAAAATGCTTTATTAAAATGTTGATGTGAGATTTTTATGCTTTATTTAGATTCTACTTTTCTTAGTCTATTTAATTTACTATCAAATCATTACATTCATTTATTTATTAATGAACAAGTATAATCATTTTTATTATTATTAAATCCTTTTTATATGAAAAGAATTTGGAAATAGCAAGAAAAACTACTTTTTAATTATAAAATAGAGAGAGTTTTGGCTATTCAGTTGTTTTCTCATAAGAAGGAATAAAATAAAATTGGAAGCTATTGTTATTAATATTTGTTAAATATAAAAGATAAATTATTAATTAGATCTTATTGACTTAATTAGTATAATCTAAGTATACCTTTAAGCTAATATGATCCTATCTTTATTTTTAATTTTTTCTTCATATTTTTATAGATAAATCTAAGTTAATTTATTATCTTCTCTTAATTATAAAAATTAATTTAAGTTATACTTCTAAATATTAAGATTAATGAGTTTAGAGCTATTGTTGATAATGATGATTGAATTATATTTTTTATATATTAAATTAAAAGAAAGATGCTTATAAATTAATAGAGCATTGCAATTCGAAAAGAATAGATGAAAAGTAAATGATAATGAAAAAAGAAAACTAAATTAATGTTTAGCTAAATAACTTTATAAGAAAGAGAAATATCCTTAATATACTAAAAGTTAAAGGTTTTTACTTATTAAAATCTAGTCACTTAACTCACATGAAATCTAGATATTTTATAAAAGCTTTAATTATTGCTTCTTTCTTAATTTTAGTAATACATAAAAACGTAAAAAATTATATGGATTGTTAGATGTGCTATATTAATTTATTTTAGGGTAATAAGATCTCAAATATATTTGAATATACTATCTAAGAAAATGAAATATTTTCCAAAAATAGTAAATTTTTAGACCTTGCAAATGAAGATTTGATTAAATAGAATCAAATAGCTAGAATATTGTAGTTATTTCATAAGATCTGAAAGTAAATGTAAAATATCGCATTTATTTAGAGAATCTTCCATTTCATATTTTCAGCTTAAATATTTAATTAAAAGCGATTATTTATTGATAGGTTTTTAAAGTTTTCTATTTAAGTTAGTCAAATAGATTTAATTATAAAAATGAATACAGTGGTCTTTTGCTCAACTCAAGACTGCGCCCTAGCATTAAGAGAGTGCTTTGAATATTCTTTTGGATTTTAATTTATACGTTAGAGTAGATATAATTAAAACATTGAGCTAGTTGGTAATTTATGAGACTATGATACTCATCTTACTATTGTTTATGTAGAAAGACATCTGTATAAACTATAATTCCGTGGATTCCTTTCAGACTATGAGGAAATTGAATTTTTTAATGAGGACGTCATTTAAATTCTTTAAAGTAACTAAAGTAGATAAGAGATATAAAATATCGAGAATGTAACTAAAGATGCTAATTAAGTTTTGTTTATGTTGGATAATAATATAGAAAATGAGTCAATTTGTAGTTAGATACTCGAAGTTGTTTAATAGAATTAAATGGGAAAATAAAATTTCGATTTTTGAAGAATGAAAACTTTAACAGTTTCCTCATACTATTTGGAAGTAGTGTTAAGACATGAAGAGTATTAAATACACGGATTAAGAAATAATTGAATCAATTATTACAATGCTAGAAGAGAAGTTGATTTACGTATTGGAATAGCATTTAGTTAGCTTTTAAATAGATATTCAGATATAATGAATCTTCCTGGAAGACCTTTAAAGTTTGGCCCTGTTTTAACTCCTGCTCTAGCACTAATTGTTGATAAATATGACTAAATAAAAGCTAAAGATAATTTTTATAAATATTACGTGATAATTGAAGTTTAAGCATCAAATAAAGTAAGGCTCTGCTTATATTCTTAAGTCTAATTTGATAGTGAAGATGAACTTATGAGATTTATTGAAAGAAAAAATTTCCAAGAACATATCAATGATGCATATCCTATAACAGATATTATTCAGGAAGAGTTAAATAATAGAAGAAGACCAATGGCTCTTAATACATACGATTTAATTATAGAAGCCTCTAAATATTTGAGACTTAAAGTGGCTGATACTTAAAGATACGCTGAGATTCTTTATTAATAAGGAATTATTACAAATCCTATATCATTTGCTAAAAATCATAATAAATACTTTAACTATGAAGAACTTTTAGATGCCTTTTTTTAATCCTAGTAATGAAGAATAGATGTCTAAATTTTAAGGAATTAGTAATACGAATATGGATAATTAGGTGATTTAATGCCTATTATTCCTTTAGAAGCTTTGGATGGATAGTAATTTATGTAGATATTTTAATAAGTTCATTAAAGGAAAAAAATTTTCGAATTATACTGCTTAATAGTATATCATCTTTTTGCAAGTCTGGCTGAATAAATGGTTGAGGGAAGGACTATAATAAAGACATTTATTTAGGGTGTAGAATTCTGAGGAAGAGGTTATGATAAGATTTAGTAAGGAGCTTCAGTTTTCGGATGCTTTTAGAAAGATTTTTCTCATAGAGTTAGTAGAATTCATACAATTACATAGCATGATAATCTCAAAATAATCAGTATAAAACCAGGAATAGAATGTGATTAAAATGCTCCTAAATTCTATAGTGAAAGTGAACTTTTATAAGTATTAAAAAGCAAAAAAATTGGATCTGAAGGTTGAATAAGTAGCTAATTAGAAAAGCTGTAAGAAAATAATTTAGTTACAGTATAAGATCCAAATAGAATTTATATACCTACAAAATTAGGTGTCACTTTAATCCATGCATTAAGAGAAGTTGATAGAGAATTAGGAGATGCTAATTTGAGAGCAGGATTAGAAGAAAAACTAAATGATATATTAGAAAGAAAAGTAAATAGTTAAAGTGTTATAGGCCAGTGTCTAAATTATTATAAATAAAAATTCATTAAACTTAAAGATAATTACTAAGCTTTTAAAGAAGTATTCGATAATGAATATTTTAACTAGCCTGATATTATTGACTTATTCGATTGTCTCAATCAGAAGTGCAAAAAAGAAAATAAGTTGAAATATATGTAGTGCACTAAATAGAAAGTATAATGCTTGAATAGAAACTGTCTTTAAGTTTATTAGATTCCATAAAAGCATATTATGCCAGACATCGAAGAATTAGCAAGAAAAACAGTAAATATCTAACTAGCAAACCTTCAATTAAAATGCGAAAATTGCTAATAATTCGATATTTTGACAGCTGAAATGGTAGAAGGTAGCATCTCTTTCTGCTTAAAATGCTATAATGATACGAAGATTTCTTGCCTAAGTTGTAAAAACATTAACTGCGACCTTAATATGAGTAACAAGGCAATTACATTCTGCTAAATCTGCATTTAAAATGGAAAGCAGTCAATTTTACGTTTGAGTACTTAAGCGAGTTGGGGTTCAAATTCGTTATTTCTATATGGTAAAAAAATGAAGATTTTCTGTACAGGATGCTGAAATTATATTGAACTAGAGGAAAATATCCTTCAAGCTTAAATAAGTAGAAACAAATGTGCAGATTGCTACAATCGATGTATAACGAGCTATCTTATTGAAATAAAAGAATAGTTGCCTGATAATACCATTAAAGATAAAATAATTTGCATTCTTTGCGATAGATTTTCTTCATATAATCCTCCATCCTTTGACATCAATAAAAAATTAATAAATCCACTTAAATAAGAAAAATAAGTTATTGATAAAAACAAACTTAAAATTGAAGAAGATGGATTTGTTTATAAACTCAAAATATAGCAAAATTTACAATCCGTTTAATATAAAGCAACGAAAGAGGAAAGATAGAAAAGATGAAATAGGGAATGTGATGAACTTGAAAGAATCTGCTAAAGAGATAGCAATGGTTTCAAAAATTAAATTTAAAGCTTGTTATTGTAAATAGAAGTGAAAGATTAGAAATCTTTGTGGCATGGAGCTAAAGTTAATTTTATCATTGTGATTGACTCGGAAAATATTTATGAAGTTCCTTTTAAAGTTAAATGCTTGAATAGAGTTTATCATCCTTGTATTTCTTCATAAGGAGAGATAGGTCTTAGTTTGCTAAAAAACTGGAGTTATAAAACAACTCTTGTTTAAATTTATGAAGTCTTGAAATAATTGTTTATTGACTAGGATATTGAAGACTTTATAAATAAAAATATTTATGATTTGATAAAGCAAAATCCAAGAGAGTTCGAACAAAGAGCAAGAAAGCTAATAAAAGGAGGAATCTGTGAAGGTGTCTTTTACGACAAACTAATTTGAAAAACTCTAACTCTATTAAAGAATTAAAAGGAATCTTAAGAATTTATTTATTCATTAAACTAAAAAAGCAACTTATAATAAAAAATAAATTCTAAAATTTTTTAAAGAAACATAAAATAAAAAAATCCTTAATATTGTAAAAATTTCTATTTTTTATCTAAAAATCGTAAGCATTCATATCTTAGATAAAGGTTTGAAGAGTAATTATTTTATAATTTTTGCTAAATTATAGGAGTAATATATGCCTTAATTGTGATTTTAAATATTAATAAGATGAGTTGATAACTAAGCAATTATAAAATTTTTTATAAATATAATTATTTTTCAATTATTTAGTTTTGAATTATAGGCTTAACCATCTGTATCAGATATATTTATAGGACAAATTAAAAGAACTATTTTCAAGGAAAAATCCATACTATAAAATCTGATTATTTCTCATTTAGATATTTAATTTTTTTTAAACCTTAAGATAATTTAACTATATAAAATTTAGAAATTCTTATTTTTCCTAAACTAAAATCTACATTTAACTTCATCTTTTATCTAGAGATTTTCTCTCATTTGGAATAGCAATCCAAAATTTCTTAGTTTGTAAAGTTTTTATTTCGAGTTTATTTATTATTATTAAAATATTTTTAGTGCTATTTATTATTTATTTTTTATTTTTATCATAAATTAGTTATAGAAAGGGCAAAAAAGGTTATTAGAGCAAAGTTAAGATAATTATTCACTTTATTTAAAATAACTACTTCAAAAAGCTTCTAGCTAATTATTTTAATATTATAATCTACAAAAGCTTTCAAATTCAATTATTGTTTGTTGTATATTATAGTTAAAAACTCAGTTTGTAGTTATCTTCCTTTATCTATGAAGAATTCTTTAATATCCATTAAATTTTATAATTTTAATTTCACCAGGAAAATTTTAATTTCATATTGCTTAAATCATAACACACTTTCTTAATTAAAGCGTTCATAATTATTTAATTATATTAGCATACCTAAAATTGTTTTTTCTAGCAAATATTTAGTTAAATTAAGAAGAAAATATTAACTAAATGAATATATTTTAAATTTATTTAAATTTAATTAAGGTAGTAGATTACAATAAATAGAGTAATTAGAGAAATTTAATAATTTTCATTTTTTAATTATTAGTCCTTTTCTGTCTAACTAAATTTCATAATTTTTAATTTAGAAACTTAATCATAATAAGAAATTTTATTTACAATTATGTTTAGAAAATTTAAATTTAATTTATTGCAACTCAAATAGAACTTCCTTAGAAATACTGAAATAGGTATTTAAATATAAAGTTCAAACTCATGTTTATCTTTAAATTCTTAATGATTTAATTATTTTCTATGTGAGTATATAGTTATTTTTTATTTTTTAAAAGACCAATAAATAGAAATAATGAACTGTAATTTTAAATTTTTTTTTTCATTTTTTTAATTAATAAATATAAAATATCATAATATTAGAAAATTAGACTTATATCTTTTTTTCTTAGAAATGTTTATAAAAATAGACTTAAATTAATCCGCTAAAATAAAAATATAAAAAATTGTATTTTTTAATTAGTGGGATGTTGTTAAAACAAATACTTGAAATAATTAAAAATCTATTAAAAAAAAAGAAAATTAATAAAATTTTATATCCTTTAATGATAATTAAAAAGGTTAAAATCTTTATCTATTTATTTAAATTTTATTTAACTTTTAAATATTTTATCTAAAAGGATGCTTTAGTTATATTTAAATAATTGATTCTATTGTAATTATTTTAAAAGAATTTGATGGCTTTGATAAGTTATTTATAGACAATTTAAGATAATCTTAGTATTAATTAACTTAAATTTTAATTATTTAATATATATAATTTCTATTTTCTTTTTATTTTTTCTTATTAACCATAGCAATAAAACATTTTTGCTTTAATCCTTTCTTTTAAGAACACTAAGAAAAAAATAATTAAAATTTTTATATTTAAATTTTTAACTTTTTTCTTTATCTCTTAAGCCAGGGCAGATAGTTAGTAATTTCTGAAATTTTTAGTTTGTTATTCTTTAATATTAAATTTATTTAAAATTTTAGATTAAGAAATTATTACAATTTATTTTATTCATATAAAATTTATATATTTAATAGTAGCTTTTTATAAATTCTTAATATTAGCTTAAGAAATTAAGTTTAAATTAAAATTAAATTAATTTGGATTCTTAATGTATAACAAATATTTCAAGACAAATTTATAAAAGAGTCCTTCTAATCCAGTTCATTGATTTAAATTATAACGTATCTTGGTGATAGAGAAAAATATTTTCTACACTAATAACCAAACAATGAAGACATATAATTAATTTCCTCTTTAAAAAGGAATTAATTGTTATTTAAAGATATAATCTTCTTTAATGGGAAGGTTATCTAAATTAAAGTGATAGAGTTAATATTTGTAAATAAAATATAAAAATTAAATATTTTTACAAGTATATATGAATAATAATTTTTAACTACTAATGAAAAATTATATTTAAAGGTAAATTCTTAAATTTATAAAGTAATATATCTAATTATAATATTCAAGTATTTCATTTATTATACTAATGCTTCTATTTAGCTTTCAAATAATATACGATAAATGTTTTTTATTTTATCTTATCTATTTAAAAATTATTGTTTATTTATTCCCTCTTATTAGTTATTAATTTTTTAGTAAAGGCACACAACGAATTAAAATGCTAAAATTATCTAAATTCTTTAATAAAAAGTAACTTAATCCTTTTTAATAAATTTAAGCTTATGTAGGTATGTTCTAAAGATAAAAATGAGAATAATGGATTATATCACTCTTTTGTAATAAATTTACCTTTATAATAATAAATATAACTTTTGATTTAGAGATGATTATATTGTAACTAGTGATATTTATGTGATTTTATTTCCTTTTAGTTTATCTTATTGTATATAACTAATGGAAATATACCATTCTTTTTATAACTTTATAATTTACATATTCTATTATTATTAATTTTTCTTCTTTACGTAAATTGATAAATATAGCACTTAAGGAATGAAAGGCTATTTATTAAATTTATTAGCATTAAAATCATATTCAAATAGTACTTTAGCTAGAACGAATATTCAAATTTACTAAGTATTGCAAAAGATATCAAATAATCGTGCAAACATATATAAAATAAAGCTTTAGTAGATACTTTTAAATTTAGCTAAATAGCTATCTCTATAAAGAACATGGTAGATGTATAATTAAGATATAGTAGTATTAAGTGTATTATATTAATAATAAATATATTTATATAAAATAAATTATATACAATTTAAATAATTAAAACATCAACGAATTAATATTAGCTTCTTAGCTATTCTAATTAAGATAATTCCATTAAGCCAGATGATCAGCTTATATTTCATATGTTAAATAATTAAATACAAAAAATATTTATAATAAAGTCATTTTTCACTATATTTTTCAGCTAGAATTGAATTATATATCACCTAGAAGCTGTTTTTATTAATTAAATTTAAAAGAGTTTTTATTATATCTATTAAATATATTAAGTGCTCTCTTATTTATTTTTTATTTTGCTTATTAAAATTAAAAGAGTAACACTAATTTCCTCCTTTATACTCTAGACTAAATTTATTTAATATAAAATGGATTGACTTTAGACTTTCTATAATTAAAAGAAAAAATCTTAGAATACATAGATATAAACTATTTAATAGAGTTAAAGAAACTACTTCTGAGGATAAGTTTCTGTAACAATAAATAAGTTTAAAAGTATAAAGACAAGGATTTGATATATGCCATTAAAGAGGATTATATTACATCTGCTTCAGATTTATCTTTTATGATTTTAAGGATATTATTATTTTCCTTATATACCCTATGATGTATTTAGGGGTAATTAGATAAAAACAATAATAAGTTTTCTTTATTACTCTAATAGTTAAATATATAAAAATGTTCCTTCTTTCAATTATATTCAAATTTAAAAATGTTTATTCTTCTTAGAAATAAATGTAACATAAATATCTCCAAATAGAGAATTAAATAAGAAAACTTGCTTTCACTCTTTTAGTTTTAAAAAACATAAGAACCAAATTACGAAATAAGAGATATTTATGATATGCAGACTTATAAAGTTGAAGAAAACATAAAAAGTAATGAATTATTAAATAAAACTTAATAATTTATTATATATACAAATTAATTTAATAGCTTATTAAAAATATCTTAAATTAAACTAATATAACTAAGTGCTGTCTTCTTATAAACCTACTAAAGCTAAAGAAATTTTTATTTTTTGCTAGATAAAATTTGTTTAATAAAACTAGAAAAATCAGATAGTGCTATAAAAATAAAATAATTAAAGGAATTAGCGAAGCAATCTCATAAGATAAATTTGATAAGCGTATATTTAGATTTAGTTCCTATAAAATGCTGTAAAAAATCATTATTGCATTAAGCCCATTTGGATGTTTTAAAGAAATCCTAAAATTATAATAAATTTAAATAAAAAGCATAAGATCTAATACCTAAATTCTAAGTTTATTATATAGGCTAATTTTAATTAAAATTAATTTTTCCTATTTTTTATATAAATTTAAATTCTATTCTAACTTAAGCAGTTTAAGTTTATTTTAACATGTTGAGCAAGTACTATTCAGCAAAAATTTTTAAAAATTTAAGTAAATAAGGAGAACAATTAAAAGAGACATAAGCATTAAAATTAATAATTAAAGTAAATGATGATTGAAAGCTTTATGTAATACATTTCAAGAAGGAACAAAATTATCCATTCATCTCAAGCAGCAAAGTTTCAAGTATGACTAACAAAAAATTGCAGAATCATCTTAATAATTAAGCGACTATAACTTTTATTTTATAGTATATTAACTAATTCACTTTATAATAAAGATTGTGAATTATATACCACTACCAATATTAAATCAAATGATTTACATTGATACTAATAATTCAATATAAGAGATAATAATAAAGGAAATAAATTATTTATAATAATCTTAATAGAGAAGATCTAAATTATGAGATATCTTTTTAATTAATTATTAATTTATATCTAGTTTGTGATTCTTTCGCTTATTATTATCTTTTATTATGTTGCTTTTACATTTAATTTTAATTTTTTTAAATAAAACATCAAATTATTTTATTATTGAAAATTTTAGAATGCAAAACTGCAAATTATTTTAAATCATAATCTTGACAAAAGTTCCTGAAAAGATTCTGTTAATTTATTAGTATCTCCTAAATAAGCAAAGATATAACTAATTAAGTACCTAAAGCAATATTTTCAATAAATGGTCTCTTTAATTATCATCAAATTAAAAAAATAAAAGTCATCATTCAGATTTATAAAATTAAGCCAAGCAAGGAAGAAGTATTGGTTTAAATTGAGGAGTTATAATGTAGAAAATGAGTTGAAATTATTTAAATTCTTTATTATTTTATAAATATATAACAAAATGAATTGTGTGCACTATCAATTAAAGCCCTTGAACATGGAAATCTCTTAGCTAAAAGAAGTACTCTATATCTTATTCAATTCAATCTTGTTTTAAAGAGAACTTGGCTAGACTATTCCGTTTCAACGCGAATCTTAGATGCTTAATATCGTTTATCTAGCATGTGATGATATGTAGAGTGACAAATACATTTAAGATAAACTTTAAGAATTTGAAGATTTTGTTGTTAAGAAAAGCCAACTAGAGTGCGAGATTAACTTGATACTTTTCACTACTAAGCAAAAAAAGTCATTTTTATTCTACAAGCAAACTGAGAAAATTCCTTTTGAAATGTGGTCAATTTAAGTCTAAGTGATGCCTCAATATTTTGAAGTAAAAACTGAAGAAGAACGGAAATAAAGACTAAGTACATTGAGTGAAGGGGTGAAGGAACGATTGCTTGATATTATATCTAAAATTAATGAAAGATTTGATCATATTCCAAATTTTGAAACTCAAGAAGACGTTGCAATTACTTACCCTTACGAAATAAACTTTGGAAAAAATGAAGGCGGACTGATGGAATACATTTTAAAAAATCCAATGATAATTCATAACAACTCTTGATTCGTTGTCTGCTGAACAATTTAAATATATTATAGAATTATTTCTTTCTCTTTTAAAGTTAAAATGTTAGCTATATTTGTTCCAAACCTTTTTACCTTCTAAAATACCCTTAACTTTATAGTAAAAAAATTAAGAAAAAAAGAAAAGCAATTCTTTCTATTGTTTTTACTATTTTATAATAACTTGCATCTTCATTTAGAATAAATCAGCATCTTAACAATTCTAATAAAATTGAAATTTATTAAGCTGTAATTACTTATTAACTCTTCCTTCCAAGTTTATTTAAAGTGCATTGCTATAAAATATTTATTTAAGTAGTCTATTTAATGTAAATTTTTCTTTTCTTCAGTCTGATTTTTATAATTTAAGATGATATTTCTCTAAATTAAGCTAGAAAACTAATTTATTTCTTATTTCCTTTAAATAAATAAATATATATTTAAAATTATATCTTTTCAATTTTTGCGCCTTGAAGGATTCAATCTACTCCTAATATTATCTAAAATCAATAAACAAGATAATACGCTTTAATAATTGAAGGATTTTTTATCTAGAAAAGGCAGAAATAGACTTTATATAGTAGAGCCTTATCGCTATAGTTCTGTAGAAGTTGATAGGTTAAAATTAAAAGGTAATAAAAACAAAAATTGAGTTCTGGAAGTGATTTAAATTAAAGAAGGATTTATAGATTTAAGTTGAGGGAATTAAATTAATTAAAATGTCTTCTAAGGCTAAATTCTTCTAAGAATTATAGGAAGACTTATAGAGTTGGAGCTTCTCGAGTAAAGTTAAGAATAGTGGGTAAATAGTTAAGAAAAGGAAAGTTGCAAAACCCATAAACATTTGCTCATTTATGCAGTTAGGCCTGTCTAGAAAAATAAGTAAAGTATGTGAAGACTTAAATTTCTACTATCCTACCTAAATTTAGTAGTAAGCTATTCCTATTATCCTTAAGGGAAAAGATTTAATTGCAAATGCAGTTACTGGCAGTGGAAAAACAAATGCATTTCTTCTACCTATAATACAAAAAATGTTTACTAACAGGGAAAATGAAGATAAATAGATTTGCACTCTTATTATTACTCCTACTAGAGAGTTGGGTAAATAATGCTTTGAAATGCTTAAATAGCTATTAAACAACTTGGGTGGAGGTTTAGAGTAACTATTTATAATTGGAGGCAATACTGAGCCTGAAAAATAGAAGGAAATATTACAGCAGTAAGAAAAATAGTGCTTTATCATTGGAACTCCTGGTAGACTTGGATTAATTTTCAAAAATTGGTTTAATGAAATACCTGTGCTTTAAAAAATCTATCACATAGTACTCGATGAAGCAGATAAGCTTCTCGAAAGTGGATTCTACGAAGATCTTCAGATCATAATTGATTAAATAAAAGATTAGCATGCAGCATAAGTCTTGCTATTTTCAGCAACAATCGATAAATCATTTAACAAGTTCGTAAAAGATCCTGAGATAATAGAAAATTAAGCTATACCTGATATCCAATAACTTATGGTAAGAATCAAAAATATACCTAGAGAGGTTGCTCTTTATCAAGTTATTAAGAAGAAATCAATCGTATTTTTTAACTCTAAGAAAAAATGCTTTCAAATTAAAAAACTATTGGAATAAATAAAACCCGAATGAAGCTTTAGCGAAGTCCATGGTGATATATCGCAAGCTAAAAGATTTGAAAACATGCAGAGCTTTTAGAACGGAGATCATTAAGTTTTACTCGCTACTGATTTGGCTGGTCGTGGGCTAGATCTTCTTTTTGTCAATAATGTCATCAATTTTTAATTACCTAAAATAAAGGAAAAATACTTGCACAGAATTGGAAGAACTGGAAGATTGAGTTCGGAAAAAAAGGGAAAAGCAATTTCATTATGTGATGAGAAAGAAAGGACTCTATTCAAAAAATGGATGAAAGAATGGAAAGTCTAATATGAATAAAAAGGAATTCAAAACAATGAGGAGATAGAAAAGAAACTTAAAAAGTTTTTAAAAGAAGGAAAGCTTAAAAAGAAGCATAAAAGAGACTCTTAATTAATTTTTTAAAGGACTATATAATTAATAACTTTTAAAGAAATAAATAAAGCAAATCTGTGAAACATAATTCAAATTAATTAAATCTTTGTAAAATCTCCTAATATACTTGAATAATATTCATAAATACAATGCTAAAATTTAGAGCTTTCTTCTTAGAGTCTCAAAATGAAATTAATAACTAATTAAAAATAATTTCAACTAAAAGGAGATGCTTTAATATTAAATAGGTAGTTTAAATAAATTATTATTACTGAAGCTTTAACTAGAAATTATGAATAAAAGTTGATAAAGATATATACTTATTTTATTATAGCTAAATATCATAATAATATAATTATTTTAGAAATAAATATTTCCCTTCACTAAACTTATGGCAAATAACTATTATTGTATGTTTTTTCATATCTAACAAATGTTTATCTTTCATAAATGATCAAAAGCCATCAACTTATTTATCTTACAAGTACAAAAAAATTTAATCTTTGCTGCTTAATCAGTCTTTCAATCTTTTTATGTTAAATAATGTAAATATAATCACTAAGTTTTTAGTTCTTTTAGTGAATTACTAGTAAAAGTTCATTAGCTAAGTTAAAATTTTAGTAGTTTTAATGAATTATCCCTCTTATATAAATCCCATTAATTATGTTCTGACAAGAAATTATAGTGTTTATTATTGATTTTAGTTAGTTTAATTTAAAATAAGCTTATATAGAGAAATAGAAATAAATAATTAAAATATTTAATATGGTTGACTTGTGAATCAATCTATTTATTAATAAGGCTTAAGCCAGTTAATAGATTTTGATGGTTACAATGTAGAGTGAAGGAAATACACCATTGTAAGTTAACTAAATAATCAATAAATTGGTAGAATAGAATCAAATTAGTGTCAATTTTTAGCAAGATGAAATTGTACTAACTTGTAATGACTAAAATAAACTATTTTCTTATAATTATGACCCTCAGAAAGATGATTTTGTTCATCCTGAAATTTGGTAAAAAAGTCAAGATAAAAATGGAATAATTGACTAACTTATTAAAGTTGAGATTACAATTAATGGTCCTAAAAAGAACTTTATAAAAAATAGATTATATCCAGAACCTAGATAATAGGAAGCTGAAGAAAAAAAAGCATTAGAACATAGAAAATAGAAATTAAGCACTTTAGAAGAAAAAAAAATATATTAAATAGTCTAATTTTTAGAATAGTATAATCAATAACTAGAGATTCTCTCTATAAAAAAATAATAAACTATTATAAAATAGAAGCTTGCAGAATAAATGGGAGAATCGTAGCAAAAAATTTATAAATATGAAAGAGAATTAAACAAATAAGGGATTAATTATTTATACGATGTTCAAATACATAAAAATGAAGTTCTTGATCACGTTAACTTGTATAACTGCAAGATATAGGAAGCTGTGGAATCAGCTATAGGTTCCTAATCATAAGAGATAGACTTTAAACAGCAAGCAATGCAAAATATTAAATAAGGTCTAAGAGAAATTGGGCATTAATAATGTTGTATAAATAAGCAACAATTAACTTAAAAGGAATAATAAGCCATATTCAATGTAATAGATAAAATTTAATAAAAGGCATAGAAAAAAAATTAAATGGATAAATAAAAAAATGAAAAAACAAAAAATAAGAAATAAAAGCAAGAAAAAACTATAAATGAAATACTTTAGATAATAAGTAATTTTAATCATGAGATTGAAAAAGATACTAACAAAAAGAGTTTGTTGATTAGAAAGTAATAAGTTGCTGAAAAAATGGGAGAAACTTATTAGAATCTTTGCAAATATGAAAGAGAATTAACTAAAAAAGGAAGATAATGATTGTATGATGAATAGAAACATCAAGAGGAACTTTTCTCTCATGTTTTTCAATATAACTATTAAACAAAAATCTCTGTTATTTAAGCCTTCTGGGCATTTTAGCAAGATCGAACTGTTGATTTAAAGTAGTTAGCAATAAATAATATCAAGCAAGATTTAGTTATCAAAGGCCATGCTTAATGCTGTATAAATAAACCAAATCTGTCTGAAACTGAAAATTTAATGTTTCAGTAAATAGTAGATATAATTATAAATAAGCTCAATATGCAAAACTAAGATTAGCAAGAAAATTAAGAATAATAAGAAAATGAAAACCAATAAGTATATGAAGAGAATAAAATAGATTATTAATAAAACTATTATCCGCAAGAAATAAGCAGCAATTAAAAATAAGAGGCAGAAAGTTTATTTTAATAACCAAATTCAAATGTTTATAGCGAAAATTAAATAACCGAGGATTTTAATTATACAAATTTGAATTAGCTTGATTTAAGTTAGCAGAATGAAAATTTATATAACAAAAGTTGAGTGCATTGAATACAAACTAAAAAATTAAAATAAACATTAAATTTTGATTAAAAGTTTTATTAAATTATAAAGCTTTAAATAAATTAAATTAGATAAATTTAAAAAATTAAGAAAATAAAATAGAAATTTAATTTATATATCTCTAGAAGCATAGGTTAGTTTTAAGCTAAGAATAATTAAAAGTATTGTTTTTTCAACTTTAATATTAATTTGTCATTATTAGAAAGATTTTAAATTTATTGAAAAATAAAATAATAATGTTAAAATCCATTTCTTTCAAATAATTTGTAAGATAAAATCAAATCTATCATCTTAAGAACTTCAAATTTATCATATAAAGTTTTTTAATTCTCCTTTTTAACTAAATCATTTATGAATTAGTTTATAACTTAAACATGTTTTTACTATATTTTATTTAAGTTTTTTCTTACCTTCTACTTTTTCAATCTTCATACTAAAATGTGAGGATATACTTGTTAAATAGCCTCTATTAATTTAATTATTATTAACAATAACAAATTTTTATATTTTAAATTTTACATTTTATATATAAATTAACATCTGTAATATTTCTAAAGGTATAAGGTTTAGTTGAGAGTTTATTGTTTTAACATGCTTATTGAATAAATTTTAGACAGATATAAATAAATTTTATTTCTTTAAGATAAAGCTAGATTTAGAAGATTTCTCATTGTTGAATATATTAGTAGATATTTAGCAAAAATTGCTTGTTTATATAGTTATCTTAACTCTTGTTTAGATTTTTAATAAGAAGTTATTTTTTAAGCCTCAATCATTATAACTTTAGTAAAGATTTAGATTTTATTTATATGAATTTATTAAAGAAAATGTAAGTTTTAAAATCTAATTATAAAAAATAAGCTTAAGGTAAGGAAATATTCAAAAATTTATAGATAAGTAATGATAAGATTATATCTCAAAAAGTTTTTTTGATCTTCCTCAGTTTGCTATATTTATAATCTTCTTTATCCTATAAAGATTTTTATTTTTAGCCTTTAGTTTTAGTCCTTTGAGAAGATCTTTTTGATTTCTTTTCTTCAGTATTTTTATTTTTAGTATGTTTGCTAGAATTATTTTCTGGGTGATTTTAATCTACATACTCTTAAATTCTTTCTGGTTGCTAATACTAGCTAAGTTCATACTCTAATTCTTAATTTTAAGCTATAAGCTATTATTTTGAATTATGAAGATCTTCTGTTTACTTATTTAATATCTAGATGCTCTGCTTGAAAGAAATATTCTCTAGATTAAGTATATTTTTTTAAACCTTTAACTCAGAATTTTCTTTCTAAATTTATCTTAGCTAATTTTTAATTTAATCTTTTTCCTTCAATAATTCTTATAACTAATTTTCTAAACAGTCTACATTGGAAGCCCAGTTATTCTAGCAGCTTTCATTTTGACATTTTTCTTCTTCTTTCTTTATAAATTCACTTGTCTCAACATCCTCTTCCTTTATCTCATCTTTAACTTGATTTTGCATTTATCCTACATTAAATCCCCCTTAATAATCCTCTATATCTGAATCTAATAATACCTTACCTCTTTACAGGATAGCAATTACTTAAGCTGATAAAATTTAGATGGATCTCTCCATTTTATAAAATAAAGGAAGAATTATATTTTATATGATTGTATTACAATGTAATATATTAAGCACTTAAATACTAAATCTATCTACAATCTCTTTATTAAACCTTTCTATTCTTATTACATAAACACCTTTATATACGCTTTATTTTCGCCTAAAATAGCTATATTTATTTAAATTTTCCATAATTTGTTGATTATATGCTAAGCTTTAGCTCAGTTATGTAGTTTATTTTGTTTAAAGTATTACTAAAGTTTAGATAAATTAAATTGATGGAAAATTAAGAGTAGGATAAGAAAAAAAAAATTCCGAAAGCTAATTTTAGTACTTATGCTTTATCAATGGCTAGTAATCCTAGAGTGCATATGCTGTTAATTAAGTTCTGAAGATTAGCATTTCTATATAATGTAAAAACTCCTGAATTGATTCCTAAAGATTTCTCAATATAATAAATCTCTATCATTGACTATAATAGCGCTTTTAAGTTCTTCATCAAAATCTTAGGCAAATGGGTCTAAAATACTAGTCATTTGGAGCTAAGAACGACTAAAAATATTTAAAAAGCTGACTTTAGAAAGTTCTGTATCGACTTTTGTCATTTATTTGGTAATGCTGTTCAAAACATGCATATAGATGAATTTGATGATTTACTTAGACAAATGTTCAATGAAATGACTTATAAATCAGATGGCAAAATTTATTTGAAAGATTAAGAATCTATTTGTCAAATCCAGCAACCTTAAGCCAGATAATTTATTAAAACACCTTAATAACCTCCACCTTCTGCAAGAACTGTGCCTGAAACACCTTCCAGTTTTAGTAGTTTTGGAACAAGATAAGGAAGAAGAACAAGACAGGAAGAATCAAGCGATACGAGCGAGCAAAATTAATTATTCGTCAAAAACTCTAGTATATCACCCTGGGAAGGTAGTTTTAATGCTTATACTCCTCCAGGTAATATAATAGGATTTGTTGAAATGAAACCAGAACAAGAAGATGAGTAGAGCAGTACCTACGACTGATAAACATTTAATTATGATATTTTTATTTTTAACTTCTCCCAAGCACTTAATCATAAGCTTAGGTATAAATTTTAAATGAACTCGTTCAAGTAATGACTGTCATATAACTTAATCTATTTCTTTAAGTTAACTCATAATTAACTTACCAGCTTATTTAACTTTACAATCAAAAATTAAGTTCATAGAGCCAGTTCTCAAGTAAAGTTTTAATTAGGATATTAAATAATTAACTTATCTTAAAGATTCTTAATGATAAAGCTATAATATTAATTTACAATTCTTTCAAAGATTAATATTTAGATTAAGTTTGCCAATTAAAATCTATATTTATATATCACTTAGGAAGCTACTATATCATTATAAGATAATATACAATCTATTAAATGATATACTAGTTCTATAATCTTTTATCTAGTTTATATTACTAGTATTAATAAAATTCCTTCTTTATTTTAAGCTTTTAGGCTTCATTGTTTTATTTCCCTTCTTTATGAAATATTTATAAGGTTTTATGAAAAATAGGCTAGATGCTCACCTTATATATCGCTTAAATAATCTTAAAGTTCTAGCATTAGATTTAATTTTTAAATTAGGGTTAATTAATTTAACTTACATTAGCAAATAGATCTCTCTCATACAATCTGCTAATTTATTAAAGATATTAATAAGATACTTGTTATATAATCACTATTGCTTATCTATGTTAGATATCTATCTCAACTACATCCCTCTATTCTAGATAAAATTTAAAGCAGGTAAATAGTAAAAGGATTAAATAGAATGAGTATACTAATAAGAATGAACATTTGAGTATTAATGAATATCTCTTTTCTTCATGCATGTCTATCAAAGAATCCAAAAAAGGCTAAATGCCTTGCATATGAGTATGGAAGAAAATTGATTAATTTAAAAATAAATTGACTGTTATTTAGTCTGTCAAATTTCAGAAGTGGAATTATCTTCTAAACTTGTGTAAATATTTCTTTATCTAATTTTTTCGTTCTCCCAACCTGCAAAAAATCCTAAAATGAAACCAATAGGATAACAATAAAATTCTTCGTTAAGTAATGCTACTATCAAATGATAAGAATCTTCATCTTCTACGCTTATAAGGCCAAAAATAAAGCCAAAAGTTATCCCCATTACAACTGAAGTTGCTTGAATTAAATATATTTATTATGGAGATTCTACTATAGCTTTGTTATGCTACTTTTGTCAATATCCTGCTATTAAATTAATTAGGTCTGTAATTGAAAAAAATAAGGCAAAGCTCACAGATATGCTAAGGATTGAATATAGCGGAATTTTAATTACAACACTCAATCATAAAAACTATTTCTTCTCTAATACAAAGCAGAGCAATCCTGATACTATTTCTATAGCAGCACACATCACTTGGTACTATCTCTTAGTTTCAGAATATTAACTATCAGAACTTTTAAAAACTCTTCAGAGAATCACAATGCCAACTACCATAAATAATATTCCAAAATACTGAATAAGAAATTACCAATGAAAAGAAAGTATTGATTGATATTTCTACTAGAGTGCAATTTACAATTACAGAAATAACAATGCCTAGCATTCCTCCCACTAAACCTGAAAAGAACTTCTTCAAATTTAAATGTGCCATTTATATAAATTTGAATAAGCTAGATTTATTAGTTTATTATTTAAATCTTAAAAAATAAGAATTGTTCTATATCTCTAAGGTTAATTATTTACTAGTAAAATTTATATAAATTGCTATATCCAATATCAAAATACCTATAATTTAAGTTTATAGAAATTTTACTATCTAACTCTTATTTACTTTTTTCTTTTAGCTCATCTTTCTTTCTATTTCCATGCTTATCTTTCTTTATACACCTAAATTTAAGTTATCTGACTCTTAGTAGATCAAGTTATTTCTAATCTAAATAAATTAAATTTAAATTAACTATTTAAGAAAGTAATTTTATCATATTAGGGTGATACATTCAACATCTATAGAGCAACTTATAAAATCTTAATTATTTTTAAGGCTTTTTAGGCAAATTTTAGTTATCTGATGGAATTAGTTGATATAATTTTCTTCGGAAAGCAAATTCCACTCATTTAGCGACATAAAATAAGACTTCTGGAATCATTAAAAAGCATGGAATAAATAAATTTACAAGAGATTAAGAAAAGCAAGGAGATATAGTAGAATATAATCAGAAGCATGTCATTATTATTATCACTTAAATATTCATTCCTTAATAATTTATTAAAATACTCTATTTATTTTTACTATTTGCTTAATTAATGACTGTCACTTTTAAAGATAATTGTAATATGACAGAGTGAAAGTACTTTTGATTCCTTTAAGAGATATAGAATAATAAAGGTATAAAATAATAAATTTTAGGTTTTAATTTAAAGTTAAATAGTAATTTTATTATAAGTCATTGCAGTAATTAAACTTAAGAATCAAGTGAATATTGTAGAGATATTGCTTATAATATTAACTTGATCTTATTATTTGTGTATAAGATATTAAAAATGATAACTAAGCTACTTGCTTAATTTATTTCCTTTTTAATTAGTTTAAAATATTTCTTCTATGTAAGAATTTTTATCCAGATTTATCCATGACTTGATTAAGTGTTTAAGAACATTAAAGTATCTAAAGAGATTAATATTAATATAATATAATAAATATTAATAAAACTTGACTAGAGTAGGTGTAAGATACAATTAGTAAGGTATATAAAAGTAGAAAATATTTGCATTATATTGATTGAAAGAACATTAATTTGTATTCTAAGTTAATAACTAGATATTAATCAATCCAAAGAATTTAGTCTTTTATTTCTAGCTTCCTAAGCGTTTTGATAGACCTCCATCAATTCTCCAGAAGTATTTCTAAAAGTTTCAATATCTTTTTAATCTGATCCATTTGAAACTGGGATTTGTATTTTTGCTGAAAAAGGAAGGTTTTCATCTCATTAACTTGAGACTGAAATTAATCTCTCTCTTCTTAGCCATAAATTATGGGTTAATGGACTTTAAAGACTTACTTTTTTGACCTTAATTCTCTGGAGTTGCTTTTATTTTGAATAGAAGTCTGAGATATTTTTGAAGAATATAATAGTTATATTTTAATTTTGCTTAGTGAATACAGAAGCAAAGGTCTATATAAAAATTCCTTTTTAGTTCTAATCTTTACTTTTAATCTAAGATCTTCCTATTTCCATTAAATCAATGTTCTATTTCAAAGAGCAGTTTATTATATCCATGTATATTGATGATCCCAACTCACTTTCTATTTTCTTCTTGAAATGAAAAGTTTTCTTTAGTCGCTAAACAAGTCTATTTCCAAAAATAAATTACACAGCATTGTTTTTATACAAAATCCTTGTATTCTTCAAGACTAAGATACCTATCTAGCTTTTATCCATTTCTCTATTTACTTTTCTTTTAGCAAATTTTCTAAGAAGTTAGCTAATTTCCTTCTAGTTAAAATTCAAAATTAGACTTATACTTAACATGTTCATAAATAATCAAAGACTTCAGTTCTAACTAATCTACTCCTTGCAGTAGATATAAATTATCATTAAATCGTTAAAGAGTTCTATAACTACTTCTATCTAGAAATTATGGCAGATCAGATGACTGTGAATTGGACTTAAAACTTTGAGGTTTATCATTAGAATTCAAAATTGAAAGGAAAAGTCTAAGTATATTTAATGAATGGTAACAAAATGCATAGCAAATATGATAATATGATTGTAAGTTTTAGTAGGAAGCATACACTTGTTAAGGAAATAAATACTAAAGAAAAGGCAAACTGCTGTTATTAATTGCACTATTATATACTTCTGTTGTTCATCCGATATCTACTAATAAAGATATATCAACATATGCAAAATATTCGAAGCACCTAGACTTAATGACTCTCTTACCCTACTTTTTTACAGTTACACTATACTCTCCATTTTGGCTTTTTTAATTTAATATTAATAATCTATAAAATGATAATCTATTAAAGCTTTTTATCAAATACTATGTATATAAAATAGTGCTATAGTTAATAAGAGGAGATAAATAGTTTTATGATCAAATCTAAATCCTTTATTAAGAAGGTGTAAATAAACTAATGCACACAGCTAATTAAAGTTAAATTAATAGCTGGTTCTCAATATTTATTATATACTAATAATTTTAGATAATTTTGCTTGCTTTAGTTTAATAGAAAAAATTATAATAAATGAGATTGTCCTGACCTAATTAAAATCAACGTTATTATTTCTATCATTATTTGAACGAATACTTATAACATTTTTATTAGGCTAATATGCTAAGAAATTTGAAGTCACAATGTTCTAACTTAAAGCAGTTTGACTAGTTTAATTTTGAGAAGTGATTGACAAGTTGATTCATTAGACATTTAAAGATTCTTTATAAAGACTAAATTAACTTTTAGTAATTAATAATCTGATTAGTTTTGATATATCAAAGTGATATTTTTAACTATAAATTTATTTATCATATAATTAAGTTATATTATTTATTTAAATTGTATAGAATATCAGTCAAGATCATTTAGAGAATTAGTCTACTTGCTTGTACCCTCGTTCTATTCCTCGTTCTATTCCTCGTTCTATTCCTTGTTCTATTCCTTGTTCTATTCCTCTTGGTATTCCTATACTCCTTCAGTACCTTCTTTTTGCTTAACTTTGATTTTGATTGATTCTTCTTTTCTATGATAAGACCAATTCACTTATTGTACAGTAGTCTAAACTTATTTTTTTATAAATTTTTTCTACTCTTCTTCAGTCATCGGTCTATATTATTCCTTTTAATCCTTAACTCTAAAAATAAAAATAATTACATAATAACGTATGAATCATTGGAAAGGTACAAAGGAGAATTTATTATTCTATTAGTTGCTTATCCTCCCATGTCTAGAGAATAAAAGAATTCTTATTAAAGGCCTGCACGATAATAATTGCTGCTTTAATGATAAGTGAAATTCTTTACTTAAATTTAACTAACAGGAATTTAATACATTACGCTAAGCTTAAGAGCAAATTCTTTTAATGTAGTATCCTTATTTAAGTTTATCTCAATTATAGGACTCATACTTCACTCAGAAGGTTTGAAATGTCTACAGCAAACAAGCAATTCATTTTCTTAAAGAGTATCTTCAGAATAAATTTACTCCATAATTACTTTTTTCTTTTCATAGCAATAAAATGATTTTAATGTTTTATTTTCTTTTAGTACGTTGCCTATTAAATTATTACTATATTCTCTAAGTCTAATATATTAAATCTCAGGATATTTTTGACTCATTTCAACAGACTCCTGTCTCATAACATTGTACTTCTCTAAAATTTTTATTTTGACTTCTCTAAATGTGAGATTATCGTTCGCTGATAGATCAAACAAATGCTCAATTTTATGAGTTGGTATATCTTCTTCGAGATCAGGTACAGCAAAGTGCGCAGAAACTCTTGATTCGCCCTACTTAATTGAAACTCCGAATTCAACATAGATAATTAATTGATTTCCACAATTATTCTGTTACTACATTGTTCTATTATAGTCTTTAATTTCATTTCCATAAGAACCTCCTACTTTTAATATGATATTATCTTCATTAATTTTTAATTCTTTTGCGATTCTTTGCTTCGCTTGCTAAAATGTTTTTAACTTGGAAATTTGAAACTATTTATTAAACTCTATTATCTATTATTATTACCCTACTTATTATTTCTTAGGCTCGTTAAATTTTATAATTATTCGATTTAGTTCCCTTTCGAATTATTTTTTCCATAGAGATTCATTCTAACTTGTTTCTTGCTCCATATATAAAATAGTTCCTTAATATAGATTCATATATTATATTTACTTTTCTAGGTTTTTCTTATTTATATTTTCTAAATTTTAGCTATTATAGTTGCTATATTTCTTCATTAATCTTATTTTTTCTATAGGAACTTCAAAGGTATTTTGAAGCTTAAGCAAAAAATCTTTTAAGTTTGCATTTTTATTTATCCCAACAGACATTTCTTAACCAACATTCTCTGATTTCTCGTCTTCTTCTTCCTTTTCATCTTCTAACTAACTTAAGTAAATAACCTTAAAATAGATTGCATTAGGATCATATATCTAAAATTCTTAATTAGGCTATTTCACTTCTAAACTAAGTGGCTTATATCCGTAGAATTTACATTCTCCTAATGTTTAATTTTAATCATCAAAGGCTTCTTACATAAGTTCTTGCTAGATTAAATAAGCTCGAATTCTACAATCCTCATCTCTAATATTTTCTAATACGAATTGCTTTTTTGTTTCCTTGATTAGATCTAGAATAGTATTGGACTTTTTCATTTATATCAATTTATCCTTTTTATTGTAAAACATTTTAATGGTTATTTATTCTAGTCTTTCTCTTCTTTCTTCTTCCTCTCTTTCCCTTTCTCTTTTTTCTGCTTCTAGTTCTTCCGTAGTGTAATCTGGTACCAAATTGTCATCAACAATGTCGGGATATTCAAATTAAATTTATCTGTAGCATAATAAATAAGCATTAGCTGAGCTTTAGTATTAATACATTCCTTATGCTTTTTTTTCCCCTCCAAATGTCGAAGAAATATCAGATTCATTAATAGGAGAAACTATTGAATCGTTAAAGTTGAACCAACTATCTTACTACAGATCCTTTATATAAGCATAATAATGTCCACCTAAAGCAGATCCACTATGGATCATAATAGAGAAAAGCTCATAAACATAAGGTCCTTGCTACAAGTATTCTTAAATCTTCTAATCTCTTTCCTCTTTCAATTATTGCTTAGTCTTACTATCATTTTATTTAACAGTCAGTTATAAAGCTTCGATTTCTTTATTCATCAGATTTATTTACTAATTTAGTTCCTTTGACCTTGCTATTAAATACTAGTTCATGTTTAGAATAGTTGGAAAATAGACAAAGTCATTAAGCTTTTTTCTTCGCATTGTTTAATAATCTATATCAAATCTTTTCAGCTAAAATGTTAGAATTGGAGGAAATTTCTTGAATCTGAGACCTTTTTCTGCATCTACTTTCTTGTTACATTTTTCGCAAAAATATTAGTTTTAATCTTCCAGTTTTTCAGGGTTTGTGTAGTTATATAAAGCTGCCTCAACAGAGTGATTGTAAATCTTATCGAAATCATTTCTTACAGTTAAACTAATATCTAAGAATTTGTCTTCTCTTTAGCTCTCATGATTACAAGTAAAGCACTTTACATAGTCATAAAATTCTCCTTAATACAACTCGTTTATGAAGTTTTGCTGCTAAGTTTATTTGACGCTCTACTCAATAGCATCAAATAAAACTCTACAAAACTCCTGTACATCGTGCTGTTAAAAACTCTAACTTAAGTTTCATCCAAATGACTTTGTAAGAGCTGTAGTTTCAATGTAAGATTTATTTGCTAACTAGAGTTTTCCAAATAATATTTGAAGTTGAAAAGGAATACAATCAGCCTTACCGGGATGCTTATCTGGATTATAAATTCACTTATATAATCGCCTACGCAGAGGTTTAGTCATATATAAAGTTTAGAGCAGACTATTCATATAGCAAGTAGCTCCTTAGTTTGAAAGACCTACAAATTTTAGTGGGTTTTTCGTCTCAGTTTCTTTTTTATCTTTTACAACAGAATTTCCTTAGTTTTGAGGTTCTAAACTCATTAAATTTATCTTTGAAATATAAATAAATAAACCTTATTTAAATAATTAAGCATATATCAGAAACATAAAGAAATGCTCTCATTTATTCTGCTCTTTTTAGAACTTATCCCTATAAAAACTCTTTCTATAAGCCTTTTTATTCAGCTGCATTGAATCTACTTATTCTAACCATTATATCTTCCGTTTTATTCCTTAGTTTTAGACTTAATAAATAGGAATTTTCTATTGCTCTAAGTTAAGTATAAAATAAAACCGACTAATATTAAGTAAATTCTAAGAGAAAGTGAATAAATGATTATACCAAATTTAAATAAGTTTATCCATTGCTATTATTTTACTATGCTAATGAAATCCTACTAGTGTCTCTAGATGCTTAGATTAGAGCAGTTTAAGAAGATAATAGAGGTAATTTATCTTAATTGGTCTAGTAATGCTTATATTTATCTTTATGCACTCAAGCTTATTTCAACTTATGTGCTCTTCTCAATAATTATCATACTTCCTTATGTTTAAATAAGCTTAGCTATTAATTTCTGTAATTAAAGTAATTAGCTTTTAACTCTAAGAGTGAGCTATAATTCAAATGTCGCTTTAAAAATTAAAAGGTAAAGCTATTATTAATTTAGCTATGATAAGCTCCAATCTTGCTACCATTCTATCTAAATTAAATCTAAGCTTAAGAAAGCCAGAAAAACTAAGGCATTTCTTTAAGAAGTTAAAATAGAATGCTAGCAGCAGAGAGGTAGAAGTATTGAATACATATTATAGTAATTGACTAGCAATACATAAGTTTGGCTTAAGATCTATCAATAATTTCTATTATAATAACTATTATCTGCTTAAAACCCTTTAGACAGTTAATATTCATTTAGCTTTATCTTTAACTAAGCTATTTTCTAATTAATCTTTGCTAAACATTTCTTAGTCTTTACTTTAAGAAGCTAGTTTAAAATAGTTTAAATAGGATTTCTCAACCAATATTTAAGAAATCTTAAGCTAATGCTGCTATACAGTCTTTTAGCGATATAATCCTTAATAATAGCTATTTATATAGTTACAGCAGCCTTAATTGAAATGAATAGCTTAATTTAAAAATAAGATAGATATAATAAAAGATGAGAATCATAGTAAAGAATAGTCTAATATGATATAACTAATATCTAATTAAAAACATCTTCTGGGTCAAATAGGAACATGAAAGATACCTAAGTTAAATTATTTTATTTTAGTATAAGTAGTCATAGATTATCATACTCAAACATATCTAATTATAAATAATTTCTAATCTTAATTCATATATACAACTGATTACTTTATCCAAATGTTTAAATTATAAAGATTGAAGGAGTGAAGATTGTAAATTTTAGAAAGTGTAAGGATTGAGCAACTTTTTAATTAATCACTTTATAGTCAATTTTATAAATTTATAGTTTCAATTTTAGATCTAAGATTTATATTCATCAATAATTTAAATACGCAATGTGTCTTATATCTTAAAATAAAAAATCCTATAATGCTAGGTTAAGATAAGTAGCAATGATGAAGGAATAATAGCAAATTTTATAAAAGTAAAATAGAAGAATGATTAATTATCTCTATATAACTTAGAGTTATAGATAGAATGGTATACTAAATTTCATTCCACTATAAATTCTTATTGCATAGATTATTAAATAAAGACGCTAAATATGCTTAGCTTTAAGTATATAAAGTAATTAATAAAGGCATGAATAAAGTGCTATGGCAATATTAAATATTCTCTATAGTTAATTGAAGCTTATAATCTCTTTATAAATAGACTGATATAGCTTTTTATATATTTATTCAAGTTTTTTCATTTGATATGATGTTAAGAGACTAATAAATGAATAGTGTATTGGAAATCAATAGAGTAATTGTTCTTTTTATATATTGGTTGACTTAAATGAAAAATTGACAAAAGACAAGGAAATAGCTTAAGCTATTATATCCACTACTTCCTTAATCCTACTGAAATGAAATCTGGCAAAGTCCTATTCTTCGCTTTATATAATTTCCATTTAATTTATTCTTAAATTTTGTAGATTTGATCATAGAAATAAAATAATGTATTAATGAAGCTTTTAGAAACATTTAAAATTTATCTAAAGCAATTTTTATATTAATTGAGGAGTTAAATCCTGACTTGATCTACTATAAGTTACGTTAGAGTAAGTAGTAGGAATTAAAAGAATGTAGCAAATGGTTAATAAAAATACACTGCTATTATAATAAAATAGTTTTATACTCACTTAGTTGTAAATCAAACTAAACAATAAATTAAGAAAGCTAGTTTCTGAAGCAAAGGATGAAATTAACTGAAGATTTATAAAATTTTTTAATTAGCAGAATAACTTAATGAATTCACTAGAAGATATAAAAAAAGCAAGTTCATGGTTTGTTAATAAATCAGACTTATTTTATTTTATAATCTTAAGCAAAATCTATATATCTAATTTATACCTTAATTTTAGATAAAGAAGCAGAGTTTTTTAATGGAGTAGTCTAAGTTTTTGAAATTAACTGCAAAGATAATATAAAATTAAGATAAATAGTTGAAGAATATAATAATTAAAATTGGATTTACACTATAGAATCTAGTTCTAAACACTTTGGCTTCTTTTATTTTCATTTCGAAACTAATTTGCTATGATAAAAAGTAAATTCAATTAAATTTAAGCTTACTCAAATGAAGAAAAAATATCCGCAGAAACAATTAGATAATAAGAATTAATTGAATATATATAAAAGCCTAAGCACTTTATAAGCCAAATGCTTAATAGAAGTATATAAGGAAAGAAAAGGCTATTCATCAATTTTTAATAGATTTATAGTTTTAGAAAGTAATATAAAAAGTTTAAAATTGAGTCGATAGTTAATTTCAATTAGTAGAATTATAAATTTTAGAAGCTGATGCTTTAGATATTTTGAACTATAAAATAAATATTCTTCATCTGCAAAAATAATAAATCTTTTATTTTAAGTTATTAAGCTTATATCTTTTTTCCAATTTGTAATTTAATAATTAAAAATGTTTTGAATTATTTCATCTAATAAATTAAAAAAATTCCAGAAAAATGGAGAATAAAGAAACTTTATAACTTAGCAAAGAAAGTTTAGGAGAAAAGCCAGATTAAAAAAATAAAAAACACCGAGTTCATCTTCTTCATATCAAGCTAAATGACTATAAGGATCTAAGAAATCACTTCAATAATAAATTAGGAAAATTAAACTGTATTTAAATATTATGACAAAATGAAAAAACTATCAGCAAGCAAGAGGAGTTAGTTTACAACCTTTAAGAGTGATCAAGAGAATTATTGATTTATATCGAGCAACTGACTTTAGAAACGACATAATTACGAAAGTAATTTGTTAAAAATAAAGACTTAGCAGAAACAACTCTGGCTTTAATCCATATTCAAATGGATTATGGAATCCAAATGATTATTGAAGAAAATAAGACTGATATTGTGAATAATAAATAAATGATTAAGATGAAATACAAAGAAATGGACAATTAGAAGATTTGAAAATTTTTGAGATTTTATTACACCAAAATAAAAAAATAAAAGAAAAAGAGAGCCTGATATTGCAATTCTTTCTAGCATAAAATAAATCATAAATTTGTCTTCAGAAACTTATAAGGCAAGAAAATTAAAAAACTTGAAGAGAATTAATAAGATTGTGAATTTAAAAAAAATAGAGTCTACCAAAAAATTAGGATACAAAAGAGATTTTAATGTATGGAGGGAGTGAAACTATCACCACAAAAAACTAGTAGAGCCTTTTTTATTATTGGAAACTAGCTTTGTCGAGTTCACTGCTTAGCATTTATTCGTTCTTTTTTAATTGGGCAAATGCTATGTCCTAAAAATTTAATTCCCTTTATAAATTCTTTCTAAATAATATTTTATTTGGAGTGCAATATAAATTACTGAAAGATTACTATAATTTTAAATTTTGTTGTTATTATTTTTGTTTAAAATATCTGCGGTATCTTAAAATATTATCAAATTTCCTGCTTTATCAGCAATATTTTTTAATTTTTATAAACAATTTTTCAAGTTGATCTTCAGGTTCTACTTCCATAGGATCGCTCATCGTAATATTTGAAATAAATACAATTTTATTAACTCTTATAATTAATTAAATTTTGTTTCTAATTGTTCTATTAATCTAATTTGCTGAATATTTGTTTTCATTTTCTTATCTTTAAGTATTAGTAATCAGGTATGAAATTTTTCTTTCAAATTCTTGTATCTGTCTTACTTGGTCTTTGTTTAGAAGAAATTCAATATTTTATTATTCGTTTTATTCTGCTTCTGTTTATTTAAGTTCTTATTTTATTTAAGATCGTCTTTAATTTTCTACTGTTGGAGGTTATTAAGACTAAGAAAACTATTATTTTAGTATAGAAGACGTTGTGGATGAAGAATTAGATGTCTCTGGTTTTTGCTCCTTTATCTATGGAGCCTGCAAAAGACCCTTCTTGAGACTTTCTGCCATTTTTTATAAAATATTAAAATAATAAAATTATATATATTAATTATTTAGTGCTTCATCAGCTATTTGTAGGTTTAAAGTAAAATATATCTTAAATAGCAAACGACAAAAAATAATAAAATTTTAAAGTTTATAAAGTTAAAAAAACTGGAAAGCTATTTAGCATCTTGAATAAAATGTAGGTACACTCATGCTGATAAGAATTTTATAATTATCTAAGTTATAATCTGAATTTTATTACAATCAGATCAAAATGTAAAATACCTATTTATTACAAATCTATTAATAATTTTAAAATCTAGAATCATAAAATATATCATTTTTGTCCATTCTTTAATTATTTTAAAAAGATATTTATTATCTTAAAGAATGGATTAATCTATTCGACTCTCAAAGAATTAACTTAAAAATCTAAAGAGAAAAGCGGCAAATGAAATTTAGACAAAACAATAGCAACGAGAGGAGTCAAGTTCGTCATCAGAAGGTAAAGTGATGGTAGGACCTATAGAGATAAGATAACCTAAGAACGAAGGTGATCAAAAACTTTAATTTAATTAGATCAAATGTAAAAATTAATTTCAAAGTATGAAGAAATAGCTTATAACTAGGGAGAAAAAATAAGGGAATCAATGAATAGCATAGAGGATTAAAACAACGAATTATTAATACTCAGAAGACAGCTCATTCAAAGCAATTTGATAACGGAAGAACAACTCTGAATTTAGTCACAATAAAACTTTAAATATGACACGAAAATGGAAATAGAAAAGACACCAAAATACTCAAAAGTAGAATAAAATCCAGAAAAAGAAATGATAGATATGAACTTCATTTAAAGAGTAGAAAAAATAGAAAAAAAACTCATGATAAAAAGAACGAAATAAAAATGAGAAAATAAACTGTGCTGATATTGCAAATCAAATAATCATTTATTAAGAAACTGCTGATAATGAAAGAGAATAAACGAATAAGAGCAGAAAAGAACATGAAGACAACTTAACAAACTATGGATAACACAAACTGGGATTTATAAATAAAAACTCTTCGCAAGACCACTTGGAAGTCTATAGTGGTAACCTCCCACTTTCAAAAAAGGTCGTGGAACACATCCACGTTTAAAAAAATGTCCGCAGGAACTGGTCGAAATTCCAGGTAATGCAAAACCTTAATAATTTTAAGTATATTATTATTATTATTAATGATTTTAAAAATAATTTTTATCATTCTAATTTTTTAACTTTTGTATATCAAAATCCTAAATTAAAAATATTATAAGTATCTTTAACTTAAAATTTATTAAGTTAGTTGGTTGAAATTTTTTATCAAAGCTGAATTTAAATTTTTTATTCCTTTTACTTAAAATATAATAAAATATTCTATTTCTTTAAGGTTAAATCTTGCTTATTTTGAAAGTTAAATTAAAGTAGCTTTCTATAATTATAGTAAAAATAGCTTAGAGTCCTTCAAATATTTTAAAATAATTTATTTCTTATATACTCCCTTTAATAGATATATTTGCTATAAATTATTATTCAAATCTTTAATTTTCTCCAATAAGCTCTTTTTATGCTCACTTTCATTAAACTCATGATATTAGATTAAATTAGAATGAAGTATCTAAATAAAAAATTCATAAGTAAAATAAATAAATAATTGGCTATAGTGGATCTGCCATTTTTAGTCTAACCACTTTTAAGTTTAAAGTTAGGTATAAATATCAACTTCAAATCTGTTTGGATTTTGTCTATCATAAGTCTTGGTAATTTTTAGGTTATTATTTCTAATCTTTTCTGATAGGTCGAATCCCAGTTACTTTTTATTGAATTCGGTAACCGCCTATTAGATATAAGGAGCTTCACTCTTTAGTTGTAGTATTTTTTTCTAAGCAACTTCTTACTTTGTGCCCTGGTCACTAGCAGTACCAGTATCTCATTATTTTCCGATATGGAATGAAAGTTGTTGTGGGCTGTTGCTCAGCATCCATCCAGATCATTCACTTATATTTTTTATAAGAATATCCTTTCAGTTAACTCTGTGAATTGGTTGAGTTTTCTTCTAATTACTCTATTGCTATATTTCCTTACTGTCTATTTTCGATTTTTTTCTCTTGCAAGCTAGTCATCAGATATTTAATTTTTCTTTCTAGTTCTTATGCTGTTCTTAGGAGTTTAAAAATTTCTAATGCATAACTTGAAGTTCTTAAAGAACTTTTTATTAATCGTATTTTGACTAAGATGAATCCTTTTAAGAAGAGACTTATTGCAAGAAATTTTCCATTTTTTCTTATAAATAAATAAATTTGATTATAGAGCGCGTAGCACTCTCATTGGTGCGCAGCTCTTTAAAAAAAAATGTTTCATACTGACAAGAATGTTTGTTACTGATAAAATTATCAGATACTGATAAACCTTGTTCAATACTGGTATAATTATTCAGTACTGATAAAAATGTTCAATACTGATATAATTTTAGAATACTCGTAATCTTTAATACTTGCTGGAGGTCCAAGGACATGGCAGGATTGTGTCTCATTGCATCATCAAAGCAGAGGACGACTGTGTCAATTATGGGTACTTAAATTCCCCACCTCTGATGAAGCTCGCAATATTATTTCTTTTTCGTTCCAGTATTAAATATAAACTAAGCCAGTGCCGAAGGTCTAAGAATCTTATGTCTCGAAGTCAAACCAAAGCAGAGGAAGACATAAAGTCGATTATGGGTACTTAACTTCCCCAACCTCTGATGAAGATGACCTTGCTGTTCACCTTCGAACAACTATGGCGGTTTTAAAATATATATTAATAACTTAAATAATTTTTATTTATACTACGCTTAAAAAAATCTAAGCATCTTTAGTTTATTTTAATATAAGACTAAAATATAAAAGATGTCTATCAAGAAAATATTTGATAGAGTATTCAGCAATATAATAAGAGTATTTCAATCTTTTAGATAATAAGCTTGATAGATAATTATATATCTAGTTATTTATAACTATAAATATAAGATACCTTTAGCTTGTCTTTTAAATTGATTTATTTTTATATAAAATAACTTTATTAACTTTTTCAAGAAAGGTATAAGATTAAAACAGCTTAATAAATTTTGTAACTATCTTAAATGAACAGTAGTTATTATAGAAAACAGAAATAAGATTAATTAATGAAAAATGCTTAATCATAATTAACCTTTTTATATACATTTGAAAAGTAACTACTAGCATTCTCATTAATTTCTAATTTTTATTTTATTTTTCTATAAGTATTTTAATATAAAATCAAATGGAAAATTTTTGCCAAAAGTCTCTTCTTAAATGTATTCATTTCAATCAAATGAGGATGAATAAATATATTAAAATAGTCTAAAATATGCAAGAGGAATTTTTTAAAATTTTAACTATATGAAATCCGATAATGCAAAAACAGAAAAATGAAGAATAAATACTAATTGAAACTCTTTTGAATCTGTTCGAATTCTGAAAGAAGAAGTCAAAATATTAAGGTACCTCAATGGCGCACAGTTCTTTAATAAAGATTTTTAAAGTTAAGCATTTTTTTTTTGAAGTTTTACAAAATGCTAGCATTTCTTTGTGAGTCTTGTCTTCTATAGGTCCGTTATCAGAATGCTTCCTAAGAGACCTTATTATCTGGCATCTTTCATCAATAACGTTACTTGATGCCTCTTCAGTCTTTGTCTTCTCTATTGGCTCCTACCAAGATTCTTGCTTGATTCTTCGCCAATAGATACTTCCTTGTACCAGATATTAAGTCAGTAGCAGTTGGAAGATTGCTCTTCCCTATTATTTTTTAATATAATAATTAATCAATTAGCGTGATTTAACCCTTATTAGGTTAATTACGTTATAAAAATTTTATTATAAAATTATTTACCCCAAACTTTTGATTTGCAATATCATGAATCCTAATGATTTTAAATTATTTTTCCCAATCTTTTTCTATTAGTCAAATCCCAAGCATTTTTTATTAAATTGCTAAGCTGCTTTTTAAATATTGGCAGTTTCATTATTGATTTTAAATATTTTTTCTTTTAAAGCAAATCTTCTTATGCTTAATATATTTTAAATATATCTTGCTATTATTTTTCTGTTATTCTAACTTCTGTTTTCTTAAATGTTAGCAGCTCTTTACTTTTTATCCTGCACAACTGCAGTATCAGCATATATTTTTTTTAGGTAGGAATATCTAAAATTGAAGGTTATTGTTCTATTTCCATTGGATTGCTATGAAGGAATAATTTGGATTGTTCTGATTCACGTCTTTTGTAATTTAAATTTCCCTTACAACATATTCTTTCTATGAAATTCTCTTTTAAATTTGTTACAAGGACTAGCTAGAAGTAACTTCAATCTTGAAATTTAATTTTAAGATTTTAAATATTCCATAGTGTTGATTAAGCCTTAATTCCATTGATAAAGATCACTAATAGCATTTATTAATTTTAATTTCTATCTTAAAAAGGCTGCTTACAAGTCCTAATAAGAGTTATTAGATTTTGTGGACTTATTTTCTTTTTAAATGCTAATAGCAAATAAATATTCTTAAAGTTCTTATTATCTCAAAATTATAAGCAAGTGGATAATAGAAAAATATTTATTTTAGTGACTATATTTTTAAATTTAAAGGCTTTTAGTATGATTAAATGTTTTTATGTCTTAAGATTTAATGCAGATTATACAGTTCTAAAATTTATAGGTTGAGTACTGAAATAAGTCACTATAACCAATCTTTATAAATTTACGTCGAAAAATTTTGAACTTAGTAAATAAATTGATGAGATGGTATACTCTGATATTTCATGCTTTGATTTCCAAATGTATTAAAAAATTTAAGTGATTATATCATTTTAACACGCTAAAGAACAAATAAAACTTAAAATTATATTATTTTTTCTTTATTTAAGTTTGCGCTCAAGTTAGACAATTGATAATCTTAGTTACTTGTGTCATAAAAAATTCCAGCTTCTAATGAAAAGAAAGTTTAATATATTGATTTAGCTGAAAGTCAGAAAAATTTAGAGATAATGATGAATATTTAGAAATATTATGTAATTAAGCTATATTTCAAAATAAAAAGATGCAGAGCATTAATTTTATACTTAAGTCCAAGAAGAATTCTTAGAAAGAAATTTTAATTTGTAATAAAATCTTAAGACACAAAGAAAAGGAAGCTTCACAGAGGTTTGAACTGAGACGAAGATTGGGTGAATTTGAAAAGAGTCATAAGAATAACAAAGGAATAAAGTAGCAAAAAAATTTAATAAAATAATACATTTTAATATGATTTAAGAGCAATCAGTACATAAGATGTTTCTCTTAAAAAATATATTAACTTAATGTCTTAACCTTATTTTCTTTTAATTTTTTAGAATAAAATTAAAAAGGTTTTCTAACTAATTAACAATAAAAATACACTTAAAATTTAAAAATTCATAAAGCTTAACGAAAAAGTTAGATATTAATCTTGCTTTTTAATTAAAAAATTATTTGCGTTTTCACAGCTACCTTACCTACGTTTTTAACTACCTTCTATTATTATTACATGTGAAAATAAATAAATAAAATGAATCTTTTATTTAAGCCTAGATAAATATGTACTAAATAAATCTTATAGATTATGACATATGCATTTTATAGTATGCTAATAATAGTTTTATTAAATAATTTTTATCTTTAAATTGTTTAATTCATTGCTTCTTTTTGCATGCACAATAACGCTAAAACAAAACATTCTTTCCAGAACATTTTGTTTTTGGATTTTTTTGATTTACATAACAAATTTCATTCATTTTAAAAGGTAAGTAATTTTGGAAGAATTCATTGTAATTCCCTTAGCATTTTTTACAATTAAGCAAAATGCATTTATTGAACGCTTCCATCGAATAGTCAACACATTAAGATCCTCTCTTGCTGCAAAACTCACTACAACTTTCGTTAAATTATGCCCAGTCTGATTCGTAAGATTGTCTAAAGTGGATTAAAAGATATTTCTTTATATCAGGAAATGAATTACAAACGCAGCCTTAGGGATAAACTTTCTTAATATAGGCAAGTTCTTCGCAAAGTCCTGAATATTTATCAATTCTATTTATATATATTATATTTACTAAATATTTTTTGTTGCTTATTTAAGAAATAAAATGTGCTCTTTGCGTTTTATTTTTTATAGAATTATCATATTTTTTCAATTAGATAGTTATATCAATTTCAGCATCTCTTTCAAATTTCATTCTCATTTAATAAAAATCCTCTTGTGAATTGTTCCAACTTTCAACTTTTTTTATGTAATCCACATTCTTTAAAATTAATCTATCACACAATGACCTCCTTTGATCGTGCTTTCCTGCATATCTTCCATAAATTCATTCAATAACTTGTTGTATCAAATTTTAAATATCAGTATTATTCACTTAAATTTACTAATCTTTAGAGCATTAACATAAAAAAGGAGCTATTTAAGCATCTTTACATGTTCTTTTATTTGGAATCTTCTTGCTTATCAAACTTACATATGCATCAGAATTAAGTTTCTCGCTTTTCCATTAAAACTTTTAGTCTTTTAAATCTTTCTCCAAGGGAATTGTAATCAAATGCTAAATTGTAGCGTAAATATCAAGTTTAGATACAAGTCTCATAGTGTTATGTCTTAAAATATCTAAACTGTTAGGAATTTATTTTAAAAGCTTAGTGTTTCCTACCATTATGAAAAGCGGTAAATTTCTCTCATGGAATCCTTCATCTACTCTTGCTATCGGACCGTATCTTGTTCCATGATCTCCCATCAGTATTAGAATTCTATTTTTATCTTCACCTAAAAATGTTTCCATGAATTTAGTTAAATGCTGATCTATAACTTAAATAAAAGTAGCTTATTCATCATGAGTGGATTATAAATGAACAAATGCAAATTTGCTTTATTTTTTGTATAAATTTTCGAATTAAAGTAGAGAATCAAAGAGCCACTCATGCTAAAACTTACCACTTAAGCAATTGTTTTCTTCTATGCCTCCGATATTTTCTGCTGAGCAAAAAAAATCTTAAAGTAAATGATCTACTTTAGGTTTTTTTCCCAGAGTGCTTGAAATTCAATTGCTACATCTTTCGGATCCCACCAAAGAAACTCATCCATGTTCTCGTAATCTTTGTAAAATAGAATAATTTCCGGTTTTTTCTCTTCCTTTTCTTTATAAGAATGAGCGCTTGTGAATGTCAAAAACATGTCCTGAAAAGATTGGATTAATATTTTCGTTGGTTTTGATTCCAATCGTATTGTGGAAGACAAAATCGTAAGTTCTATAGGATTTAAGTTTATTAAGGAACTAAATAGAGTGTTTGGCATTTCTATAGAAATGCATACGAGACATACAATCAAGGCTAATTATGAAAACACTTAACTACCTAGAGCTTTCTACAGGCTTTATATTTGGATTTTCTTTTAATTTCCAAAGAGCAGTTCATCTATCTTCTTTATTGCATCTAGCAAACAAATAATCGTCTTAAGTTTCGTTGAGTTGCAATTCATTATACCTAGTTTCTAATGTTTATAAGCTTTTTTCGTAATAAACTTGATACTTCTATTTATATGAGCAGTCTACTGTTACTTACTCATCAATCTATAAAATGTCAGTAACTCTAGAACAGGAAGTCTCGTTATGTTTAACGCTTATAGCTTTCATTATTTTTTCAGGAATTTCAAAAGTAGCAGGAATACACTTAATATTTTATCCAGAACTATAAATTTGTTTGGTAAGCTTATCATGCAAGTATTAATTATCTGGATACAAAGAAAGGTATTTTTCATTAGAAATCAGCGTAGAATCTGAGTATTAGTAATTATCCTATACAATAATAGTTGGGGATTATTAATTTGTTTAACTGTTGTCTTTCTTAGTTAAATATTTTAAAATATTTTGGTTATATTCAATTTCTCTAAGTATTTTCTGATAAAACATAATAAACCCCAAAATGATTGAGGACACACAAATTATTCCCAGAGAAATTAAGAATTTTTTTTTTCTAAAAAAAATCATTTTTATTATTAATAAAATTAAGGAAGAATAGCTTAATTTAACTACTACTGTAAATAATTTTTAGATATAAAATTTTTAAATATAACTTAATTATCTAGCTGCTTAAGTTTTTTTAATTCTGAAATTCGAAATTCTTTCAAAAATGATTAACATTAAAGTGAATTTTCTTTAAACTTCATCCTGGGTTTGCTATCTTTTTCATTTTTTCCTTTCTTTTATTTTATGAGCTATTTAAATTTGAATTTATGTTCTATTTTGCTGGTTTTTGATAGATATTTTTGTTCAAATACGTGCTTATGAATCATGATTTTTTAAATATTGCCTAATGTATTTCTCTCTATTCTTCTAACTCTTTAGATTTTAAATGATTTTCATATAATTAAATTAATTTTGATATGATAAGCAATATCTATATTCTTTTTCTTAAAATCTAGTTAATAAATATCAATTTTAAAAAAGATAAAAATCCTTCTTCTATTATTAAACCTTTTTCATTTTATCAAATAGCCACTAACTAACCTATTGAATAGCTACTAAATAAAACTTTCTCAGAATTTATTTTTATTTATGCTTTTTTATTAAATCTTTAAATTTTGCTAAGATTAGCAGGAAAGATCAATCTTTAAGCATAGTTTCTAGTGCAGATATTATGAATTCACTTCCGGTTTCTGGAAATCGATAATTCTGAGCTTTAAGCAAACTAAACTTTTTTATCTTAATTTTAAAATAGCATGAATTTTATTATCATATGAGCTTTATTTAAATTATTTTTAGACTATTTTATTTTAACTTATCTCCTTTATGCCTCTTCATTGAATTTTATAATAGCTTTTTACATAATTTCAACGAAAATTGCCAGACCGCTTTATATTATTCTACCATCTCCTTAGATTAATTAAAGAAATAAATTATTAATTTCATTATATACATTTTTAATAATTTGATATTTTAAGCAATTGTAATAGCTTAGTTTATATCCATTTGATTTAAGGATTTATTAAGAATAGTATGAGAAAAGATTATATCTATTCTGTATTTAAGATTCTTTTACAGCTTTGTTTTATTTATGCTTTAGTTTAATTGTTCTAATTAAAGCTATGCATCTATTTTCTCTTCTCTTATGCTTTAATAACATTCATCTGAGATTTAAAATTTTGACTTAATATTAGATAAAAGAGAAAGTTGGATAAAACCTTCTAACAACAAACTCACAATTTTAATCATAAGGTCTTCTATACTTTTTATTCCAATTATAATGAATAATTAAGCGGATTTTCTCGATGCTTTTCATTCAACTTACCAGTATGCATTTTAATTTAATATAAGATGCTTAGGTTAATTTTAGATTTAGATTGACATAAATTAAAGATAAACAAAAGGAAGGAGACATTTGTGATAACTTTATTACTTTGCTAGCTTAATTCCTTTAGAATGGAATTAACTATTTATCACTTAATCTATTTAATCTATTTTGCTACCTAATTAAGCTAATTAGAACTTCTAGCTTAACTAGTTAGTCAAAATTAAAATATTTTGGACACCTTGCTAGAATGTAATTTTCACTATTAAGATCGGCTGATAATAAGAAATTATCTCTTCAATAAATCGAGTCGAATTTGAAGTTTGCGTTTTTGATATTCAGCAAACGAGATATAAATAGTTGCTAAAGTAAAGTTAATGTAACTTGATAGGGGATATTGAATATAAATCATACAGCTAGCTTTAGTAGAACTTTAGAATTATTAATTACGAAGATATTAATAAGACAAATATCTTGTTAAAAGTAAGCAAAATGTATGTAAACATTTTAAACAGCATATCGAATATAATAATTATATCCATCAGCTAACTAAATATATGACAACTATCTATTCGAATTTTCTTTTTAAGCATGTATTTATTTGCTAATTTCTTTAATTAGATTCAATTCTCAAAACTTACTAAAGTTAGTCAGATTTAAGTTAGATATAATTATGACTAAATAATAAACTTTACCTTATAAAAGAGTTATTAAGTGATTACTTACATCTTTAATAACTTTAGTTATTTCACTAAGAAAAGCAGTTTAAAATAAAAATTATTATGTATATATTTTTTTAAAACCGCCATAGTTGTTCGAAGGTGAATAGCAAGATCATCTTCATCAGAGGTTGGAGAAGTTAAGTACCCATAATCGACTTTATGTCTTCCTCTGCTTTGGTTTGACCTCGAGACATAAGATTCTTAGACCTTCGACGTTGGCTTGACTTGGTTTCGTTTATTTTTAATACTGGAACGAAAAAGAAATAATATTGCGAGCTTCATCAGAGGTGGGGAATTTAAGTACCCATAATTGACACAGTCGTCCTCTGCTTTGATGATGCAATGAGTCACAATCCTGCCATGTCCTTGGACTTCCAACAAGTAGAAAAGATTACGAATATTCTTAAATTATATCAGTATTGAACATTTTTATCAGTACTGAATAATTATACCAGTATTGAACAAGGTTTATCAGTATCTCAGTAACAAACATTCTTGTCAGTATGAAACATTTTTTTTTAAAGAGCTGCGCACCAACGAGAGTGCTACGCGCTCTATAATCAAATTTATTTATGAAATTAAATTGAAAAGTAGCTGAAATTGTAATGCATTTTTAAATTTGTATATAAAGAGATTTTAAATTATCTAGTTAACTTAAATAGAAAGTCCATATTTATAGGTTAAGATATATTAATTTCTCTCATATTCATACTAAAGTATTTTATACCATCTGTATATATATACTTAGACATATATTTGTTAACTTAAAATAATTGTTAATAACTAATTTAAATACCTAAATATTCTAAAAATTACAAGATCATATGCAAGTAGAACATAGTAAGAAATATTTGAGCTTCTAAGATATTTTATTTTAGAAAGGTTTTCAGATTTCAGATGACTAGTATTTAATAAAAATAACATGTATTATATAAATAAAAAATCAAGGACAGAAGATAAGTGGTAAGTATACATATTTTGTAAACAGATTCAAACTAATTTGATCTCAATAATTTCATTTATAGATCTGCTTATTCTGCTTATCCTCATTAGGTTTTAAAACCTATTATCAAAAACTCTAAATAGATTTATAATTTTAAAGAGGCTAAAAAATAGAATAAATAAAGGTAAAAGTTATATTATCTTAGCTTCAATTAAAATCTAGCTTAAATTTGTCAATCGATAATCATAAAGCATTTGTGTTTAAAAGATGAAAAAGGTTAATTAAGGATTTTGCTGAGGGTATAAAATATTGTGAGTGAATTATCAACCAGATGAAATATAAATGAAATTAGCATTCAGAATAAAAGTAGTCAGTCAATTTCTATTTAAATCTAAAGTCAAAGCTAAATTTTATAGAATAATAGTCAAACATAAAAATAAAAAGATGAAAGAGATTTGAATAAAGTGAAATTAAGATATTTTCTAAATTATCTTTATATATAATTAATAATTAATTTAGCAAAAAGAACTACAATTATAATTTAGTAATCTGAAAGAGTAAAAAGGTAGAAAGTTTAAAATAAAAAAGCTTTAGAGATTATAAAAAGTAATTTGATTTGATGTTTTATATAAGACAAAATAATCTAATACTTAAGATATATCTCTTAAAAGCATAACACTTAGTTTCTCAGTCTTTTTTGATGTTTTTCTTACAAATAATATTTATAAAGAAATTTTCTTACTAGATAAAAACTTGCCAAATGAATTTAAAACTTTGGAAATAGAAGAATCTTTTAATAACAACTACAGTTATGAATTTTATCGCTGATTTATGAATTTCTCACGTTTTAAAAGTTAATTTATCTATTTCTTTAAACTATTTATTGTGCCGTCTATCGTTATTATTGTATATGAATTAGAGAAATGAAATAGAATTTCATTAAATATTAGTTAGATGTAATTTATCTGACAAACTAGTAATAAATAATCCTAAAATGAATTTTTTCTTAATGATATTTATAAATGAAATAATGAATAGAAGATTGAATTTCATAATGATGTAAAATATTGCTTAATATGAACTTAATACTTTCATAATCAATTATTATGATATACTCAATATAAATAACCAAAAGGAGCTATTTGAGAGATAAGTAACCTTTTCATAGCTTATCAATTTAATATAAAGATATAAGTCTTAATTACTTAAAGTGATTTAAATAAGGTTTTATCTCTAGTAAATGAAAGCAGTTAGCAATTTAATCTTCTTTACTAGCATTTTTTTATATTTTATAAGCTTCACTTTTTAAGCTCAAGAGATGATGATTTATCATTTGAAATTATTTTCCTTTCATTTAAACTTTAAGTGTAAAATTTTCAATATTTTAGCTCTAGTAAAAATGTAAATCAAACTACAAATTTAAACTTTTATTGCATTTTTAGCTAGCAAAAGACACCTCTTGCAAGCTATAATTATAAATTAAAAACCAATAATTGAAAAATATAACAAAGTATCTGAAACCTTGATAAAAGGAAATAATTATAAAAGCTTTAGATTATATTTAAAATAATAGGCATATAATATAAGAAATATCTAAAGATAAAATTCTTCTATTTATAAAAGTTACTGGATATTACATTTTTAATACTCTATAAAATATTTAGATTTATTCTAATTAAGCTACCTCAATCATAAACCTTCAGAGTAAAAATTAAATAATATTATTTTTATTTATAACTTTAAGAATTTTTATAAAATACTCATTAATTTTTTTTCTATTTAAGTTACAAGAGAATTAGTTGCATTATAGTTTTGAAAAAAAGAGAATTTGATAATAATTTGTATTTACCTACTTTTTTAATATAGGAGTTTTCATTTTTTAATATACTTAGCTTATATTTTGACTTTTCATAATATATTCTATCAAGTAATCTCCAAGTTCTTTAAATACTTATATATCAAAATGAGAAAATTTATTTTCTCATTATTAGTTTTACAATTAAAAAGCAAAGATTAATTTAATCTTTGTATCTGATAAATTCTATTAAATGCAGCATATGCTTTTAAAATTAATATTTAACAGGTAGAAGAATTGATTTTTAGTTTTAAATCAATTATTTACTCTTTGATTTTTATTTTTATATTTTTGCATAATTAATATAAAAATCTATTATAATCTTTTAAGAATAGGTAGTTTAATTTTAACTTAAAAAATAGTCAAATTTGTGAATTCCTTCATCAACCACAATAAAATAGTATAATCAGAGTTGGAGACTCTTTTTAATTCTCCCAGTCATAGATATCTATATTTTTTAAAAACCTAAATATGTTTACACTCCTAATCATTTAAGGTTTAATGGATTTTTAAAGCAATTTAATTTCTTTGATGAACTCTTCCTTTTTTAGATTATGTTGAATAAGCTCTAATATTTATGATTTTGAATATTTGGAAAAGTTTCATTTAAAAATTTATATGATATATATTAATTTATTTCTCTGTGGAACAAGCAAAATTCGTGCTTCTTTCATGTAGAAATAAAATTTAATTTCTAGCAATAAGCTGATTATTAGCAAATTTTTAATTTATTTGATAAGTCTTATAGTTTTAATTAATTTGTTAATATTATATTGAAAATCAATCTCCTCCTGAAGCTTTCATAATTAAATTAGCCTCAATCTTCCTTGTATTTAGACATACTAAATGAAATTCTTGGATATTATAGTTTATCACTGTCACTATTAAATTGTTTTAATGTGCTTATCACATAAAAGCATTCTTGATAATAATTAAAAACCTTATATCTTAAATATACAGCTTGCTTGAAAGCAATCTGAATATATTTCTAATTAGATTATAATTTAAACTATCAATCATTTAATAAAATACTTGTTAATACATTGAATGGATATTAAAATAAATAATAGAAAAGGCTAAGTGGATACTTTAAAAGACTTATGATTTAAATTTTGTTAACTGCTTATTATGCTAAATTATTAATATTACAAACTTGCATAAGAACTAAAATAGAAATGATCAACTTCTAAATAAATGTTTAAATTTAATTTAAATCTAGAACTCCATTTTTTAGCTAGGCTAATATCATTGTAGAGAAAATTGTGGTATAACACATTTAAAAAATAGGAAATTGAAGAGACTGGTATGAAAATCATTTTTGAAGCATTTTAGATTCATAAATAAATAAGAAATTTTAAAGTTTAACTTTTTCGTGCAACTTGATCAAATTAAAAAGAAGATTTATTATCTTAAAATAAGCAAAACTTTAAGTATTTTAAAATGATATAAGTTTATTTATCCATATGCTTATAAAAATAATAGATACGACTTATATCAATCAATAAGTTTTCGTAGTCATCATAGACTTATTTTCTTTGTCTTAATTTTCAATGGATTAATTAATTCAATCAGGAAGTTAATAAGGAAGTAGAGCAAAACTAAAATTTCTTAAATCTATTTCTAAGATAATCATATTTAAATTAGATAAATCTTCTAGAATTATGAAAACTATTTACTACTAAAATAAAGCTTCTAGGCTGGTTTTTAATTAAAAACATCTTTCTTTGTATCCAGATAATCTTAAGTTGTAAAGCAAACTTTACAATAAAATTTATCGATCTAAATAAAATATTTCGTGTCTTCCAATTTCTTGTGGAACTCATGATACAAAATCAAGTTTCTTGCCCTAAAGCTCTTGATATAATTTTAAAAAGGCAAGTAAATAACCGTCGATTGCTCCTCCACATTCAAATATAAATTTTTCTATGAAAAAAGCTTATAAACATTAGAAACTAGGTATAATGTATTGCAACTCAACAAAATTTAAGACGATTATTTGTTTGCTAGATGCAATAAAGAAGATAGATGAACTGCTCTTTGGAAATTAAAAGAAAATCCAAATATAAAGCCTGTAGAAAGCTCTAGGTAGTTAAGTGTTTTCATAATTAGCCTTGATTGTATGTCTCGTATGCATTTCTATAGAAATGCCAAACACTCTATTTAGTTCCTTAATAAACTTAAATCCTATAGAACTTACGATTTTGTCTTCCACAATACGATTGGAATCAAAACCAACGAAAATATTAATCCAATCTTTTCAGGACATGTTTTTGACATTCACAAGCGCTCATTCTTATAAAGAAAAGGAAGAGAAAAAACAGGAAATTATTCTATTTTACAAAGATTACGAGAACATGGATGAGTTTCTTTGGTGGGATCTGAAAGATGTAGCAATTGAATTTCAAGCACTCTGGGAAAAAAACCTAAAGTAGATCATTTACTTTAAGATTTTTTTTGCTCAGCGGAAAATATCGGAGGCATAGAAGAAAACAATTGCTTAAGTGGTAAGTTTTAGCATGAGTGGCTCTTTGATTCTCTACTTTAATTCGAAAATTTATACAAAAAATAAAGCAAATTTGCATTTGTTCATTTATAATCCACTCATGATGAATAGGCTACTTTTATTTAAGTTATAGATCAACATTTAACTAAATTCATGGAAACATTTCTAGGTGAAGATAAAAATAGAATTCTAATACTGATGGGAGATCATGGAACAAGATACGGTCCGATAGCAAGAGTAGATGAAGGATTCCATGAGAGAAATTTACCGCTTTTCATAATGATAGGAAACACTAAGCTTTTAAAATAAATTCCTAACAGTTTAGATATTTTAAGACATAACACTATGAGACTTGTATCTAAACTTGATATTTACGCTACAATTTAGCATTTGATTACAATTCCCTTGGAGAAAGATTTAAAAGACTAAAAACTTCAATGAAAGAACGAGAAGTTTAATTCTGATGCATATATAAGTTTGATAAGCAAGAAGATTCCAAATAAAAGAACATGTAAAGATGCTTAAATAACTCCTTTTTTATGTTAATGCTCTAAAGATTAGTAAATTTAAGTGAATAATACTGATATTTAAAATTTGATACAACAAGTAATTGAATGAATTTATGGAAGATATGCAGGAAAGCACGATCAAAGGAGGTCATTGTGTGATAGATTAATTTTAAAGAATGTGGATTACATAAAAAAAGTTGAAAGTTGGAACAATTCACAAGAGGATTTTTATTAAATGAGAATGAAATTTGAAAGGGAAGTTGATCTTGTAGTGATAATATAAATGATTGAATCAGGTAGTTCAATAAAAAATAAAATGCAAGAAGTATATTTTATTTCTATAATAGTGAGGTAACTTTTTATGTAAAAGTAATATTTTTAAACAGAATTGACAAATACTCAGGTTTATATTAAGAACTTTATTAATGAAGAAAATTTATCCATAAGGCTACATTTGTAATTAATTTCCTAAAATAAGAGAATCAATTTTGAAAATTTTTTAGACAAGCATTTGACACAGCTAGTACCAAATTTAACGAAAGTTGTGGTGAGTTCTGTATCAAGAGGTTCCTAATGCATTTAAATTCAATGAAAGCGTTCAATAAATGTTTTTGGCTCAATTTCAAAAATTATAAAGAAATCACAGAGATTCTTCCAAAATTACTTTCCTTTTAAAATGGAAGAAATTCGCTATGTGAATCAAAAACGCCAAAAACCTAAAATTCTGGAAAGAATGCTTAGTTTTACCTTTATTGACGATGTAAAATAAATAATGAAACAAATTTAAAGCCAGCAAAAACAAATTAAATCTATATTTATATACAATTTATTATATATACCTTCTCTATTTATTTTAAATAACTAAAAAAGTATTTTGTGACTTCTAATTCTATAATCCATTTTATAAAACTTAAGTCGAGTTAACTAAATTTGAATTTATATCTAGTTATAAATTAGTTTTGAAGGTTTATTAAACATAATAAGATTGATTTCTTTTATCTTAGTTACATTTTTCTAATATTTTATAGCTTGAATTATTCTTATATGCTCATTTTACAGTATTAATAGCTATTTTTATATAAGTTAAAGGGAAAAATCAAATAGAAAGTTTTCATTTGGATCCTTAACCTTTTTAAGTTCATAAAATCTTGAGAATAAAGGTAAATATTTAATGAAAGCTAAAATTTTAGTTTCTCTTTGATTAAGAAATTTAATTTTGATTACTTTTAGAAAAGTATATAGAAATATAAAATTTAAAGAAAATGAGATACTTATTTCTTAGTAAAATGCATAAAATAAATTATTAAGATCTGAGCCTACTTAAATATAAAAAGCTAATTAGGAAAAAAATATTAATTGCAAAAAATGAGAGAACAGCTACTAAACGCTTTAGATGGATCTAGTATCTTGCAGTAAAAAAATGCTGAATGGATCAACAAAATTTAGAAGCTAGAGAATCCAACTGAAAAAGATAAGCGAATAAAAATGAAAGAGAGATGTAATAAAAATTGAACAATTCCTGTGGATATTAAAGAAAAAAAGAGTATGAAGTTCCTAAAATAACTACTCTCTAGCAGATCATAAGAATAATAAGACGATGCTATTACTAATCAAGTATTTGACACAACTTCAAAAATGCTCGAAATTAAAAAATTTATGAAGATGTATTGACATCATTTCAAAGCATCAAGTATATTATACTGCATGCTCTATGGAATTTATTGGCATAAATACAAGAAATTCATTATAAATCAGGGACCGAAGCAATGTAACAAGAAATGAATAATTTTCTCGTTGGAAATTTTAGTTACCGCAATGCTTTAACAGATATGAAGAATAAAATAAAGGAAGTACAAGAAGAGCTGAATCATTATAAATAATTAATCGGAATATATGAAGACAAAAATGAAGAAGAAATGTATGTAAGGCAATTTTAAGAAAACAAATATGAAAATTTTTATGAACGAGAGAAGGAATTTTGAGTTTAGCAAATTAAGTAAAAGAAAAAACATTAGTATTGACTCAAAGTTAATATTAATATAGTCTAATAAATGATAAATATGAACAATGAAAAAAAGGAATGCAAATTATTAACTTAAAAACAGTCATTAGAAAAAATAGATTTAAATAGATATCTAAACGAAATTGAAAGATCAATTAGATGGTTTTTAAATATTTAAATGAACTATATATTTCAACATTTTATATTTCAGAAATCATTTCTAATTTTATCATTTTCTTGTTAATAGTTAGAAATAGATTTATTTAAAATCAAAATTTTGTTCAAATTAAAAAATTACTCCTAAGTTAAAATATGATTTTTGCCAAAATAAAAAAAATGAAAAGATATGTATGAAATTTTGAGTAGAGATGAAATAAGAATGTGTTGTATGATCTGGATCGTGAATAAGATTTAGATTTAATATTTTTAAAGTTAAGAAAGTTAAAAGAGTTTATGTGTTTATTTATCTCAATGTCCTTTTTTGCAAGCACAATAACGGTTAAAATTTTCACTTTTTCCTTAGCATTTTGTCTAGGGATTTTTTTGATTGACATGACATACTCCTTTAATTTATAATGGTAGATAATTCTATAGATTTTAGTTATAATTGATAGTGCACTCTTAACATTGAAGATGATTGCAGTTATTAAAAGCTTCCATTGAATAATCTACACATTGAGAACCTCTTGAACTGCAAAACTCTGAACAACTTTCATTAAGTTGAGCCCAATCTGCATAGAATAATTTCCTATATTAGTATATTATAGGATCTGGAATTCTCATAAAGCGTTTACATATACATCCTTAAGGGTAAATTTTCTTCATTTTTGCAAGATCTTCACATAAACCTGCGTATTTGTCAATTCTATTTATATATTTTACTCATACATTAAAATTTATGCCTTTTATTTAAGAAACTCAATGAGCTCTTCTCATTTTACTTTTTATAAAATTATTTGACTTTATCATTTGTATTGCCAAATCAACTTCTGCATCTCTTTCAAATTACATTCTTAACTAATAAAAATCTTCTTCTGAATTATTTTAGTTGATTATCTTCTTTATATAATCTACTTTTAATAATGCAAAATTTTCACATAAGCTTGTATGATGTTCTTCTTATCCTAAATATCTTTTATTAATTCAATCTGTAAGCTAATTTATAAGTATCTTAAAATCTTTATCTTAAACTATTATTTATTATTCATTAGAGCATTAACATAAAAAAGGAGCTATTTAAGCATCTTAACACGTTCTTTTATTTGGAATCTTCTTGCTTATCAAACTTATATATGCATCAGAATTAAACTTCTCGTTCTTTCATTGAAGTTTTTAGTCTTTTAAATCTTTCTCCAAGGGAATTGTAATCAAATGCTAAATTGTAGCGTAAAGATCAAGTTTAGATACAAGTCTCATAGTGTTATGTCTTAAAATATCTAAACTGTTAGGAATTTATTTTAAAAGCTTAGTGTTTCCTACCATTATGAAAAGCGGTAAATTTCTCTCATGGAATCCTTCATCTACTCTTGCTATCGGACCGTATCTTGTTCCATGATCTCCCATCAGTATTAGAATTCTATTTTTATCTTCACCTAGAAATGTTTCCATGAATTTAGTTAAATGCTGATCTATAACTTAAATAAAAGTAGCTTATTCATCATGAGTGGATTATAAATGAACAAATGCAAATTTGCTTTATTTTTTGTATAAATTTTCGAATTAAAGTAGAGAATCAAAGAGCCACTCATGCTAAAACTTACCACTTAAGCAATTGTTTTCTTCTATGCCTCCGATATTTTCCGCTGAGCAAAAAAAATCTTAAAGTAAATGATCTACTTTAGGTTTTTTTCCCAGAGTGCTTGAAATTCAATTGCTACATCTTTCGGATCCCACCAAAGAAACTCATCCATGTTCTCGTAATCTTTGTAAAATAGAATAATTTCCGGTTTTTTCTCTTCCTTTTCTTTATAAGAATGAGCGCTTGTGAATGTCAAAAACATGTCCTGAAAAGATTGGATTAATATTTTCGTTGGTTTTGATTCCAATCGTATTGTGGAAGACAAAATCGTAAGTTCTATAGGATTTAAGTTTATTAAGGAACTAAATAGAGTGTTTGGCATTTCTATAGAAATGCATACGAGACATACAATCAAGGCTAATTATGAAAACACTTAACTACCTAGAGCTTTCTACAGGCTTTATATTTGGATTTTCTTTTAATTTCCAAAGAGCAGTTCATCTATCTTCTTTATTGCATCTAGCAAACAAATAATCGTCTTAAGTTTCGTTGAGCTTGAATTAATTGTTACTAGTTTCTAATGTTTATAAGCTTTTTTCGTAATAAACTTGATACTTCTATTTATATGAGCAGTCTACTGTTACTTACTCATCAATCTATAAAATATCAGGAACTTTGCGACAAGACATCTAGTTTGACTTTATACTTACTGATTAGACAACTTTTTCAGGAATTTCGAAAGAAGCAGGAATACACGAAATATTTTATCTAGATCGATAAATTTTATTGTAAAGTTTGCTTTGCAACTTTTGATTGTCTGGATGCAAAGAAAGGTACTTTTCATTAGAAATCAAGGTAGAATCTGATTATTAGAAACCATCTCTATATATTCTATTGAGCAGATTACTTTGATTGCTGATTTTTTGCTTGCTAAATGCTTTTATTTAATATTAAATGACTTAAATTTCTTTTCCTACTTGCTAATAAAGTTACAGTATTACAAACAACATTGTCATCATCAGCAAGATGATCATAGTAACTAAAGCTTTTGTAATAAGTTTAGTCATTGATATATTTTAAGGTTATTTTATTTGAAATTAAATATTTCTCATTAGATTTTGATTTCGCCAGAATATTTTTTTTGGATTTTCATTTATCAGATTAAATATATGCCAATAAATAGATAATAAATTAACTTTCCTAACCCTTTAGTTAGAATAAATTTGTTAAAGACATAAGAAACTCTCTCAATTTTTTGTTTGAAAATTTTAGCTATAAAATGGTTTGCTTATATTAAATCATTTCTATGATTATAATTATTCTTATAACCAACTGAATGCTAAAAATACTTTAGGCATCAGGATAATTTAGTTAAATATTTCTAATTTATTTGTGATTTTATTTGCCTTATTAAATTTGATTGCTATTTTCTAATGAAAGGGTTTTTATAGTAGTAGAACAGTTGATATGCTTCTTTTTCTAACTATTAAGAATTTTGTTACTTGTTGAAATATTTTTTTAGTTAATGATAAATGAGAGAATGTATGAAATTTAATCTTTAGATAAGTCATATTTAATAGCTTACTATCCAATTATGTTTGATGTATTTAACTTTTTTATTTATTTTTTGCAAAGATCTGACAAGTAATTTTAATAAATCTAAGGAGATAATTTTTTCTTCTAAAATTTAGGAAACTTAAACTAGCTAGGCTTTAAAAATATTTAGTAAAGTATTGATTTTTCACAGGGCAAGTAAATAAACATTTCTCTTTCCTAACTTATTATTAGTCACTCAACTAAAACATCACGAAGCTTAACTTCTTGATATTTTATTTACATAATTAAAAAAATTTGTAAACTATCAATCTATTTATATACACTAGTTATTTTATTATTGGTATATAATTAATTAATAATATACCAATATAATATTTTAGCTTAGAAATTAAATTTAAATTAATTTCTTACTTTTCTCTTTTTATTGATCTAATAAAAAAGATAGTTAAGTTGATATTTCTAATTTTTATTTTCTTAATTACTCTAGCTCTTCATGTAAACTGTATTATTTTATTTTTTAATATATTTTGTTTATTTATTTTAGGTAAATATTAAACAATTAAGAAGAAAATGTAATCATTCTTGCTTATTTAAAGCTAATTAATTAAAATAATTTTCTATCCTATGCTTAGTACCTTTGTAGCTATTTAGTTAACAATTATAAAAGCCAAAAAATTATTTTTTTGTTTATATTTTGTTAATTTAAGTATTTCCTATTTTTCTTTATATTAGTATTATTAAATTTCCTGTTTGGATAATTATTTATTTTAGTTTGAGAAAAATTTACAAATCTAATAAAGAAAAGTTAAATATGTCAGGATTCAAATTAAGATTTTTCGCGGTTCCAAAAAGCTGAAATTAATGAGATCCTAGAGAGACTAGGACCAGGAAAAAATACCAAAAGACCACCCTCCAAAATGAGACTCCTATCTCTGAAGAGAAGAAAATAGTCTAAAATACAATGAGCTTAGAAGTCTCTGATTTCACAACCAAGCAGAAACAAATAATTATTAGATAATTCAGGTGTTGGACTTCAAGCAAGAAGTAAAAAATTTGCAGAAAGACAATAAGAAACGATTTAAAAAAATTGAAAATAACAGAAAAAATAGAATCGAGATTCAAGATATTTAGAAAAGGTTTAATATTTTATTAACTATTTTACATTACCAAATACGTTAATCATTGAACTAATAATAGAAGCAGAAAGAACTTGGCAACATAATAGAAAAAATAGGAGAAAATCAGTAAAATTGCAGCATTAAATGGAACTTAGAAAATAAAGAAATGATCTAATAATAGCCAAAGGAGAAAAAGACTCAAGTTTTAAACCTAAACCTGAAACAAAAAGATTTTTTTTCTTCTACTCACAAAAGCATCTGTGAAAAAGATACTAGAAATTTTGTAACTCTAATAAGATTTAAAACTAGAAGAAATTTTAGAACAAATAAGAAATAAAATTGGATATAATTAAAAAGAAAAAATAAATATTTTATTGCAAAAAATTCGGAAAAGTATATGAGAAAAAAGATATCGAGCATTATCTAGGCTAAAGAAGAATATCTCAAGGACTACGTACGTGACAAGGAAAATATTTTTGAGATTTTCAAACTTTTATATTTAGCCTCTAGAGATTGGCGAGAAAAAGGTTGGAATTCCTCTAAGAGCTTCAAACATTTAATTATTTATTTATATTAAATTGAATAATTTCTTATTTCAAAATATTTTAAAGTGCAAAATGATTAGAAATTAAAATATTATAAATCCAGCAAATAGGAATATTATGCAACTTAATTATTATTTAATTAGTTATTATTAATAATTTCTAAGTAATAATTAATGAGTTAGAGATTATTATTAAATTTACTAAGAATAAAAATAAATTTTTATATTAAAATTTAATATTTTAATTAGTAGCTGCTTATAATATGTTATGACTTTATATACTAATGAAGAAAATCTACAATATATAAAATTTCATAATTGAAAGTATTTTCATATATGCGGTTCTTTTCCATTAAATGCTAAATAATAAATTTATATTTTAAATGTAAGCCAGCAAGCAATTTTAATTAACAGATTATTTTAACTTAAGCTTTCTTCGAAGATTTTAAATATTCTTATACTTTCACTCTTAAATACAATTTTTTCTTAGATTAATAATTTATCAAAATATATAAAACGGAGGCATTCAAGAGGTTTCTAACCACTTCCAAAAAGTTGAAGAGGAAACCTGAATCCAAGCTTGGATAGCCTTCTTTCCCTCAATCCTAATCTTTTTCTTAATCCTAATAATCTGGAGAGGAACAGAAGCAAGCTCAGAAGACAGCACATGCAATAACTCCAACCTCATAAGAGAAACCAATGAAGCAGATGAAATCTGCTCTTCACTAGAAGGTCTCTGAGTTCAATTCTTCTATTCAGACGAGTATGGAATAGCTCATCAAAGTGGTATTGAACCTCCAGTAAGAGGTCAAGAAGCTGAAAAAGGATAATGACAAACTAATAGAGAATCTGAACAAGCAAGAGGAAATAGAATCAAGATTCATGTCTCAGGAGAGAGATCAAAGCGCTTTCTAGAATATATCTCAGAGTCAGAACAGCTAATCCAAGAATCAAGATTAAAAATACAGAGAAATTTACAGTAAATTAGCACGTTTAGTAGAATATCAGCAAATATTTCAAAAGTAAATTGGGTCAAGGGTTTAGAAATAAGAATAAATTGAGATCGAAGAAATTAAAATTGGCATGTCTTTATATAAGCGAGAGGTGAAATCCTGCTACTACTGTCGCACAAAAGAAAGGTTGTGAAGAAAGTGTTGGAAATTCCTAAATTTCAAACAGAGTTCTGGTAAAAGCAAAGATGATAATAAGAAAAAAGCAAGAGGTATCTACAGTTCAAAATTAGAAGGAATAGGGAACAGTTATGGATGAACGCTCTTGGGAATATGTACAAGAAAAAGGCAACTAGTAATGGAAGAGAAACTAGAAACATTAAGATCAAGCAGGACAGGACAATGGGTGGTGTACGAACATTTAATTTTAATCTCCGGAGCAATCTGGAGGTAGGCTAGAAATAGGTTGAAATTTCTACAAGAAGGCCAAAACTTTTATTCATAAAAATAATAATTTGATCCAAAAATCATTACGCTACAAATTAGAAAAAAAAAATTAATGGATTAACATAAAAATATAAATCTTAAAGCAAAAAGAAATTTAGTAATAGACTATCACTATTTTGCATTTCTAACATTTTAAATGCAAAATAATTTAATGATAGGTTTATTGCATTTGATTATAGGATCATTGTAGTCTTCTTCTGTCTCATTTCTTCTATTGTGTAACAACTTGACAAATTTAACCTTTCTTGACCACAGAAAACTTGCTTCAATCTTATTTTGTTACAAACATTTATTTTGCTCCTCTTTTTAGAGCATTTACTATATCTAATAGTAATTAATCTCCACTGCGTATCTTTTTCTGTAGATTTTCCTTCTGGAGAGTAGTATAATTTAATCATATTATTTCATATCTTTTACGTATTTAGTTCTTATTTCTTCTAAAATGCCAGCATCTGCTAAAAATATGCCCAATCTAATAATAGTAGAAGTATCTTGTTTAACAATTCTTTGAGCTATGATCTATTTTTTGACATTTTAAATTTTTTAAATTTTTTTCCGATTCGAAAAAGTTTTTGCATTCTATTCTTCAATTATCGTAGGATTTCTATTAGGAGTGTGGGAAATAAATTATACATAAATGTTCGGCTATTAATTCTTATATTTTTTAATACATTTCTTCCAGTTCTTAATTAACTTGTGACATTGAATAGCGTTAATTTCCATTTTAAATATCTGGCTTTAATTTTATAGTTGTTGTATACTATACGTTAGAGAATTGATTCGTTAATTTAAGTCTTAAAATTATTGCTAAAGTTGTTTATTTGCTGCTTCAAAAGGACTATTTAAATAACAAGTTTTATTAGTCCATATCCTGTTAGTTATTTTCTGGTTATTTCTTAGGAGCTGTTTTTTATACAATAATAGGAATCTTTTTTTCCTCTCTTACAACAATTAGTATTTTTAAGTCTTCTTACATTCCTACTTTTATCTGTCTGAACTCTAGGCATATTTTTTCTAAGAAATTTAGTATTTTTTTTGGAATATTAGTTTATATCTTACTTTATCTTTATTTAAACCTTTTCTTCACTATTATATCTATAAGGCATAAAATAATTAAAAAGCTTTAGGTTTATATCATATGCTTAAATAAAATGAAACCCTAAGATAGACTTATTAGAAACATTAATATTCTATATAAATGTAAAGTAATTGCTTAAAGTCTTATTTTAGTAGAATGAAAGTGATTATATTATCAATTATAATAACACAACTAATCAGATTATTTTGCTCATCTTTTAATACATTAAATAAATTTAGTTAGATACTCACTTAAATATTTGGAAAAATATAAAAATAATTAGAGACGAAGGAATCGCAAAAAAAAAAGTTTGAGAAGTGAAGATAAACAATTGAAGAAGGAAGAAGCAAGGTGAGAAAAGAAGTATGGCTATAAAATTTTAAATTTAAATTAAAAGAAACATCCGATTTAAATCAAAAGCTTTACAATCATAATTTTTATTATATTATATATATAAAAAGGCATCTAAGAAATAATAGGCTTTTCCAAAAACCTTAATAACTCTTAAGAGAATGTAGCCAAAGATCTCTATCATCTTTAGATTGAAACTCGAAATCTAAAAAAGCTATTACTGAGCTTTATCAACGAATTTAAGAACTGATTAAACTATGGAAATTCTAAAATTTGAACTCACTATTATGATAGAAATAGCACTATACCCATCCTTGTAACAATTTTGAGGAAGAATCTCATAGAAGAATAAATCGTAAAGGAAATTTAAGCTCTAGAAACTTTAAGTTTGAACAACTCTAATAACTCAGCGACCCAATTCGTAAAAAGCTATAAACCACTAACATAAAAGATTCTCTGACTGAGAGTAATGGCATACTTGTAATCCACGCGACCAGGTCATAAAGAATGGAACTGCTATAGATTTAATAAAAATAAAAAGGAATAATAGAAAATAATAGTAAGATATATTCAAAAAGCAGTCAATGAATTCAATAGAAAATTATTGAGGTTTAATTTATCTGAAAAAGATAGAAAACTATCTTAAAATTATCAAGACTCATAAAAATGAAGATCCAAGCAAGTTTGAAATGAAAGGTTATTTTTAAACATAAAACTATTATGTGGAAAGTCAAACAAAGATGATGTCACAATAATAAATAATACTATTAAATGTTTTGTTCGCTTTGTATTTTTTGAGTAAAGTGCTGTTTCATTATTAAATTAATAAAATTCCTTTATTTTTTCTTTCCTTTTCGTTTTCATTTAAATTATTGTAATTTTCTTATTTTAAGTGTTAAAAATAAGGATAAAGTTAATTTTCTAATCCATATTTTATTCTAATAATGAATGATGGATTTCTTCTTAAACTATTTGCTTTATAGGTATGTTTCTATTTAAAATTAATAATACTTTTACTATATTTTTATATTTTAGTCTGGCTCATTGAAAGGAACTTGCACTTCACAAGCTAATTTTATTATATAAAAAATGAAAACCTTCTGTAAAAAACCACAAGGAAAAAAGATATAAAATAATCAGAATAATCTAAATAAGAGCTTCTCTAAAAATCTTAAGTATGTAATAAGAAATTAACAACTAGCTTTGCAATTACAAATATTTAAGAAATAAATTTTGAGCATAATATCTATTATGACCTTAATAAAATAGAAAACTAAAAACTTAAAATTAATTTAATAATTAGACTAAATTAGTATGAGATTTAAACAAAAAGTTAAAAGATAAATAATTTATCTAAATTTCAGTAATTTTTCATTAAAAAGCTTAAACCAAAATGATCCATTGGATTTTGAACCAGAATCATTATCAGCATAGACTGAAATGAAGAAAAGAAGATTTAAATGCTAGTTTAAAAAATATTTAAAATTTGAAGCTTTGAAATAAAATAAGTAAATTGTATTTTACTACTGAGTATAATTATTTAAATACTTAGATACTTAATGGAAAATATTTTATTACTAAATTGAAAAATCCTATAGAAGTCGTCATTATCAAATATTGACAATAATCTGTATTTCAGTGAAATACCTGAAATCAAGACAGGTGAAAAGAACACAGGCAGATACATCATAATGCTACACAAAAATGTAGAAAACTGTGAAGCTTAGTGTTAGGGAATTTTTTTCGATAACTTTAGATGTTCATATAGTCATGAATCTAATTAAAAGTGGCATCACTAAAATTCATTATTATTATTATATAAGCAAGTAGTTTTTTCTGCTTTTATTCTTTTATTTCATTTTAAAGAGATTAATTTTCATTTTTAATTCCAGAATTTTTGTTTACTTCATCAAAGAAATTTATTTAATCTTTAATAAATTTCTTGATAAGCAGTATTAATAGTTTTTTACAGATGAAAGAATTGCTTCATTATTTTAGCGATATAGCAATATATTTTCTTTTTAATTTTTATTAAATCACAAGATTAATCCTATTTTACGTTCCATATGAGAAAACATTTTATCTGGTTATCTTAAAAATTTTTAAAAGTTAAAAAGCTTTGTTAAAGCCTTAGTAGACAGCCATCTAACCTATTCTATCAGCTTATCTCTATTAGTTTGTCTTGAATTCCTACTAGACTTAGTTAGGCGGTGTAGCATTTCATTAGTGCACCATCCTTTAATATTCGGAATAGTTTTGGTCTTGCACTTAGCGTTCCTAATTATTTATCCAAGGATTAAGATTTGAATTAAAGATTTTTTTTCTATAAATTTTTCCGCTTTATGTTGGATATATCCTAAATAGTTTTCTAAAAATATCTTATTTATTCTTTCTTTAAATTTCGCTTAGTTAGTAGCAGTATTTTCATTGGTGTTATTTATTGCACACGTAGCATTTTATTCTTCTTTTAACCTATTATTCCTATAACACTTATTTAATTTAAATTTACTACTTATTTTAAATAAACGTTTACTGTTTATTTTAATTTGAGGCTTCATTTTCTATTTCCATAGGATCTGATTAATTCTGTTAAATCGAAAATGGCGTAACCTGAATTTATTATTAAATTTAAAGAATTCTTTGTTCCAGTTTGTTTTCTATTTCTTATGCTTATTAATATTGTTTCTCAAGCAAAGATGTTATTAGTTTTTCTAATTTTATACTTTATCAGTGAGGTATCTATTTTTAAACATAAACTCTTTTAATGAGTTAGATAATATTTCTATTTGAGTTTGTGTCGGAAGTTTTTTTTAATTCTGGATTTCCAAGTAATTAATTTTTGTCATATCAATCATATATCTCACTTTCACTCATTGTAATTATTTCGTTTTTTTATTTTTTAGAGAATTTCCTGTTTAAATGTTTTGTTCAAAGTTCTGTTATTTCTTAGAAGCCATTTTATATATATATATATATATATAATTTAATAAAATAAAAAATGCCTAATTACAATTAATTAATCTGAAGAATTATACTCATAAACTTAAATTGAAAAAGAAGCTTTAATTATTTAGAATTATAAGCCTCTATTGAAAATTGTTATTTCCTTACTTTTTAATAAGCTTATTTAGATAAAACTAAATCCATTAGTATAGTTAAAGTTATTTATTTGTTTTTTCTATTTAATTTAAAGAAAAATAATAATTGCTTATATTTAAATTAATAAGAGCATCAATAGTATATGTAATGAGAGTAGATAGAATTTAAGTAATATAATAGCTTTAATTATTTAATTAAAGGAATATAATTCTTTTATTGTGATTCTAAATACATTTAAGTCTTAAAATAAAAGAGTTATATCAAGAATCCTATATTTCATAATGAAAAAATCGATAAGATGAAAATAAATACTAAGTTATAGCACTAGAAATAGAAAATTTAAGTAGATAAGTTAGTGCCTTGTTTATAGTGCTTGACCTGCAATTAAAGTGCTGTTGAGCTAGTAGAAATAAATTGCCCAATTTTTCATGCTTACTGCTTTGCAGACTTGAGATAAAAAATTCTAAGTGATACATAATAAACTTTATAAATCTTTAAATATAGCATTTAATGTCCTTGTGGAGTGCAAATTCCTGTATAGCGAATAGTTGATGTGTGAAGAGGATATTCTAATTTAAAAAATGAACAGAATTTGAGACAAGCATGTAAGAAGTGTAATAGCATAGATAAAGTTTAAAGAATAAATTGTCAGAAATGCTTTTTATGTGATAAGTGCATCTAATAAAAAGTTAGTAGCGATACTTTTACAACCTATAATATTAAAGAATTTCCTGTGACATGCCTGTGCTCAAGAAAAATTGATTATAATATAATTACGCAAGCTTTTGGAGGAGAATAATTACTAATTTAATAGTAATAAGATAGCCAAAAATGCTAAGACTGCTAAAAGACATAAAAGGATACCAAATTAAGTACAATCTAGTGTAATAAATGCTTCTGATGTATGTAATGTTTAGTGTAAAAAACATACAAAGATACCGGATAATCATTGTATTCTAATGAACTTAGAAATGTAAAATGCAAGTGTAGAGTTGCAATAGATTAAAATTTAATAATAGAATCCTTCGGAGGATAATAGGAATTTAAGAAAAAGTAAAATGAAGCTCATAACTAACTACTTAAGAACTTTAAAGAAATCGATTAATTCTTTTTCGAAAAGAAATTTGAATGTAGTTTATGCTACAGAGAAGTACCTTATAGTAAATCATATAAATGCGTTTCTGAAACTTGCGAAATGATTCAGTGCCATTAATGCTATACAGCTTTTTAACAGAATCTATAACAAAAGGGAAAGTTCAGCCCGAATAGTTAAGCAGCTATTTATGTAAAACACCAGTTCCACCTTAAACTATTAAAGAATTATGTACACTTGAGGTTTACGAAAAATATAATTACTTATAAATCAGAGATTTCAAAGGAGCTAAATAAAGTAAATAGTAAAAAATAATAAAAAAATATGATAAATAGAATCAACTTAAGATTTAATTTAGATTCGAAGACTGAAGACATCAAAATAAAATTTAAGAATTTCCTATATGTAAATAGTACTATTAAAAGCGGAGAATGCTTACATACAACTAATGCTAAGGATAAATTTTTTAACTATTTTGTGATAAATAGTTAAAGAATGAGATTTTTCTTGTGTTTACACATAGTTCTATTAAAATTTCCTTTAACATTTTTATGATTTAAATTATGCATATCTTTTAAACATAAAACTTGATCTATTTAAATTTAGTAATGCAAGCTATAATGCTTTAATTAAATTAGTACTTAAAATAGAAAAAGAATAAACTGGAGAAATCTAAAAAAATATATTGATTTTATTTTATAATTCTAACTCTTTCAAAAGCACCATTAAAAAGTTCTTTAAAACTGACCCAGATAGAAATATTATAGAAGTCATTATAAAAGATGTGGCTTCTAGTTAAAATTAAGCTTACTTTAATTAATTTAAAATTAAAAAACTAAAGCTCTGCGATTTACCAAAAATATACTAGTTAGTTAAAGCTTTTTATAGATTTAAAATATATTTCTGTTATCTAATCTCTAAATATGTGAATAGCTTTTTATTATTTTAAACTTTAAAGAAAAAGCTTAATAGTAGATAAAGCAATTGTATTTTATAAGCGTAAATAGAAAAAAAATGAATAATATACTTAAAATTTATATACCAATTAAATAAAGGCTTTTATCATTATTATTCTTAAATAAATAGAAATATTTTATTTATTAGGAGATATTTAAATTTATCTAGCATTTACATCAAATTTCTTTGTCTTAATAGTTTTTATTACATTTAGTAGTTTACTCAGTTTACATGCTTATATTAATATTTGAATAAAAGATAAGAAAATTAAAATAAAGTGAAATAAATAATCTACAGATACTTAAACTTAAAAAGCGAAAGTCTATAATAAATAGAAAGTTTGCTTTAAAAGAGATGTTGTTAATTGATATAATAAAGGTATATTATTAAATTAATACAGTTTATTATTTTCATTTATATGCCTTTATACCAGATTTATAAAAATTATATAAATTAATGTTTCGCTCTCAAATTAAACATGATCAACTTTAAAATTTTAATTATTTGATTCTAAGTTGAATACATTTGTATACTTATAAATTTAAATAGATTACACCCATGCCTAATATATTAAAGATAAACCTTTCGATTTTATTACTCATTTAAAACATTTATTTCTAATAGTTTCATTTTGCAATTTTTATTTCTAGTTTTTCACATAACGATAGCATAATTAAACAGCACCTACTCTCTTCAAAAAACTATAAGCATTTATTTAAATATAAGGATTATGCAGATTATAAGTCTTTCTCTATTTTTACAACTTAATTTTAAAAGATAAATAAAGCAGGAATATTCCCATAATCTTAATTTATTATATCAAATACTTCAAAAATAATCTAAAGTAAAGAAAAACCTTTATAATATGAGATATAAACTTAAAAATTGCTAACTGAAATAAAAAATTTTCTATTAAAATAGTAGATTTATAAGCAAGTTTAGGAATATCTATCCTAGCTAATATCCTATCTAAAGAAAAATCCTAGAATAGCACTAAAATTTGAACTTCTTTTTTGATAAATATTTCAATCAACTATGCAAGTTATTATTTTGCTGATTCTATGGAAATAATTACAATCATAGCTAATTAGGAATAATTTAATGAATGTTCAAATTCTATTAAATGTGATAGGCTAAATTGAAAATTTTTTATTACCTAGTATAATCTAAAATTAATTCAAGTTATAGTTAGTAAAGTAAGAATAATTCATATGCAAGGGCTTTGAAATAGTTTTATATGATTAAGTTGTAAATCTTTCATCTAGAATTAATACACTGATAAAAGATTTTAAATTAAAGTTAAAATAATTATAAATCTACTCATATATTTAATAGAATTTATTCCAATTTACCAAGATGGAAATTTTTTGCAAATAAAAATGAAAAATCATATAGATTTGAATTATAGCTAAGCAAGGTCTTAATATATAAAAAATCTTAGAATATAGTATTTAGATTTTATAACTATACAAGTAAAAATGCTTTATAAACTAAATATATCAAAACTAATTTTAAACAAACTCTTACAATTTTAGTAATTATATAATTAACTCATTTTAAATAATCATTCCTTAGTGCTATATCTATAGTGACTTAAATTTTTCATGAAATATACCTATGTTTCTTCCGGCTAAAATAATAAATTTTTAAGTAAATCTAAATTGAAAGCGTAAATATGAAATAATTTGGTATGATATATTATCTGATATGAGTTATCCTTTGAAAATGCTTTCTCTAATTTTTAATAAGATTCTTTCTAAAATATTCGTTCATCAAAAATTTATTTATCTCCAATTTCAAATTTAAGTATCTTATCTAAGAGTTTTTATCATATCAAAAATGAAAATAATCAGTATAATAAGCATCAATATATAAATTCATCACCAAATATCCACCATAGTACAACATTAAATTTGTTTATGACACTAAGATCTTTTTTACTCAAGTAAGCTTGAATTTGAAAGTTTCAAACTAAATTAAATAATTTAATTATTAATTTTCCTAGAAAAATAATTCTAAAATGATAAAAATAGTGATTTTAATCTATTAAAGCAAAAATCCTATAAATTATAAAATCAATGTATGATATAGGATTCTTTAAATATACTTATGAAAGTTTAAAGAAAAATAGAGGTATAAAGTTTTTACAATTAGTATTTCTTGATGAAAAAAGATATGCAAGTTAATAATAAATAAAAAAGTTACAAATAATCTCATATAATAAAAAATAAAGTTATTCTACTAGTAATTATTTTATTAGCAAAGAATAAATAAAGTAAGCAAAAACGAATAAAATAAAAAATATATTAAAAGATATATAAATAAAATCAATGAAAATAGCTAAGATTTATTTGATGAGATAAAACTTAACGTCAAGGTAAACTTTTTATATATAATAAATCTTAAAAGAAAAAATAAAAGTTTTCGCTGTCTTAAAATTAAATATTAAAATAAATAAACTCACAAATTAAGTTAAGTTTTGCAGTATTCGAATCTACAAAAGAAAAAAAATTATTTTTTTCTATTTTTAAAGAACTTAAAATAATTTTAATAGTTGTATCCTCTTTAAACTTTAATAATCGTCTTATATACAAGACAAATACCATTTAAGCTAAATCATTCTTAAAAAGGTATCAAATAGTTATTTTAAAGATATATGAATATCTAAAATTATCGATATTTTTATCTAATTTAGATTTATTATTTTTTTGTGTTGAAATTTTATTACATTTTGGAAATACGTTTAAATAAAGGCTAAAATAAAAAATAGTAGCAATATGATTTATACAACTAGAATCCTTAGTCTTTTAAATTAAATTTTATATTTTCAGAAAGATTTTAAAATATATTAAAGAAAAGAAAGACATAATTTCAGTTCTATTATACGATTTAGAAACAATTTTACATTTTAAACTCAAATGCAGCTGAATAATAAAAATATTTTATTGGGATTTTACTCAATTAATGCATTTTTAAATACTCAGAAATAAAGCTAAACAAAATGGTTTAATAATTATAATATTTTCATGCATTTACTAGATAGTACAACATCATTCATAATAAAAGAAAATCATATAGTAAAATCTATAATCTCTAGAAAATTTATTATTGATATTTTCGGATTCTTACAAATTTAAGGTGCTTCACAATTATTAATCTAAAATGATAGCAATAAAAATAATAATATGAATGACTTAGCTAGATTTTTAATAGCAAACAAATAATTATCTTTTTGATTCTTTTAACTTTAGATATATTGCTAAATCAAGCTTGTAAATATACTAAGCATAAACACGTTTAATCAAAAATAATTTACTTAGAAATAAAATCGAAATAAAATATTAATAAAGTTATCTTTAAAATAAAAGGTTAATGTACAGAGACTTATAGAATAAATGTATTTAAATCTCATTTATTTAAAATTAAATTTAGCAGAGTATAAGCTAAGGATTTGAAAATACTAAAGGTTTAAGAATAAATTAATATTTAATAGTATAAATTTTATTAAAATAAATTTAAGATAAGTATAATTGAATGCAAAACTAACTTTAATTTGACGGTTTCTAAAATAAGCTTTCTTATTTCTCCTCATTTGGTTTAAAATAAAAAATGGCCTTATATGCAAGAAAAATAATCCTTACTCTAAGCTTAGTAGCAAGTGTCTTGGTCTTAGTTTGGATTTTTTTATTTTATCAAGAGGTCACAAGAGAAATAGAATACAACTAAAATATCTTGAAGGAACTAACTAAAATTAGTAAAAGTAAAAAAATTGAGACTTAGAGCATAATTGCAAATGATAATTACTAATATTCAGATTCTACACTGATTTCTAATGAAAAATACCTTTCTTTGTATCCAGATAATTAATACTTGCATGATAAGCTTATCAATCAAATTTATAGATCTGGATAAAATATTTCGTGTATTCCTGCTTCTTTCGAAATTCCTGAAAAAATCGTGTAATCTGTTAGTGTTAAACGAAATTAGACTCTTTGTTCTAAAGCTCCTGATATTTTATAATATGGTAAGTAAATAAAAGTTGATTGCTCTTATAAATATAAATATCAAGTTTACTATGAAAAAAGATTACAAACATTAGAGTCAAGTTAGGACATATTTGATCTTCAAAATGAGGAAGATAATTATTTGTTTGCTAGATGCAATAAAGAAGATAGATGAACTGCTCTTTGGAAATTGAAAGAAAATCCAAATATAAAGCCTGTAGAAAGCTCTAGGTAGTTAAGTGTTTTCATAATTAGCCTTGATTGTATGTCACGTATGCATTTCTATAGAAATGCCAAACACTCTATTTAGTTCCTTAATAAACTTAAATCCTATAGAACTTACGATTTTGTCTTCCATAATACGATTGGAATCAAAACCAACGAAAATATCAATCCAATCTTTTCAGGCCAAATTTTTGACATTCACAAGCGCTCATTCTTATAAAGAAAAGGAAGAGAAAAAACAGGAAATTATTCTATTTTACAAAGATTACGAGAACATGGATGAGTTTCTTTGGTAGGATCTGAACAGTGTGTTAACTGGATTGATAACTCTCTGGGAACAAAACCTAAAGTAGATCATTTACTTTAAGATTTTTTTTGCTCAGCGGAAAATATCGGAGGCCTAGAAGAAAACAATTGCTTAAGTGGTAAGTTTTAGCATGAGTGGCTCTTTGATTCTCTACTTTAATTCGAAAATTTATACAAAAAATAAAGCAAATTTGCATTTGTTCATTTATAATCCACTCATGATGAAGAAGCTTCTTTTATTTAAGTTATAGATCAGCATTTAACTAAATTCATGGAAACATTTCTAGGTGAAGATAAAAATAGAATTCTAATACTGATGGGAGATCATGGAACAAGATACGGTCCGATAGCAAGAGTAGATGAAGGATTCCATGAGAGAAATTTACCGCTTTTCATAATGGTAGGAAACACTAAGCTTTTAAAATAAATTCCTAACAGTTTAGATATTTTAAGACATAACACTATGAGACTTGTATCTAAACTTGATCTTTACGCTACAATTTAGCATTTGATTACAATTCCCTTGGAGAAAGATTTAAAAGACTAAAAACTTAAATGAAAGAACGAGAAACTTAATTCTGATGCATATGTAAGTTTGATAAGCAAGAAAATTCCAGATAAAAGAACATGTTAAGATGCTTAAATAGCTCCTTTTTTATGTTAATGCTCTAAAGAGTAGTCAATCGAAGTTAGCAATCCTGATATTTAATCTCTTACAAAGCAAATAATTGATTGAGTTTATGGAAGATATGCAGGAAAGCGTGATCCTAAAAAGACACTATGTGATTAGTTTATTTTAAAGAAAGTGGATTATATAACAAAATTTTTAAATTAGAACAACTCTAAAGAAGAATTTTATTAGTTAAGAATGAAATTTGAAAGAGACGCAGAAATAGATTTAACAATTTAAATGATTAAATATGATGGTTCTATAAATAATAAAACACAAAGAGCGCATTTTATTTCTTAAATAAGCAACAAAAAATATTTAGTAAATATAATATACATAAATAGAATCGACAAGTATGCAGGCCTTTGCGAAGAACTTGCCTATATTAAGAAAGTTTATCCCTAAGGATGTATTTGTAACTAATTTTCTGACTTAAAAGAATCGCTTTTAAACTAGTTTAGAAAATAATTTGAGACAAATTGGGCTGAATTCAACGAAAGCTGTAGTGAATTTTGCATCAAAAGAGGTTCTTAATGCGTTGACTATTCAATGGAAGCATTTAACTTGTGCTCTTTGCTCAAATGCAAGTAATGCAAAAGGAATTATAATGAAATATTTTAAAACTATTTACCATTTAAAATGGATGACATTTGCTATGTGAATCAAAAAACTCCTAAAACCAAGTGTCAGGGAAAAAATGTTTAGTTTCAGCGCTACTGTGCTTGCAGAAAGAAACAATGAAATAAATTTTTGAATTTAATAATATGAAATAAAATTTATTATTTTCTACTAATACTTAATTTATAATTAAGGTATTAAATCAATTTACATTAATAAAGGATTAATATTAACAAAAGGATTTAAGGAAAAATTAGTTAAAAAAATACTAAATTTAAAATTTAATTTATTTATCAATGTATTTAATAAACTTTTAGATAAAAAGGAAAAATTATTAGTTTAAGGATATAGTTAGAATATGTTTTAAATAGCACTTCTTTTAATAGCATAATTTTGTAGGGATTTTTAATTCAAATAATTCTAGAGACTTTTTCTTTACTAAATAATTCTTATTCATAATTTATAATTTCTTTTTCTGTTTGCTTGATAATTAATCTTTTTCATAATGTATTATACAATTATTTATCTTTAAAAATTCCTTCAAATATATCGACTGCTGCTTAAATTAACAAATTATAGTGCTTGCTTCTTTTATGTTTATTGCTAAATAGAATTATAATCATTAGGACTTTAAGAGTAGTAATTGAAAATAAAATCACCAAATTTTCTTTATTCCAAAATTAAATTTAGTTGTCCATATTCAATTTACTCTCTTAAAATTCTCATTCTGTGCAAAATCAGTTCTCTATACAATTAATAAATATCAAACAATTTCAACTTGAAAATAAATTTGTATAAAGGTAGACTAAGCAGAAATATAGATATAAATCTAAAAGAAAATAGTAGCTACTCTAGAATGTATTTTTATTCGCTCTTTTAAAGATAACATCATTAATTTTAATTAGTATAAGTTAAAAAGCTTAAAGTAGAAATAACTAGGTATAACACCAAATTTTATTAAATTAACTTTAAATTTTTTGAATCCTACTTATAATTCTAATCTTAACTTAAAAGTAGTTCAAACTTAAAATTATTTAACTATCTAATAGAAATAATTTCCTACTAACCAATACACTTGGCTATTAATTATCAAGAGATAAGGCATAAAACTTCTAAAATAATAGAAAATAAAACTTAAGATTGAGAAAATTAAATTTAATTAGGTAAAAAAAATAAAATTATATGGAAAAATATTCATTAACCATAAATAAATAGTATTCTATTGAGATTCTTAAAGATAAAGAAATTAATATGCTTTTATTAGATAAATTTAAGAATAAAGTGATAAAATATAATAATATCTCAGTGGAAGTTTATAATTAAAAAAAATTGGTAATTCTAAGATTCTTTCAAATAAATAAAATATTTAAGCAATGCACTAGAAAGAGTGAATTAAAAATATCAAATATCAGGCAAAATATTATATTAAGTTTTTAATGACAGTTTCAAATTAATAAGGATTAATATAAAATTTAAACTTAAAATCTACTAAAAATCAGAAAAAATCTATTAATAGTAAAAATAATTTTAACTAAGCAAGATTTTATCAACTTGACTCTAGTTTATCAAATTATAAATAATAAACCTTATTTAAGGATAAATCATTTACTTGATAAACATTAAAAAAGCTTATATATTATTTTCTCAATTAATACATTTATCATTCGTAATCTAAGTATAATTAAATTAATAAGCAACCTTCTTTGATTTTTAAGATAATTAATGCTTTGTAAACTATTAAAATTATAGATTTTAAAATATTTATTTAATAGATAAAATTCAATCATCGATTGTTCTTAGAACTTGGTTTTGCTTTCGAATATTAAATAGCTTGAAATAGATAATTAACATAACTCAAGTTATAACAAAAAATTTTCTGACTCCTTTATTATAAGCTAAATCCTTTTTAGTAAATTATGTATTCCTTTTTCTTACTTTTTCTTATATTTGATATAAGATTTTATTTTTAGATTGAATTAAATAAATGGAGTCAGAAAAAATTTATCCTCTTTGATAAAAATGCTTGAAAGATCTGGTTCAAAGTCTCTTTATTACAATTGGATAATTAGAAGTTAATAAAAGAAGTTTAAGAGTTCAAATAAATAATCTAATCTCTAGTGCTATAAATTAACAATTTGTTAAATGAATAAAATCCTTAAACAATAAAAATAGCATATATCTTCTTAAGAGATGGAAAGATAAATTAATCAAATCGATTGGAATTTAAGACAAAAGTTTGATTAGAGGATCATCTAACTTGAGCAAATCCCCTTAATTAACGATCGAATCCAGAATCAAGTTGAGGGCAGAATCCATCCTTCTCCTATTAGAAAATAGAAAAAAGATGTTGATGCTGTAAAAAACACGGATATAAGGTAAACCTATGCTATAGATTCAAGGGAAAATAATATTTTGAAACAAAACAGGAATAAAAAATCTATCTAAGATTTATTGCACACCAAACGGAAAACTATATTAAAATTAAAAAAAAAAACTTACTTAAAAACTCCAAATATTATACATTAATTTTGACAGTTTGAGAGATGAAAAGTAGGATTTGATTTCAGAGCAGTAGCAAGAGGACAAAATAGTATATTTATAGAATTTACGACCAGGAAAAACCAAATGAATATGACATCGAAGATTTCTGATAAGAAAAAACTTTTGCAAACTCTAATTTTGTGATTAACCAAAAGAGGTGAAATTATTTTTATAAATTATATCATGTTATGTTATAAAGTTAACTTTTCTTAAAAGAGGAATTTTATTGTATCGTAACTTTTTTAGTTGGGAATCTACATTAATATACTTTCCGTCAAATATCTATTTTATATCCCTTGATTACCTGGTTCTTAATATTAAAAAAGTTAATTCTCATTAATATATATTCTTTAAAGTATTTACTAAGCTCTTTTAAATTAGTTGAATATAAAATCTTATTATATTTTAAATAGAGCTTTGCTATATCTTTTTAATGAAGCAGCACTTTTTACTTTATTTGCCTTAAAAAAATGTTAATTTTACACCTTTAAAATTCTACGAAATTTATTAATTTCTTATTAGACTTTACTTTCTATTAAGGTTAATTTTTCTTTATTTGAGAATTTTTTTATTTTATGTTGCTGAGCATTAGGATTTTTATAATATCTAAAACTAAATAGGCTAATTAAAATATTTCAATTGCTCCATTTCTCTTTTAAAGCTTTTATTTATATATACTCTAATTCTTTTGATTTCTATTTTTCTCCTAAAATCTTTTTAACTCTATTAAGCAAGCTGAATCTAAAAAATGTAAATTTTACACTTTTTTTATTCCTAAAAAGCAATTAAAAAATAATAAAATATACTAATAAAAACAAATAAAAACTTACTAAAAGTAAAGCTTAAAACTATAATAATTAAAAATAAAAAAGATTAAAAATAAAAGAAATAATTTATAAATAAACTAGAATAATTAAAATAATATTAAAAACAATAAAATAGTTATCAGTTAATATATTATATAAACTACTATATAATTAATATAAAAATTATAGATTTTTAAATATAAAATAATTATAAATATAATATTCTAGATATCTGTGATATTATTAAAAAGAATAATACTAAAAATAATAATTAAAATATTAGATTATAATAGATATTTATGAAAATTATATAATCTTAAAATTTAAATTGTTTGATTTTGAAGTGATTTATATCACTGATTATAAATTAAATATTGACAAAATAAATTTAAAAGTTTATTTAATTAACATTTTATTATATTAAAACTATGGTTCTGAAAAAATTAGCATATTCTATGAAAACATCTAGCAGCTAGCAAGACTTTGCTAATGATTTTTATATATTAACAATTAGATAATTAGAAATTAGCAAAAGAAGTTTAAGATCAGAATAAGCAACTTAATCTATTGAGCTTACCTAAACAATATTATAAAAGAATAGCATCCTAAACAGGATTTAACTAAAAGATCTTTTCATAATAGTTGGAAAGGTAATATATTAATCTAATCTAAAGGAGCTTAAGATAAATTTTGGCCAGAGTATCAGGTAACTGGAGTATACTTAGCTCAACTAATGATCTTATCCAGAATCAAGAGGAAAACAGAATCAGTCCTTAAATTTCACCTATTGAAAAGAAAAATGAAACATGAATTTTTGCAAAAATATGTACATAAGGTAAATTTATTTTTATAAATTTTGTATAAAAATAAACTTAAATTATAGAAAGATAAGCTTATATTTATTTAAAATTTGTTGCTCCCTAACCAAAAAATTATATTAGAAAAAAAGATTTTAGTCATAGAATTTCCAAAAATTATGGATGATCTAAGAACATTTGAGAAATGACGGTATGACATTGGTTTTCAATCGTTGCAGGCAAGTTATAAGGATTTATGATCCAGAAAACCAGAGGAATATGATATTAAAGCCTATCGATGCTTAAAATCTTTTACAAACTCAAATTTGTGACTAGTCTATAATGGTGACGTTATTTTAACATATTATTATTATATATTTTTTAAATAAGGTGGAAAACCCTTCCCTTCTGATGCTGCTCGAAGGCCCATCAAGGCAACTTAAAAATAAGCTCGGACGGAGGATAAATCGGAGAAAGAAAAATCAATAACAAGAGAAGGAAGATTCGACAAGCTGGAGAACTCTGAATGCCAGAAGAAAACCTTCTTCGTCATAGGTTGGGGAAAGATTTACACGTAATCACATATTGCATCCTATGCTTTGGAAGGAAAAATTACAGGGATATACTGCAGGAAGAAAAAAACAAGGATAGAGAGACCTATAAAAAACAATTTCGACATTAAATAAAATTAATTTGAAGAGCTACGCACCAACGAGTGAGCCACGCGCTCTATAATCAAATTTATTTATTTAATTATAAAATTAACCCCCAAGATGAAATATCTAGTAAATAAACTAATGATATATTAAAAAAAGAAATAGTTTATCTATAATAAAAGAAGCATTTTTTTAATTATCTAACTATGGATAATTCATCTATAGAAAGAAATGACATAGTTAAAATAATAAAATATAAAAATTATTTTATTAAAAAGAAATGAGAGTTTTAATTTTTGTATAGATATGAAAGGATAAAAGTTTTAGCCCTTGATACGCACATTAAATTAAATAATTTTGAAATGATGAGAAACAATAAATAAGCAAAACGTATAGAAAAAAATTCAGTTGAAAATGTAGCAACATAAAACAAGAATGAAAATAAAAGAATTTTTGGTTTAGAATTAGGCTAAAACTTAGATGAACAATTATTTTTAAGATTTTAATTAAACTATATTTGCTTTTATTATCATACTAATAAAATTTTCTTTATTTTCATATTCTAAACTTTTTTTCAATTTCCGACATTTTTTAATTCTATAATTATCAAAATTTTCGCAAACCTTTTAATACTGGTTAATTTACAGAACTTACAAATCTAACATTTTGCAAATGATTATGATTAAAGCTTTATTATTTTTAAAGCTTATCAATTCTAGATCAATATTTTGAATATTCATTGCTCTATTTGATAGGTCTATTAAGATTATTCTTCATTTAATCATTAACTTAAATTTTATAGAACGGGCTAAAGCAAAAAATCTGTTCTTATGTCGCAATTTGATTTTATTTAGTGGTCTTTTTAAAAAGATGGCGTCTTTATTAATAATTTTATTATATGAAGTTATTTTTCCTTTTATTCGGATAAATTTGAAATAATATATTCTTATTTTTTTAATTTTTCATATATAAAAACGTAATTATATTTAATGATCTTCTGTTGCTTGATGGATATTAAAATCTTTTATAAAATTATTATTTTTTTACTCAAATACGGTGATAAAAGTGAACTCTAGCCTAAATTTTACTTTTTTTAATTATTTCTTAGAAATTAAATTTTTCATTATTTTTAATATTTTAAATTAAAAATTAAAAATTGATTTTAATATTTCATTATTTAAAGGGATAAAAGAAATTAAAATGAGAAAAAATTAAATTTGCGCTTACTTAAATTTTTAAAATATGTGTATTTTTTTAAACTGAAAATTATAAATAAATTTAATAAAAATATAAAGTTTGCTTATATATTTTAACTTAGTATTTAATTATACAAATAAAATATTTATAAAACTATTAAACTAAATATACATAATATCAAATCTCTTAGAATGTTAAGTTATATTAATTCTATTTAATTTCTTTATAAATATCAATGGAACATTTTTTATATTATATAATAAAAGGCAATAGAATACTTTGATAAATTTTAATTATTAACTTCATTCTAATATTTGCTCTTTTTTATTTAAATCATCTAAATTAAAGCATATTTTGAACTTTAATATAATTATACTAAAAATTTATTTTTGCTTTAATTAATAAAATTTTCCTCTTAACTAAAGAGAAATATAAATGAGAATCTAGTATTTTTTGCTTTCATCAACCCACTTGAACTTTTTTCTCTTAACAACATTATATTTATCTCTTTTGATTTATAAATGATCAATTAAATAAACTTTTTTCTCATTGTAAGTTTTTATTTTAGTTTATCGATAAAGAATGCTGAATTTAACTATTATTAATTAATGAAATTATAAAGATTTAAGTTATTAAATCAATATTATAACATAAAAGCTTACTAATGGTAAGCACATTCATTAAATTGTTTTATTTTATTTTCTTTAACTAATTTTAAGATTATTTTTATCATTGAATCTGAACTATTATTTTTCTTAAATTTGCAAAAATAAAAAAACAAATTTCTTGCTTAAAAATTGTTGAAGTAACGAAGTAAATTGAAATTAAATTTATAATTAACAAATAAATTTTTCTTTCTCAATAAAATTAGATTTTTATTAGATATTTTATATTTATTTTTATTTAATTTATTATTAATTTAGCTTGAGATTTGTTTATTCATTTAATATATTAATTAGTTTAAATAATTTTTTTAGCTCAGCAGAAAATATTAATTTTTATTATTCTTTTTTTCAATTTTTTTAGATTTAATATATATTTTATTTACTTTACATAGTTTTTAAATTTTATTTTATTTTAGCAAATTTATTTCTTTTTAAAACTTAAATTTATTTTATTTATTATATAACATGTATGATTATGGTTATTAATTTTTATATAAAATATAATTTATGCCTTTTTCTCCAATTTATCAATATTTTACAATTAATTAAATGCAAATTTAACTAATTAAAAAATTTTTGAGTATATCATTCAAATAATTTTCGCTTTGCTTATTTATTTTAAATTTAGTTTTATTTACATTAATTTCAAATTAAAATAAAAAATTAAATGAGTTTAATATAAAATTTAATATTTAATTAGTTATTTTAAAATTATATTTATAAGTTCTTATAAATATTTAAAATTAAAAATAAGTTAATTAGTTTTGATTTCTAGGATATTTATTTCTATTTATATTTATTAAATTTTTTTTTATTGGATTCTCTATTTCTTTTCAACTAATAAATAATTTATCAGCTTAATATAATTTATTTAAATTTTCTATCTTTTTCGATTTAAAGTAATAAACTTTTTACTTTTAAGTAATTTATTTAAAATTATTATGTCTAAAGTTTATTTCTCTGTTTCTTTACAGCTTTTAAAGTAATTTTTTTTAGATTTTTTCAAAATATGTTTGCTAATTTTCCTTTTTTGTATTAAGCGTTTATTAGCAGTTTTTTATCAATTTTTTGTACACATTAAATCTCTTCATCAATTGATTTAATTTTATCTTTGTCATTAAGTTTTTTTAGAATTTAAATTTATGGTAATGTTAAGCATTAATTTTATTGCCATAAAATCAGGATATTTAATTTGATCAAATTTGTTGGCACTGATCGGAAAAAGTGATAATTTAGAAACGTTTAATCCTAAGATAAAGTATGATGACTTTTACGTCTTAGATCTCTTTTTCTTGCTGTTAATCTTTTTTTAACAATTTTTTATATCATTTAGCAAATTTAAAAATATTATAATATAAATTTAAAATAATCTCTAAAGATTTAAATAGACTATTCTTATTCTTAAAAAACTTCAGGTAAATAAGTATTTCTTTTTATTTTTTTGGAATTATTATGTTTTCCAGATCTATTTTATTTAAATGATTGAAACCATCATCAAGTTAAAAATAATATAATATAAAATTTTATACATAAAATAAAATTAAAATTTCTATTATTTATCGCATAGTGTTTATATACAGTTCTCTTCTCTTTCACCAAATATTTAACTTAAAGATATCTAAATTATCCAAAATATCTGTTGCTTTATTGTTTAATATTTTTTTTCTAAAATTAAATATTTTTAATTTGGGTATTGCTTTTCTTGTTCATAAATCTCTCTTCAGAATTTTCATTTGATAATATTTAATTCTAATTCATCTGTTTCTCAAATTTTCACATCAATAAAATTGAGTATAAACTTTACAATATTAGAATTTTAATAATTGGTCTTTTTTGAAAATTATCATAATTTTTCTTTTTGTGCTTTTATTTATCTTCTCGCTCTCTTTTCTTAAAAAATGCTTAAAAATTACATTTTAATTTTTTGTTTATCTATGTGTTTTTCTATTAAAAATATTTTTTTGTTATTTTATTTGATTCAAATCTTCTTTATTTCTTTTTATATATAAAGAAGTTACCGTCAAAGTTATTTTATTTTCCAACAAATTCCTATCCTTATGCATTTTTATAATTTAGTCACTTCAACTCTTTAAAATTAGCGATTATCAGTATTATTAGCTTAACTCTGATGAAATTGCTGATTTATGAAAAGTCACTTTACCCAGCTTTGCTTAATTAAAATTTTAGTATTTCATCATACATTTATTAAAATTCGGCAATAAAAAATTGAAATTTTTCCAATTTTTCTTATAAATTAAATTTATAATTTTATTAAATAAAAAAATAATAATAAAATTAAACTAAAGCAATATAAAAATCTAGCAAGAATTTAATATAAAATATTCAAAGTTTTTTTATAAATTATAATAAAGATCATTTCTTTAATAATTAAAAATATTTCAATTCATTTTAAAGTGCTTATATTTTTCAGATTATGAAATAAATAGAAGGAATTGCTATAAAATAATTTTCCTTTGTTATAAGTAAGGCTAATGATAGCCAGCAAATTATATGGTGAGTTTACTTTCAAATTATTTTTATATTTATTATCTTATTATTACTTTTTATTTTATGCTTTTTTCTTTCATATATTAAAAATGATCGACTCAACTTATTTATTTGACTTTAGTTTGTCTCTTATATTGAGTGAAAACTTATTTTTACAATCCTTGCTTCGTACATTATGTACAATTTTAAATGGAAGCTCATATATTTTGTAAAAATATTTTTAATCAAATCCATTTAAAAGAATATATTCATTTTATAAGCTAGGCTTTTATATGAAGCATCTGGTTATACTTCAGCTGTTTATATTTTAATTAAAAGCCTATAAATTTTATAAAAAATATTCTTCTGGATTTTTATTTTATTCTGCAAAATAAATTTTAATTAAGTATCAACATTCTTTAATAATTTCTCTTTATAAAAGAGTCCTATTTAAATATTTGTATCCCTTTAATTTTAACTTAGTTTAAATGTTTTTTATTAATTTAACTTAGTTTTAATTAATTTTTTCTATTTTATTGATATTCTTTAGATAGACTTTGAAGGAAATAATTTTTTATGAATGTTTTGGATTTTTTGAATGATAATGTTTATTTAGCTTTGACTCATTCGCTTATAAGCGATTATAAAGTCTCTTAACTTAGAGCAAAGTAAATGGATTAAATCTATTTTATTTATCAAAAGTGATAGTAATAATGTGTAAATTAAGATTTATAATTGAAAATTCTTTTTAATGATTAATAATAGAGAGATATATCAATTTCATAAAGCTTAGTTATAATGAAGTTAATTAAGGAACTATATACAAAAAATTTATCACTTTAAAAATGTTTTTAGTATATTGCAAACATAAAAGCTTCCTGAGGATTTACTTGAATCCACCTAAAAAATTTGAAACTAAATTTTTATCTTTTATCATTTAAGAAAATAAATATTCTTTTCATGTAAATAAATAAGAACATCATAAGTATTGATAAAGATGGAAAATAAATTGTAATATAATAATTTTAATTATAAAATGAAAGGAAATTCAGTCCTTTTGTTCAGTATTTCTTAATGCATTTAAGCCTTAGAATAGATGATTTAATCTGAGAATCCTATATCTCATAGTGAAGCAGCTTAAATGATGAAAATAATAATTGCTAAATTATAGCGCTAGAAATAGAAAATTTAAGTAGATAAGTTAGTGCCTTGTTTATAGTGCTTGACCTGCAATTAAAGTGCTGTTGAGCTAGTAGAAATAAATTGCCCAATTTTTCATGCTTACTGCTTTGCAGACTTGAGATAAAAAATTCTAAGTGATACATAATAAACTTTATAAATCTTTAAATATAGCATTTAATGTCCTTGTGGAGTTCAAATTCCTGCATAGCGAATAGTTGATGTGTGAGGAGGATATTCAAATTTAAAAAATGAACAGAATTTGAGACAAGCATGTAAGAAGTGTAATAGCATAGATAAAGTTTAAAGAATAAATTGTCAGAAATGCTTTTTATGTGATAAGTGCATCTAATAAAAAGTTAGTAGCGATACTTTTACAACCTATAATATTAAAGAATTTCCTGTGACATGCCTGTGCTCAAGAAAAATTGATTATAATATAATTACGCAAGCTTTTGGAGGAGAATAATTACTAATTTAATAGTAATAAGATAGCCAAAAATGCTAAGACTGCTAAAAGACATAAAAGGATACCAAATTAAGTACAATCTAGTGTAATAAATGCTTCTGATGTATGTAATGTTTAGTGTAAAAAACATACAAAGATACCGGATAATCATTGTATTCTAATGAACTTAGAAATGTAAAATGCAAGTGTAGAGTTGCAATAGATTAAAATTTAATAATAGAATCCTTCGGAGGATAATAGGAATTTAAGAAAAAGTAAAGTGAAGCTCATAACTAACTACTTAAGAACTTTAAAGAAATCGATTAATTCTTTTTCGAAAAGAAATTTGAATGTAGTTTATGCTACAGAGAAGTACCTTATAGTAAATCGTATAAATGCGTTTCTGAAACTTGCGAAATGATTCAGTGCCATGAATGCTATACAGCTTTTTTAACAGAATCTATAACAAAAGGGAAAGTTCAGCCCGAATAGTTAAGCTGTTATTTATGTAAAACTCCAGTTCCACCTTAAACTATTAAAGAATTATGTACACTTGAGGTTTACGAAAAATATAATTACTTATAAATCAGAGATTTCAAAGGAGCCAAATAATGCCTTACGCCTGATTGTCCTAATATCGCAATAGTTGATGAAGAAATGCGTGAATTTAACTGTGATTTATGTAAAAAAGTTTATTGCCTTTCATGTAAAGCAGATCATAAAGGAATTTCATGTAAATAGTACTAAAAAAATCAAGAAGAAGATAAATAAAATTAACTGTAAGATTTAATTTAGATTTGAAGATTGAAGACGAAAAAATAAAGCTTAAATATGTCCTGTTTGTAAAGCAGTGACTTTAAGAAGTACTGGCTGCAATTTCATGACTTGTTAAACAGTCTGCTAAGGGAATACTTATTTTTGCTATTTGTGTGGAAAATAATTGAAACATGAATACGAATTTTCTCATTTTGGTAAGCATGGCCCTTTTAAAAAGAAATGCAATACAACTGATGGAATTGAGGATGAAGAGGAAGCTCTAAGAAAATATTAAAACTATGAATTCAGTGAGGAAGAAAATAGTATGTCTGATTAACAAGATGAAGAAAATTAGTGGCTTACAGATGAGGAAGCAAATTTAGAAGACGAGGAAGAGGAAGAGGAAGATAAAGATGAAATTAACAGTTTATGAAAAAATTGGTTAAAACTTAAAATTAATTTAATTCTAATTTGATATTTTATCACTTTAAAACAATTTAATTTATAAATAGAAAATGATGAGTTTTAAATATTAAATACAGAGAATCTAAAAATTTATTCCACAATTTATATTAGATTGATTTATTTATTAATTTATTGATATATTACACATAAAGAAAATTTTCATTTAATTTTAATTGAAAAATTATATAAATTTTATTTTAAAATAAACTTATTTTTAGAATTTATAATTAATCTTTGCTAAATACCATATCTAGACTTCAAATCTAAGTTGATTGTTTTCTTTATATCTGTCTAGCTGTAAAAACAACAGAATTTGATAATGTCTTTGTATCTTTATATGAAAATAACTTTTAAAATTATAATTTTTCAATGATAAATTTTGAGTTTTTAAATGATTTCTAGTGTACTTAAATTTTTTTTTCATCATGAATATCAAAATTACTCTAAGTGAACTCTTATAAAACTAAATTAAATTCCATTACAGAAGCGAAATAATTTCTCTTTCTTTTATAATTTATTTGCAGTCCTAAAAATTGTAATACATGAAGACTTATTAGCCAAATGCTTTCAAATAAAAAAATCAAAGGAAAAATGAAATTAAAATATAATTTAAATTTTTTCTTTGAAGTATCTTGCTTATAGGTATGATATAGCATAAGATATCATAAGATTCTAGTTTATTTTAGCAAACAGTCTATTTTATTCTAAAAATAGAAATTATAATAAAATAAAATTATAAGTTTTATAAATTCTTTTATATGTTTTAAGTATATATACCTTCAGATTTAACGTGAACTCAATTTAAGAAATGTTAAAAAATTAGCTAAAGAATATAAATTCATTCACATAAATAAAAATAAAAGTGAAAATTAAATAATTATAGTAAGAAAGAAGTAATTATCAAATATTTTATTAGAGATTTATTTTTATTATCTAATATTTATTTTTTAGCTTAATTTATGATTTTGCCACAGAATAATTTTAAAGGCTATAAATAAATTGCTTAAATTTTAAGATAAAATAAGCAAAAGTATAAAAGTTAAAAGTTTAAATTATTTTCTTAAATTAGAATATCTTTAAAAATTTAATAAAATACAAAAAGTAAATAGGAAATAAAAATGTAGAGAGTAAATAATTTTAAAGTTATAGAAATTTATAAAATTAATTTTATTTTAAATCTTTTAACACAATTAAAATTTTAAGGCTAAATTAATTTTAAGAAGAACTTACAGACAAATTTTTATTGAACAATTTTTAGGGTTACTTTTATAGAAGATTTGAATTAAATAGGTTTAAATGAAATATCATAATTAATAAAAATAGATTAATGTGATTCCTCCTTTAAAACGATCATCACGGCTTAAGATAAGTCTAATTTGCGTTTTTGTTTATAAAAAATTCCTTTCTACTTCCAAAATTGTTGATAGTTTTTTCCTATTCTTTCTCTTCAACTCAGTCTTCATCTTGCTTTGAAAATCAAATATCTTCTTCTTTTAGAATTATACTTCCTTTAGTTTCTTTTAATATCTTCCTCATTATAATGATATTCCCTTCTATTACTGATAAATATTATTCCATGCCTTAATAAAAATTTCTTCTATAAAGCTTACCTTTTTGTGTACAATATATTCGATTTATTTATATCCAAAGCTTTTTTCTCTATTCATAAATTTTTGCTAACTATTGAATTTATCTTTCCAGATTTCCATTCCTCTGAAAGTATCAACATCAAATAAATTCTTGCATTTTTTGATATAAACATATTTTTATCCTTTCTCAATATCTTTAGAATCTCCATTGCTTTATTTTTATTGGACTATTAATGTGTATATAAAGTAAATTGACTGATTCTCTTTTCCAATTGTTTTAGCTATAAATTTACATCTTAAGCTTACGATTTCCTTTTAAAATTAGATATAATAACTTATTTTATAATAGCAAAAACCTTTCTTGACTAAAATTTTCTTATTTTATTATTTATTCAAACTTACTAAGATTAATAGTTTTTTTAATTAAAATATACTATAACTTTTAAAACTTTGCTTTTAAATTTTAGAAAAATAAAATTACGATTAAATGATTTATCAGATAAAATAATTTTAAAATAAGCATTCTAGCAATTCTTTAGATATTTATTATTTATTTTTCTAGCATATTGATTCAAATCTATTTTGAAATGCTTAAATACAAATTAAAGTATATTTTTATATATTTAATAAATTAAATTTTCTCTAAAGTAAAATTGAAGTTTTAATTAGATTAAAATAATTACTGTTTGAAGTTAATAAAAATAAAATTTATTTTAAATCTAATGAAATATTAAAATATTAAAATATTTTTAAATCAAATTAAAAATATTTTCATAATAAATCTAGAAATAAAATCCTGCAAAATGTTACTAATTAAGTTCAAATAAAGTTGCCTTTCGTCTGAAAATTTTTTAAAGTTTGTAGAGTTTTTTATTGTATTAAAGTTCAAGTCCAGTTATAAAAATAAAAATGGCTCAAAAAAGTCTCTTCAAATCTATTAGCATGCCTAATAATAAGATAAGCTCCTCAAAATTAACTTCTTGACAGAAGGAAAAAAAGCTGAAAGAATTTTTTGAAGAACTTAACTTAAAAAATAAACTCGATAGTTAATATAATTTCTAAGCTCAAAAATGAAAACTCATTGCTTAAAATTGAAATTTAGTTGGCTCCTCAATATCCAGTTTAATTAAGAAATTAAAAAGTCGAAACATAAAATTGATGAAATTGAAAACGGTAAAAGTTTTAATTAATTCCATTATAATTCTCAAAATGACTATCTAGACATCGAAAAAAATGGGGATTTTTTAAAATATACAATATAGCCTAATTAAATACTGATCTTATAAAAGATAACCTTATTTAAAGAAACTGTAGAGCAAGGTGTTGATTCTGTTAAAAAATTTGGGATGCACATCAAGTAAATGTTGGTTCTATAAAAAGAAATAAGATTAGGAAAGCAGAAAACAATGAAAAATCTAAGTAAAATTTTCAGTACCTTGGAAGGAAAAATGTAATGATGGAAATTATTGGCTCTTATGATCTGTGAAGTATAAAAGAGAAAAACAAGATTAATACTTGAAAAAAATGGGACTGAAGTAAGATAACCGCAATCAAGAGGGGCTAAGTATACACAATTCGCTATGTTATTGAAGAGCAAGATCTTTATGAAGAACTGCAAAATTTTTTAAACTCTAAGAACAACTTATAAACTTAATCATGACTATCCTAACGACAAAAGATGTCACTTAATAAATTATTATTATTATTTGCCATATTTTTCCATCAGATCTCCCTTACCGTTCGATGAAAAGAAAGTCGATTCTTTTAGTCAGATCGATTTAAGATTGATCTTCTTATTTTCTTTTGCTTCAGATATTCTGTCATAGAGGCCAACGACATTAGCAAATTTTGCATATTTTTCTAATTTTTTTTGGTTTTATATATGCTTGTTTATTTCTTTTCTCTAATTCTATTGGAATAAAGACACTCTATAAGAATTCTTGTTGGAGTTATTTTATTTCTAGTTTTCTTTTAATCTCTGCATTAAATTAGCCTTGCTTCACTAATTTTTTTCATCTTATTCTTGAAAAATTAAGATGTCGTTTTCCATGGTTTGAACTCTTTCTCTTACCATTTATTGTCCTGTGATGTTTCTATATTGTCAGCAAAGTGAAGTTCTTTATCCTCAGTTTGGTTCTCAACTTCTTCTTTTTATTTCATTTGATTTTCTTTCAATATTCGTCTCTTATTGTCAGTGTTCAGATTAGTTTCAACACATAAATTTTATTCGTTTTTTTATAATTTTTTCTTCCAAGTCATTCCAATTTGTTTTGGTGTTAATGTGGCCTATTCATTGCTATTAATTTGGTGGGATTTTAATTTCTTTGGCAGAGTTTCAGTGTTTTCCACCTATCATTATTTTCTCTTTTCAGGAAGCGAGTTTAAAAGAGTACCATGCCTATGTAGATTTTTATAATATAGACCTTTACTTTGACCTTAGTCTTCTTGTATTCCTCCTGCCCTAAGAGAGAAATCAACCTTTAGGAGCTTTCAATTTATTTATCCCTGCAAAATAAATAAAATTAAGCTTTGAAAAAGTGATTGAAGAATGATTTTTTTAATTTTATACAGCATAAATTTTATTCTAAATATTAGGTCTAATATTTATTAAAGTTTAATAAGTTATACAGCTAAAAATATTTTAATTTATAAGATTAATTTGCGGGTAATTTTTTGCATATACTTTATTTTTCAAGCTGCATATAACTTTTCAAAATAACATGATAAAATAATAATATTCCTTTAAATGATTCTAACTAATAGATTTTAAAATCTTATTTCTAATAAATGGTTATAAAATCTTTTTATAGAGTTTGAATTTTCACCTTCAACATTTTTTTTAAATTTATATAAGTTTTTGTATTAGGAGTATTTTGGAGCTTTAGAAATAAATTAAAAGCTTAAACTTTTATTTTTATTATGGTTCGATAAAAATCTTGCGATAAATTTCAAGTTATAGAAAATTATATGACTAAATGAAGTGCAAAAGCTTAGTAGATAATTAGTTTTATAAAATTTTATTAAGATACAAATATTTTCTCAATCATATTAAACTAAACTATCATAGATAAAATATGAAATATTCTAAATTTATTTAATAAAGAAATATTCTATTAAGAGAGACCTTAAGTTAAATATTTAAATTTTAAGTTAATATAAGTAATGTATTTTAAATTAATTAAATAAAGATATCTTTCTGTATTTTAGAAAATGGAATTATTAAATTAAAATAATTCTTTATTTATTTATATTTATATAATTGTTATGGATATTATTAGATGCTTTTAAATTTAAATTTCTTATGATATTTACTAAATTATTTCCTCTGCTAATATGATATTTCAATAAAAAAATGGAAAATTGAGTGGTTAAAACGGAATTGTCGATTCGCCTTTCTAGAAACTAAAATAGAAAAGCCAAAAGAAAGGCGAACAAAGAAAAATAAAAGTAGATGACTACATTAGAATCTAGTTCTTCTTCCAAAGGTAAAGTGATGTAATAAGTAGAAGAATAAAAAATGACTCATATTAAAAACTCTAAAATTAAGTCGAACAAATGAAAAAATAAATTTCCCGATACACAGAAACCATATATAACCAAAGCATATAAATAAGAGAACTTATGAGTAATATTGATTTTGGGGATAATGAATTAACAATCTTAAGAAAATAACAAATATAAAATCAATTAATAACAGAAGAATAATTACGAAGATAATCTTAATCAAACTTACCCAATAATCAAATAATGGAATTAGAAAAAACTCCAACTTAAATAAAAAAAGAAAAAATCTCACAAATCGAAATTTAAGATCAGAATATAAATAAATAAATTTGATTATAGTGCCGTAGCACTCTCGTTGGTGCACAGCTCTTTAAAAAATGTTTCATACTGACAAGAATGTTTGTTACTGATAAAATTATCAGATATTGATAAACCTTTCAATACTGGTATAATTATTCAGTACTGATAAAAATGTTCAATGCTGATATAATTTCAGAATACCCGTAATCTTTTCTACTTGTTGGAGGTCCAAGGATATGGCAGGGTTACGTCTCATTGTATCACCAAAGCAGAGGACGACATGTGTTAATTATGGGTACTTAAATTCCCCACCTCTGATGAAGCTCGCAAGAATAATTTCCTTTTATTTTCAGAATTAAAAACTAAAATAAGCCAGTGTCGAAGGTCAAACTAGCAGATGTCTCGATTTCAAGCCAAAGCAGAATAAGACATAAAGTCGATTATGGGTACTTAGCTTCCCCAACCTCTGATGAAGCCTCCCTTGTTGTTCGCCTTCGAACAACTATGGTGATTTAATAAATATTATAATAAAAAGATTAGAAAAGATAGAAAGCAAGATATTTATAAAAAATTAATCAAGATAAGAACTTAAACAATGTTGATACTGCAAATTAAGATTTCATTTATTAAGGAAATGCATAACCTGAAAAAAAACTGAACAAAAAAGAACAAAACAGAACATGAACTTAAATTAATAAACTTTGAATTACATCAAATGGAATTTATAAGAGAAAAATATTTGCTGGATAGACTGAGAATCAACAGTGGTTACCTACCACTTAATCAAGAAGGCCGTGGTATCCATCCTCGTTAAGAAAATGGCAGCAAGTGGCTGGTTGAAATCCCAGAGAATGCTAAACTCTTTTTTACATTTAGTTTATAATTAATTAATTAATGATAATATTTCAAAGAAGAAGAAATAACTTTAATAAAAATGTTAAGGAAATGAAGTTACTTATAAATCAGATAATTCATTTTAATTATGTTCCAAAAGTTCAAGCATCGTTCTTTCCATCTTCCAACTTATGATATTTCAAATCAAAATAAAAAAGAATAATAATATGATTAGAATATTGTTTTAAACATGAGATATTTCATCTTGACACTAAAATATTAAATTTTAAAAAGAGTAAATAAATTAACGTGGATTCACCTTAAGTTCATCACGATTAATAAAAGTAACCAAATTTTATTCTCAATAAAAATCTAGCAATATCTCTCATGTGAATCAGTCCAAAGGCATGAGGAAGAAGGATTGGAGGATATTCCGATAACTGTGTCAAATGACACAGTCAAGTTAATCTCTTCTAAATTAAAATTATTTCTGATCTCAGTTATGTCTTAAAGTCTTTTCAATTAACGACTAGATTAAGGATGTAAAGGCAGGATAACTCTGAGACCTGGACTTCAGTCCTCCTTAGTCATTCTCTCATACCGATAGAAACGTCAAATAAGAAAAGCTTATCACACAAAGAGCACGTCTTTAATTATCTGTGGTTGCATCTATTACAAGAGTACTTTTAATACAGTTTACAATGCACAAGATTACCTACTCAGTTGACTATAGTTCCAACATTCATTTTAAACATGAAAATGAATATTTAAAATATATTAAAATTTATAGCTATAAGTATATAATAGCCTTGCTATAAATTGAAGTTTATAATATACATATATTTCTGTATTAAATTGAACTTAAAGCACTACATTAAAAATGCAGGATTACATTTAAGTTTATTCAAACATTTATATTCATGAGGCTTTCATTATATAATATAAAAATAAATTTAATGCCAAATATTCTTTCTTTAATGCCTCCTTTTACTAAAATATTTTTGTTATGTTTTCATAAAAATAGAAGCTTAAATACAATGATGTATATATTTTTAAATAATTTTCTATATTTCTTAATTTAATACAGTCTTTTCTTAATTTTTCCTTATAGAATCTTATAAATTATCAGAAGAATGTAAATATTGATTATCATCATATAAAAGGATTTAAATCATATCTCAAATTAGATGGATTTTTAAAATTTTTTAACTAAAAATATGAATTATAATAACATCAAGAAAGAAGAGAAAAATAAAAATAATTAGAAGAAAAATAAAAATAATAATTATAAATTTAATATACTTAAATAGCTTAGGGCTTTATTTAATTTAGTATTCTTGTAATTAATAAAATAATTATTTTAAGCATTATTTCCTAAGTTTATCTAAAATTACTTTGAAAGACAGCTAATTTTATGATAAATTAGAAATTCCTTTTTAACACTAATAGAAATATAATTACTTTATATTATTTAAAATTAAGAATATTTGATTATTTTTATAATTTATTGTATTTAAAAAAATAATTGAGATTCTGTAAATAATAACTTCATTTTAGCAAATATTTATGTACTTTTCTTATTTTTTATTACAGTTAAGTTCTTTTAGTTGGATGCAAAAGTAAAATTATAGAAAGATATTAATTTTTAATAAAAATAAAAGCTTAATTTCTAAGCTAATTATATCTAAATATTTATTTTCTAAAGCTTAATTTACTATAAACTATTTTGCTTATTTCTAAATTATAATAGAATGTTTATATGAAGAGTCTTTAAGGAAATTAAATATAAAGTTATTAAGTTAAAATTTTTTAAAATTGAGAGCAAACATAATAAATAATAAAAAGAGTTCCAACTTTAAGCTTAAAAGGAAAGTTGAATGAATTAAGCACTAAATTATATTAATAATAATAAAAGTTAAATTAAGTTATATTTTTAATCATTATTCTTAATTCATAAACTTGCAAAGATTCATTTTTAAAAATTCATTATTAAACAAGGAAAATAAAGATATGACTTAAAAAATATTAATTTGAAGTTTAATTAATTATTTAACTTGCTTTTAGCAATAAAGTTAAAATAGAGGGAATAATTAATGTTTGCATATAGATTTAAAATTAATAAATAGCTAAACATATTAAGAACTATCAATAGTGCATGATTAAATAAAATAATATACTGTTTCGATATCTTCATTCTTAATTATTTAGAAAATAGTTAAAATATAATAAGCAAGCTTAAATTTTAAATCGCTTATTAAAGATATTTAAATTAATGAGAAATTCATTTAATGTAAAACGTAGTTATAGTCCCATCTTAAAGTATTTTTGCTTAAACTTAATTAAAAGTTTACTCTAAACTTATCTCTTGATACAAAAAGGAAAATTGATTTGCTCATAAAAATTTAAACAATTAAACAAAAAAGTTAGTTTGTAAAGGATAAAATCAATTTAAAGTAACTAGAGTATAAATATTTAGCTTTTGTAATTTTCTAAGAAATAATTATATATTTCTAAGAGAAACAATTTAAACTAATAAATAAAATTAAATAGTCTATAATTTTAAAGATAGCTCAAAGATTTTATCTTTAAGTGAACACTTACATTATAACTTTCAAACATCATTAAAGGTATACCATGAAGTTAAAATAATTTTTGCTTAAAATCTTTATTAGCATAAATAAGAGACAATAATAAAAAGATAAAAATAAAAATTCTGCTTTTAAATTAGAAGCTTAAAAGATATAGACAGAATCAAAATCAAAAATTTCTATTTAAAAAAATAGAAAAATGGCTATATAAAAAATTAGCCAATATTTAGTGAGAAAGATGAGGCAAAGTGATTATATTAAACTTTGATACTCAAAAAACTAAAAAATCTAACAAGTTTATAAATCCATAAGGAAAATATAATTAAGAGGGGAATAATTTATTATAAGAACTTTAGTTGGACATATCAGTTAAAAAATAAATACTAGAAAAATATCGCATGACGGATTTAGTAATCGTTGTAACTTAATACCAAACTGGTAAAATTGTACTGAAGCAATAACTTATAATTATGATATAAAAAATCCAAAGAGAAAACAATGGATTAATGAATAAATTCTGATGAACATAAAAAGAATATTTTACAAGATAATCCTTACATGGCGTTTGCGGTGTAACAGATGATTCAACGGGAAGATGGTATTCCGCCAGTTTTTAATTAATAAAGGGAGACATGTATTTTGATAGTCTTATATCTATAAGATAATGATAATAATTGATTGTATAGACACTGATTAAGATAAATTTATTGATATTGCAATAAAAAAAAAATAGAAAAAGTTAATAAATAAAAAGTTTATAACTCTAGATTTTAGAATCTATTTTTTATTTCTTTTTACTCTTTTTAATTAATTTTGTTTATAAGGAATCGACTTAAATGTTTATTTTAAGATTATTAGAACTTATAAAGTATTTAATGAAATCATAATATTTAATTTATAATAAATTTTCTATAATAATATTCTATATCTATATAATGCAGAAGTTTATAGTAAAATATTAATAAATAAATTTGATTTTTCATCTTTAAGTTGAATAAAAACTGTGAAATTATTAATTTATTGTATAGAGCATTTTATATTAATAATGATACTTTGCTAAATAAAATATTTTTATCAAGAATATTTGCTTAATAAATTCTATTATAAGTGAGAAATAATAGTTAAATGTAAGGACTAGTAAGTTTTTAAATTAAGTTTATTCTTCTTTGTAATAATAATAATTAGTTATTATTTTATATTTATTCCTTTTTAGATGTAATAATGCTTTACATTTATTCATTAATGTTAGTAGCATGATATTTGTCTACTTAATATTGAAATAATTTTAAAATAGATATATTTTAGTAGCTTTATATGTTTTGCTTTAAGTTTATTATATATTTTTAATGGCTAAACCACTTGTCTTTGCTTGTATTGGTGTTGATGCTCCTTTATCAAATAGTTTACCTATTATTAGATATTTCAACGAGCTACCATCATGGCATCTAGTCTTAGTTTCTTCTGAAATTTAAAACTGAAAGCCTATAGATTAGATAAGCATGTGTAAGAAATTTAATAATAAAATCAGGAGTTTTCATTCGGGAAACTATACTAGCTTAGTCGAAAACAACCATAATGTCACTTACGATATGGTAAAATGTCCATTAAAACTTGAGATTTATTTATCTACAATAAGCTTCAAAGAAATTAAAAAGCAGCAAGATATAAAATATATAGATAGAGGCACTTTTATTCCTGATACTATAGATGAAGAAGCTTAAATAAAACAATATAAATGTAAGTTTTATAAATAATCTTACTAATTTATAGGAAAAATAAAGTTAATTTTAAAATACTCTAACTAAAGTTAAAAATTTAGATTAATATTCCTTTATTAATTATATCAATAATTTAAAGAATAAAATAAGCTTTACTTATTATAGTTTCATTGCTATATTTAAATTTTATTATTTAGAATTTTATCTAAACACATATTTGAGAAAATAAATTTGCATCTTAAGAATTTTTTTGTTAAACTAAAATTTTATTACTTTGTATACTAAAGGATATGTGAGAAGAAGAAATAAACAAAACGAATTAAGGATATCTAAATATTTGTAGAAGGTAAATTAAATATCTTAATATACAGCATCCAATAATACAATATCCATTATTATTTTCAATTAAGAGATTAAAGAGAAAGTATTTGGTTATATGAAGAAAGCTATAATCTTTTATATTAACACTAATTATTAAGAAACTAAATTTTATCGAAATTGATGATTAAAAAATCCAAAAAATAAATTGCTGCAAGTATTAATTAGAAGAAAGAGAAGTAAAAAGAATAGAAACATTGAATTTTAAAGTTTTTAAAAAGATTATTTAGGTAAAAACTATATAGATAACTAGAAGAATTTAAATAAACATAAGATAAAATATATGAATTAGATAAAAGAGAGATATAAATTTCTTAAATAAATTAGCTTTACTTATAATTTAAGCTACTTTTTAATTATTTAGTTTTTACTAAATATTGATATAATAATTTATAATATAAATTAAAAATGCTTATATCTTTTACTTTAAGATAAGCAACTAAAGGCTTACTCTTTAATTCTACTTTCTCTTTAAGAATTAATTATTTAATTTAAATTTCCTATTTCTCTTCATTTTCTTTGACTTATCTAGCTTCAATGATACTTAATGATTTTATAAAGCTTAAAGTTTATTCTAAAAAGAATTAACAAAAAGCAATAGACATTTATGAGTTAGATTGATATAAATGAGTATTGATGTTTCTTATTCGTAGATAATTTACTTAATTTCTTAATCTAAAGCATTTTTCCTTTTGATTTATATAGTAGAACTATAAATAAGATTTGAATTAAGGACTCAGAATATTAAGTAATTGAATCTAATGTTTGTTGGAGTGCTTCTTGATCTGTATATTTGTTATAGTAAACTTTCTAGATTTAATACATTTCTAATTTTCTTTTAAGTTTAATAAAATACTAATTTATTAGATATAATTGAAGGGTTCTATCCTTTCATACTTTAGAACTGATCTAAAGCGATCTATTTACAAATTAATTGGATATAACTTAAGCTTTATTAGAAGTATTTTCTTATTTAATGATTAAGCAAAATGAGTTTATCACTACTTTACTTAAAGTAATAATAAAGCTCTTCAATTAAACTTATTAGCAATGAATTGCTTCACACTATCTTCTTTTAAAGTAACATTGAATCTGATTTATGGATCAAGATTCAATCTTAAGTTCAAAAGTGATGTATAGCCTAATTAATTTAAGAGTATCATTTTAATATTTATTAATTTGCCTTTTAATTTTTCAACTTATAGTAAATGCCAGCATATTCAAACTAATTATTTCTTTTACTTTTCATTACTATTACTATAAACTCCTTCATTTCTAACTAATATCAATCAATAAGCTTTCATTTATTTATAGCTTAATGAATACTTCTTTTTCAAAACTAACATTATCAAAATCTTCTTTCTTAAATTAGATCATCATTCAAATATCTAACAGACTAATAAAAATAATAGTTTACTAAACTTAAGCTAAATTGATTAAAGTTCTAATTTTGCTTATTTAAGATGTTCTAAGCAGAATTAGCAATAAACTAAAAAATTAACATTTAAATAAGCTTTTAAAGCCTAGAAGTTTAAACTTTTCATTAGTTAAACAAAAATTAAAAAATGCTAAAGTTATTATTAATAAAATTAAAAACTAAGATGAAGGCTATTATAAAAGAAAAACTAATAGCGAAGCTTTCAAGTATAATGAGCCTTAATAAAATGATATTCCATAAGAAAAATGTAATTATTATAAATTTATAAGATTTATCAAAAACACCTAAATTTCTATTTTTAAAACATCTATCTATTAAATATAAATTTACATTTCAAAGATTTAATATAAATTTAATCTTATTTCACCTTTTTCTTCATAGGTATAAATTTGATAGTTTCAATTATATATTTTAAATTTAGCTTTCATTGTATTTTTAACTCTACTGAAGCATATGTAAATATATTAATTAAAATTAAATATATTTAAGCATAATTTGCTTTAAAAACAATTATAGAATAATAATTTTAGACTAATATTAGCCTAGATTTTGATATTATTAGCTTAATAATATTTATCCTCTCATATTTAGTTTATTTTATCATTCTCTTTTTCATATTAAACTCTTCATAAATATTTTACTTATAAGCGTGATTTGATTGCTATTTTAATTTGCATGCTTAAATTAGAGTAATAATTGGATGCAAATTTTTAGTTTGCTGGTTCTAGTAATTTGGTTAATAATACTGAAAATAAGTGATAATAAAGATTCAAGTAAATGTTCTAGTGGATTGATCTGGTAGTGTTGTTCTATAAGCAATATTGAGAAATGGTAAATAAGGATTAGCTAATTTAGTTAGAAGCATTGAAGTTAATAATATGGATACTTGAACTTGATAATTAGTAGTAAATGTGATTAGATTTAATGAAGCTTATTATGATAATTTCTTTAGTTTTCTCCTAATTTAGGTAAGTTTATCTATTATTAAAAGTGTTTCTTGATGAATACTAAATAGTTAGCAAGCTAGCATTATGCTTTATAGATTTGGTATAATTCTTCTAATAATAGCTAAGCTTTTATTTAAATATAGATCTATTATAAAAATTCAGCATTCAGAAAGGCAAATTTATTTGAAAAATCTAATATCCAGTAACCTTTAAATTATATATCATTTACTCACTGCTCAGTTTCAATTACCAACAAATAGAGCATCATATCATTAATAACTATACAAAAACACCTAAACCTATATAACCTTATAATCCAAATGATAAATCAAACCCATTACTAAAATACTCTATATTATAAAAGCAGATTAAACTCCTACTCAAAATTCTTAATGCTTCTACGACTATTTATTAATACAGTTAAGCTTTATACTAAGAATACGCCTCATCTTCTTAAAGAAAATCATTATTTCTTTATTAATTAGTTTATTACCCTTCAGTTAGTGAATTATTTTTTAGAAATAGACAATGTTTGGCTTTAGTAAAATAAGGAAACAATAATTTTAAATAAATAATTAAATTAAACAATTATTAAGGATCTAATATAGCTAATTTACTAAATCATTTTAGAAAATCTAGATTATCTATTGAAAAGCTGGCTCAAGCACAAAGATAAAACTGAATAGTACTATGATAAATGATTAAGATGATATAAATAAATCTCTAAAGTAGGGAATATAATTGATAATAATGCGTTTATTTATATATAATTTAATAACTAGCATATATAAAAAACATAATTCTAATTAAATAATTAATATACTACTAAATAACTAGCTAATCCTTAGCATATCTTTTTACTAATTTTTAAAATACCTTTTGTTTATTCTCCCAATTAACTTAAGATTAGCTAATATTAATCTTTTATATGCAATACACAGTAAGTCTTATAAAGCTTTTTCATTTTTCTACTTAAATTATTAATAAAGTTAGAACCAAAATGATAAAATTCTCTAAGTTAGATAAACTTAGAACTTTAAATTTTAAAAAGAGAGAAATAAAGAAAAATTAAAATATAAAGAGTTTTCCAAGCTTAATGTAATAGAATATATTTTTAGAGTACAAAAGAAGAAACAAGGAATCTAGAAAATTGAATGCAAATGAATAAATGTATATTTAATATTGTACTAACCTGATTTATAGTAGAACAAACCTATGTATGAATAATTTATTAATATAAATGAAAAACTAATTCAGTCCATCTTGTTAAACTTAAATAGCTTCAAAGATTAAAATTTTCTAATTACTATTAAATGTTTATCCAATTATAGTTTTAAATAATTATTTGTTTTATTGCTTCTAGTGCGTTATTTCATTAATTATTAATGATAACTTTAGATAGCAATTTATCTTTATCTACAATAAAATTAACCACTAAGTTTTAAAATTTAGCAAGCATGTTCCAAGTCATTAGAAGTAGTTGATGATCTGTAGTTAATTACACAATATTGTTGATTTTTTAAAATAAACTTAAAGTGTAAATTAAGAAGGATAGAAATCCCTTAAATTACTTAGATATATATTAATAAAGCAGTTTGAAGTTGACTGTTTATTCAATTGATTATTTTAAAAAATAACTATTATAAATGCTTTTATAGAAGAACTTTAGAAAGATTAATCAGCTTCTATATGAAATTTCTCAATAATCAGATACTAACTATAAGAAAGAAGAGTCAGAAATAAATGAAAATAGAAGATAAAGACCAAATTAATTTAAAGTTTGCTTACTATTTAAATAAAATGATTCTTAGAAGGACCTAATACTTAAAGGGGATATTATATATAATGAAGTATTTACAGCTAAGGTATTAATAATAAATAACTCATTCTATTTACTAAATAAATGCTTATTATTTATTTAATTTATACTACTTATTCTTCAATTATTATCAATATAATTATACTTAAAATTAAGCTTTAGAAACTATTTATCTAGAGGATTTTTGGAAGTTAAAGTTTTAATTTAAATGGGTTAATTTAAATAAATTATTAAATAATATAGTACAAAATACCTGGATAATAAGGATATCATACCTCTAATTATTATGAAATATTTAAGTATCAATGATGCTTAAAAGACAAATATACTTAATTTTATAATTATAACACAATGATAGAACAAACATCATTTATAGTAAAATAATATTTTACCTTAAAAATATATCTGAATTCAAAGTTAGTTTATAAATGAGACAAAGCTGTTGCAAGAACATTCTTACTTATGATGCCACAAGCAAATACTTATGCTAAATGAAATTGAAAAGAAAAACTTAAATAAAAATAATAAAAAACTTGATTTCATTTATCATTTATATATCATACCTAAAATTATTTTTAGTTTATTAATAAATATAGTTAGTCAAGCAATAAAATCCTATAAATGCAATTATCTATTACTACTAAAAGTTAGAATCAATTATGCTTTATGCTTTCAAATTTTATCTTGGCAACAATAAATATTTGTTTATTAATATACTAAAGAAATATATTTTATCATTATTGTTTAATAAAATAAAGAATTTCTTATAATTTAGAGATTATTCTACTCTTAAATTAAAAAATAAAGTGATAGTTATATTCTTATTTAGCTTTATCAAGTCATTGCTTTATTTGCTCTTATAATTTTACTTCTTCCAAATTAATTTTCATTTATATTGCTTGTCTAAATTATAAGCCTAAAATAAGGATTTTTAAAAATGCTTTATCTATTATATTTGTTAAGAAAGGAATAAAATGATTTGCTCACTTTCTATAATATAATTCTTCAAAACTTCAAATTATAAAAAGTAAACTTCTCATAATAAAACCTATCCAAAGTAATCTCTAGCATACCTTTTAACTTTCTATTCATAATCTTATTTCAGCAAATGCTAGTGGAATACTATAAAATTCCTACCTCAATTAACTTTTAATAACTTCCAGTTGTTTATAGCAGTGACTTTTAGACAATTAATAATATCTTGTAAAAATACAAAGATTTATAAGGATTAATAGCATACTTTATATCCTTAATCAAGTTATACATATTGAAGAGTTAATGTAGAGTTTATAATAATTTTATAAGCAAAGCTATTAAAATATTTTATATATTAATTTAATTTATTTTAGAAAGAAAAGGCTTAGCATTTTAGTCATTTAAGTTCTTACCTTTGGCTATTTCTTTATATAACTAAACTCTAAATCCTTATCACTCTAAATATTTTTAATTTCTTACTCATTTTTAGTTTATAATGTATTACTTTACCATACTGTAGTGAGCTAAATCCTTCAGTATGTTTTGCAGTTATTAAGCAATAGAGCTTTCTGGTAAGCTTTCAAATATATATTTTCCTTTCTTTGCTGAATATTTTTTACCTCCATTTAAAATGTCAAATTATTACCAAACTCTGATTTAATGTTTTTAAGAATTAAATGCTTTTATTAGCTAGGGGAAAGCCTTTGATAGATTTTAGTGTAAAAAGTAAGAAGCAACTCTATCTTTCTTATATATTTTTTAACCTAAAATGACTTAAAGAAATTTATAGACGTTTGACTGTAAGTTTGGTATCTAGGAGTATTTTTAAAGGTATAATCTTAAAACTTAAAATATATCTAAGTTCTTACTAATGAATTAAGCTTTTCTTGCTTAGAGGTTTATTAAGATACTATTTATTAAAATATTCCAAACTTTTTCTATCAAGCTAGTCATGCAATAAAAGATGCTTAATTCTTTAAGAGTTCCTTTGTAGAAGCTATTTCGTTAAGAATTTAAATTTAAGCAAATCAAAAGTTTTCATTTATAATACAAAATGTCGCAGTACAATCAACAACTATACTCGTAAACTCCAAGCACTTAAAGAGACTATCCTGATGAAAAATTCAATCATATGCTTGGTTAAAAAACCTTATAAAGCTAAGAGTCCGAGAGTAGCCTTTGAGATGAAAAATAATGGAAAAAAGAATGGTAGCCTGTGCTAATCTAAAGTGATACTTAGCTTGAATGAAGGGATGAGGAAGGATCTCTCTTTGATCCAGAAAATGAGTAATAAGAAAATAAACTATAGCTGCAAAAATAAAAGAGAACATTAAAAATTATAAAGGAATAAGTTGAAGATGAAGAAGTAAGTTTTTATGAGGATCATATAAACTAAGGAATAATAACTAATGATAGCTGGCTGTACTATTACCTTCTTATCTACGTTATATTCATCACTCTGCTCTACCAAACTAACCTTGTCTATGAAACTTCTCAAATTAATAAAGCATTTGAAGAAGCTTTTAACCCTGATTACATAGAAAATGGTTAGCTAAGGGACTTGGAATAATGAATTGGAGATAATGTTCTATAAATTATGTTTAATGCTTCCATACGTAATTCAGATAAGTATAGATGAGAGTAGAATGTGTTTTAAGGACTAAGATTTTCCTTAAAAAGATATGAAGTATAAGAGATTAAGGATAACAACTATAACTAAATTCTTAAATTCAAAAGAAATTCTTAGGAATCTATGAGTCCTTATCTCTAAAACTCCTTCGAAAATAAAAATCATCTTCAAGATTTAAAAATCATAAACGAAAGAAATGAAAAGGCAGAAGATTAAAATACAAGTAATGGTTCAAAATGTTTGCACTAATCAAAGTTTTATTTAGACTAAGTCAAACTAAAAGAAGATCTCAAGGTTTATAAATATAAAGAAGACTATGGATTCTTAGAAGCAGGAGGTTACACTGAGTTTTTCTATAATAATGAAACGATGGAACAAGCATTGTATAAATATGCTTAAATGATACTTTCAGGTTGATTTAATAGGGCGAATTTCGGGTCTTTAGTAGTAGAGTTTTTTTTCTATAATGGAAATTATAGGATAGTAGATTACTACAATATAGCAGTGCAGAAATAAAGCGGTTATGGCTTGAAAATAGAATAATATGGCTAGGGAGTTTATTTAGAATAGTTAATAGAGAATAGTGAGAATAGTAAAGTAGGTCTAGTTTTAGGGATAATTTTTATAATATTGAATGGAATTTATTTACTATGAATAGTAAGTAAAATAGTAAATGATCTTAGATTTTACTATAGCACAGGAAAGTGTGAGTTAAAGTTCAGTTAGATACTTCGGTGTTGTAGCTTCTTGATGATAGTACTAAGTAGTGGAATATGAATAGACATTTATACATTGAAAGCAAAAGAATAAAATTTACCTATAGTAAAAGAATCTTAGTTCTAAGAATATATATCTATCATCATGGAGAATCGCCATTTTATTAGAGTTGCCTCTCTAACTTTAATTTTAATGGGAGTAGAAATAATAGAAATTCTGACCTAAAAGTTAGTTTTATTTTCAGTTTTGTAAAACTTGATTATGAAGGCTAAAGCAGAGATTTGGATGTTTTTGATTATATGATTCATAAGCTTATCCACATTTAGCGTGATAGGAATGCTTCTATTCTACTTTGACCAAGCTTATGAGAACTTTTGGTCTTCTTTATTCATGCTTTTCAGGTTTTCGATCAAGCATCATCCTTTTGAATAGGATTTGAAGAGGAAAAATGAATAAGAGCAGCTTAAAGAGTGTTGGGCAGGAGGAAATGGGTTTATTTTGATTAGCTTCATTATAATTCAGACTTTCTTCCTAAACTCATTCATAACAGCAATCATTTTACATCACTTTGAAGTAATAAAAAGCAAAACTATTAAAATAACTTAGGCTTAATCTTAGTTACTAAAGGAATAGATGAAGCAAACAAGAAATTAGTGAATTAACTTTTTACTCTTAAGAAAGCAAAGGAACAAAGATTATGAAAGAGACTTTTAGAGTACGATTGATTATCAAAGTAAATCACTTTACTATCAAAAATCAAAGCTTGAGATTATAAACTTCAAACTAATAAAAATTTAGTGAAGTAACTGGAGTAATAAAATATAGATAAGGATAAGAACAACTCTTATACCTTTTCTGCTAGGAAGTAATAAACAGACTATGGTTAGTTAATTCTTTATTTATGCTCGCAAGCGAAGAAGCCAGCTATTAATGCTAAAACTGATCCAGAAAAGTGACCTAAATATAAGATTAAAAATCATAATAAAGATATAAATTATTTTAATTTTACTTCAAACACAAGAGAAGCTATGCTAAGATACATGCAAAAGAGACTTACATTCCTTGAATTTTCTATTGCTCATTAGGTAGAAATTCCATAATACTACGTTTTCATTCAGAACATGTCTGAAATAAAGATTTTTCAGTTTTGCTTAAAGACAAAAACAAGAGTGCTAGAAACTTTTTAAGACTTAAAAAACAGAATAAAGAAATAAATTGGTTAAAATAAAAAAGACTAAGAGTATAAAATTTATTAGTCAATGGAAAAGAAAAACAAGCCGAACTAATAATGCAAACAAGTATGCAAACTAATAGTCTATCTCATTTACATCATCATTACCTTAGGAGCTTTTAGCCTTTATTTTAACTTCCAATCAAATTATAATTTTAGTTAAAACCCCAATTTTTACTTAAAAAGCTAAAATTTCAATTACTAAGAATTTTATGCAAGAAAGACTTTTACCTTTAAAGACATCAAGACTAATTTAATGATAAATAATTTCATTTAGCAATCCATAATCAGACAAACTTAAAACAATTATTCACTGCTTAAGCTTAGCATTTATGGAGATCCTATCTTTAGAGTTACTCTTAGATACACTTATTCTTTACCTAATACTTTCACCTTTTCTAAATAAATTTAGTAAAAACGAAGAACTTAAAGACAAGTTTCTCCTTTTTAAATAGACACCAACGAAAAAACTTCACCTACATTAATTTCCTAAAATCATATTTACAACCAAAAAAATACAAACAGAACAGCTTTCGAATAAGGCGGAGTTGTCATCTTATGTCCTAGAAATGATGATTTTATAAAACCAAACAAACATATAATAAACGATTAGATGTTCAATCCTTAAACCAAATGTATGATATATGATTTTATCTTTTTCTACGATATGAGTAACAACATCAATTATAACAGTTTATACTGATGTAACTAACCAAGTGGAAGAATTTCTCCAGGATACTTTAATTATCCCGTTTAAATACTAAAATTTGAAGAACATTCTAATATAATAATATTAGGAATCATTTTATTTTCCCTCTTTGGCTTTTATTTTGTAGCGAAGGAAATTAAAAAATATTATAAGTAATATTCGCTAATTTTATTAAGCCAAGCCAAAAAAGTACAAATTTAAAGCAGTCTAAAGTAAATCTAGCACTTAGTTAAGATGAGCCAAGATAAGTCTTATAAAGAAAAATATGAAAATAGGAAAGGCTTTAAATTAAATCTTCAGAAGTGTTACAATTATCTAAGAAACACATCAAAATGGTTGCTTAATCGTATGAAACAAATATTAAAAAGTTTATACATTTATACTTTCAAATCAATTTGGAGTTTGATAAATGCCATTCATGCTATCTTATTTCTATCAACTTTCATAATTTTTGTGTAGTTTTCTACTGACAATATATTATGAAAAGACTGGTCAGTTCCTTTCACTCAAGCTGATTCAGAAATAGGAAACTTCTATAGCTTCATAAGGAAGTAAAATGAGTTACAAATAGTATTTTCATTTTATGCTTTCTTCGTATTGCTGAAGCTCATTAGATATTTTGACTTTTATAAGAAATTTGGAATAGTCAAATATTTCATGCAGAGAGCTCTGGAAGATATTGGTTATACTCTACTCCTTCTTTCTATTTTGTTTATAGGATTTATGCTAATGGCTAACCAGAGTTTTGGCCATTCATACTAGCGATTTAGTTTACTCTTCTCTACAGCAATAAACTTAATATAATTGCTGGTTGGTGTAATTCCAATTCATGAAATGATGGAGGTTGATTACTTTCTGTCAGTTATATTTTTATTACTTCTGATTATATTGCTTCACTTTACTTTGAGAGTGCTATTTACAGTAAATATATTTACCCATTATATAAATTATAAGGGCTATGTAGAGAAGCATTTTGCAGAAGAACAGAGTGGCATAAGCAGCTTATATGATGTAATAAGTAAATTCCTTTTCAAAATAACTTCCAAATGCTTTACTAAATTAAGTAATAAATTTCCTTTTTTACGGAAAAAAGCTATCATAGAAAGATAAGTCACAATCCCTTGAGCCTTTAAAGACTAAGATATTAAAAATCCTTTAAACTAAGCAATAAGTTATATTATTAGTGGCATATAATAGTATGAAATGCCAGAAATAGACAAACGAACTTTCTATGAATTGAATAGTATGATGAAGCCTTATATTAGATAAAACTGATTCAACTAACAAGAAGAAATATAAAATAAAGGATTAAACTCTGAAACAGAAGCAGGGAACTGTGAATACTAATTTTAGGTTTAATAGGATTAAGTTAGATCTACATTCTGATTGGATAAAATAGATGAAAAACTTTAAGCTAAATAAAGGCAACCATTGCAACTATTTTAGATATGCAACTAAATAGATGAAATAGAGATCTGCATTAAAGTAAAATAAGTAATTTACAACTTTAATAGAAATCTTAATTTTGATCTTTTCTCTCTATTAAAACAATAGCAGGAAGAATGAATAGCTTTCCCTCATTAGTAGTAAGATCTCGCCTTTAAATAAGGAAACTGTAAGTAGAAATAGGAGTATTGGGAAGCTTATACTATGTAAAAAATCTATAATTAAAGAGAGAAAAAAGTGAGTTAGAAATCAGGATGGTACTAAATGATAGCTTTGTTCAAAAACTAAATAACAAATGAAAACTAAATATTAAGTATGGATAACAGACTATTCATATTTTGGGATTCCATGACTTTCCAAGAGAAGCTTACCTTCTGATGTGGTGAATACAATACTGAGAATTAAATGATAGAATAAATTTTAACGTTTCAGTAAATGAACTAAATTTGGAGTAAAACTCCATTTAATACCGGAAATTTCCTCAGAAGTTTCTAGAAGCTTAAACATTAAATTGATAGTTAATGTTCTGACTATACAAAAGAACGAATATCAAACATTGAATAAACTCTACTAACAACTGATTCATCTATCAGTGATACTTTATCAAAGTAAAGGACTATTTTTGAAAAGCTGACAACTAATTTTAAATAGCAACTGATAAAGAATATTATGAAGGGAGAGTATGAAGATGAAGTAACTCGAAGGAATGATATAAAAAATATAGAGAATCAAACTATTGAAGTAAGGATGCAAAGCGTTCTTTAAGAAAAGAATAATAAATTAATACAGTCTGATATAGATGAAAAGCTATCTCTTTGAATAGCACTTAATAGGATTTAAAAAGTTCTACTTATAATAAACTGATAAGACACTATGCAAAGTAAAATAATGTCTATGATGATAAACTGGGAATCTGAAAGCGAATAGGAAAACCAAGAAAAAGATTACCAATTTCTTAATTAAACTCTTAGCAAGCAGGCAAATATTTGCTGCTATTAGGCAAAGAATTAAATTTTAATATAAAACTAAAGAAGCATTTAATAGTTGCTAGATGAAAATGTAAACTTCTAAAGCTACTAGTAATATTTATGAGCATAAGTAGAGGAATAAACATAGACAAATACAATTTATAAACATAGGTTTTAAAAAGAATATCTCAAAGGTTAGTTCCATGAACAACTGTCAAAAAGATCATTTTAGCTTTAAAATTCTAAAGACAAAAGCTAAGCATTTGAATTACTTTTTTAGAGATAAAAAAACAAATCTAATACTTCAAAGATAAAAGAACCTTCAAATTAGTAAGAGTTTAATTAGAAATTAATCAATTTTACTTAAAAGAATAATTAAACATTACTGAATTAAAATCAAAGCGAAGTAACAACCAAATAAAATTTTGTAAATAAAAAAGAATAAAACTAGTTAGAATATGACCTTTCAGTATACTCTAGTTAAAAATCTAATATTTAAGATTAAAGTTTAGTACAAATAGAAGATTAGGAGGATCAAAATTAACAGAATGAAGAATCTTCGTAAAAAATGCTTTAAAGCTAGTTTATAGAAAATGTATAAGAATTATAAAAAAGTAGTAATCACGTTTAAGAGAATAAAGAACTAGATATAGAGAATGAAGAAACTGATTAAGTTTAGTTTTTATAATAAATTAAATTTGCTTAAATTTAGTTTCATGATTGTAATAATGAAAGCAATCCAGTAGAAGTGAAAGAAGATTAGTCTTAATAATAATAAAAAATAGAACAAGACTAAGTATCTCTTAATGAATCCTTAAGGTTAAACACAACATAAGTCTAAAAGAATATAATAGCCTTATTAAATGATCAAAATGATTATAGCATTAAGAAAAATGAAAAACCATACATTAAAAATCCTTTAAATCTGAATCAAAATGATATCGAAAGAAGTTGGGAATAAAATAGCTAATCCCAAGCTCAAAAATAAATAGATTTAAATTTAATAAATCAAAGTGAATTTTTGAATTAAAGCAGAGAAAGAGAATCTATTTATTGGAAGGAAGAGCCAAATGAAGATACAGGAAGATAAGATTTTCTTTAAAAAAAATGAAAAAATTAGCTAAATTTCAGAAAGTAATTAGATGGAAATAGTTAAAGCTGTAAATTTTTGAAAAGAGAAGAAATATAGGAAATGAGTAACTCTATTATCTATATAATTAGATAAATTTTCTTTATATTATAGACTTTAAAAGTACTTTAAAAAATAAAAATTAGTTTAGTCTTTAGAATAAAATATATAATAAGAATGTAAGTTTTGAATATAAGATAAATTAATAATTCATAATAAATAATTAATTTTAAATATCTTATTTCAAGTGTTTTATTACAGTTAAATCATTAATAGTAAGCAGCTTCTATATTTTGGATTATTTAAGCTATTCCAAACCCCCTTAACAAAAAATATGATGTTTTTGGAAATAAAAATTATTAAAATTCTAAATATTAAAGAGGTATTATAATAATTATACACAAAATAAAAGTTTTTTAATTAAAAATGTATTAATTCTTATTATTTGATGTGTAATTATTACGATTCTCATTTTAGTAAGTTCTTAAATAAAATCTTGGTTATTAAAGAGTTGATTGCAGTTAAGATAAATTATATAAATATAATATTTTATAAATTAGATATTTTTATAAATCTTACCTCTTCTTATTCAAGGACGTCGATCCTTTATCATAAAGCTTTAATATAATTTCCAAAATTCTAGCTTTACATTTTATTTTATATTTTATACCTTTTAACAATTTCCTCTTTATATATAAATAGCTATACTTAAATTCTAATGTACTGATTTAATATCTTTGCATGTAAATTTGTTAATAAATCTAGATAAGACAGGGTATTAGCATGTAACTTCAAATAGTTAATCTTGCTCTTTCTTATTTCTATTTTGAGTTATTGAAATCTTAATTATATTGCTGAATTTTAATATTAATGCTCTCACTATATTTTATAATTGATGTCTTTCTCTAGAACTAATATTTTATAATCTCATAATTTAAGTCTGATTCGTATTTTCTTACTAAAAATAATAGTTAGCACTTTTATTAAACTATAGAGAGTAACATGCTATCTACTAATATCATCTTTACTAATTATCCAGATATTTCTCTTAGTTCATATTATCTTAGAATTTTAGTGTTAAAATAATTTATTATGATTTAAACTTGACCTTGAAGAAAGACTCACTTCAGCAGATATTCGAGAAGTTATGAGTAGAACTAAATTTAAAATAGACAGATCTTTTAAATAATAAAAATTAGTTATTTATATATTTTATATATAAAGTTTCAGCCAGCTTAGTGCAAGCAGTTATCTTTTCGCTCTACTCTAAAGCCGATTAAAATAACTTTTTAGTAACTAATCATCCAAATTAAATTTCCATATTAATTAATATTTTGAATGAAAGTTTTCAAAGTAGATAATAGAATGTATATACTCCTTCTAAATTTTTCTATCATATCCTTATTTCTTTTAACTACTTTAAGGGCTCTTATTTAAATTTCTATCTTTGTAAATTATAAGTTAGATTGTGTTGTTATAGAGCCATCAAGAAGCTTGCAGATAGTAAACCTCTAAATATGAAAAAAATAGTGTGAGTATTATTTGAGAAATAATAAAAATATCTTATTTGCACATAATCAATATTTCCTCAATTTCTAAACTAAAATTATTAACTAATTTAAGAAAACTCAAAAAGAGAATTTTTAATTTTAGCTTAGAGAAAATAAAAAGTGTTAATAAAGGAAATATTATAAATAAATATATAATAAAAAATAAAATAATTTAAGATCTTATAGCATATTAATCTAACTATATATCTGGTTAAATAAAATAATAACTATTTCATATCTTATAGAAAATATTTAACTTAAACACTTAAGAATATGTTTCTTGTTGCTTTTAGTCTATATTTTTGTTAATTTTTAATAATAATTCTACTAGAGTTGCAATATAAAATGGTTTATATTAAATGTTTATATCTACTCTATACCTAATTCATTTATTCTATGGATAAATTATTATTATTATCTAAGCTTTCATATTTAACATGTTTTATCTATATCTTTTATTTATTTATATATGATAAAATAATTTAAAAAAGGAAACAGTTGTATGTTTCTAGATTAAGAGCTAAAAGATGAGACTATAACAAGAATAGTTGAAAATAAATGAGACTAAGATTTCATTTAAAGACATTAAATCATTTACTTACATCTATAATTGAAAAAAGCGATTCTAATTGTTAATAAAACCAAAAGCTTATTAGTTGAAAGCAGAGAAAGATTAACTCTTAGCTAACAAAAATAATGACATAGATTAAACTACTCCAGATGAAAATATTGATTAAAATTGTAATGCTAAACCAATTTATTATGAGTACCAGCTACTAAAATAATTGGAAACACTTTTAACAAGAAAGGATATAGTAAGTGGATTTATGATAAATTTTAGTTTGAAGAAGCCATTTCTATTTACTTTAGTTTCTTGGTGTGGATTTTGTAAATTCTTTACCCTCAACTGGAATAATTCTATAACTACATGAACTCAGTAGATTGTTTAAAATATGAAAATGCAGCAAGTTTTTATGAATATTCGTAAGGTGCTTTTGTTTCTTATTCACTTGGAATGTATTTTGCTCGTCAACCTTATGGACAAATATCAGTCTAAAGTAAATATGGAGTTAGTGGAATTCCCATTTTAATTTTGATTAACAAGGAATGGAGCAGAAGTAAATAGAAATGGACGTAGTGATGTTACTTATAAAGGAGCCAGTTGTTTCACTGAATGGGTCAAAAAATAGCAGCCTTTTTCAATCAAAATTACGAATAACAAACTAATTAGCAAACTATTTAACAAACTACTTAGCAAATTTCTTAGCATTAAAGTAATGGAAAACCTTCAAATGTAGATGGTTTTTCATGGAAGCTTTCTTGGAATCGAGCAATTTTAGAATTTCATAAGGAAAATATATTTAGGAGTTTGATCATTTATTATAAGGTTTTGTAGAAGACAAATAATTAATTAAGAAGTGCTGGAACAATTTTACATGAAGGATTTAGTGAATGTTGTAACTCAATTCAAAACTTTAAAAGCTTTGCCGAAAACATAGCTTATAATTATGATACAAAAAATCCAGGAGTAAAGGCAGTGAATTAATGGATAAGTTCTGATGCACATAAAAAATAAATTTTATCAGATAATCATTACATGACAGTTAGCAGAGCAAAAGATTATTCAACGGGAAAGATGGTATTTCTATTTACTCTTTGCTAATAAACGAAGACAATTTTTTATTTATTTTATATCTATAAGATAATAGTTTTTAGTAAAATATCACCTATAAAATAAAATATTAAAATATAAGATTATTTTTTTTTGCGAAATTTTTTAATTTCTTTAAGCCAAGTTTAAAATTTCTTTATAAGCTAAAATAATAATTTTTAAATTGTAGCATTCTTCTTTAGGTACTTGAATATTTCTTTTCTTAGATAATACTTGGTATTTTTTCCTTGTATATTTTCTGGATGTGTTGCATTATATATTTCTAATTTACTTTTTATTTATGGTTGATGTTTTATCTTTTTTTCTTCAATTTCTTTTAGAATTTTCAGCATTCTTATTTAATTTAAAAAATGTTAGAATCTTTTTCACAAATGTGTTCTAGATTTTTTTTACATAAAGAAAAATACATTTGATAACTTTTATTTTTCTTAAAAGATTATTTCAGCCATAAAATTTCTAGATTTAATATAAATAATATTTAAATATATTAGTGGTACCACCATTATTTGGTTCACCACTACTTCTGTTCTAGAAATACTTGATCCGCTCTGTCTTGATTTTTTTTCATTCTCTGGATCATAATCTTCTTTTTTTTCGAGGACTGGAGTTAGAAGGGAATAGAGAAAATCAAAATCTTGTGCCAAATGTCACACTTTATTAAACTATTCTAAATAAATTTTTTTATTAGACTTATTAATTTCTTTAGATCCTTTCCATAAACTGTCCATAGCGACGTGTGAAGAAAGGAGAACTCTAAGACCCAGGCTTCAGTGCTCAATATTTCAAGCAATGATGTCCCTAGTCAACTTCTCGTATCGATAAAGAGAACCCTCAAACAAATAAGGTTTATCACATAAAGAGCACATGTTCTTATTTATTTGTGGTGACATCTATTATAAGAATACTTGTAATGCAGACTATACTGCCTGAGTCGTATAAAAATAAATTGCAGCGCAGAAAAAACATAAGCATATTTCTTATCTAGAAATAGTAACATATTAAACACTAGATTACCTACTCAGTTGAAAATGATACATAGTCTATTTTTCAAATAATTATATTATAATGATAATAATAAAATAAAAAAATGTATTTTTTATATTTAAATAATTTAAAAATATTTTATAATGTTTATTTATTTGCTATGCTTAATAATATATTGTTAACTTTATCTGATTAACATTATAATCTAATTAATTTTCATCATTTTTAGATAATAATTATAATACATTGTTTAGCTTAAATTTTGAGAGCTTTAAATATCTTACAATAAGATAAAATTAAAGTAAATAAATTTTGAGATTAATTGAAATATTTAAAATTCATTAAATTATTATAATCTTTAGGGCTATAAAATCCTAAAGATATAAGGTAAAATAAACATTTTTTATAATTAAATATAATTTAAATAGATGCTAATTATTAATGCCCTAATTTTAAAATCTCACTCAATTTTAATTTATATTTTTAATTAAATATATATATTTTATTAAATGGAATATATGATACAAGCTTTTATTTAAAAAATATAATGTTTTTAATAAATATTGTCATTAAAGAAATAAAATTTAAAGTTATCTTATAATATTGAGAGATAATAGGTTAAATTTAAGAAGAACAAAAAAAGAAAATTAATATGAAACTATTCAAAGATTATAGTTAAAATTATTAAATTCTGAAATTAATAAAATAATTTGCAAAATTAATATAATATTAATTAGATTATTAAAAATATTTTTAAACATATAGTGAATTCAAACTTTTAGTGAAAGGAACATTTTTTTTAATTTAATTGAAGAGATAGTGAAAGATAATCAATGTAATAGTGATATAGTAATTTTTAAGAATATCTTGAAATTTAATAGATTAAACACTAAAAATAATAAGATTCTCATAAATTATGAGAAAATTTTTTTTTAATTAATACAGAAAGTTTTGAAATCATGTTAAAACAAAATTTATGCATTAAAAAACTTATAAAGTATGCTCATTTTCCAAATTTTACTATATTTACCAAGATTTGTACTATTTTAATATTAATTATGTCATGGAAATGAGGGTTCTGAAATAATTAAAATAAGATAAATTTAAAAATTTAATTTACCAAATTTTTCAATTTATAATTAGCAAAATCATATTGTGATTAAGATTCTTTTATTTGTTGCCTTCATAAATTTTATATTTAAATTCTTATGTTGTTAAATAAATACTTACTCTTTGCCAATTGATTTTAAATTATTTGCTAATCAAATAAAAATTAATTACTTATTCGTAGAATATTAGTGAAAAAAAAATTTAGTGGTAAATTATTGTAAATTAAATAATATTAATTTATCTTACAATCATATAAAATTTTAGAATATTATTTATTTAAAAGTTAAATTGGTTTAATCTTATATATAAATATAAAAAATATTACAAACTATTAATAAACTAAAAAAATATGCATTCAAATTAACATAATTTAAATAAAGGTCAAATATTTATAAAAAATTACAAAACAGGATGGTTAATAAAACAGAACTTTTATATTTAATAAAAGAAAATAATAATTATAATTAAAAAAATGTTCTCAAATTTTATATTCTTATTTATAATTTAAAAGTTTTCTTAAGATATTTTTTAGTTGCAATAGTTAGCAAAATGATTATATAAAAGTAATTAAAAAAATTAAATTCTAAATTATATTTAAAAAATTTAATAATAAAAATAGAGTAGAAAATTTAATTTAGTTTAATTTAAATCATTAATATCTAAAATATTTATAAATAAAAAATTTAAACTTAATTTTTAATGATCAAATATATAAAAACATCAATAATAACTTTTAAAATGGTAGAAATTAATATATTTTTATTTTCTTTAAGCAATATAACTATTTATAATAGAAAAAATAAAATTTATATGAAATTTTAAAATTTAGATATATTAATTAAGAAATGAATTGGTTTCTTTCTTAGATGTTTAAAAAAAATAGAAATTTATCCATTTTCTCCATTATTGCTATATTTTGGATAAAAAAATGAATTTTTTAAATAAAATAATTAATAAATTTATTTTAAATTTTATTCTGATTTGATAAAATTATTAAAAAATTAAATTTATTATTTAAAAAAAGTTTTAAACAATTTTAGTTAATTTTATTATGAAAATTTTTTTAGATAAAACTAAAGAATCTATATTTAAATAAAAATAAATCACTAAATAAAATTATCTAAATAAAATAAGCTATATAAATTAGATTATTAATTTAATCTTTTAAATTTTAAATAATTTAATCTAAAAATATTTTACTTTTCAAATAAATTTTCCCAAAAAATGTTTGAAACGATGCCAAAATAAATTGCTAGCATATAACTTAAATAGATTATTTTTCTATGTAGATTAAAAAATTAATTTGAAAAAATTACTTATTTAATTTTTTCTATAAATCATTACAGATAAATTTTATTTTTATTTTTCAAGATATAGTTACGATTTAATAAAGAAGTATATCGATTATCCCTTTTTAAACTAAAAATCAAATAAAAATTAGAAATAATTTAATTTTTACAAAGTTAAATATAAAATTACTTATAAAAAGGGAAAAAATTAAAAAACTATGCTCCTATTTAATTATTTTTTTAAAATAAAATATTCAATAATAAAGTTTAGAATTTTTATTCTAAAGATATAGATAAATATAATTTTACATAAAATTAAATATAATAAATCTATAATATAAAATTAAATATTTATATTTAATTCCTTTCACTATTTATTATATAGATCATATTTTCATAATTTAAAAAATTTAACGAATGTTATAAAAATAACTTTAAATTATATCACTAAAGAACTTTTAAAAATTAATAAAAACGAGAATGCTTAAAAATAAAAAAAAACAAAATTTAAAAATTAAAGAGAAGCTTTTAAAAAATAACTTTTATTACAGCTTACTCTTTTATTTTTAAATAAATAAAAATAGGATATTTAGTAAGCATAAGCTATATGATATTAATAAAATAAAATATTTAAAAATTAAAATAGTAAAATCTATATTTTAAATTTAGAAATTTAATAAATAATTAATATAAAAGTTTAAATTAATATTACTCTACTCATTTAAAAGAAATTATTAACATTTATTTAGAAACTTTCTTTCTTAATTTAATATCCTTTAAATAAAATGCTAATAGAAATATATAAGATTTTAAATTTTCTATTTAGATTAAAATTAAACATATAATCTCTTTTTTATCCTTAATTTCAATCTAAAAAAATTCTTAATAAATGCAAATTACTAAAGTTAATTTATAATTAGTAAATTAGCTTTTTATTTTGAAGATTTAATTAGGTCTAAATAGAATAAATGCAAGAAATTTAGAAATTAAAATGCATGTTTATAAAATTATAAGTAAAGTTTTATAAGAAAATATCAAATCGTTTTTATAATAAATTTGAAAAAAATCGAATATTAAAAGCGAGAATATTAACTTATTTAAAGTTATAAATAATGCCAAAGAGATAAATAAAATATTATAACTTTCTAAGATTAAATTATTAAAATTGCTTTAAATATACTTCAAAGAATTTTCCTGCTTCATAATTTTAATTTATAATATTTAATTACAAGATTTTTAAATTAAAGCTTCATATTAATTAATAAGAAAATTTTTATAATATTTTGTAAAATTATAACTTTAATATTTTATAATTGTATAAATGCTAAATTAAATTTAAGATTTATACAATTTATAAAAACATTTTCTTGCATTAAAGAGATGTAAATTTTAAAAAAATTAATTTTCATATAAGAATGCCAATTTTTATGTTATGAGAGAACTTTTTATATAAACGATAGAACTATCCATTTGGTAAAAATTAGAAAAATATAAATGAAAGCTAAAAATTCTTCTTCTTTTTGGATAATTAATCATATATATTTAAATTTATAATTTAGATTTTAGTATGCTAATACTTCACAAAACTAAAAGTATTCAGGAAAAAATTGAAAAAGTATTTTAATTTAATTTAAGTTAAATTTATATGAAATTATAAAATTGATAGCCATAAGTTGTATATAATAATTTCTTAATTAAATTTAACGAATAATTACTAAATATAAATCATTTTTGTATAAAATAAAAGGTTATTATTAAGAAATATTTTTAGAATATTCCAAATGTTATTATATATTTGTCTAGCTTGTATTTTATAATTTCGTTTATTGAATTGATATATTTTTCTTCGATAAATCAACAATTTAAAATTTCAATTAAATTTCTTTTTAGAAAATAATTTTTTATTTATTAATAACAAACTCTAAGTGATATTACAGCAAGCTAGATCAACACTTCTAAAATTATTTTGAAAGATGGGGTTGGCTAATAAAAGTATGATTTATTAAATATTTAAAAAATTATTAACACAACTATTATATATCTATTATCATGATTTATTATGAATTTATTCTAAATCAAAGCAAATGTAGAAGAAATAATATTTTACATTCTTTTTATAGCTTCAAAGTATTTTTAGAAATTAATGTGAGAATATTTTGTAAAATTTTAATTATTTTCAACTAAGAAGCTAATAAATCATAATATTTCTTAATGTCAATACTTCATCTTTTACTCAGTAGTTTATATTTTGTGAATTTTTTAAATATATCTTATCAACTTTTGAAAAAAAAGATCTCAAATGTAAAAATTTAAAAAAGAAATTTATAAAAGTTTAGATTTATTATTAAATTTATATTTAGTACAAATTAAATAAGTAAACCTAATAATGAATTTATTAAGACAACTACTTAAAAATTGTAGTCAAAAACCGGAAAACAAATTCATACGCGTCCCATTAAAACTACTTAGGAACTCTCTTCAACGTGGATATTAATTGTAGCGTATTATGAAAGTAAAATCAACCTATAAATAGATGAACAGATTAACAGCCTAAAATAATACCGCGAAAGATACGAAACGATTACCTAAGAAATCTTTCCAAAAATAAGATATTATCTTAGATAGTTAGAATTCTAAAGATATACCTTCAAATCCTAATTAAAATTCAAATAAAGATATCCTTTTATGGTAGTCAAAAATAGCATAAACTTAAGATTAATTTTTGAATAATACTAATTAACAATTCTATTAAATTTCAAATAACGAAATTACTCAGAAATAAAATAATATTACTAATCCCGATAATTCAAATAATCATTATTTACCTGATCTTCAGAGCAAATAACCTAAAAATTAAACTGCTGATTTAAGAAATGTAATATAAAATCAAATAATTAATTAGTCTAATGAGAACTTATTTACCTTAGAAATAAAAGAACTTAAACATAATATATAAAGACTTATAGATAAGAACCAATAATTAAATGAAATGCTAATTAATATAAAAGCAAAATATGAACGAGATATTGAAACTTTGATAAGTAACTAAGAAATATCCAAAATATATTATAAAACTTATATAAATAAAATTTATTAGAAATATAAACTATTATAGAACTATTTTTAGTCAATCAAATCTGATATATAGCAATATCACAAAAAAATGCTATCAAAATAACTAGTTCATAAAATTACTTAAACAAACTTCTCCACTTATTACAGTAACTAAATAGTTTAAACAGATGAAATAATTAGTATATTTCAAGAAATTTAGATATAATAGAAAAACTATGAGAATTAAGTCAATTCAAAAGATGAAATATAATCTAATTAAGAGATTCAAATTGAAGCCATTGCTAACTAAAGCTTTACTTAAGCTTAAATAATAGGAGCAAATAATTCACTATGCCAAAACTTTAATAAAATTATAAATTTTACTTAAATTGAAATAGATAAATTTCTAAATAAAACTTAGCAAGGATATCAATAGACTATATTAGAATAGAACTAATATTTACTTCAACAAATTACCTAATAAAAAATAATAAACGAAATTTAACTCCAAGAGTTATATTCTTAATATTAAAAATTATAAAACTAAAATAAGTAATTTATAGATTAAGAATAGAAAGCTTAAATGGAAATTTTAACTTTTAAAATCGAATTAGATAAGTAAAGATAATAAAACTATGAAATAAATATAGCTTTTCATAATTAAATTCTATTAAAAAATAAGGAAATTCAAATGATTAAAGAATTATTTTAGAATTAAATCTAACATACAAAAGAATTTAGTAATTAATAGTAATTTTAGAAGAAGTAATTTGTAGAGGCATAAACTTAGACATTATATGGAAATATTTAAACAAAGGATAGTATTATCTAAACAGATAATATAAATAAATAATAAACAGCTTTTTTGTGACAAAAATTTACTCAAACAAATATAATCAAGCAAAACAAATTAATGTAAACTTAAAATAATTAATAGGAAGCATAAACTAATACTATTATAACATAACATAATAACTAATACTGTCAAATAAAATTGCCTGATGAAGATTTTGTTTTACTATAGCATTAATATCACTAACTCAACTTAAAATTCATTTAAAGTACTCAAAATATGGAGACACTTGAGATAAAAATAGAAGAGTTTTAAAAACTTAGTTAAAATTTGAAAACAGATATATTTAATTATTCTACTAAAAGATAAAAAAAAAAGATTAATAAAACTAAACAGATTAGATCGATGCTATTTATCAGAATTAAACCTTATCTTCCAATATTAATCTTAATATTCTTAAAAAAAATGGATTAATCTCTTCGACTCTCAAAAAATTAACTTAGAAACCTAAAGAGAAAAGCGGCAAAAGAAATTTAGAAAAAATAATAACAATAGGAGGAGTCAAGCTCTTCTTCAGAAAGTAAAGTTATGGTAGGATAAATAGAGATAAGTTAACCTAAAAACGAAACTAATCAAAAACTTTAAATTTAATTAGACCAAATGTAAAAAGTAATCTCAAATTATGAAGAAACAACTTACAACTTAGGCGAAAAAATACGGGAACTAATGAGTAACATAGAAGATTAGAACAACGAATTACTAATACTTAGAAGATAACTTATTTGTAGCAAATTAATAAAGGAAGAATAACTCTGAACTTAATCATAATAAAATTTTAAATACGACACAAAAATGGAAATAGAAAAAATACCAATAGAATTAAAAACAGAACTGAATCCAGAAAAAGAAATTATTGCTACAAGTTTCATTAAAAGATTAGAAAATATAGAAAATAAATTATCATAAAAAAGAACGAAATAAAGACAATAATACAAACTTTGTTGATGTTGCAAATCAAATCAACATATTTTAAAAAACTGTTGATAATGAAAGAAAATAAACAAATAAGAGCAGAAAAGAACATGGAGACAACTCAATAAACTGTGAATAACTCCAACAGGGATCTACAAATAAAAGCTTTTTGCAAGACCACTTGAACGGTTACAGTGGCAACCTTCCACTTAATAAAAAAATCGTGGATCACACCCACGTTAAAAAAACTGTCCGCAGGAACTGGTTGCAATTCCAGAGAATGCAAAACTCTACTAACTTTAAGTATATTATTATTATTATTATTATTATTATTATTATTAATCTTAATATTCTTAAAAGGAAACATGAAGAAGAAGATAAAACAATTCCGCCAGCAAAACGTATGAGTAAACATAATAATAAAAAGAGTGCTATTAAATAATATGTTATTTCAATCTGACTAGTCTATAACTTTAAAAGTTTATTAAATCCGAAACTTGAAGACGTCCATAGTACGAAATGTACAATATATAAGGTAGATATGTCACAGTTACTTTAGATTTAGAATAAGGTACATGTGATAGTGTGAAAAGTAAAATTGATATAGATAGAAAGCTACTTAAAAAATATACGAAGTAAGTAATATATATTTTGATACAATATTTTCATTAACATCCTGAGTATGGAAAAAGATTAGTACATATTTAGATTAACCAATAAGGATAGAAAAGCATTTGCATTTACGAAAGTGGTCTACCTGCAGGTTCGGAAAAAATTAGAAAGGACTAATAAATTTAAAAAATAAAGATGGGACATATAAATATTAATGGAATAGCGAGCAAGTGCTTGAATATTGAAGAATTTATCAGAGATAACAGTTTAGATATCTTATCAATAAACGAAACCTGATAAAAAGATGACTTTCCTCCAATATTGATAAATGGATTTAAAACATATTTTAAGAACTCAGGAAAAGGAGGAGGTGTATGCTTAATTGTAGGAGAAGAATTTAATAGTACAGAAATACATATATAAGTTGAAAAAAAAAATAGATTCATAGCAATTAAACTGGATAATATTTTAATCACGTCTTGTTACATGCCTGCTAGTGGAAAAAGTTAAGATGTTAAAGATTTAGCTTATGAAAAACTAAATACATTGCTGAATTTATATAATGATAATCCACATATACTAATGGGAGATTTCAATGCTCTTTTATAAGGTTTCGGTGATAATCCTGAAAATGCTTATGATAATAACATTAGACTATAAGAATTCTTACTATAAAACGATCTTGAGATAGTGAATGATAGCAACATTAATACATGTATTCACAAAGGAACAGGAAAAACGTATTGTAATGATTATATCATTATAAACAACCATTTAAACATTAATTAGTTTGCAAATTTCACTGCTCATAATAATAGTTTATTTTCTGATCATATTCCAATCACTGTCGACTTTATCAATAATTCTATAGTATATTGGGAAAAGATAACTCAGAGAAAATATAAAATAAATAGGTTATAAGATGCAATAGATAGGCAAAAATATTAAGAATCTTTCCTACAAACTTATCTAGAATTCTTTTAAATAGATTAAGATAATCTTGAAGATTAATATAAATGCATCAAAAGTAATATTTAAGACAATGCTGATCAAACATTAGGTTCGTTTATTCCAGACTCAAATTATAACAAACTTCCTCGAGCTCTCACAAAGAAATATATAGAGGCAAAAAGAGCTAACTCAGAATATAAGGAAGCTCACGTAAAATTTGGAAGAATAAACTAGCAAGTAACTAATCTTCATGAAGAAGCAAAACGACTTTGGAAAGACTTCAAGTATAATCTATGAAAATTTAAAAAAAATAACCAAAAAAGAAATTTCTACTTCTTAATGGAGATTCTAAGGAAATTTTTTCACAAGCTAAGAAAATTCTAAATCCTTTGAAGAGAAATACTATGAACTTTAATTAAGAAATCAAAAATAAATTCATTGAATCATGGGAAAATTGTGTTTTTAACAAGCATTCTAATCTAACTCAAGAATAGATAAATCTTAGTAATTAAAAAATAGAAAAATATACGATAATATTTAAGAAATTAAAGATTATCCACTCTCGTATTTGTAAGGATTTGATCTTTTTACCATAAAAGAAATATAAGAAATTATAAAAGAAATTCCGAATGGAAAAGCAGCTGGTCCAGATGGAATAAAAGGCGAACTTCTGAAATATGGTGGATAATATTTATTAATAATTCTTCATTCTTTTCTGAATAATATGCTAAGACTTGGAAGAATCCCTTAGGAATTAAATATATCGGTGATAATTCCAATATTTAAAAAAGGAAATAAAGATGATTGGAAAAACTGACTACCTATTTCTCTTATTAATACTATTCTAAAACTATATGATAAAGCTTTAACAAAAAAACTATACAATCTGATTTATTAGAGAAATTTGATTCACCCTTCATAAATGGGATTTATGAAAAACAGATAAACAACTTAATAAATTTGAATAATATAACAAATAATTGATAACTATCGGAAATGTGCTAAAGGTAAGACTAAATTGATAGCAACATTGATAGACATTGAAAAAATGTTTGACTCAATAGAAAGAAGACTCTTGTTTGATTAACTTAAGAGAGTTAAACTACCACTTGGAATAATAATAGCCTTAGAATCGTTTTATATAAACCTAAATCCTTCATTTATCATAGATGGTAAGAGCACCAGAACTTTATAATTCAACAATGGAGTTATGTAAGGAAGTTCTCATGGACCAGTTTTAGCATTATTGTATTATGACATAGTAATTAGATATCTGGAAAGTAAAAGTAATTAATTGGGATTTAAATGCCAGGATTCAAGTATTAGCTTCGCTTGTAGAGGATGGGCAGATGATCTTATTCTTCTTTCCAAATCTGCAAAGTAGATGTAGAATTTAATAAATGAATCAAATAAAGTTTTTGCATGAACACATTTAAAGATTAATGTTACCAAATCCGAATGCTTCTAATTTCTAAAGAAGAATCAGAAATAATAAATTTTAAATTTATAGTTAGGAAATTAACCAATTGCTTAAAAAGAACAAGTAACATATTTAGGAGTTATTCTACATTAGAAGAAGAACTTAAATCCCCATTGCAAAGAAGTTGCATTCAAATATATAGCTTCAATGAAGAAAGCTGTTTTTAACTGATGAGATATAAGAATGTAACTCCTTGACATTTAAAACTTTATGTAGACTTTTTACATTACCTAAAGCAGAATATGGAGGAGACTTAGTACCATGAAATATTCAAAAAGGAGTAACTGGAGTTCTGAACAGAATAGAATCAAGCATGATATTAATTTCAAGAAAAGCTTTTTAAGTAGCAACTTCAACATTTAATGAATCATGTTATATAGACCTGAATTGATTACCATTTAAGCACATTATGGTTATAAAATTCTTCAGATTCTACCATAAAATTAAATAAGAAAGTACTGATTTTCCAAGATCAACAATAGGCTCTCTTTTCATTAATATATGGAAAAAAGGATTTCAACACTACGATTAAGTGTAGCAATTATCAGACCTTTATAATATCGATCTGCAGAATTAATAGAATAATACCAATCTTAAAACTTTTACTAAACATGTAAGAGAAAAAATACAACAATATTTCTACAAAGTAGCTGCTTAAAATTTTATGAGAATGAAAACAGCTAAAGTATATACTGAATAATTTGGTAATCTTTAACAATTTCCACGAATTACTTATACTAAATTAAACAAATAATATAGACGAGAAATTATCAGTATATATAAACTTAGAACCTAAACTTATAATTTCCGTAAGGATCTTTAAGATCGTCATTACCCCATTGATAATCTCTATTGTATGTGTGAAGAGTATGAAGCTTTCGAGCATATCTTTAAATGTGTGTACTATTCTAATATAATGAATTGATTATCAGAAAAGATCGGAAATTATGACTTAAGGCGCATTATACTATACGATCAAGAATATCTAAACTCATTTTCAAGGTCTAAATTGGAGTATTTAGACTTATAGATCAAAATATTTCATAAGAAGCTAATGACAAGGAGACTTGAGATTCTAGAAATGGAGAAAGCAAAAAAGGAAGAAGCTAAAGATGAATAGAAAGAAGAACTAATTAAAGAAAAATGATGAAATGTAAACAAGATTAAAAAACTATTTAAAAGCATTTACTAACGTCTATAATTGAAAGAAGCAATTCTTGCAATTAAAGACGTCAAAAAACTCTTTTAGTTTAAATTTAAATTTAAATATATATTTAGATATTTTAAATTTAGTAGTTCCTATTTCCAAGGTTAAAGATAAATGAATATATTATAAAGTTTAATGTTGGAGAATTTCATTTTAAATTTGATTTTAATAGGATTATAAGTTAAATTTACTCTATTAACTTATAATGCTTTCAATATGAGAAAAAAATTATAAAAAATGTTATTTATGATAATTTTAATTTTTAGGTTTTTGCTAATTTTATTACAATAATGAAAATAAACTAATTATAAATTAGATTGAAGTAGATGAAATTGGAGTACTCATATCTTTGATCTATCATAATATTTAATTTTTTAGCAGATTTTAATTAAATTTTAAACTACTTTTCATCTAATATTTATTTTTAGCTTTTTTTGCATAAAATATAATCCAAAAAATTTGAATTTAAAAATCAAAGTTTTATTAAGATGTATACTGATAGCTGTGACTTAATTAATTTTTTCGCTGCAACTAACTTTACTTTTTTATTTTATACAAAAATTAAATAAAAATAGTTTAATATAGACATAATAAAAGAAATAATTAAAATTAATAACAAGCATAAATTATTTTAGGACAAGGAATTTTATATAAAATAAATTTAATTTTAATTTTACTTATTCTTGTTTTCGATAATTTTGCTTTTGGATCTAAGATATTGCTCTTCCTATTTTCTAGATTCTTTTTTCCTTCTAAATACTTCATAGGGATTTATTCACTTTCTAAATGCACATTCTTTTAAAATTTCAGCCGTTGCATAGTTTTTTATGAGTTTCTTTTTATTTTTTTAATTTCCACTTCCTCTTACAAATTATTAAAGTTATAAAAACTATTAATTGCATGAAATTTGAATAGTTTAGTGTTTTTCTATTTTATCAACTATTTCAACTTTTATATTTTTTCTTTCTAAATTTTCTTTTGCTGGTGTATAATTAAGCATCTTGTAAAGTTAATATGTTTTTAAAACTTTAACTCTTAAATATTCGTTATTCAATAAACCTCTTCCCATCAATTCTTTTGGTAATTATTATTGCTTTATCATATCAACCAGATTAAAAATAAGTCTTCTTAATTTTAATTAAGGAATTACTCTTTTTCTTAGCAAATGAATTATTTTGAAAATTTTTTCTAATTGATGCTTTTTTCCTTCATTCATCTATATTATCAAAGAATCTAGTATTCCTAGCAAAAAAAATTCCTGTACTGTTAAGCCCTTATCATTTTATAATCTTTCATAGTTGACTTTTTTCATAATTCTCGCAACTCAAATTTCATCTATATTATTACTTACATTTGCTCTTAAATTGAAAATCTTGAAAACAGTTAGAATTTTACTTCAAGAGCTAACCTAAAACAAAAATTGTTTCTACGAGCTTTTTTTGATCTTTTATGACAAACTCCATCGTTCTTGTTCTAGTCGCTATATTTAAAAAAATTACTGATTGAAAAACATTCCCAATCATAATCTGTCTCATCTCAATGGGAACTTTTCATATGAGATTAGAAACCTCCACTTTCATGTCCATAAATTATTCCTGTTATATCTCTTATTTTTACTAAAATTAAAAAATTACTAACTCTTTTATATTTAAAAAATTGGTTGCTTGAAATATAGTAAATTTCTTCTTAGTTTTACGATAAGAAGAGTAATATATTTTTTCTTCTGAATTAAGATTTACTTGCTATCACAAAAATTGTATTTTCAACATTGGATTCCTTCTTAAAAGGAGTAAATATAAATGTTAATATCTTTTTAAATTTTTAATTCCATGCTCTATTATAAGTTTTTTTATTTTAGATAATAATTTCATTTTCGTAACTAATTATCTAAATGGGATCTTATTTTTTCTTCTTGATCTTAATATGCTTCCTCTTTTATCTAAATTTAAGGTTTTTTTATTTTATTTTATTCTTCGTCTGTTTAATCATTATAATCATTTAAAATATGAAGGTAGTATTTTTTGAAAAGATCTGTTAAATGAATACTTTCTAAATTGAACTTTATTTGCATTTTTCTCATCTATTAACTTAAAATCTCCTCTCTCTTTAAGTTTTTTTTCTTTATTCTATTAATTACTTCCTTATATTGAGCTTTGCCAAAACATTTTTTAAATGTATCTCAGAGAGAAGAATTTGAAAATTTTAGATTCTAATTTTAATTGCAATTATGTAAAGCTTTATTTTTAATGCTAAACTCTGGTTTATTTAAATTATATCTACTTGGATTCATACTAAATTTTATGCTAGGCTAAAGGGATAATTAATTCTCTTGTTAAATGATTTAATCTAAGCTTGATTCTTCAGAAAATTCTTCTTTCAAATGCTCCTAAAATTCATTTTTAAACTAATTTAACTTAGGTTCACTATCTCTTGACGCTTCTTGGTCTTCATTGATTTTTCGAATCTTTAGGTTGATCTATGATTTGCAACTTTGTTTTTTAGATGGGTCGTCAAAGGTTTCAGCATTCTCAAATATAGATTTTGTATCTTTTTGCTATATATTACTAAATGATTCATTTATAAAAGATATCACTTTAATTTCCGTATTCTAAGTTTGGTCTTCTTGCTAAAATTATTAAGATTTTTAATTTTAGATTTTAGGAATATGAAGCCATGAAAGCTCCTCTGTTAAACTTTCCTAACTTCAAGCTGAACAAATTGAAATATTTTCCTTGCAAAATGAAGAACTTATATAACTGTGTTGTGTCGATCATCTTTCCTCAGAATGCTGTCTTTGTTCCTTACAACTCATTCGAGGGATTTAACTTTCAAAATTTAGCAGAATTGTTTCTTCTTCCTCTTCAGAATTCTCACAGTAAGACAATTTTTCTTTCATTTTTAAATAATATAATTCTATTTTTGCAATAAGTTAAATCTTAAACTTATAAATCCAGAAAAAAAAATTAAACATATTTCTATGATTGAAAATATTAGGCAATGTACAAAGTACTAATAAGTTATATTAAATCTTTAAAAATTAAAAAGATTTTCTATTAACATTCTACAACCATTTATCTTCGCATTTTTTCACTTTTTTATCTAATGTATTCTAGAATCTCTAATCTTCGATTTTTTAGAATAAATAGACTTAAATTAAAAATATTTAAATTTTTATTTATAATTTTTATTAATACATGAAATATTTAACTATAAGCAAGGACCATTATTTAAATAAGAAAGGATGTAAAATTTCTAAGTATGATTTAAATCTAAGAATAAATGAAGCATAAAACAAATATAAGCAACTTATATTAAATTGTATAAATTAAGAGAAAATATCCTTTATGACTATCTTGTTAACTATTCTTTTATTTCTACTATTCATTCTTAAAGTTATTTACAATCCTAGTTAAAAGAAACAAGTTGAGTAATATTATTAAATAGCTTGTAAAATTTATATAAGTATTTTACTTGTCTGATTATTTACACTCAAACTAATAATATAAACTTTAGGAACTTTCAGTTTGATTTAATTTTTTGTTTATATAAACAGCTTTATCTAAAAGCTTTCGTTTGATCTAATTAACGAGTAGTATAAAATTAAAATATTAACTCATTAATAAATTAGACTTTTAAACATCTTTTGTTCTATTTACACTTATAACTTTAATCTTGATTAAGATAATAGTCATTTCATTATTTTAAAAATATATCTAGTTAGGCATCTAATAGATTTTCATCTTAAAATGACTTTATTTTTTATTAATTTTATAATATTCTGCATATATCATTATGTAGTAATTTTGCTATTAAACCAAATTGATAGAAAGGCAGGATATTTTTTATTTTAAGTTTACTAAATTTAAAATACCTAAGATTGGAATTAAAAATTTCTCTATAAAATTATAAAGGTACTTGAGGTATTAATAAAGGGCCATGAATCTTAAATTAATCTTATAAATATAATGAATTATTATTTAACCAAAGAAATAATTAAAATATGTAAAATGTAAATAGAAATTAATAGACTTAGCTTATAAAGCATAATAATCTTTATTTATTAGTTAATTTTTATTAAATAGTAGCTTTTATAAAAATTATTAAATTTATTTCTCAAAAAGTTAGAATTGATTTACAACTAATTAATGCAAAGTATTTACAATTTTATAAATTTATTAAAGGTTTAATTTTGGATGCTGGTCGAAAGATTCTAAAAAATTGATAATTAACATTTATTTTTAAGCTATCACATAAATGTAATAAATCATCCTATGATTCACTTTCAGTTAGCTTTAACTTTTCAGAGTTAGTTATAATTATTAAATTACTAAGAGTCAATTTAAATTAAAATATAACTATTTTTTTATAATAATAAAGCTTTAATAGAAACTTTATTCTTACAAAGCATAGAAAGAGCTATATCATTAAACTAAAGCAATTTGATATAAAGATAAGATAATTTAATAAGAATAATTAAATATTAGTAGACATTAATAGTTGTAAGTATAATTATTAAATAAAAGTTATAGCTACTATATCTTTATAATTTATTTTTTACTAATTACATTTAATTATATCAATTAATTATTTAGATTTACACATCTCTATTTCGTAAAACTTCCAACTTAATATCATTTAAGATTGAATAGATAATTTAAAGGGATTTTTTTATTAAAAGAGAATTGCTTATATAGGTAAATTGTTTTATACTATGATATAGCTTATTTATCGCAAATTTTTTCTTTTATAGGTAGTACATTTATATTTATGAAACTAAGCATTTTAACTTATATTGAGTAAAATGAGATTTATAGAGAGTACATCAAAAAATTTTTATTTTATTTATTAAATAAAACTTTTTTCTAGAATTTCCTGGATTAATTTTAAATATAAGGTTTTAAATTAAATCTAGAAATAAAAAATTAACTAAAAATTGGTAAAGATTAGCAAAGATTAATTTCTAAACTTATATACTTCAATTTGTCTAAATGCATTACAAGCAAAAACATTTCAACTATTATTTAAAATAAAACGAAAACTAAAGATAATCAAAATACATATAATGAGCAAAAATACAAAATTGGAGATACTTGCTTCATTAAAAATTTCAAATATTAAAAAAATAGCTTTATATATTTTATGAGAAGTGAGAATTAAAGATAGAGAATAAAAAACTTAGATTTGCTTCATCAATTTTTAAAATAATATTAATTAAAAGGCATAAAAGGAAAACTTCCTAACTTGATTAAATTATAATTCCTATGTATTTATCTTAAATGAAATTTCATATAAAGCATTTACATTTTATAAAAAATACTTAAATTTTATATTCACTATAAATTTTAAATATCTACAAAACTAAAAGATAAATGAATTTTCATTAATAACCCATTAAAAGCTTTTTAAAATCTTAAGGAGATTTCTTGATTATTTCCCAGATTATGAAATTGCTTATTAATCTTATTCTTTCTGAATCTATAGTTAAAAATGTTTTATTTTAGAATAAGAATCTTTAATTTTATTAAAATGCTTATCTTTGGAAGTTTTAATTTAAAAAGATAAAATAAAAACCAGAATCTATCTTTTATAAATTTTATTAAATAAATTAAGCAAAATTACAGATATTAAAGAAATTTGCATTAATATACAAAATACCCATAGCTATTCTATTAATCAAGGATATATTTATTTCTCTAAGTTAAAAATATCTAAATAATAGGTAATATTTTAATTCCTTTATAGAACTAAAAGATATAAGCTATGAATCTTTCAGAATATCAATCTGGATTTTAGCATAAAATATTATAAATCTATTTAAATTCATAGCTCAGTAGATAATTTTACTTTGCGAACATTTATATTACTGATTTCTCTTATAATTTGAAGATTTTTTAATTTAATTTTAAATTTTTAGTAAAATTATTAAATTAAGATATATTAGGGAAATTTTTATATTAAATTTAGTTTATTTCCTCATAAATATTTTTATTAATTTAAAAATATAAAATAATATTTTTATAGCTAGATACACTAAAGATTTAATAGAAAATTATAAAATTAATAATAATCCAACGATAAGCAAACTCTAATTAATTAAAGTAATATATTTAAAAATTATAATTAGAAAATATAGCAAAAATAGAATTTTTAAATCATGAATCTTGATTTTAAATGAAAATAAAAAATAATATTTAATTATTTATAAAAATTAAGATTATTATAAGTTAGCAATTTTAATTATAGTTAATACATTAATTAATAATAAAATTAATATTTAATTTAGAGAATATTTCTTTTCTTTGTTGCAAACTCTAATATTTTATCTAAAGTATTTTATTTTGTCAATCAAAGGTCAATTTAAATTAAATATTGGTAAAAGCTTGATGGTACATTTTACATTTTGATTATTTTATTTAAATAGTAGTTAATTTAGATTTCAATCTAGAGATATATAACTTAGTGAAATATTTTATCTTTTATTTTATTAATTAAAATTGTCATTAACACTAAATCTAATAGTATAATAATCTTATGAAATAATAAGAATTTATTATTTTAACTTTATAGCAGAATATTATCTAAAATTTTATTTTTTATTCTTTCTTTAAATGTTAGAAATTAGTCTATTAAATATTAAGCTTATTATATATAATTTTTAATATAAATTTATATTTATTCTTGCTTTATCCTTTATAATATTTTTTTATTTTAATCTTTAGCTTAAACAAAACTTTAGCAAAATTGCCGATATTTAAATTTGTTTAGTTATATAATTTAATAATAATGAAATAAAGATGTCTATTAGAATTATTTTATAAGTATATATAAATTATTTTTAGCATTTATTGCTATTATATGAAAAATTTATAATTACTTTATTTTTTTTAATTAATATAACTTATTATTTATTTAAATTAAACATCTCATTATTTATTTATACTATATTTAATTTAAACAAGTACTTTATTATTATTATCAACTATAAACTTAATAATTGCTTACTTTCCTTGAAATTTCAACCAATTCCAGCTATTCATTTTTTTATGTGGATGATTACCACTCCGCCACATTAAGATTTAATCTGTATTTTATCTTTTTTGTAAACACTGCTGCTATTTTTATAGAGTTTTGTTGATTCTATTCAGGTCATTTAGTCCGATTTTCTTTAAAGCCTTTTATAGCCAGAACAGTACTTTATTAAATGATGGGAATAATTAAAAATCAGCACTTCTTTATTTTCTATTTCAGTTTCTTTTTCGGAAGAATAAATCTCACAAGTTTTTCCAATCTTTTTGTTATCTCAGTTCTTTAAATTTCTACTTAAACATTCTATTAATTAGTCACAGTATCAATCTTTGTTTCTTCAGTAACCTTTGAAACTTCCATTATTATGTTATCTTAAAATTAGCGTCAAAGCTGTTCTGCAGTTAAAACTTTATTTTGAGCAAGTTGCTTCCTTAAATAAATAGTTTCTAAATTCATAGTTCAATGACTGTCATTAGTTCTCTTATTCTCTTCAAAAGATTGTAAATTATCTTACCATATTTGCTAAAAATTTGCTATATTTTGTTACGTTACCTATATACGTATTTATTTCTTACTCTATTATTTAGATACTGTGCTAATTACCTTTTAGTCTTCTGCCTTTGTTAAATGAAGAAGATTCCATGATTTTTGCGCTCCCCTTCTAGTCTTGCTTATCTTCTAGCTTTTTTTTAAAAATTTTTTGTTGCTTTTTTGTTTTCAATTTCCTGAGTTTTAAAAAAGAACTTTATTTAATCATTTTGTTGAGTATTAGATAAAATATAATTGATATATACAGTTATTTAAAATGGAGGATTTGAAACATGAGCTAAATAAACTTATAAAAATATAAATAAATAAATAGTTAATTTAGATAAACTATAAAAATATTATAATAAAATAATTTAAATTATGAAAATATAATAAATAATTAGCATTATAAATATTTATAATTTTTAGATATAATAATCTAAAGAAAAATAGTTTTAATTATTTTAGAATCTTCGTTATCTAAGTTTAAATTATTTTAGAATCTTCATTATCTAAGTTTAAATTATTTTTTAATTATTTAAATTAATTTCATCAATAATAGAATCTATTAATGGATGAGATTCACATTTCTTTCTTATAAATTTAATTTTAAGATTTTTATCCTTTTAAAAATTTAAATAAATGAATTGTTTATTTAATTACTAACTATTAAATTTTTAAAGAATTTAATATCCTTTTTTGAGTAAGGATTTTATATATAAATCAAATTTTTTAATATCTTGAATTTATTATTTAATTAAAACTTTAAATTTTAATTTACTTAATTTTATTTATCCAAAGTATTTAATTTTAAAATAGCATAGAATTAATTTATTAAATAATTTTATTTTTATTATTTTTCTAGGAGATTTTTAAAATTACTATCAAGGATTTTTATCTTTGCAAATTAGAAATTAAGTGAAAACCAGTTTCTCAAGTATAATATTAAAATGTTTTTAAATTTATTGAGCAACTATTATAAAAAAATTAAAACAAATTGATTAAATATAATAAATGTAAATAAAGTATTATAAATTATAGTAATATTTTAAAACTAAATTAAATATAAGCTATATCTTTCATCCTGATACTTCCCTTAAATTTTATTTAGTTAATATTATGTTTTTGAAGAAATAATATTTTATATTTTAGAAATCATAAAGGAGATCCTTAAACTTAAGATTTCTCTAGTGGATATATTATATCATAATGAAAAAGCAAACATAATATAAGTATAATAGGATAAACTCCATTTATGCTAATTTAAATAAGTGTAAAACGAGTTTAATAATTCTATCAGGATAATCTATTTATATCTTAATACCTAGAATAATCTAAAGTTGACAAATAGCTAGTTAATCAGCTTTCTTTCCGTTTAAGGTACTTCATGTACTTGCCATAGTATATTTTTAGAAAAATAACTAATATTTTTTAATGATATTCTAAATAATTAGCAACTAATCTTCTCATTTCTCATACTAAGGCATCTCAATCTATCTATATTTTCGCTTATAAATATTTAATAAGACTAAAATCAACTCTGATCTTAGGTATTTTATTTTTAATAAAACTATTTAGTTAAATCAATATTTTTCTATTTAATTTTACTTTATTTATTTGTACTATAACAAGGAACATTTCTATCAACAATAATTTTTTATGATTAAGTGCTCTATTCTATCTACAATATGTAAGAGTTAATTTAAGATTTATTTTCTAAATTATTCTATTAATCAAATATATAGCCTCTATTTTCTTTATCCCAAATTAATTTGCTCTTATATCAGGTCTTTTTAATTATAGATTGCTTTTTAAAATCTTTATTTGGTTATTTTTGCTGATGAAATTTTATAATTTAAACTTAGAGGTAAAGAGAGACAAAAAATAAATATTTGAGCATATTTTCAATACTTATTTTGCTAACTTTTAAACTTTCATTTTTAGATTTTTCGAAAGCTATTTTTAACTAATTATTTTTCTCTTAATCTTTAATAAATTTGTTAATTTTTAAATATATTGGTCAAGTATAAAGCTGCAATGAAAAAAGCTGTCTTTTAACTAATGAGATATAAGAATGAAACTCCTTGACATTTTAAAATTTTATTTAGACTTTTTACATTACCTAAAGCAGAATATGAAGGAGAACTAATACCATGGTGTTTTTAGAAGATAAAAACTGGAGTTTTGAAAAGAATTGAATCAAGCATGAGAGTGATTTCAAGAAAAGCATTTTAAGCAGTAATTTAAACTTTAGCAAGTCATGCTATATATATAAAACTGGTTACTTTTCAAGTACATTATAGCATTATAAAATGAAATAAGAAAGTATTTATTTTCCAAGATCAACAATAGAATCTCTTTTCATTACCAATTGGAAAAAAGGATTTCAATGCTATGATCAAGTATAAAATTATCACACCTCTATAGTATCGATTTGTAGAAATCTTAGATTAGTGTAAGTTTAAAATCATTTAATAAATATAAAAGAGACAAAATATAACATTATTTCTATAATACAGCTACTAAAAAGTTTAAGAGAATGAAAATAGCTAAAATATATACTGAGCAGTTTAGTAATCTTTGTAAATTCCCACAAATTACTACACTAAGTTGAACAAATAATTTAGACAAGAAATTATCCAAATATATAAACTTAAAAACCAATTTTATAATTTTCGAAAAGATCTTTAAGACAGACATTATCCTATTGATGATCCCTATTTTAAGTATGGAGAGTATGATACATTTGAGCACATTTTTAAATGTATATATTATTCTATTATAAGGGATTGGGTATCTTAAAATATTGGGAATCATGACTTTAGACGTCTCATATTATATGATTAAGGATTTATAAACTCCTCTCCAAAGTCTTATTTGGTATATTTAGATTTATAAATAAAAACATTTCACAAAAAACTTTTGTCAAAAAGTTAAAAGTTAAAAAGCTTTGTTAAAGCCTTAGTAGTCAGCCATCTGACCTATTCTATCAGCTTGTCTCCATTAGTTTGTCTTGAATTTCTACTAGGCTTAGTTAGGCGGTGTAGCACTTCATTAGCACACCATCCTTTAATATTCTGAATAGTTTTCATCTTGCATGTAGTCCTAATTATTTCTCCAAGGATTAAGATTTGAATTAAAGAATTTTTTTCTATAAATTTTTCCGCTTTATGTTGGATATATCCTAAATAGTTTTCTAAAAATATCTTATTTATTCTTTCTTTAAATTTCGCTTAGTTAGTAGCAGTATTTTCATTGGTGTTATTTATTGCACACGTAGCATTTTATTCTTCTTTTAACCTATTATTCCTGTAACACTTATTTAATTTAAATTTACTACTTATTTTAAATAAACGTTTACTGTTTATTTTAATTTGAGGCTTCATTTTCTATTTCCATAGGATCTGATTAATTCTGTTAAATCGAAAATGGCGTAACCTGAATTTATTATTAAATTTAAAGAATTCTTTGTTCCAGTTTGTCTTCTATTTCTTATGATTATTAATATTGTTTCTCAAGTAAAGACGTTATTAGTTTTTCTAATTTTTCTACTTTATCAGTGAGGTATCTATTTTTAAACATAAACTCTTTTAATGACTTAGATAATATTTCTATTTGAGTTTGTGTCGGAAGTTTTTTTAATTCTGGATTTCCAAGTGGTTAATGTTCGTCATATCAATCATATTTCTCACTTTCACTCATTGTAATTATTTCGTTTTTTTATTTTTTAGAGAATTTTCCTGCTTAAATTTTTGGTTCAAAGTTATGTTATTTCTTAGAAGCCATTTTATATATCGTCAATAACACTAGATCTATTAGAAGTGGAAAAAGTAAAAAAGGAAGAAATAAAATATGAGATTATAACAAGAGAAATAGATGAGATCAAGATTATATTTAAAAAACATTAAATAATTTATTAACATCTATAATTGAAGGAAGTAATTCTTACAGTTATAGATGTCAAAAACACTTTTAGTTTAAAAATTATTGAAATTTAAAAAATATTGATTGAAAATATTGATATTTTTAAATTTCTACTTTATTAATATTATATAAAAAGGCACCTAAGAAATAACAATATTCACCATCAAAATCTAATAACACTTAGCAGGATGTAGCCAATTATCTCTATCTTCTTTAGATAGAGAATTAAGAATTAATATATGCTATTAAAGATCTTTATCAACGAACTAATGAATTATTAAATTCTATGGAAATTATAAAATCGGAAAATTTAAAACTACGATAGGAATTAGCTCCAAATACCTACTTGTAACAAATTTAGGGTAGAATTTTACAGATAGTACTAATAGAAGAAAAATTTAAAATTCGAAAATATGTAAACTAGAACAATCCTAAATGCAAAATGATCCAATGGAAATAGAATAGCAACCTGTAAAAATATATTCCCTATAGGAAAATAATGATATGCTAATATTGCAAGCGTTCAGGACATAAAGTAAGAAATTGCTACCAATTTTAGTAAAAATAAAAGAGATTAATAGAAAATAAATGGCAAGATATGTTTAGAATATATTGAACAAATGAAGGATTATTTTATTGGAAAAAAATACTACAAATAAACAAAGAAGCTCCATATATATAGCAAGCAAATATAAAGTTTTTTTTATTTAACATTAAACTCTTGATTTGTGATTAACCAAATAAAGGTGATATTACGTAAATTAATAATAATAATTATTATTATATATCCTAACTAAGTTTGTATTTTTAAATTAAAGAATTTGTAGTAAATCTTCTAATTTTATCATTTACTTGCTATAAAAATTCAAATATAAATGCAAAATTAAACATTTGGAGCTCTTGGAAGTATTTCAACATCTTCTCCTTACTATATATACTGTCTCTGAGGTATCCTTTCACCTAGATAAGGATTGGTATCTTTCATCTGTATATTTTTCAAATTTGTTGCGATATAATCATTCTCTTTTTAGCTTTAGTTGTTGTTGTATCTTTTTTTTATTCTCCAACTTTTCTAAATGCTTCAGTATTCTTATTTAAAACTTTTTAATTTCTAACATCTTTTTCACTGATGCGTTATGGAGTCATAATAATAGCATATTTTTTTATTTTCGTTAAGGCTTAAGTCTTGAGTTCTTTTCTCCTTCGGCTATCATTGAAAAATTTCTTTGTCTTGTAGATCTATTTAACGTTGCAATTTTTTCTGCTTTTCTTCTATTTTTTCTATTTTATTGAGCAGTTCTTTCTGCTTCTATCGTTAGTGTTATGATTAGTTGTTTTGGTCTTGTGTCATATTTCTTAATATATTAAGGTCTCTTTCTTAGGTCATAAGTCTCGATTCTATTTCCTCTGCAATTTCGCTTTTTCATCAGGCTATTATTATCTTTCACAGCTTTTTCCCTCTTCTCGGAGATCTAGTACAACTTTTATCAGCTAATCATAACTTATTTACTACTCTATGGTGAGATTGGGTCTTCCGAGCGTATAATCCTTTTAGTCTATTTCCTAGGCTTTTCTTCAGAAGTGGAAGATTCGATTTTATGGATGATCATTTGATTCCCTTTTCCTGGTCTTAGCTTTTCTATGATGTTGTTAACTTTACCTTTTTGGAGCCACGAAATCCTGATTTATTTTTCATTTACTTGCTATAAAAGTAGAGTTTTAATATTCTAAATAATTTCCTTTCGCTTAAATAAAGACATAAATCACTTTATCTTACAATTTATATTATTAATATTTATTGAAATAAAGCTGCTTCCCAGAAATTCAATATTTATCATCTAAATTTAAGAATCACTTTGATAGTTGAAGCTCTGAAATTGTAGCTAAATTAACGATTTTAAAGAGGCAGGTGTTATATTTAACAAACTTTAATCTAGTTTTATTTAGAAGATTAAAAAAATAAATATCTTATTAACTACATTAATATATAAGCATTGCTAGCATTTAAGTATATTTAAAGAATAAAATAGTTAATAATTTAATTACCTTATCAGATCTTACTATCTTTTAGATAAGTTCTTGCTTTTATTCTATTTAGTGTATTTAAATTATGTTAGAATTTTTCTTTAATAATTAAAAATCAGTATTACATCAAAAAGCTGCTGACTAATAAAAAATGAATAAATAGTAAAAGAATTATTTATTTAATAGATAAATTAAAATAGCTAAGAAAAATAGAGAAATATTAGTGGAAAACTCCTATTTAGAATAAAGAAATTTATAAAAACACTTTTAATAGATTCAAGTAAATTTTTTGAGATAAACGTAAATTAATAGCCAAAATATCCCCTTTGATCATAATGAAAATGAACAAAATTCAAATAAAATTAAATGATTAAGAAATAGCAAGAATTAAAAAAAATTGCAAAATTAAGATTAATACATTATAAGGATGAAAATATAGCAGGAAAAGGCCGAAATCGAGAAATTAAATTAATATTTTTGTAGTTAAATAAATAAATAAATTTGATTATAAAGCGCATAGCACTCTTATTGGTGCGCAGCTCTTTAAAAAAAATATTTCATACTTGTAAGAATGTTTTTAACCAATAAAATTATCAGATACTGATAAACATTGTTCAATACAGGTATAATTATTCAGTACTGATAAAAATGTTCAATACTGATATAAAATAAAAATACTCGCAATCTTTTATACTTTATATAGGTACAAGGATACGGCAGGATTGTGTCTCATTGTATCACCAAAGCAGAGAACGAAATGCATAAATTACGGTTACAAAATTCCCTAACTCTGATGAAGTTCACAATGTTAATTCTTTTTCGTTCAGAAATTAAATCTAAACTAAGCCAGTGCCGAAGGTCTAAGAATCTTATGTATCGAGGCCAAACCAAAGAAGAGAAAGAAAAAAAGTCGATTATTGGTATCAAATATATGTGAAAAGATAAGATAAGATTAGTAAGAAAAGTGAAGAAGAAAAGTAAGAAAAAGAGTCTCAGTTTCAATAAGGCTAAGTTACCAAATATCAGTTTTTGATTTGATTTGAAGTGAGAATACGAAATTTTAATACCAGAGTGAGTTAACAAAGTATGAAAAAAAGTAGGTTAATTTTTAAAGTAAAAAAAGCATTGTTTTTGATATGTTTTGAAGTGAGAATACGAAATTTTAATACCAGAGTGAGTTAACAAAGTATGAAAAAAAGTAGGTTAATTTTTAAAGTAAAAAAAGCATTGTTTTTGATATGTTTTGAAGTGAGAATACGAAATTTTAATACCAGAGTGAGTTAACAAAGTATGAAAAAAAGTAGGTTAATTTTTAAAGTAAAAAAAGCATTGTTTTTGATATGTTTTGAAGTGAGAATACGAAATTTTAATACCAGAGTGAGTTAACAAAGCATGAAAAATATTATTGTAATTTTTAAAGTAAAAAAAGCATTGTTTTTGATATGTTTTGAAGTGAGAATACGAAATTTTAATACCAGAGTGAGTTAACAAAGCATGAAAAAAAGTAGGTTAATTTTTAAAGTAAAAAAAGCATTGTTTTTGATATGTTTTGAAGTGAGAATACGAAATTTTAATACCAGAGTGAGTTAACAAAGTATGAAAAATAGTTGTGTAATTTTTAAAGTAAAAAAAGCATAGTTTTTGATATGTTTTGAAGTGAGAATACGAAATTTTAATACCAGAGTGAGTTAACAAAGTATGAAAAAAAGTAGGTTAATTTTTAAAGTAAAAAAAGCATTGTTTTTGATATGTTTTGAAGTGAGAATACGAAATTTTAATACCAGAGTGAGTTAAAAATGTATAAAAAATAGTTGTGTAATTCTTAAAGTAAAAAAAGCATTGTTTTTGATATGTTTTGAAGTGAGAATACGAAATTTTAATACCAGAGTGAGTTAACAAAGTATGAAAAATAGTTGTGTAATTTTTAAAGTAAAAAAAGCATTGTTTTTGATATGTTTTGAAGTGAGAATACGAAATTTTAATACCAGAGTGAGTTAACAAAGTATGAAAAAAAGTAGGTTAATTTTTAAAGTAAAAAAAGCATTGTTTTTGATATGTTTTGAAGTGAGAATACGAAATTTTAATACCAGAGTGAGTTAACAAAGCATGAAAAAAAGTAGGTTAATTTTTAAAGTAAAAAAAGCATTGTTTTTGATATGTTTTGAAGTGAGAATACGAAATTTTAATACCAGAGTGAGTTAACAAAGTATGAAAAAAAGTAGGTTAATTTTTAAAGTAAAAAAAGCATTGTTTTTGATATGTTTTGAAGTGAGAATACGAAATTTTAATACCAGAGTGAGTTAACAAAGCATGAAAAAAAGTAGGTTAATTTTTAAAGTAAAAAAAGCATTGTTTTTGATATGTTTTGAAGTGAGAATACGAAATTTTAATACCAGAGTGAGTTAACAAAGTATGAAAAAAGTAGGTTAATTTTTAAAGTAAAAAAAGCATTGTTTTTGATATGTTTTGAAGTGAGAATACGAAATTTTAATACCAGAGTGAGTTAACAAAGTATGAAAAAAAGTAGGTTAATTTTTAAAGTAAAAAAAAGCATTGTTTTTGATATGTTTTGAAGTGAGAATACGAAATTTTAATACCAGAGTGAGTTAACAAAGTATGAAAAATATTATTGTAATTTTTAAAGTAAAAAAAGCATTGTTTTTGATATGTTTTGAAGTGAGAATACGAAATTTTAATACCAGAGTGAGTTAAAAATGTATAAAAAATAGTTGTGTAATTCTTAAAGTAAAAAAAGCATTGTTTTTGATATGTTTTGAAGTGAGAATACGAAATTTTAATACCAGAGTGAGTTAACAAAGTATGAAAAAAAGTAGGTTAATTTTTAAAGTAAAAAAAGCATTGTTTTTGATATGTTTTGAAGTGAGAATACGAAATTTTAATACCAGAGTGAGTTAACAAAGTATGAAAAAAAGTAGGTTAATTTTTAAAGTAAAAAAAGCATTGTTTTTGATATGTTTTGAAGTGAGAATACGAAATTTTAATACCAGAGTGAGTTAACAAAGCATGAAAAATATTATTGTAATTTTTAAAGTAAAAAAAGCATTGTTTTTGATATGTTTTGAAGTGAGAATACGAAATTTTAATACCAGAGTGAGTTAACAAAGTATGAAAAAAAGTAGGTTAATTTTTAAAGTAAAAAAAGCATTGTTTTTGATATGTTTTGAAGTGAGAATACGAAATTTTAATACCAGAGTGAGTTAACAAAGCATGAAAAAAAGTAGGTTAATTTTTAAAGTAAAAAAAAGCATTGTTTTTGATATGTTTTGAAGTGAGAATACGAAATTTTAATACCAGAGTGAGTTAACAAAGTATGAAAAAAGTAGGTTAATTTTTAAAGTAAAAAAAGCATTGTTTTTGATATGTTTTGAAGTGAGAATACGAAATTTTAATACCAGAGTGAGTTAACAAAGTATGAAAAAAAGTAGGTTAATTTTTAAAGTAAAAAAAGCATTGTTTTTGATATGTTTTGAAGTGAGAATACGAAATTTTAATACCAGAGTGAGTTAACAAAGTATGAAAAATATTATTGTAATTTTTAAAGTAAAAAAAGCATTGTTTTTGATATGTTTTGAAGTGAGAATACGAAATTTTAATACCAGAGTGAGTTAACAAAGTATGAAAAAAAGTAGGTTAATTTTTAAAGTAAAAAAAGCATTGTTTTTGATATGTTTTGAAGTGAGAATACGAAATTTTAATACCAGAGTGAGTTAACAAAGTATGAAAAAAAGTAGGTTAATTTTTAAAGTAAAAAAAGAATTGTTTTTGATATGTTTTGAAGTGAGAATACGAAATTTTAATACCAGAGTGAGTTAACAAAGTATGAAAAAAAGTAGGTTAATTTTTAAAGTAAAAAAAGCATTGTTTTTGATATGTTTTGAAGTGAGAATACGAAATTTTAATACCAGAGTGAGTTAACAAAGTATGAAAAAAAGTAGGTTAATTTTTAAAGTAAAAAAAGCATTGTTTTTGATATGTTTTGAAGTGAGAATACGAAATTTTAATACCAGAGTGAGTTAACAAAGTATGAAAAATATTATTGTAATTTTTAAAGTAAAAAAAGCATTGTTTTTGATATGTTTTGAAGTGAGAATACGAAATTTTAATACCAGAGTGAGTTAACAAAGTATGAAAAAAAGTAGGTTAATTTTTAAAGTAAAAAAAGCATTGTTTTTGATATGTTTTGAAGTGAGAATACGAAATTTTAATACCAGAGTGAGTTAACAAAGTATGAAAAAATATTATTGTAATTTTTAAAGTAAAAAAAGCATTGTTTTTGATATGTTTTGAAGTGAGAATACGAAATTTTAATACCAGAGTGAGTTAACAAAGTATGAAAAAAAGTAGGTTAATTTTTAAAGTAAAAAAAGCATTGTTTTTGATATGTTTTGAAGTGAGAATACGAAATTTTAATACCAGAGTGAGTTAACAAAGTATGAAAAAAAGTAGGTTAATTTTTAAAGTAAAAAAAGCATTGTTTTTGATATGTTTTGAAGTGAGAATACGAAATTTTAATACCAGAGTGAGTTAACAAAGTATGAAAAAAAGTAGGTTAATTTTTAAAGTAAAAAAAGCATTGTTTTTGATATGTTTTGAAGTGAGAATACGAAATTTTAATACCAGAGTGAGTTAACAAAGTATGAAAAAAAAGTAGGTTAATTTTTAAAGTAAAAAAAGCATTGTTTTTGATATGTTTTGAAGTGAGAATACGAAATTTTAATACCAGAGTGAGTTAACAAAGTATGAAAAAAGTAGGTTAATTTTTAAAGTAAAAAAAGCATTGTTTTTGATATGTTTTGAAGTGAGAATACGAAATTTTAATACCAGAG